>CM065590.1:543646168-544846168 GCA_033119425.1 Bufotes viridis | reverse complement strand
CAAAAGTACACAAAAAAAGGCTACTTCCAAGAGTATACTACAAACTAATCAAATGTCACAAAGAAAGATAAAAAAAAAACACCCTGTGCCTCTATTTTATCCTAAGAGTAGCATTCTTCTGCACTTTTGCCCCATCTATTCCCCAGTCGACCTTGATTAGGTGGTACATGTAGCTGTGCGGGCCCCTCCTCTCATTGGTTGCTGATGCACACAGAGGTGACTAGGAGCAGCACACTATATGTGCAGGGTCTGCTCTTCTGAATGTAGATGCCCAACGGCATAGGTAGGTTTAGCCTAGGACCTTCCTGACTGAGACCACCTTGGCGGGGGTAGGTAGGCACAGATGTGTTTTAATCAAAATATAATGGCTGAGTGTCTCAGATTTTATCATATCAGAAAGAGGGCTTAGTCCATATATAATGTTTTCATCTAAGCGTCTAAGACGGTGACTACAGTTCAGCAGATCGGCATTGAGACTGGAATTCACAACATCATAAATCATTATAATTAGAGATGAGAGAATTTATGAAACGTTCGATTTGGCTGATTCGCCGAATTTTACAAAAAATTCACTTCGTGCCCAATAACTTTTTTCGTAAGTAGCAGGGGCAATGACCGGGAGCAGCGATAGTGCCGCCCCCAGTCATTGTACTTCAGATGCTGCATTCATGCATGATCACTGCATCTAAGCGTAAAAACTGTGTGAAATTAACATAAAAATTTATTTTAAATCAAACTTACTGCCTCCATTTGCTCGTGACGGGCTGGCCGCCACCATCTTGCTTGAAGATCTGAAGCAAAATCTCGTGCCGCTTTAGATTGCGTCATCACGTCGGCTGGAGTAGTGGCGTCATACGTCACCACGCACGGGATTTCGGCCGAGATCTTCAATCAAAATGGAGGCTGGTGACCAATCGCGAGCAAATGGAGGAGGTAAGTATGATTTTTTTTTGTTTTTTTATACCAGTTGAGGTTAAATCAATTCGCTGACATGAAGCAGGGAAATTCGGCTTCGAGGCGAATTGAATTTATCCTGAAATTCGGATCGAATTCCACTTTGTAGGATTCAATTCTCTCATCTGTAATTGACAGGAGCAAGGTTCTGGCCGGGAAATACTCACATGCGGAGAGTGTTTTCCAGAATGAATACGCTCATCTGAGACTATCCTTAGGCCCCTTTCAGACAAGCGAGTTCCACACTCTGGACTCACAATGTGAGGATGAGACAGCTCCCGTCCTGACTTCCCAGCACTGACGGGGTTGCGTAGCATTATATTGATGTATGATGCTATATAACCCTTAGACGTCTGGAATATATTGGATAACACTGACAGCATTATGCGAGTCCGATGTGTGAGACTCATTCGTCTAAAAGGGGCCTTACAGTTTTTCCATAATCTATGTTTTTGAACTTGATAGCATCTGATTCAACTAAGTTGTGATGAAATGAGTTGGAAACGTGCACAGGGCACACAAGGACATCTGGACAGGGCTAACCTGTGGAATAGTTCACCCTTCTCACCCTGTCCTGAGGATAGCTCATCAGTGAGGATGTGGACAAGTGTGGCGCTCTGTCTGGAAGAAAGCCGCCATGTTTTTCTAATCCTGTACAAACCCTTTAATCTCCACCCCTGATACACATCCACTATATAGCCAACAAATAGATTTCATCCCTATAGTACATCTTTAATACATTTTTAATTTTTACAGAGTAAAAAAATCTGTTGCTACCTGGAAACCATTAAAGGGGTTGTGTCACTTCTGCAAATGACTTTATCATGTAGGGAACTAACTAATGTATTGT
This sequence comes from Bufotes viridis, assembly GCA_033119425.1. NCBI lineage: Eukaryota > Metazoa > Chordata > Amphibia > Anura > Bufonidae > Bufotes > Bufotes viridis. Next base: position 544,844,364 of record CM065590.1, on the reverse strand, counting down.
GATTGTCCATATTGCCTACTTTGCTGGCTGGATTCATTTTTCCATTACAGGAAGACTGCTAAACATACACTTTCATTAGATATCCTTGAATTATATAGCTGCTGGGGTTATTCATGGAAATCTGAAATACTGTTTTATTTTTATGCTATTAAGGTGATTTCATTTCAAGGCACATCAAAAAGTTTTATAATGCTTTTAATCCATCATGTAAGTGTTGAAATTACTTGGTACAATCAATCCCTGTCCAGAAATTCCACATATATACAAAGCTTTTACAAGGCCATATACTGTCCCAACGTTTCGGTCCGACAAAGGACCTTTGTCAAGGGATCTGTGGCCAGGAGTGGAGAAACTTAATCTGGCCTCAGATACCTTGACAAAGGTCCTTTGTTGGAACCGAAACGTTACGACAGTATATGGCCTTGTAAAAGCTTTGTATATATGTGGAATTTCTGGACATGGATTGTTTGTACCAAGTAATTTCAACACTTACATGATGGATTTAAAGCATTATAAAACTTTTGGTGTGCCATAGAATCTCTCAAACAATTGCTCTATGAGCACCCATCTTTGTCACAGTGTGCAGATCTCATCCATATTTTCATTTCAAGGCAGGATTTATTTTTTTATTATTTTTACACACCTAAGAAATTATGATTTCTTTAAAATTATTGATCTTTTAGGGTACCTGCACACGGTGCAGAGTTGTATCCAGAAAATATGCTTGGCAACAGCATGAAAACGCAATAAAAAAAAAACCTCAGACATTGGAGGCATATCACTAAGGTATGCCACCAATGGAAGATATGTGGGGGTCCCACCTCTGGGATCTGCTCCTATCTCCAGAAATGGACTCCCAAACGTGTGCCACCCCTCTTTCATTTATATCGGAGTTCCGAAAATAACCTAGTGCTCGATCGGATATTTTCAGCAGTCCCATAGAGTTGAATGAAGCGGTGGCCTCACTTGGTGTGGTGTGCTTTCTATTCCTTTTTTTGTTATGGGAGTTCCGAAAATAGCCAGGTGAGAGTACTCACTTCACTTCAGGGGCCCCGTTCTCTAGATAGTAGCAGGTCCCAGAGGTGGGACCTGCACCGATCTGACATTGGTGGATAATCCTAGTAATATTCCACCAATATCTGAGGTGACTTTAAGACCAGCTGTCTGATCACTGAAAGATTACATAGAAGTCTATGATGGAGAGGAGAGGAGAAGGGAGGGGCTGCTATAGACAGAGAGAGGTTGAGAGACAGACTCAGAGACTGCTGCTGCTTCTGAGCAGGTGTTTAAGAGAGTTAGGGAGTAGAATCTCTTTTCTCAATGTCCAGGGTATAGGCAGACACAAAACCACCCAACTGCTAAAAATGCTAGATACAAGTCATATAATAGCCAGAAATAGTGTTATTCCTCACGTCGCACCCACACGGCTGCTCATTCTGAAAAATTATCCGAGATGACAGTTGCAGTTTTAGGCATCTTTCACACAACCGTATGTATTTTGCTGTACTTTGCAGTTCGTTTTTCACAGATCCATTGTTCCGTTCTTTGTTTCCGTTGTGTTTCCTTTCCATATTTCCGCAAAAACATCTACGTATGGTGGAGTCGATATATTTCACTTTTATTAATAAAAGAATCCAAAATTTACAAAAAAATTTGAAAAATTCACTGTATTCTAAATTTGAATTTCACTACCTTTAAGACAAATAGTAATACCTCATAAAATAGTTATCAATGAACATTCCCCATATGTCTGCTTTATTTTGGCATCATTTTGTAAATGTAATTTTATTTCTTTAGGACGTTAGAAGGCTTAGAATTTTAGAGGCAATTGTTTAAATTTTCAACAAAATTTCCCAAACCATTTTTTAAAGCATCAATTCAGTTATAAAGTGATTTTGAGGGTCTTTCGTAATGCAAACTACTACACCCCTCAAATTATTCAAAACTAAGATTACAAACTTTGTTAACCCTTGAGGTGTTTCACAAGAATTAAACAAAAATGGAGGTGAAATTTCAAAATTTAATTTTTTTGGTTGTTTATCATTTTTTTCTTGCAACACAGCAAGGGTTAACAGCAAAATAAACCTTAATATACAGTTACTCTGATTCTGCAGTTTACAGAAATACCCCATATGTGGTGGTAAACTGCTCTATGGGCACGTGGCAGTGGTCAGAAGAAAAGGAGCGCCATATGGATTTTGGAGGCAGATTTTGCTAGAATGGTTTTTAGGCACCATTTTGTATTTGAAGAGACCCTGACTTATCCCTACAGTAGAGACCCTCAGAAAATTACCCCATTTTGGAAACCACACCCATTAAGGAATATAATAAGGGGGGTACTGAGCACTTGGCTGGGAAAATGAAAAGTTTAATTTATTCCAATAAAATGTTGCTTTAGACCCAAATTTCTAATTTTAACAAGGGATAACAGGAGAAAAAGCACCCAAAAGTTGCTACCCATTTTCTCCTTAAAATGACAACACCCCATATGTGGTGGTAAACTGCTGTGGGGGCACATTGCAGGACATCATAACAGAAGGAGCATAATATGGCTTTTGCAGTGCAGATTTTGATGGATAAGTTCACGGGTGCCATTGGTTTTTATTTTTTGTGTGATTGTCTTATGTGGGAGTTTATTTTTTTCAGGATGAGGTTTCATTTTTATTGGTACCATTTTGGGGTACATATGACTTTTTGATCGCTTTCTTTCTTTGATTTCTTTGAGACAAAGTGACAGAAAATGGCTGTTTTGACATAGTTTGATTTTTTTTATTTGTTTTACAGCATTCATCTGAGGGGGCATCTCATGTGATATTTTATAAAGCAGGTTGTTACGGATGCAGCGATACCCAATATGTCTATTATTTTTATTTTTGATAAGTTTTACACAGTGAAAGCCTTTTTGAAGAGAATAAAAACTTGTTTTCGTGTTGCCATTTTCTGAGAGCCATATTGTTTTTATTTTTTCGGTGATTGTCTTAGGTAGGGACTCATCTTTTCTGGGATGAGATGACAGTTTGATTGATACCATTTTGGGCTAAATATGCCTTTTTGATCGCTTGGTATTGCACTTTTTTGAGGCAAGGTGACCAGAAAATGGCAGTTTTTTTTTTTTACGGCGTTCACCTGACATGGTGGATCATTTAATATTTTTATAGACCTGGTCGATACGGATGCAGCGATACATAATATTTTATCCCCTGTACAATGAAATTCAATACTTCTGTATTGTAATGCATTGGCTGTAAGTGTATTACTCAGTGTAATATACTTGCAGCCTGCTTCCTGTGAGATCCAGGGGGCTGGGTCTCACAAGCTTACAGGAAGGCAGCCACGATGTCTAAGGAAGGCATCGGGCTGCCTTCCCAGCCATTGGGTCCCCGTCACAGCAGCGCAGGGACCCGATGGAAGCTCACTCTCTGCATGGACATGTTTGTACTTGCGTATAATTGTTTGTACAGATGAATGAGGCACCTTTAAGTTTCTTGAAATTGCACCCAAGGTTGAGCCAGACTTCTGCAAGTCCACAACTCTCTTCCTGATATCTTGGCTGATTTCTTTAGACTTTCCCATGATGCTACACAAAGTATGTTTCAGGTGTGTCTCTAATTAACTCAGATGTTGCCAACAAACGTAACAGAAGCTTCCAAACACATGACATCATTATATGGGCAGTCCAGAATTGTTTAAAGGCATAGTAATCTTAGTGTATGTAAACTTCTGACATTACATCTTTCTCTCATTATAATAATAATTATGGTAATCCTTATTTGACCAAAAACAGGAAAGGTTATTTTCTGATTTCGAGTCAGATATTGACAAAAACATGCATATGTGTCCTTTTATATAGTGTATGTAAACTTCTGGTTTCAACTGTACCTATATATTTTATTTAACACTTAAACTTGTCCCTCAGAAGGTCAGAAAAAACCTTTAGAGGACACAATCTATTGATTTTTACACTGTATATTTCCCCTATAATCGGGGACTGTCATAGCTGCACAGTTACAGGGGAAAACAACCTTCACAATATCACAGTTTTCGCAAATAGGGTTGTACTAGTTCTAGTTATCCATGTAATATCTCAGACCTGGGGTTACTATAATATTGTAAATAGTTGTTGCTTTATATTGTTTATGTATTGTTGGCACATTTGTTCCAATATGGAATAGATGGCTATGGTCAGAAGGAACAGTGCTAACCACCCTGTTCCTCCCTTCTTGGTAGGAGTGGGATAGTCCTGCTTCCTGCCAGGAGGAAGAGTTCCAGAGCAACCTGAGTGAGGAGAGGAAGCACGTGCCTGAGCTCCTGCTCCTAAGAAGATTCTCCAGAGAGATCAAAGATATACAGCCTCGATTAAATCCTTGAGAAGACAGACAGCAGAGTGATCAGAGAGATGTAGCTTTATAGATACTGCTAAAAGGTGAGGGACAATGGCTCAGACACCACCACCTACCTAAACCATTTCTAGGCCAGGTTAACATTAAACTTGTACTACAGTGGACACCTACATCCAGTGCTTGCTAGAGCCAACCCATTGCCATCCAACCAGCCACAATACCTCCTCAACTGGTGCCAGGAACGACACTTTGTATTTATTGTTGTTGGATGTAAGTTATATATCAGTAAACAGAGACTTTTATATAGTGGTAGCAATAGAATAAAGATACTGAAACGGATCAGCACTGCTCAATGTCTCACTGACACCGATAGCTTCTCCATGAACTCCATCTTACAACAGCAATGTGGTGCTCAGTCTATTATGTAGACATATGGAATCCCAGGTAAGTAAAGTGAAGAAAGTAGACGGCACTCACCACTGGAAAGTTCATACCTTTATTTTTGACATCGTGCTGAATACAAGCTGGATACATACATCAGAGCTGGGGCGGACTATTCCTATACAGAACGCTGAATGGCAATGACTTACGCATTAGATCAGTGGCCCGAAGAAGCGCAGTAGCGCGAAGCGTGCTACTGCGCTTCTTCGGCCCACTGACCTAATGCGCAAGTCTGCACCGTCTTTTAGCATCATCACTCACAGTTACCTTGGTAACCTGTGACTAGAGATGAGCGAACTTCTATTTTTAGTTCGCCGTCCAAAGTTCGGGTTATCGTAGCATCCCGTTATAGATTCCATAACGGCATTTCGAATCCATAAGGGGCTGCTTAATTGAACCCGAACCTTGGACAACCCTAAGGACCTGGGGTGACGTCACCGTCATGTGATCAGTGCAGGGGGCGTGGCTCAGCACTGGATTGGATAAGAGGTGATCCAGTGCTGAGCCACTCCCCCTGCACTGATCACATGATGGTGACGTCATCCCAGGTTCTGAAGGTTGTCCAAGGTTCGGGTTCAATGAAGCAGCCCCTTATGGATTCCAAATGCCGTTATGGATTCCATAACGGGATGCTACGATAACCCGAACCCGAACTTTGGACGCCGAACTAAAAATAGAAGTTCGCTTATCTCTACCTGTGACGCTTTTAAAATAGGTTATAAACAGATTACACTTATTACTTATTGAAAACTCATGTTATGCGAACACGCTCAGATCGTTTCTTTCATTTAGACCCAGGGGACCCATAGCTGCAGTCCGAACGATCCACCTTGCCTCCCTCTGCATTAACAGGCGGTGTCTATCCCCGCCATGCTGCGTCGGTGAAACAAGTTCAATCCCAGCAAAGGTGAGGCAGTTCGGATTAGCTCCATGGATCTCACGTACATGGCTGACCAACCTGGGACATCCCTTGCCTGTTTTTACTGAATTACGATGTTCCCTGAATCGTTCAAAAAGAGGTCTTATTGTTTTGCCTAAATAGAAGGCACCACACTGACATAAAACTACATAAACCCCATAGTTGCTTCTACAAGTGATGAATTGGAATTCCACTAAACATCAGAAATTTATTTTGGCAATTACGGTAAATTTGCAGTACAAACAACTTCCGCATCTAACTTTCTCTCTGTTAGCCAATTGGTTGCTTTTTTTACATTAAGCCGACTTCTAACTAGCTTATCTCTAATCATATGGCATCTCCTGAAAGTGACAAGAGGCTTGTTCTTGACATACTCCTTGAGGCTTTCCTCATTTCTTAGAATATCCCAATTGTTCTGGATAATGTGCTTAATTAAATCAACTGCTGGACTACTTGAAAGGAAATACAAACCTACTTTTATTATTCTCCCTGCATTTGTTGTTACTGCTCTTCCTTAATAATTCCTCCTTTGTATACTCTCCTGCCCTGGTCAACACTGTTTCTATATTCGTTTCTGGATAACCTCTCTGGAGTAATCTTCCTTTTAAATCTTGGGCTTGTTTCATATATCCCTCGTTAGTGCTATTTAGTATTTTTAACCTAATGAACTGACCATAGGGCATGACGCTAAAAGAGGGCACAGACTTGCGCATTAGGTCAGTGTCCCGAAGAAGCGCGGTAGCGCAAAAGCCGTCGCCATTCAGCGTTCTGTGTAGGAAGAGTCCGCCCCAGCCCTGATGTATGTATCCAGCTTGTATTCAGCACGATGTTAAGAATAATGGTATGAACTTTCCATTGGGGAGTGCCGTCTACTCTCTTCACTTTACTTACCAGGGACTTTTATATGTTCACTTCTGGCCTGATTCTTTAATCTACACTTTCACTGCTCTGAACCCCCGGGAGCGGCAACCTGAGGGAGTACACCATGACACATCTCATAAGGGCGACTACCCCTCCCATCCTCTGCACTGGCTCCTCAGGGGCTCATTGCACATGTGACCTTCAGGACCAATAGAGTGAAGGCACTGCCACTGTCACTGTTTTATTCACATCAAAGTTCTTATTATACAGGGAAGGGGCACTAATGGTAATAAACTGATTCCACATTTGTTAGTAGGTGCCCACTGACCCACTACCTCTGAGCTGTCACTGTTCTGCACAGGGTACTGCATAATAAAGTTACTTAAAGGGACACTTCAATCATTTTTTTTATCACATGTTAACAGCCCAAATGTGAATACTCTATGTAATTTTTTGATAAAAATGGGTGGATGGTTTTCTGTATATCATTTTTTTTAAGTCACCCATACTCTAGTTCAGGGATGGCCAACCTGCGGCTCTCCAGCTGTTGCAAAACTACAACTCCCAGCATGCCCAGTCTGCCTACAGCTATCAGCCTACAGCAGGGCATGGTGGGAGTTGTAGTTTTTCAACAGTTGGAGAGCCGCAGGTTAGCCATCCTTGCTCTAGTTCATTTCCTGGCTCTTTAACTTTTTCTTTTCTCACTTTACTTTTTCACTCAGACCATTTGATGTGACTTGAGAGGGAAAGGGATAAGTGACTCAATTAGAGAATTACACATTACACTGAAAAGTGCAATGCGCCTCTGTGGACCTATCAAGAGAGCAACAGAGCCGTCATACCGTCATCCAAATTTTTAATCTACTATCATAATGAGGATCACCTTGAAGATAACATCTTCCCCTCACAGCAGCAGTAAACTGACCAAGGATTACCTATCTATATAGGAGATCTTATCTTTCATGTTGACTGCTAGAGAAGGACAATATTTTCAATGGCATAGTACTGCCGAAATGAAAAGCTTGCTCCTTCCCAATAATCGTCCCTATCATTGGCCCACTTAAGGGGCCTTCAGCTTGTTTGTCACCAGCCTTTCTGCACCTGAAAGCCATAAGGTGAAGCTTCTGGGTCCCAGTGAAAACTCTGTAATATGATACTATGCTCGTTTCCTTAGAACTATACTACATGGGGTTAATATCGCCAGATTCCAGTCTTTCCCATTAGATGCACATGGACACTGGTTTCTGCACACTGTGTAGATCCACGTGAGATCCAGTCAGGGATTCCAGTTTAGACATTACCAGTTACAAATTAGAATCTATAAATAGTCAAATGCACCTTCAGTTGCGAAACATGGCAACTTACAGCAAATCCTTAAGAAATCACATGTACAAGAGAAAATCTTTGTGATTGTAAGGGGCTGCCGTTCACCAGCACGGGTTTTTCTGCCTTATCTGCAAAGTAATCTTAGCTTTTGATGAGCTTCAGGCCTCATTTGTTGGGGATTATAGGTCTCAATAATCCAGGCCCTAAACCTGTTCGCTTTCTGCGTAGATTATGCATGCGTCATTTATAGAGAGCCGCTCTGTGTTAATGAAGACCCTCTCTCCAGTAAAAGGCGGCTTAGACGTTGAAGCACAGATGTTGGGCATTATTTCGCGCTGGCTATTATTTTAACAAATAAAAAATGCTTTTATGAATATTATTTTTTGTAGTTTATTAGATCTGGACAGTACGTCTTTCCAATACCATGTGTATTGCATTCATTTTATCTGCTTTGCAGCATTACATAGTAACAGTGGGCTTACTCTTTACGGGGTTGGAAGTTTGGTCAGGTTCTAAACTAGAAACATGAGACTTTTTAGCATTTGTGCCCTGCCATTAGAACATGGTGCCTTTAAGTCAATGACTGGTCGATAAATTCCACCTTCTTCTATATTATAGAACACTGCATACAAGGAGGATTATAGGGAAGACATAAGGGGCATGTGCCCTTGGGCTTCCTCCACCATGGGGACCTACAGCACCTTCACCAATCCCGGTCTTTGCCTGGCCAGTTCTTCTACTCCAGAACACCTTTACAACGTCCAGGCACTAGTGGAAGTTGTAACTTCACACATCAAAAGTTTTCTGTGGGGCCCAACATTTTCTAGTAATACTATTGACAGTCACTATTAAGGCCCCATTCACACGTCCGCAAATGGGTCCGCATCCGTTCCGCAATTCTGCGGAACGGGTGCGGACCCATTTATTCTCTATGGGTCCGGACGTGCAGCGGAGAGCACATTATGTGCTCTCCGCTTTCGGATTTGCGGGCTTCGGCCCCGAACTTCCGGTCTGCGGCTCCGCAAAAGATAGAACATCTCCTATTCTTGTCCGCAGCTTGCGGACAAGAATAGGCATTTCTATGGGGGTGCCGGCCGGGTGTGTTGCGGATCCGCAATTTGCTGATCCGCAACACACCACGGACGTGTGAATGGGGCCTTTGTTGGGGGGTGTTTACTGCACGCCTTGGGGTCCCCACCTTTCAAGGTTATCCTGCTCACATATTCTTACGTGTAATCAGGGTAAAATTATTGCTGTGTTCAAGAAGTCTACCTGAAAAGGGGGTGGTTGGAGAGGTGCCATGTATGCCACTGGTCAGTGGCGTAACTAGAGGTTTATGGGCCCCAGGGCAAACTTCGGATTGGGGCCCCCCCACCCTCCTTAAACTGCAACCCCAATACCCTGCCCCCTCCCCCGCCATTTGCTCTGTATATATATCATTTGGCCCCCACCCAGACTGTATATATTTAATTTGGCCCCCAGACTGTATATATTTTATTTCATTTGTAAATAATTGAATGATTGCCTGCTCCTGCCCCCCTCTCACTCTATATAGATTATATTTTTTGTGGCCCCTTCTTATATGGCTGTTGCGGGCCCCTCTTTCTAAATTCAGTTCATAGTGCCACTGCCAGGTGCCCCCATTATGGCACAGCCCCTGTCAGGCTGCCACAACCCCCCCCCCCCCCCCCCGGCCCTTTCTAAATTCAATTCATATACTTATTTCTCCTCTGCTCTGCTCTGTTCCGCGTTCAGTCGTCCTGTCTTACTGGCAGCATCATCACGTCTTGCCGTGATACCAGTGACCTCCAGCGCCGGGTCTCGCCGACATTGAGCAGAAAGGGTGTATGTATGGGGATGTACGCAGCCGCACATCCCCATACATATTTTTAAATAGACAAAGCGGAGAAAGAGTGGGCTGGCTAAAAGCACTTGTGGGCTCCCCCACCCCCGCCGGGCCCAGTCGCACTTTCTGCGACTGTGATCGTTATGCCCCTGCCATTGGTCCATGAAGTTCCCTCTGTTTCGAAGGGACTAATTTACCAAGATAATATAATGTTTTGAGTTTTGCAGTTAGCAATCTCAGAATTAGAAGGGGTTAGTTCTAGTGATCTGTTGATGGCATTTGGCGATATTGTTATTCTGCTGTGGTCAATAAGCTTGATAAATGGAATAAGTATAAGACCTAATGTATGGACTGTTTGCACTCAGAGGGCAATTATAGTTCCTTTTGCTTTCTTCCAAATATTGTACAAACTTTACCTCTTCTATGATGTACCATTCCTCTATTATTCCTGCTTGAAGTCATGAATGAAATGCCAGCAGTCTGCAATAAAGGTTCATTTAGGTGTGCATCCCAACACTGTCCAGTCAGTGCTGATATCACATGTAAATGATGTTGCACTTCTAGTGCTTTCTCTGATGTTCCTTAATCCTATTAAATCCTGGTAAGAGGGAACAGGAAAGGTTACTCGGGCACGGGGCACGGGGCATTGCTTATCATTGTTCACTATTGCATGCACTTGGAAAAGCAGAGGCATAGCCAAAGGAGGGAAGAAGTAGCAGTCTCACCCAGGGGCAGGGCTCAGATCGGTTACTATGGCAGCCTGGACACTTCTGAAGCTTTCCTGGCCTGCCACGGTAATCTGCCTACTAACTCTGAATGTCGGCGCACTAGAATGTGATGCACACGGTGATGCACTCTCTCTGCAGTCTTCCTTCACTTTCCCTCTCCAATATTCTTCAATTTATCATTTTCAGCAACACGTCTTTCCCTATGCCCAGCTCACAGGACAATGGTGGAGACCGTGTGGGATGAGGGTTTTATAGCGCTGTGACATCACAGGGGATGGCGATCTGCGGATTGGCTGTACGGCATTATGGGTGATTTCACATTCCTGGGCTTCTTACTAAAAACAGTTCCCAGATCACCGTCCTATAGCAGACACCCGATGCACGGAATAACACTGCACCACCGTTCAGGTGAAACAAGTAGTCCAAAATGCATTGGATAATAAGGCTTCCGTTAAAAAGAAAGAAACATTGTAGCTTTATTAGAGCCACATAATATGCACATCTGAAAAAATGAAAAAACAGAAACCACTCGCATATTTCGATCTTACAGAGAGGTCCTATTTGTAGCAAACTCTCTACGTTTGAAATGCATATGTTGTTTCTCTTTTTTTTTTAAATGTGCACATAGGGCCTAATTTATCAGAAATATACACCAGTTTTCTGGCATGAAAAGTCGCAAATTGTCTGTTTGCGACTTTTTCAATACCACTTGCGCAAAGTGTTGTTTCTCCGCCACCTTTGTCACTTTCCCGAAAAGGGGGCATGATGAGGGCATATGGGGGACAGGGCCAGCACCCACTGCCACATTTATCATCTTTCATGCCAGTTTTTTGACATAACAGGACACTGAAATCTACACTAGCCCCTGGCTGGCACAGATATCAGTATAGGTGCACCGACTGCTGGATGCTGCTTCTAATCTGGTAGTGCGCCTAGTTATCATAGACTGGTGTATGCCACCAGTCTATGATAAATTTGCCCCATTATGCTTCTGAAGTGTCTCTAATAAATGTACAAAGTTTTGACTTTTCACGTGTGCCAGAATTACCTTAGAAATATTGGACCTGGTGTGCATGAGGCCTTGTGAAATTTCACAATAAGCTCAATACTTCTTGTGGGTAAAGTATTGTTTGGTATGGTATCAAAGCAAATATCCTCTCTAATACCTAGAGTGTGTCAATCATAAGTCATCTTGTCTATTATTTTAGGAACAGAGCTAGAAGGTGCCATGCTCTTTCATAAACCTACATGGTCATCATCTTAGCCACAATGGCGTTGGCTGTTCCTAGTAACAGCATGGACTTACATCAGAATAATGGGCCCTGTGTGCGAAATCACATCAATGAGTCCAGGCTAAAAGTAGATGACCCCAGAATCAGAAGAAACTCCATTCCTCCAGCTCAAGCTCCCACAGCGAAGCACATGCTAGCCTATCTGCCCAGGCCACCGACAGACAACAACAAATATGGAACATTCCCTCAAAAGGTATAGTAAGCAAGCCTTCTGTTAAAAAATGTACTGTTTTACAGGAAAAGTCGTGAATTTTCTTACAACTCTGTGGTACCAAACAAGGGTCTCATCGATCATTGGACATATTTGGTTTGATTGGGAAAGGATTATTAATGAGAATAACTGAACTAGGTAATTGTTAAAACTCTATAATCTGAGCCTAATGACTATAGACATCTCTGAGAAGAAAAACTGTTTCAGACATTTTTTCATGTGGATGTGTCCCTCTTTGTAATACATGCTGGATGTCAGATCCGTGTGTCTAGGATGCTGCTGCCTTTACCAACTCTCATGTAGTAGCACAGCTGCTTTATCCTTCTGCAAACCCCTTTATAAACTCTGATACAGCCTGTGTTATTCATTTCCCAAAAAATGTGGGTGCTATATCTCCATGTATACTCTGATTCAGTTTTCTTTGCTATATACCTCCTCCACTCCTTGCTGGTATCTCCTGTGTCTTCTGACTAACCCTACTGTCAGATCTAGGGGGTGATAATGATCAGGCTGTTGGACTGCAACTTACCCAATCCTTTATTTCTTGGGAGATGAGCTGCTGCCCTTTCACTATTCTCCCTATCAAAAACACATGCATACTTAGCCAAGTTGAGCATGCACATGAGTGGTGTTGGTGGAAATAACTGTCAGCCAAACAAGCGTTTGATTGACAGCTAACTAGGGTGCATGGCAAACTTTAAACTGTGCTACTCTGAATGTAGGGGAGGTTAAAGGATATGTACACTTTCGGGGAGTGGGGGATGATTGCATTTTACTCATTTTGGGCTAAAAAGCATTTTTTCAACTGGTGTTTATTAAAAATGTTGAGCCATTCTGTGACAAAGGGTACCTGTTTCTCTAGCTGTGTGAATCATACTTTCAGTTTGTGCCTGTCATATAATAGACATTATCTCTAAATTACTAAGAGGTCATAAACACTTATTTAAGTCACATTCGTATCAGTAAGATAAGAATTGAGCTATAATGAGTGTTTACAAGTAGAGATGAGTGAAGCGAGGTTCGGATGCTACGACCGAAGCTGCTTCGCTAAAAAAATTGTTATAATACTGTATTAGAATGGTATGAAGTCAGTTATTCACGAAGTCGCCCAAGACTTCATTTAATAACCTCAGTAATTGATTATTACAGTGAAAAAACACTTCAAAACTTGGAACTGAACTAGGCTTCGGTTCTGAGTGATACCTTGGATACGAAGCATAGTATGGTTCCAAGGTTTTTCACTGTAATGATCAATTACCGGAGTTATTCAAAGAGTTTGCTTCGCTCATCTCTATTTATAAGGTCAGAAAGCAGAGAAAAGAAGCCCTTCAGCTGAGCTGCCTGACAAAACACATTAAAAACACAGGGCATGCTGCTAAAGAATCTCAAGACTGTACAGAGAAAGGCGCTCAACATTTTTAATAAAGACCAATTCAAAAAATGACTTCCTAGCTCAAAATGAGTACAATGCAATAATAATAATAATTGCCCCCAAAGGTGCACATAGAATTAAAGCGCAGCGAATAGGCTCCTATTAAAGCAGATACCTAAAGATGATATCAGCACTGAGCTGACAGCAGCCAGGAGTTGTCCAGACTTTACAGAAATAAAATGGTAGGACATTTAAATAAAAAGAAACCAGTTTAGAAGTTTACGTAACTTTTAAAGTCCATGTTACAGAACAGTCAATTATGATCTTATCATAGTTCAGCTTAGATGAGTGTTCAGGAGAACACAGGAGAGGCTGGCGACCGAGCCATGAGAAAGCTTATCTGATGGATTTAGCACAGAAGGGCGTTGTGCTCTGCTGTTTGTTATGTGCTGTCCATTTTTTAATAATACCTAATTAGAAAAAAAATATTTTTAGATAAAAATACATGCAAATCTATAAAAAAATCCCTAGTGTATCCATTATCTTTATAAAGGTTGGCCCATCAACCAAGCAACAATTATTTAGGTAGCCTAACAATTTAAAAAGTTAGGGAAGTTAAACCACCACATGCCCTAAAAAAAAGTGGCTGGTCATTAAAGAAGTTTTCTACTTTAACCACATCAGCCCCCCTAGATTAAACACCCTTAATGACCAGGCCACTTTTTACAATTCTGCACTACACTACTTTCACCGTTTATTGCTCGGTCATGCAACTGACCACCCAAATGAATTTTACCTCCTTTTCTCCTCACTAATAGAGCTTTCATTTGGTGGTATTTCATTGCTGCTGACATTTTAACTTTTTTTGCTATTAATCAAAAATGACCAAAATTTTTGCAAAAAAACTTTCTGTTGTAAAATTTTTCAAAAAAAACTACATTTCTATATAAATTTTTCTATAAATTTATTGTTCTACATGTCTTTGATAAAAAAAAAATCCAATAAGTGTATATTTATTGGTTTGGGTAAAAGTTATAGCATTTACAAACCCCAAATGACACTATTTTAGAAAGAAGACACCCCAAAGTATTCGCGGAGGGGCATGGTGAGTTCATGTATCATTTATGATAAATGATAAAGTTTCCATTTCTGCTAACTTCTGGCAAAAAAAATAAAAATCTCCCACGGACTCACTATGCCCCTCAGTGAATACCTTGGGGTATCTACTTTCCGAAATGGGGTCATTTGTGGGGTGTGTTTACTGTTCTGGCATTTTGGGCGGGGCTAAATTGTGAGCAGCCATGTAAAACCTAAAGGTACTCGTTGGAATTTTGGCCCCTTTGCGCACCCAGGCTGCAAAAAAGTGTAACTCATGTGGTATCGCCATACTCCGAATAAGTATGGCAATGTGTTTTGGGGTGTATTTTTACATATAACCATGCTGGGTGAGAGAAATAACTCTGTAAATTGTCAAAGTTGACAATTTACAAAGTTGTCATTTACAGAAATATTTCTCTCACCCAGCATGGGTTTATGTAAAAATACACCCCAAAACACATTACCCTACTTCTCCTGAGTACGGCGATACCACATGTGTGACACTTTTTTGCAGCCTGGGTGTGCAAAGGGGCCCTAATTCCAATGAGTACCTTTAGGATTTCACAGGGCATTTTTACGCATTTGGAATCCAGACTTCTTCTCGCACTTTAGGGGCCCCTAAAATGCCAGGGCAGAATAAATACCCAACATGTGACCCCATTTTAGAAAGAAGACACCCCAAGGTATTCCGTGAGGGGTATGGTGAGTTCATGTAAAAAAAAATTGTCACAAGTTAGTGGAATATGAGACTTTGTAAAACAAAAAAATAAATAAAAATTTCCGCTAACTTGTGCCAAAAAATAAATTTTTCTGTGAACTCGCCATGCCCCTCACGGAATACCTTGGGGTGTCTTCTTTCCAAAATGGGGTCACTTGTGGGGTATTTACACTGCCCTGGCATTTTAGGGGCCCTAAAGCGTGAGAATCCAAATGCGTAAAAATGCCCTGTGAAATCCTAAAGGTACTCATTGGAATTAGGGCCCCTTTGCGCATCTTGGGTGCAAAAAACTTGTCACTCATGTGGTATCGCCGTACTCAGGAGAAGTAGGACAATACTGTGTGTGAGAAATATCTCTGTAAATGACAACTTTTTAAAAAAAATGTATACAAAGTTGTCAATTTACAGAGATATTTCTCTCACCCAGCATGGGTATATGTAAAAATACACCCCAAAACACATTGCCCTACTTCTCCTGAGTACGGCGATACCACATGTGTGACACTTTTTTGCATCCAAGATGCGCAAAGGGGCCCAAATTTCAATGAGTACCTTTTAGGAGGGCATTTTTACGCATTTGGATTCCAGACTTCTTCTCATGCTTTAGGACCCCTAAAATGCCAGGGCAGTATAAATACCCCACATGGGACCCCATTTTGGAAAGGAGACACCCCAAGGTATTCCGTGAGGGGCATGGTGAGTGCACAGAATTATTATTTTTTTTAGCACAAGTTAGCGGAAATTATTATTATTTTTTTTTACAAAGTCTCATATTCCACTAACTTGTGACAAAAAAAAAAAATTTGCATGAACTCACCATACCCCTCACGGAATACCTTGGGGTGTCTTCTTTCCAAAATCGGGTCACATGTGAGGTGTTTGTACTGCCCTGGCATTTGAGGGTCTCCGCAATCATTACACGTATGGCCAGCATTAGGAGTTTCTGCTATTCTCCTTATATTGAGCATACGGGTAATAAAATATTTTTTTTCCGTTCAGCCTCTGGGCTGAAAAAAAAATTAAAATGAATGGCACAGATTTTTTCATTCGCATCAATCATCGTGGATGAAAAAATCTCTGCCAAAATCAGAGACTGCGGTGCGCTGGGCTGGGCATATGAATTATGGTTGTAATTTCAGGAATTGTCTTTGTATTCCAAAGTTTGCCGACTGAAAATCTCATTGCGATCGCGATGAGACATATCGGAATTCTCAAATTTTTGGGAAATTTTTCAATTCCTATATTGAGGAATCTGTTTTCTCCCCTGTTAGTGTTTGTATGAGTTCTTCTAGATCTTTCATGAGTTTACTCAATTTAGGGCAGGACCAGAAAATATGCTTGAGGGTCCCCACCCCTCCACATTCCTTCCAGAATTTGTCATTATGCTTAGGGTAAAAATCGTGAAGGTTTTTGGAGTATAGTACCACCTGGAGTACATCTTATATGCTTGTTCTCTGTGGTTGATAAAAGATGTTACTTTACGTATTGTATTGTATGCTTTTTCCCATTCGATTGGAAGTATTTTGGTTTCTAATTCTGTTTCCCATTTTGAATGTGAGTTTAAGGTGTTAAATTGTGTGTCTTTGTTATATATTTTGTAGATTTCTTTTGTTGTGATTTTCTTATCTGTGTTGGGAGAATATATTATATCTGAAAGTTTAGTTGGCCAACTCATTTCCTGTGTGGTATTTTGGGAGAGAATCTTGATGATAATAGCGTAGGCTTTTTTGTCTGCTTCTGTTAAACCGTGATGGGATTTTAGATTATTGAAGCTTTTTATTCTTTGTCGTCTTTATATCCCCTATGTATATTAATCCCTGTTTTGTCCAATAATCAAGTGAGACATTTCTTGTAATTGTCTGAAGCGACATGAGGGGTATTTTGTGAGTGTTTTTTTTGTCCCTAGTCTACCTGTGAAAATTTGTTTGATTTCCACATCTCCAGAGCTATTTTGGTAGTTGGTGAGACCAATTGGGTATATTTATTAGATCTGTCACTATTTAATATTAAGTGAGTCCAATTTGTTGTTTCATTTACTTCTGAGTCTATTTTTACCCATTGTATTTGTTTTTCTATGGGTTTGAACCATTCTAGTTTTTGTTTTAAAATGTTTGCTTTGGAATATGCGAGTATGTTAGATAGTGAAATTCCATCGTTAGCATTTTTTTTTTTTTGCAGGATGTGGGCAGCTATTCTAGGTTTTGTTCCAAATAAATTTTGTCATCTGGGAGTGGAATTTGAGCAATTGAGCTTTTGGTATAGAGCGGTAATACTCTTAAGCAATAAGATAGTTTTGGGAGCAGGAACATTTTATAGATAGTCGCTCTATTCATTTCTATGGAATTCTGAGAACAGCCAAGCAAGTGTAGATCTTGGGAGTCGTAGTTTTATCACAGCTGGAGTGCCGGAGGGTAGCAATCACAGCATTAGGTGGTATGGGGCATACTTCAAATTAACTTGGTCATCAATATCTGATAGGCGTGGATTCAACTCCCGGCACCCGTCTCCCCCGATTAGCAGTCAGCAGTGATCACGGGTGAATCAGGTGAGTGCTGCAGACTATACCTCAGCTTGTGAGATAACATCCATCAGTCACATGGCATTTTGCATTAGTCTGCAGTACTAAACTCTGCCACTATACAATGTAAAGAGCTCTGCTTGGTATACAATGAAAGGGCAGCGGTATTTGTCGATGTGCTGTGACCTCCTCAAAACAACTGATCAGCAGCGGTTGCTGGGATCCTTCACGGATCAGATATTGATGACCTATGCTGAGAATAAATTATCAATATTTCATTCCCAGAAAACCCTTGTAAGGACTTTTCAGGTCTGGTCAATAAGGTGTTAAAGAGAGTGTACAGAGCACCTTGGAAACTTGCACTTGGGGGACCAGAGTAAAAAAAAAAATTAACAGTTCTGGTATGGTAAATTTTACTTATGAATAATTCCTTAGAGTTTCACTGTAAATATGCTTTATTAGGGAATATGGAGATCATGACAGGCACCTGCTTAAGATCTTTCTCTAAAAGAAAAACCATAGAGCCTCTACAAAAATTCTATGATGAATTTGTAGTGACCGTATACTGTATAATATCACCACTTTATTTATGGCTACTTGAAACCTCCACACTCGACTAGCATTTTCAGCTAATTAATGGGGCTATAAGAGAAATCAGAACCACATCAGTCAGGTGACAGCCCAGACAACTTCATCATGAGCAGTGGTTGTCCATTTACGACAAGCCATTTAATTCTTATAAATAATTTTATGTCATGTTCTGCTCTTTACTTATTTTTCTCTCTGTTTATTTTTTTTACATGTCCTTAAACAGCCTGAAACAATGGTTATGTCTGTGACTTCCTGTGATGGTTATCATCAAAAACTAGACTTCCCTCAACGCAAGAAAGGCAGCCTCATCTCAAGCTTTAGGAGATTCAGTGCTGTAGAGCAAACAACCACAGGTGCTGTTCTCCCAGTTGCCAAGCATAGGCCTAGTGTGACTATTAACACAGAGGACTTGCCTCGTTATCAACGATCTGCCAAGCCGGAGACACCTGTAAGGGATTCTGTTTCAAAGTGGCATCCGAAACATGCTATAAGTGTTCCAAATATCCCAATGCGAAGTAAAACCCCAACCCGTAGTGTTGTCTCTGCTCCAGTTACCACAAAATCCAACAGGGCTCGATGTAAGCTCATGTACGATGACCGTCAGATCTTCAATCTAACTAATCGACAGACACGTCAGAGATATGTCACTAAGGATGGCAAGTGTAGGGTCAACCTTGGACGCATTCATGAGAAGAAGAGGTTTTTGTCAGACATTTTCACCACTGTTGTGGATCTAAAGTATCGTTGGTTCATATTTGTATTTATGCTGTGTTATCTTGTCACCTGGGTTGGATTTGGAGTTATTTATTTTGTGGACGCCTTGATCAGAGATGACGTAAATCACATTGGGGATCCTGAGTGGAAGCCTTGCATTGACAATGTTGACTCCTTCCTTTCTGCCTTACTCTTCTCTGTGGAAAGCCAACGGACAATTGGCTACGGCACCAGGATGGTAACTGCCTATTGCCCAGAGGGTATAATTTTGCTTATGGCTCAGTCAATAATAGGTTCAGTGATTGATGCCCTCATGGTAGGCTGCATGTTCGTTAAAATTTCTCGCCCTAAAAAGAGAGCCGAGACACTAATTTTTAGTAAGAAATGTGTGGTGTCCCATAGAGATGAAAAGCTTTGCTTGATGTTCAGAATTGGAGATCTAAGAGACAGCCACATGGTTGATGCTAAGATAAGAGCTAAACTCATCAAATCTCGACAGACAAAAGAAGGGGAGTTTATTCCACTGGAGCAGTCGGAAATCAACCTTGGTTATGATACTGGAGAGGACCGACTTTTCCTGGTTGAACCTCAGATAATCTGTCATTTTATCAATGATCACAGTCCATTCTGGGAGATGTCTGCAGAAGCACTGAAGCGGGAGCAGTTTGAAATTATTGTAATACTTGAAGGCATTGTTGAAGCCACAGGTAAGAAACAAGTTAAAAAGTGAGAGGGGTTTTCCTGGACTTACCTATTGATGATCTATCTTTAGGAAAGGTCAACTCATCAATATCAGATTGGCAAGGGTTTGACTCAGAGTACTCTTACCAAACCGTGTTCACTAACTGTGGAGCTGGAAACAGGCTCCCAAACTACACAGCTACGTACACTGTCCCTTCTGGGTTACGGCAACGTTGCTCCCATTGATTTGAAAACATCTAATAGGTGGCTGTGCTGGGATTCAGGTCCCCATCAATTTGATATTGATGACCTATCCTAAAGATAGGCCCTAGAAAACCAATTTAAATTTATTTTGCGGTACAAATTTGACACTGCTGCCTCTCTCTAGATTAAAGGCCTATTGACGTGTTGTTGTTGTTGTTTTACTATTGTATTTAAATACTTTGGACACCTTCGGGGCAATTTTTCATAGGATTTCATTTTACTCACTTTAGGCTAAAAATCATTTTTTCAATTGGTCGTCATTAAACATTTTCAAGTTTTTGTGATAGGCGGTTAAAAATCAGTCTTTTTGCGGACTTATCTCTGATCTCCTGAACTCACAAGCCCTCATTATAGCATATGATAAGACATGGCTTAAATGAGTGTTTATGAGGTCAGAAAATCAGAGATAAGGCTCAGGAGGGACAGTCTACGAATATACTGATTTTTAATCACATACTGTATATATCACAAAAACTGCTGAAAATTTTTAATAAAGACCAATCAAAAAATACCTTTTAGCCCAAAAATCGTTAAAGATGAAAACTTGTACCACTCCAAAAATAGAAAAAATGTATCCCTTTATTTACCCATTATTGCAACAATCAGTGAATATAGAAACACAGTTTTCTATTTTTGGAGTACTGCCATTCTTCATGCAGCAGTATTCGTCCGGCCGATTCTCAACATATTTGCCGGGCTGCGGCCAGTCCCTATTATATTTAATGGGGTTGGACGTCAATATTGTAGCTTCTGGCAATGCCAGGTACAGACAAGGCTGGCATGGTGCTGGAAAAGTCGGCTGGATGTAACAATCGCTTGTGTGAAACTACTCTTATCCGGTAATCTGTTCTAGCAGAGGAACACACTAGCGGAGTTACTGCATCCAGCATAGCGCTGCCCACTACACCCCAGGATCCCTATTGACTATAATGGGATCCAATTGGGATCTGGTCGGTTTCTGGTATAAATGCCGTCATTTAGCTGGAAACGTCTGGGGATCTGGCAGTGTGCAGCTATGCTAGATACAGTAACTCTAGTAGTCTGTTCCTCTGCCGGAACAGACTACCAGATTGCCTTTAGCGGAAATATGAACATACACAGAGCAATTTTTTTTTTTTTAAACGCCATAGTTTTTGTAGCAGTTTTTATTCATTTTTTTTGACAAAGCCAAAAGTGGATTAAAAAAGAAATGGGAAATATAAATGAAGAACTGTTGTTTCTTTTAAATAGCTTTGTATGTGATTCAAGCGTTATGTAAATTTATATATTGCAACAAATTTATCGGCTGTGAGGAGGACCTGGTCAGGAGGGGATTAAGGCTGCTTTAACACTTTTTTTTGTGTTTTTCTGCACCTGTGGTATTTGGTGATACCAGCTCCAGATGTTAGCTGAAGGTCTATAGAAAATATGAATCATAGGACATGCAAACTTTTAGCTGCTACTGACATATTTGTTCATTAGGTGCTATTTTTCAAAAATGGCATGCTGGAGCTTTTGGTGTTTTTTCAAGCGTTTTATATCTATGCAATGAAAAAAACACTAGTGGACAATCACACGGTGTGCAGAGAACACCCAGAAAAATGCTGCTCTGCTTTCTTTTGTGCAGAACACAGAGTTTTCCTCTTTCTGGAGTTCTTTATCTGTGTCATGCTCTGTCCCCTTAGGCCCTGCACTGGGCATAACAAAATATATATTATATACGTTTTACCTGGAGTGTTCCTTTAAGGCTGGGTTCACAAGTGACTGAAAATTCAATAGAAAAATCAAATGAGGTTTTTGTTGCATGTATTACATGTAGTTTTTCCATGGAAAAGCCAGCGGATTTCACTCTCCATTGCAAAAGGTGAAATCCGCAAGAGAGAACCGCTGTATAAATCTCATGTGTATGAGAATTGGGGGTATCTTTTTTATATTTAACCTCAGAGCCTCAGCACTTGTCGGCCAGTACTGCATGAATCAGCAAACTAGGCCTGAAGTGTACATATTGCGATTTCTCTTCTGAATCCTCCATACAGCACTCTTATGATCACTTACGGAGTGTTGTTGTATTCAGGTGAAAATGAGTAACAAATTGTGGGGATTTTCTCCTGTTACCCCTATCAGAAATGAAAAACTTGGGGCTAAAGTGATATTTTCTTGCAAAAAGAAAAATCATAATTTTTCATTTTCACAACCACCGGTTTCTAAATTCTATAAAATGCTTGTTGGACCAAGGTGCTTACTGCATCCCTTTAAAAAATCTCTTGGGGTTGTAGTTTCCGAAATGACGTATTTTTGGGGGTTTCCCTGAAGCGGTACCTCAAAATCCATAGAAATGCAACATGTTGGCTTAAAATTATTCCAGTGAAATCTGCACTCCAAAAGCCATATGGTGCTCCTTGCCTTCTGAGCCCTGCTGTGTGCCCATACAGCAGTTTATGACCAAATATGGGGTGTTGCTATATTCAGGAGAAAATGAGTAACACATTTTGGGATGCATTTTCTCTTCTTACTCCTTGTGAAAATGAAAAAACGGGCCTAACACATTATTTTAATTTTCACAGACAAGTGTTTCAAAATTCTATTAAATGCCAGTTGGGCCACAGTACTCACTATACCCCTTGAAAATTCAAAGGAGGGAGTAGTTTCCAAAATAGGGTCACTTTTTGGAGGTTTCCACTTTAAGGGTACCTCAGGGTATCTTCAAATACAACATGGTGCTTAAAAGTTATTCCAGTGAAATCTGTCCTCCAAAACCATATGGTGCTCCTTCTCTTCTGAACTCTGCAGTGTGCCTATACTGTAGTTCACATTCACTTTTGGGGGTGTTGGTGTATTTAGGAGAAAATGGGTAACAAATTATGGGGTGAATTTTCTCCTATTACCCCTTGTGAAAATGAAAAAATGTTTCTATGAAATGCTTATTGAGTCCAAGTGCTCAGGACTCCCCTTGAAAAATTTCCACTGTAGGGGTATCTCAGAAGGTCTTGAAATGTGAAATAGCACCCAAAAACCATTCAAGCAAAATCTGCCCTCCAAAAACCACATAACACTCCTTCCCTTCTGACCCATACCATGTGCCCATACGGCAGTTTTAACATATGGAGTGTTTGTAAACTACAGAATCATGGTAATCAAAATTGAGGTTTGTTTTGCTGTTAGCCCTTGCTGTGTTAAAGGAAAAAATAGATTAAAATTGAAAATTTGCTAAAAAAAGTAAAATTTTGAAATTTCACCTCCGTTTTCCTTTAAATCTTGTGGAACACCTAAAGGTTTAACAAAGTTTTTAAAATAAGTTTTGAATAATTTGAGGGTTGTAGTTTCTAATATTGGGTTATTTATTGGTGGTTTCTATTATTTCAGCCGTTTAAAGTCACTTCAAAACTGAACTAGTTCCATAACCCCTTAGGGACCCTGCCATTTTTAACCTTAACCTCTTATGGACCGGGTTCATTTTCACATTAAGGACCAGGCCATTTTTTGCAAATCTGACCAGTGTCACTTTATGTGTGAATAACTTTAAAACGCTTTTACTTATCCAGGCCATTCTGAGATTGTTTTTTCGTCACATATTGTACTTTATGACACTGGTAAAATGGAGTCAAAAATATTTATTTTTATTTATTAAAAAAATACCAAATTTACCAAAAATTTTGAAAAATTAGCAAATTTCCAAGTTTCAATTTCTCTACTTCTATAATACATAATAATACCTCCAAAAATAGTTATTAATTTACATTCCCTATATGTCTAATTCATAACCATAACCATAACATGTTTGGAACATTTTGGGAATGCCATTTTATTTTTTGGGGACATTACAAGGCTTAGAAGTTTAGAAGCAAATCTTGACATTTTTCTGAAATTTTCAAAAACCCACTTTTAAGGACCAGTTCAGGTCTGAAGTCACTTTGTGAGGCTTACATAATAGAAACCACAAAGAAAAAAAAAAAAAAGACCCCATTCTAAAAACTACACCCCTCAAGGTATTCAAAACTGATTTTACAAATGTTGTTAACCCTTTAGGTGTTCCACAAGAGCTAATGGCAAATGGAGATGAAATTTAAGAATTTAGATTTTTTGGCAAAATTTCCATTTTAATCCATTTTTTCAAGTAACAAAGCAAGGGTTAACAGCCAAAAAAACTCAATATTTATTACCCTGATTCTATAGTTTATAGAAACACCCCATATGTGGTTGTAAACTACTGTACGGGCACACGGCAGGACATAGAAGGAAAGGAGCGCCATGTGGTTTTTGGAAGGCAGATTTTGTGGGACTGGTTTATTTATACCATGTCCCTTTTGAAGCGCCTCTGATGCGCCCCTAGAGTAGAAACTCCATAAAAGTGACCCCATTTTGGAAACTACAGGATAAGGTGGCAGTTTTGTTGGGACTATTTTTAGGGTACATATGATTTTTGGTTGCTCTATATTACATTTTTGTGAGACAAAGTTACAAAAAATAGAAATTCTGAAATTTCATCTCCATTTACCATAAACTCTTGAGGAACACCTAAAGGGTTAACAACATTTGTAAAATCAGTTTTGAATACCTTGAGGGGTGTCGTTTCTTAGATGGGGTCAGTTTTATGGAGGGGTGCATTAGGGGTTCAGCGCAGGTCCTGCTGAAAAACAGACCACAAAACACAGAAAAAGCCATATGCATTTTTTTCACAAAATAGTTGCTTTACACCCACATTATTGACTTTCACAAAAGGTAACAGGACAAAATGCACACCACATTTTGTTCCCCATTACACCCCGCATAAGGAAACACCCCATACCCCATAGATTCTGCTGACCTGAATTGGCAGACATTGATTTTAGGTGCCATGTCGCATTTAAAAGATTCCTGAGGTCCCCAGAAAGTAAAAACCCCAAGATGTGACCCCATTTTGGAAAGAGCACCCCTGTACGAACATTTTAAGTTGTGGATAGAGTACTTTTTAGCAAACAAGTGTCGCACAGAAGGCAGAAACATTTGTTAAAAGATTTCAAAGCACACATTTGTGTAAAAAAAAATTACTAGCAGATCCCAATTTTTTCACAAGGGGTTAAAGGATAAAATGCACCCCATTATGTGTTCCCCATTTTCTCCCCATTCAGGAAACACCCCATATGTGCTTGTAGCCTGTTGTACAGGCTCACAGCAGGCAAACAGCAAAATATGGATTTTGCTGACAGGCCTTAATTGGATTTTAGGTGCCATGTCACATTAAAAAAATTCTTGAGGTCCCCAGAAATTGAAAACCCCAAGAAGTGACCCCATTTTGGAGAGAGCATCCCCGTATGAACATTTTAAGTGGTGGAAAGGGTACTTTTTAGCAAACAGGTGCCTCAAAAGGCAGAAACACTTGTTAAAAGATTTCAAAGTACACATTTGTGAAAAAAAAACCCTGTACGAACATTTTAAGTGGTGGAAAAGGTACTTTTGACCTAACAGGTGTTTCACAGAAATGAATATGTAGTGGTTGGGGAAATGTGGATCTGTAAGCTATGCGGACTAAATCAGAGATATAGGGTTGTAAAACTACAGGGTACATCATGGATGAAATTAAATGAATACTCCATGGATGAGTGGTAGATTTTAAAACACTCCTCCATGCACAGACCAGGTTTTTCAGGGCAGGTTTCACAGTGGTAAATAGTGTCTTTCCTTATCCCCCTTTTGTAACACCCCATACCCCATAGATTTTGTAACACCCCATACCCCATAGATTTTGCTGACCTGAATTGGCAGACATTGATTTTAGTTGCCATGTCGCATTTAAAAGATTCCTGAGGTCCCCAGAAAGTAAAAACCCCAAGAAGTGACCCCATTTTGGAAAGAGCACCCCCGTACGAACATTTTAAGTGGTGGATAGAGTACTTTTTAGCAAACAGGTGTCCCACAGAAGGCAGAAACACTTGTTAAAAGATTTCAAAGTACACATTTGTGGGGAAAAAAAAAATCAGTAGCAGACCACAATTTTTTTTCACAGGGGGTTAAAGAAGAGCATGCATCCCGGTATTTATTCCACATTTTCTCCCCATTCAGGAAACACCCCATATATGCTTGTAGCCTGCTGTATGGGCGCACAGCAGGCAAACAGCAAAATATGGATTTTGCTGAAGGCCTGAATTAGCAGACATGGATTTTAGGTGCGATGTCGCATTAAAAAATTTCCTGAGGTCCCCAGAAATTAAATATACTATATGGATGGATCCATATACTATATGGATGACCTAAGGGTATGGCCACACGGTCAGGTTTCTGCATGCAGTTTTGGAATAAATTCAAACAAAAAGAGACATCATATCCATCCTTTATACTTTCTCTTGTTTTTATGATCCATTTCTGGTTTTGGTTTACAAAACTGCAGTCAGAAACCTGACCCTTAATCTGTGAGAACGAAAGCCACTGCATGTGTGCACCCCTACTAATATTGTCTGAGGCCCCTGCTGTATGATGTCCATTAACCTTAACAGTTTAGAATAGAGCTAAGAGCTGGAGTAATACCCCTGCCATGACGAAGGACAGATTGTAATTGTCTGAAATGTGTTGGAAGGAACTTCTTCCTTGTAGGTCTCTGTTTTTAAAATAAGAAGAAATAATACTGCAGCAAAAGCAGTTTCACTGTGCACCGTCTCATGAGGTCAGAAACAAGAGATACTGAGTGGTGAGCGGATATGGTTTACCATTTGCTTTACGTTTAGCTGGGCAAATACCCCTCCTTAAGGGGGTTGTTCATGATTGACATGTTTTTAAATACTACCCCCTCCGCACCTGACTTGTGAAGGGGAGCATACTTACCTGCTCCCCGCCGCTAAATTACAGATCTGTCAGTCTCCAACTCTCTTCATTGCACTTTGATGCACACATGTAAACTTCCTTCATGAATGGATCCAATAACTGCCCTCAACAATGACATGTCCCAGGCAGCAAGTGAACCAACCAGCAGTGACTGGCAAATTTCATATTAGACAAGGGAATGTGTTAGTGACTAACAATAATCTTTAAAAGGTAACAGTGTTTTCAAAAATATCTAAAAAAAAAAACCATGTTCTGACTGGGAACGTGGTTGGTTTATAGTGAAGCCTCTGGACCAGCAGATGATGGGAAGGACAGACAGCTCCCTTCGGATGGGGTGGTGGAGCCTTGACTGCCTGAAATCGGCTGCGTGCCACTGGGTGATGCAGTAGTTGCTGCGGCAGGCTGGACCACTACATCGGAGCCACGGTTCTCCCAGGCCACTTTATGGTGATTCTGCATATGTTGACGCAGGGCCGTGGTGCCAACCTTAGCACCCTGACCACGCTCCACCTCCTCCGGCTGCTTAACAAAAAACTGCCACACCGCCGAGTAGATAATTTTACCCCCAATACTACACACCCGATGATGATGAAGCCTCTTCGTCACCTGGCTCCCAAGTGCGATCAGCTACATCATAATCGAATATTGTCTGCACATCACTGATGTCCTCCTCAGCCGTCTCTGGGTCGGGAGCCTGACCGCTCGCAACACCAGCTACAACGCCATTCTCCTCATCATTACTTGCCCGCCTATTGGAGAAAGCGGCGGATGTCTCCTCCACATCTTGGCTTGCCAGTAGCTGCTGACTGTCCTCTAGTAGCTCATCCTGTATAGTGGAGCTGAGCCCACAGCATACAATACTTCTCTGGCTGAGGGAACAGAAAAAGACAGAGGAAGGTTGAGGACAGGAGAGGGCACAGGGCCTGCTCCTGGGCTATGCCAACTGAGGGTTGTATCTGAAGAACCCACTGACTCTTGGTTGGGGGTGTCTGTTGTCACTTGAGACGACGTGGAAGATCGAGTCAACCATTCAAGAACCGCTGGGTTGCTGGTCAAGACACGACCTCTAGCTGACACTGGGACCTCAGGCCTCTAGAAGTGACTCCTGCTGCCACGCCCCCTTACTCTGCTGTACCCACTGCCTGCGCCAGAAACATTTAGGCCTCAGCCACTCCCCTGTGCAGGGCCTGGCACTTCTCTGTCCGACATACTGTTATATCAAATAACTAAATAAAAAGTAAATTAAAACACCCCAAAAAAGGCTGTAATTTTCTCACTTCACCGCACAATGGCTAATAAGCCCTTTTTTCCCCCGACAAATACACAAAAAAGGGCTTTAGAACATATAACTGCACTGCTGAACAGCAAATATATTTTTATTATGCCACTATTACAGGACAAAAAGTGCTTTATAACATATAACTGCACCACTGAATGGCAAATATATTTTTCTTTTGCCACTAATACACGCCACAAAAGGCTTTAGAATATATAACTGCACCACTGAATGGCAAATATATTTTTCTTTTGCCACTAATAAACGACAAAAAGGGCTGTAATTTTAGCACTTCACCACACAACGACTACTAAGCCCTTTTTTCCCACTATTAGAAGCCAAAAAATGCTTTAGAACATACAACTGCACCGCACAAGGGCAAATAAGACGTAGAAATATTTCCTTGTAATAAATCCTGTTAATGGCTGTATCAAACAGAACTTGCACCCTAATAAGAACAGTTTGTTGGAATTAGAGCTGTATAAGGGCAATTTGGATCCCCAGTCAGTGCACCAAGGTGTAATAGGATTGTTCCTATACCCCAGGCTGTAACCTCCCCTACTGAACCCTGTTCAAAATAAATGCTGTGGAATGATTCCTCCCTATCCTCTCCTTACACCTTGAATAATCTTTCGCTGCATTTGTAAAGTTTTTCAGCACAATGCAGTTTTTTCTAACACTGTCCCTAGCGCCTGCTGACGTCTCTCCCTGCACTAAGTACACTGGTAAATGGCAGAATCCAAGATGGCTGAGGCTATTTATAGGGCTGTGACATCACAGGGCTGTCTGCTGATTGGCTGCATGCATCGCCTTCCGAGAGTTCCTTGCTCCATGTCCTCAACATGAAGCCATTTTAGGAAAAAATGCGAATAGTTACCACGAAGAGTGAGGAAATTCGGGGGGAATCGAATTTTTCCTGAAATTCGGATCGAATTCACTCATTGATTCGCTCATCTCTAATATATATATATATATATATATATATATATATATATATATATATAGAGAGAGAGAGAGAGAGAGAGAGAGAGAGAGAGAGAGAGAGTAAAGAATAGTAAATAGCAGCACTTCACAGGATGAAAGATTGGGTGCAATTCCTAAGATCCTGGATAAAAACTTCAGTCGATATTTGAAAAAGTAGGCAGCACTCCAAAAAAATAGTTGTGATCCTTTATTCCACCTCTGCAACGTTTCAGCTGCTCATTGCTGCCTTTGTCAAGCAGTGAATGCTAGTGCGCATGAAACATTTATATGTGATACACATATGTGAATAATCAAATCATCAATCAATTACAATTTCAAGAATACAAATACAAGTGTGAAAGACAATATTCTTATATACCATGATACATAACCACATGTTGGATAGTAATATGTAGTATATTACATTAGAATTTCATGGTGATGTGCAAATAGAAATCTCATAAATTACCAATCATGACTGTGTAGTTCCGTGTTTAACTAGTGGGCACCTGTGTTACTAATATACGTCGGCATTGCATTGGATACATATTGACAAGACGGTCAACTCACCAAAAACCAGCACATGTCCCGACATCCGGGAAGCGACAATTGCGCATGCGCCCATGGACTCAAAGCAAGGCCGGTGCAATACTGTCACGTGAGCTAAGCGCGTCACAGACTAGTGATGCGGTATACCCATATGACTAACACATGACTCAACTAAGGGCGGAAATCCTCACCTATGGTAAACCACTTTGGTTAACTATACACAAGCGTCATTTCGCCATGGTAACTAGTGTTCCGGACATAATGGGGAACAGTTCATCAATATTACGGTCCACAATAGTGTACGTAGGGGGTGAGGTAAACCATGCAGATGAATCCCGAGCCCATTTAGGGATGTGACAGTTCGGGATGATCAGTCCCGGTCCGCAAAGCCCCGAGTTTCAGAGCATGGCCACCATATCCCTATGGCTCCATCCTCTAACTCATGGGCAAATCAGGAAGTTCTACAGATAATACCAGAAATGACCCGGGGAAATCGGCACACCCACAGTTACATAGGTGTGTCAATTAGTCAGCTCCCTTATGACCCCATTACTGTACTGTGACTAGAGTCCGTTCCAATATTCTAGTTGTTTTAACCATAAAGTGATAACCATCATGTGTGAGGAATGTCCTCAACATCCTAAACATAATTAAAGTGCACCGTTCCTAATTTAAAGGTGAGTATTCCCGTGCTTGGCAATTCTCCATGTCATCAGACTCTTCTCAATTTGTGCTTTTTCTAAAAGAAAAGAAAAAAATACAGAAAAGAATTAATTAAATGGCTTGGTCGATTCATCATTATAATACTCGAAGCAAAGATTGCACACTTTTGGTTCTACCACACTCAGGATTTAAAAATTCAGGATTTACCACAGGGTACAAGCGCTATCAGACGACTCTGAACTCCACATTTAGGCCGTTTGGTTTCAATGTATGTAGATGATATATCCAAAAGAGCTCTTTACGTTTTAACAGGGTATCCCTATCACCCCCACGTCTTGGAATAGTGATCTGATCCAATACCCTAAATCTCAGGTCTCGTTCAGTATGTTGGGCCTCGACAAAGTGTCTCGAGACCGGCAGGTCCATCCATTTTTCTCTGATAGAGAAGCGGTGCTAATTCAATCTAGTCTTAACTTCCCATGTCGTCTCTTCTACATATAGGAGACGGCATGGGCATTCTAGCAGGTTTACCACGTACGTGGAGTCACAAGTAAGATATTTATTAATATGAAACTGTTCCCCTGTAACCGGATGCGTGAAATTAACTCCCCCCTTAACATAAGGGGTCAGTTTACACAGTTATGGCAGGGGTAGCTCCCAACCCTCCTTGATCCAAAGTACGCTCCAAACATCACTCTGTTTGTCCCCAAATCTGCTCTGACCAGGTTATTATTTAAATTCCGCTTACGACAGTAAGATAAGAGAGGGGGTCTACTAAATTCCGGGATTTGTCGAAAGACACTACCCAGAATTGACCAATGTCTCTTGATAATTATACCAATGTGTGGACTTAGATGGGTGTAACTCGAGACAAAAGGAATACGTTCCTCTCTACTTCCTCTCAGTTTTTTTTATGTGTCAACAATTCCATCCTAGATATTTGGATGATTCTGTCACTATGATGCTGAATGAGGGCTCTAGGATAGCCCCTAGCCACAAACTTATCACCCATTTCTGTCAGACGTTGTTCAACTAGATCTTCATTGCCTACAATTCTCTTAACTCTCAACAGTTAGCTGTAAGGTAAAGACCTTACCATTGCCCTTGGCTGACTGCTAGTATACAGTAACAGATTATTTAGATCAGTTTTTTTTACACATAAGTCACCATTTAGTCAGTTCCCCTCAACATACATCAAAGTATCAAGGAACTGGACTTGTTCATTTGAGTGAGTTAGGGTGAATTTTATGTCCTGTTCCCTGGAATTGAGGAATCCATGAAACTCCTCCAATTCTGGGACGGTTCCAGTCCAAATGAGAAGGACATCGTCTATGTAGCGCCACCACCCCAGAATGTGTCTGAGGTGGTGGCCCACATAGATGTGTCTCTCCTCGAACCACGACATATAAATGTTGGCGTATGTCGGCGCCATATTTGATCCCATCGCGGTCCCCCTTAATTGAACAAAAAAATCATCCCTAAACAAAAAATAGTTACATTGTAACACATATTTAAGAAGTTGTAGAATAAATTCCTGACATTCTCTTGAGTATTTGGAAAGCTCCAATGTAGTCTTGCACCGCCTCCACACCTTTCACATGATCTATTGACGTGTAGAGGCTCACCACGTCAAAAGATGCCAATATGGCCCCTTCAGTGAATGTCAGCTCTTCTATTAACTGCAGAAAGTGCGTAGTATCCCTAATATAGGACCTCGCAGTAACTGCAAACTCTCATAGTACTCTATCCAAGAAGATAGCTACATTGGAGAATAGGGAGTGACACCCTTATACTATAAGGCGGCCCGGGGGATTCTCCAGAGATTTATGTATCTTTGGCAATACATAAAAAACCGGAGTACGTTGGTCGATCATTGTACATGAACGACCATAGTTTTTCATCTATAATCCCCCGGGCCTTAGCCTCGTCCAATAATGTCCTCAGCACCGGGATACTCACCCTAAAATTAGGAACGGTGCACTTTAATTATGTTTAGGATGTTGAGGACATTGCTCACACATGATGGTTACCACTTTTTGGTTAAAACAACTAGAATATCAGAACGAACTCTGGTCACAGTACAGTAATGGGGTCATAAGGGAGCTGACTAATTGACACACCTATGTAACTGTGGGTGTGCCGATTTCCCCGGGTCATTTCTGGTATTATCTGTAGAACTTCCTGATTTTCCCATGAGTTAGAGGATGCAGCCATAGGAATATGGTGGCCATGCTCTGAAACTCGGGGCTGTGCGGACCGGGACTGATCATCCCGAACTGTCCCATCCCTAGATGGGCTCGGGATTCATCTGCATGGTTTACCTCACCCCCTACGTACACTATTGTGGAGCGTAATATTGATGAACTGTTCCCCATTTTGTCCGGAACACTAGTTACCATGGCGAAATGACGCTTGTGTATAGTTAACCGAAGTGGTTTACCATAGGTGAGGATTTCCGCTCCTTAGTTGAGTCATGTGTTAGCCATATGGGTATACCGCATCACTAGTCTGTGACGCGCTTAGCTCACGTGACAGTATTGCACCGGCCTTGCTTTGAGTCCATGGGCGCATGCGCTATTGTCGCTTCTGGACGCCTGGACATGTGCTGGTTTATGGTGAGTTGACCGTCTTGTCAATATGTATCCAATGCAATGCCGACGTATATTAGTAACACAGGTGCCCACTAATTAAACACCGAACTACACAGTCACGATTGGTAATTTATGAGATTTCTATTTGCACATCACCTTGAAATTCTAATGTAATAACCACATGTTTGATAGTAATATGGAGTATATGTATCATGATATATAAGGATATTGTCTTTTACATTTGTATTTGTATTCTTAAAATTGTAATTGATTGATGATTTAATTATTCACATATGTGTATCACATATAAATGTTTCATGCGCACTAGCATTCACTGCTTGACAAAGGCAGCAACGTTTCAGAGGTGGAATATAGGATCACAACTATTTTTTGGAGTGCTACCTACTTTTTCAAATATATATATATATATATATATATATAATATATATATATATAATGGAGGAGGGGCCCCTGCACATAAGCAGACTCTTACTGAGCTCAGGAGCGAGCCAGAGAAGAAAGACACTTCAGTCCGTCTTATTCTCTCTCTGCTGCTAAGGATGGGATTCACTTAGTAACAATGAGTGGACAGCACTAGTGGCAGAGATTTCAAAAAGGGTTTTAGGGTGAATAGCATGATAAGTTTTAATCAAAGTAAATTGCTATTTTTCACCTAAAGTGACCATTGAGAATAAATTGTTTGAAAAATTAGTCTTCATTTACATGCTTAAAGGGGTGCTCTGGGAATTAAGAATATGAAAATACCTAAATATTAGTTATACTGGCTCGTTTTGTCTACAGTGCAATCATTAGGAGAAATAAAATAGCCGCCATACTATTTGTACACATAAAACCTGTCCTAATCACACAGCAGGGCAAGTTACTTCACAACACTGAGCTGAACAGCTGCCTCATCCTCCTCTCAGATCTGCTTGTTAAGGATTATGAACCTGAGCACAGATAAGATCTTCAGATGAATCTCTGTAGGAAAGGAGTTCATGAGGAGAAGTACAGAAAGAAAGGTGGGGATATGAAGCACAGAAGCACTTGTACACAGTCTACATTACCACAGCCCCACATTACCACAGTCTGTTCTGTCCATCCTCTGTACTTCATGTCTCCTCATGAATTCCCGCAATGTTGTGTAATTATATTCCTTGAACATACACAACCCCCCCCAACCCCCATTTTGCTCAGAAAGCCAAATTCCTGAGTGGTTATCTCAGAGACATGCGTGCTGCACGTTGTAGCAGGGGCTGAAAGGTGTAAACCTGGTGAAGACATTTATTTGGCACTCCATTGGAGAAATCATCAAGGTTGGAGGAATTGAGGAACCTTATATGTTGTATCACCATGGGGTGTTGGCCATGTGCTACAGCATGGCGACTCAAATCCCCCCCCCAAATTGTATGTGTAGGCCTGTGATAATTATTTCCTTTTTATTACTCTGTATGTGACTGATTTGTCTGTTTTACCTTATATTTAATCACACTTAGTAAATATATTTACTTCACTTAGCCTGCCTAAGCTTATTAATTCTCAAATCTTTTGAATTTACATTTTAAAACATACAGAGACTTAGATGAAGTTCTTCTCATCTGTATTCAGGACCATAATCCCTAAAAAGCAGAGCAGAGAGGAGGGAGAGGGAGCTTTTTAGCTCAGGACTGTGAAGTAACTTGTCCTGCTGTGTTATTAGGACAGGTTTTGTGTGTACTAATAGGACGGCAGCCATTTTATTTCTCCCAATGATTTCTCCCTGGACAAAGCAAGCCATTATAAAAAATGAAAGGAATTTGGCAATATATTTATAATAATTCCTGGAAAACCCCTTCAAGCAGATTTGTACAGATTTTTACAATCTACAGAAAATGAACATTTTATCTCTCGTCATTCGATCGCTCCACATGTGGCGATAATTTTTCATCTTCAAACAATTATATGAAAATTTAAATGATAATCACTCTGTCTATTATACCCTTAAAGAGGTTGTCTCATCTCAGACAATGGGGACAATCGCTAGGATATGCCCCCATTGTCTTATAGGCGCGGGTCCCACCGCCAACAAGCACTCTCCCCATAGAAGTGAATGGGAGCACAATGCGCATGACTGCCCACCGCTTCCATTCACTTCTATGAGCCCGAGGGAAATAGCAGAGCCAGTGCTCGGCTATTTGCGGCGGCCCTATAAAAAATGAATACAGGGCGGCTGCGCATGCTCAGTGCGCCCTCCACCACTTTCAGGGCTCCGTTCTCAATATAGGTGGGACCCGTACCTATAAGACAATGGTGGCATATCCTAGCGATATTCTAACTGGTTGAATACTTGGAGGTTGCTTACATGTGTGATACAAAAGTTAGAAATTACGGTACTCATGTATCATTGCAGATTATAGTCCAGAACCCTGGTGATAGATTCCCTTTAGGGGACCTGCACACAGTGCATATTACACACGGTTTTCCAGTGGAAAAAGCTCAGTGTAATACAGTACCAGAGAAGTGAATTAGATCAGGCAAATCTCATGTAGACTTTGCTTTTTTTCTTAGATGCAGAAATTGACCTGCTGTGCAGATTTTGAAATCTGCAGCATGTTGATGATTGTTGTAGTTTTTTGTGTGGATTTCACTTTTTTCAATGGAATGGTGAGATCTGCAGCAAAACCTCATGAAATTTGAACCAAAAACATCTAAAAAACGCACAAAAATATGCCAGATTTCTTGCAGATTTTACCAGGTGCCAGTCACCCCCAATAGCTATCGGGAGACAACTATGGATCATACACATGCACAAATGGATTGAGTGGAATTGGTGGGAAATGTGTCCTTGAGGGGAAGGATGCTCTCAAGGATGAAACTAGAAGTCATAGGACCACATAGCAAAGGCAGGATAGGACCCCACCATCTAGTTAATACAAAATTTTACTACAGACACCAGCATAACTTGTGGCAATCAAGGAATAGATAGTAGTGTAACAGATCAGGTTTTATACACATGTAATACAAATATAAGGCTACTTTCACACTTGCGTTTTTGTCTGATCGGGCAGGGATCAGCAAAAACGCTTCAGTTTTTGATATTACAACCAGCTGCATCCATTATGAATGGATCTGGTTGTATTATCTTTAAAATAGCCATGACGGATCCAGCATTAACACCATTGTAAGTCAATGGGTGCCGGATCCGTTTTTTAATGTGTCCGAGAAAATGGATTTGGCACCAACTTACATTGTGTGTCATTCTCCACATCCCATGCAGGACAGAAAAATGCTGCTTGCAGTGATTTTGTGCCCGCTGTGGGATTCTGGTGCATTCCGTTCCGTTTTGTTCCCATTGACAATGAGTGGAGACGAAACGGAAGCCGGATCTCAATGCTGGAAAAGAAAAATGCAGATGTAAAAGTAGCCTAAGACTGGTTACCTGAGCCTCTAAACAGATGTCATGGCTGCTATAGGTATAGCTATGACCATGGACTGCTCAGGGATAACAAGAGTCTCCCGGATGGTAGCTAAATTAAGAGAAGAGTCACCTGGGAGTACGGCAGTGGAGGAAGAATTATCAACTATTTAGAGTCATCCTGAAGAAGACAGGTGGTATTATAATAGTCCAGTGAGGACTGATACAAATATATGCCTATTTCTTGGGTTGACAGTGGTCAGGCCAAAGTCAAGGTGAGATTAAGAACTACTACTGAATAGGAGAGCCCTGCATTGGATTCTATGGTGGCAACTGCTTTTTATGGTGCCATTCCCTAACTTGCTTTAAAGGGAACCTGTCACATTGAACATAATGTCTAATATGCAGATAGTATCATATACAACAGCCTCTTAAAACCTTCCGTTTTGACTTCCGTCTTATGGATTCCATTATTTTTCGTTATAACCATGTTATAACGGAAAACAAAAACGGAATCCATAACTTGTATAATGTGACCAGTACCCCTTAAGCATATGATTACTAACAGTTAAAGCTTCGCCTCTTTATATAAGAGCCGTCACTTATAGCTTTTTTTAAGCAAAGAAAGAAGAGAGACGTGTTCCTGAGAATGATCCTCTGGTAGCGGTGGTAATGGCGGGAGAGAGGATTTCCTCTGTGCTTTGTGCAATAAGAGGCACAACACTAGGAAAATCATGGGTTTTAGATTCAGGTCCTGATCGGGTCCAGGGTTTGGACGATCTTTAGATGCACTGTAGCGAGAGAATAAGAAAAAGGTCTGTGCACTACTCTTCTTATGAATTTTCTTTATTGATATGGATGATAAGATAAGGCCACAAATTTGATCAGATGAAGTAGCTGGTGCATTTCCAAAACAAGTTAGTTCAGTTTTTTGTTCCGTTATTTCCATTAGTTATTGGGAGCCAAAGGCAGGGGTGGCTCAAAAACACATAACAGGTGCAAATCTTTCCCTTATACCTTATCTCCAAATAGGCTTCACTACTGGTTTTGGCTCACAATAACTGATGGAAATAACTGACCAAATAGCTGGAAGTGTGAACTTGGCCTAACTCGTTTCAGAACTGCACCAGCTCCTTCATTAGATGACATCCGTAACAGTTACTACATACTGACACTTTTTTAAAAACCATGGAGCGTGCAAAGAGAAATGGGGAGGGGGGCGTGCGTGGCCAGGCATTTACATTACAGCATATACATTGAGTTAAAAAAGGTGGATATAGACAACCTATTAAAAAAAGACGATTGTTAGTTTGGTTAGCCAGGACTGCATTAAAGTAGCCCATTACATAAAACTGAATTAGTCTCGTATAGAGATGAGCGAACACCTGGATGTTCGGGTTCGAGAAGTTCGGCCGAAGTTCCTGAAAATGTTCGGGTTCGGGATCCGAACTCGACCCGAACTTTATCCTGAACCCGAACCCCATTGAAGTCAATGGGGACCCGAACTTTTAGGCACTAAAAAGGCTGTAAAATAGTCCAGGAAAGGGCTAGAGGGCTTCAAAATGCAGCAAAATTTAGGTAAATGCCCTGCAAACAAATGTGGATAGGGAAATTAATTAAAATAAAATAAATAAAAATTAACAAATATCAATTGGAGAGAGGTCCCATAGCAGAGAATCATGCGTCATATCACCCACCACTGGAGAAGGCCACTTTCAGTTATTTAGTCCCCAGCACCCAGACAGTGGAGAGAGGTCCCACAGCAAGGAATAAGGCGTCATATCACCCACCACTGGAGAAGGCCACTTTCAGTTATTTAGGCCCCAGCACCCAGACAGAGGAGAGAGGTCCCACAGCAAGGAATAAGGCGTCATATCACCCACCACTGGAGAAGGCCACTTTCAGTTATTTAGGCCCCGGCGCCCAGATTGAGGAGAGGTTCATTCAGCTTTGGGTTGCACTGCAAGATCATGGTAAAGTTAAAAAAGGATTCAATAAAGAAGTGCCCCGGAGTACAAGAAAACATGGTTGAAGGGGAGGCAGTTATAAATGTCTATTCTGCACAAGGGAGGGACAGGTCCTGTGGGATCCATGCCTGGTTCATTTTTATGAACGTCAGCTTGTCCACGTTGGCTGTGGACAGGCGGCTGCGTTTGTCAGTAATGACGCCCCCTGCCGTGCTGATTACACGTTCAGACAAAACGCTGGCTGGCGGATAGGCCAGCACCTCCAAGGCATAAAATGCTAACTCTGGCCACGTGGACAATTTGGAGACCCAGAAGTTGAATGGGACCGAACCATCAGTCAGTACGTGGAGGGGTGTGCAGACGTACTGTTCAACCATGTTAGTGAAATGCTGCCTCCTGCTAACACGTTACGTATCAGGTGGTGGTGCAGTTAGCTGTGGCGTGGAGACAAAACTTTTCCACATTTCTGCCATGCTAACCCTGCCCTCAGATGAGCTGGCTGTGACACAGCTGCGTTGGTGATCTCTTGCTCCTGCTCTGCCTTCGCCTTGGGCTTCCACCTGTTACCCTGTTACATTTGGGAATGCTCTCAGGAGCGCGTCTACCAGTGTGCGCTTGTACTCGCGCATCTTCCTATCACGCTCCAGTGCAGGAAGTAAGGTGGGCACATTGTCTTTGTACCGGGGATCCAGCAGGGTGGCAACCCAGTAGTCCGCACACGTTAAAATGTGGGCAACTCTGCTGTCGTTGCGCAGGCACTGCAGCATGTAGTCACCCATGTGTGCCAGGCTCCCCAGAGGTAAGGACAAGCTGTCCTCTGTGGGAGGCGTATCGTCATCGTCCTCCGTATCCCCCCCAGCCACGCACCAGTGATGGGCCTGAGCTGTGTCGGGTGCTACCCCGCTGTGAACCTGCTTCATCCTCATCCTCCTCGTCCTCCAGTAGTGGGCCCTGGCTGGCCACATTTGTACCTGGCCTCTGCTGTTGCAAAAAAACTCCCTCTGAGCCACTTCTAACAGACTGGTCTGAAAGTGCTAAAAATGACCCCTCCTCCTCCTCCTGGGCCACCTCCTCTTCCATCCTCGTCGGTCTGTTGTTCAATACCCCGCCACAACTCCTGCGTGGTGTGGGGCCTGTCCCCCAAACATATGAGTTTCAGAATGGCCTGCTGACGTTTACCTGTTGAAACTGTGCTGAAGTTGGTGGTAAAGGTGTGTGGCTGACTGGATGAGCTGGTTGAAGCAGAGGAGGAGGAGGAAGCTGAGTAGGAGGAGGAGGCTACAGGAGGCAAAGAATGATGCCCTGCGATCTTTGGCGGCGGAAGGACGTGCGCCAAGGAACTCTCCGCCTGGGGCCCAGCCGCCACTACATTTACCCAGTGTGCAGTTAGGGAGATATAGCGTCCCTGGCCGTGCTTACTGATCCACGTATCTGTGGTTAGGTGGACCTTGCCACAGATGGCGTTGCACAGTGCACACTTGATTTTATCGGATACTTGGTTGTGCAAGGAAGGCATGGCTGTCTTGGAGAAGTAGTGGCGGCTGGGAACAACATACTGTGAGACAGCCATGGACATCAGCTGTTTGAAGCTGTCTGTGTCCACCAGCCTGAATAACAGCATTTCAAAGGCCAGTAGTTTAGAAATGCTGGCATTCAGGCCCAGGGCTCGAGGGTGGCTAGGTGGGAATTTACGCTTTCTCTCCAAGGTTTGTAAGATGGAGAGCTGAACGCTGCCGTGTGACATGGTGGAGATGCTTGGTGACGCAGGTGGTGGTGTCGGTGGCACATCTTCTGTTTGGTGGGTGGCAGGTGCCAACGTTCCTCCCGAGGCGGAGGAAGAGGCCGAGGCAGCAGCAGAAGAGGGAGCAGGGGGAGCCAGAGTGAGTTCCTTGCTTTTAAGGTGTTTACGCCACTGCAGTTCATGCTTTGCATGTAGATGCCTGATCATGCAGGTTGTGCTAAGGTTCAGAACGTTAATGCCTCGCTTCAGGCTCTGATGGCACAGCATGCAAACCACTCAGGTCTTGTCGTCAGCACATTGTTTAAAGAAGGGCCATGCCAAGGAACTCCTTGAAGCTGCCTTTGGGGTGCTCGATCCCTGGTGGCGGTGGCCAGTAGCAGGCGAACTCTCTTGGCGGCGGCTGTTCTGCTTTTGCCCCCTGCTCCCTCTTTTGCTACGCTGTTGGCTCGGTCTCACCACTGCCTCTTCCTCTGAACTATGAAAGTCAGTGGCACGACCTTCTTTCCATGTGGGGACTAGGACCTTATCGTCCCCTGCATCGTCTTCCACACAGTCTTCCTCCCTGACCTCCTGTTCGGTAGTGATGTCGCGAACATAAAATTTTCAGTTCGCGAACAGCAAACTCGAACTTCCGCAAATGTTCGCGAACAGGCGAACCGGGCGAACCGCCATAGACTTCAATAGACAGGCGAATTTTAAAAACCAAAGGGACTCTTTCTGGCCACAATAGTGATGGAAAAGTTGTTTCAAGGGGACTAACACCTGGACTGTGGCATGCCGGAGGGGGATCCATGGCAAAACTCCCATGGAAAATTACGTAGTGGACGCAGAGTCGGGTTTTAATCCATAAAGGGCATGAATCACGTAACATTCCGAAATTCCTCTTTTAATGCACCGCAAACAGTCCATTTGCACAACCGCAAACTCCCCATTTGCACAAGGTTGGATACCAAGCTAGCCACGTCCCGGTGATGTCATTGAAGGTTTCTTCCTCCACCCAGCCACGTACAACACCAAGGGTCCCCGAAAGGTCAATTGAATTGATTTTTCGAACAGGGAGATGGTTAAAAAACGCTGGCTCCCTCCACTCTGTTTTAATCCACGGTCACTGCTTCTGCGCTGTGCAATTTACTGTCACACCCGATATGAGTGGTATTTTCTGTAGTACTATTCTCATCAGTTTAATCCTCTAACGTCCCCAATCTGGGGGCAATTTATTGAATAGATTTTTCGAACGGGGAGATGGTTAAAAAACGCTGGCTCCCTCCACTCTGTTTTAATCCACGGTCACTGCGTCTGCGCCGTGCAATTTACTGTCACACCCGATATGAGTGGTATTTTCTGTAGTACTATTCTCATCAGTTTAATCCCTCTAACGTCCCCAATCTGGGGGCCATTTATTGAATAGATTTTTCGAACGGGGAGATGGTTAAAAAACGCTGGCTCCCTCCCCTTTGTTTTAATCCACGGTCACTGCGTCTGCGCCGTGCAATTTACTCTCACACCCGATATGAGTAGTATTTTCTGTAGTACTATTCTCATCAGTTTAATCCCTCTAACGTCCCCAATCTGGGTGCCATTTATTGAATAGATTTATAGAACGGGGAGATGGTTAAAAAACACTGGCTCCCTCCCCTTTGTTTTAATCCACGGTCACTGCGTCTGCGCCGTGCAATTTACTGTCACACTCGATATGAGTGGTATTTTCTGTAGTACTATTCTCATCAGTTTAATCCCTGTTACATCCCATATCAGGGATTGCCTTTTGTGAAAAAAAAATTTAGGTCTGGTACCTTCGACTGCCTTCACAATGACAGACCAAACTCTCATACACCAAACTGAATTGATTTCAGGAACCGGGAGATGGAAAAAGCAGCTTGGTCGGTCCTCATACTCCCAAATTGGGGCACTGCGCGTGC
Organism: Bufotes viridis; assembly: GCA_033119425.1. NCBI lineage: Eukaryota > Metazoa > Chordata > Amphibia > Anura > Bufonidae > Bufotes > Bufotes viridis. Next base: position 544,802,607 of record CM065590.1, on the reverse strand, counting down.
ACAGAGCAATGTGCTGTGACACCCTATATGAGTGGTGTCTTAACTAGTACTATTCCTATCAGCGGCGGGCGGGTGCGTGGTAACTTGAGAGCAGGTGACCAAAGCTGAGCTGGAGGAAGATGGTGCGTCAAGGTTCTTAGCGGAAGCTGTTGAAGATTGGGTGTCCTGTCTAAGCCAGTCAACTACGCCCTCAGAATTTTTCGGGTTCAGGGTACATGGCCTCTGAACACTAGGCATTATTCCAGGGACAGTGGAAATCACAGCACCACGACCACGACGGCCCCTGCGGGGTGGCCTGCCTCTGCCTGTCATTTTTTTCGATAAGTGGTACTGTGCCACCCTGTATCAGTGGTGGGCACTGGCAGTGGGCACACTACAGTCTGTGGAAGTGGGCCTGACACACACTGGCAGCAGGCAAGCAACTGAAATTAGACTAATGTGTAAAAATTAAATGCCTTATTTATCGTCAAGCTACTGTGCCACCCGGTATCAGTGGTTGGCACTGGCAGTGGGCACACTACAGTCTGTGGAAGTGGGCCTGACACACACTGGCAGGAGGCAAGCAACTGAAATTAGACTAATGTGTAAAAATTAAATGCCTTATTTATTCGCAAGCTACTGTGCCACCCGGTATCAGTGGTTGGCACTGGCAGTGGGCACACTACAGTCAGTGGAAGTGGGCCTGACACGCACTGGCAGCAGGCAAGCAACTGAAATTAGACTAAAGTGTAAAAATTAAATGCCTATTTTGATGCAAAGTCCTCTGCCAGCCGGTATGAGTGGTAGGCACTGGCAGTGGGCACACTACAGTCACTGGAAGTCAGCCTGACACACACTGGCAGGCAACTAACCTTAGATTAAAGTGTAAAAATTAAATGCCTTTTTTGATGCAAAGTCCTGTGCCACACGGGATGACAGGGTGGCACTGGCAGTGGGCACACTACAGTCAGTGGAAGTCGGCCTGACACACACTAGCAGCAGGCAAGCAGCTGAAATTACACTAAAGTGTAAAAATTAAATGCCTTTTTTGATGCAAAGTCCTGTGCCAGCCGGTATGAGTGGTGGGCACTGGCAGTGGGCACACTACAGTCACTGGAAGTCAGCCTGACACACACTGGCAGGCACCTAAACTTAGATTAAAGTGTAAAAATTAAATGCCTTTTTTGATGCAAAGTCCTGTGCCACACGGGATGACAGGGGTGGGCACTGGCAGTGGGCACACTACAGTCAGTGGAAGTCGGCCTGACACACACTAGCAGCAGGCAAGCAGCTGAAATTACACTAAAGTGTAAAAATTAAATGCCTTTTTTGATGCAAAGTCCTGTGCCAGCCGGTATGAGTGGTGGGCACTGGCAGTGGGCACACTACAGTCACTGGAAGTCAGCCTGACACACACTGGCAGGCAACTTAAACTTAGATTAAAGTGTAAAAATTAAATGCCTTTTTTGATGCAAAGTTCTGTGCCACATGGGATGACAGGGGTGGGCACTGGCAGTGGGCACACTACAGTCAGTGGAAGTCGGCCTGACACACACTAGCAGCAGGCAAGCAGCTGAAATTACACTAAAGTGTAAAATTTAAATGCCTATTTTGATGCAAAGTCCTCTGCCAGCCGGTATGAGTGGTAGGCACTGGCAGTGGGCACACTACAGTCACTGGAAGTCAGCCTGACACACACTGGCAGGCAACTAAACTTAGATTAAAGTGTAAAAGTTAAATGCCTTTTTTGATGCAAAGTCCTGTGCCAGCCGGTATGAGTGGTGGGCACTGGCAGTGGGCACACTACAGTCTGTGGAAGTCAGCCTGACACACACTGGCAGGCAACTAACCTTAGATTAAAGTGTAAAAATTAAATGCCTTTTTTTGATGCAAAGTCCTGTGCCACACGGGATGACAGGGGTGGGCACTGGCAGTGGGCACACTACAGTCTGTGGGCCTGCAGCTCCTCACACACAGGCAGGCCAGGCAACTGCAATATGCATATAAAGGAAAAAAAAAGCAGACTAATGTTGCAGCCCTAAAAAGGGCTTTTTGGGGTGCTGTTAGGACGCTGTCCTTACAGCAGAGATCAGATGAGTCTTTCAGGACTGGAGTGGACACTGAATTCACTAGCCTAGCTATCGATTTCCCTATTAAATCATCAGCAATTACACTCTCCCTCCTCTCACTAAGACTGTAGCTTCAGAATGAATCTAAAATGGATGCTGTTCAGGAGATGGGAGGGTCTGGGAGGGAGGGTATGCTGCTGATTGGCTGGAATGTGTCTGCTGACTGTGAGGTACAGGGTCAAAGTTTGCTCAATGATGATGTATAGGGGGCGGACCGAACATCGCATATGTTCGCCCGGCAGAGGCGAACGCGAACAAGCTATGTTCGCCGGGAACTGTTCGCCGGCGAATAGTTCGGGCCATCTCTACTGTTCGGTCTGCACACTGCAGAAAGACGCAGCAGTTGGCACCTGTGTTTCGTCATCATCAGAGACGTGCGGACTCCGATGAGGTGGTATTCCCATGTCCTCATCATCAGGAAACATCAGTGGTTGTGCATCAGTGCATTCTATGTCTTCCACCACTGGGGAAGGGCTAGGTGGATTCCTTTGGGAAACCCTGCCAGCAGAGTCTTCAAATAGCATAAGAGACTGCTGCATAACTTGAGGCTCAGACAGTGTCCCTGATATGCATGGGGGTGATGTGACAGACTGATGGGCTTGGTTTTCAGGCGCCACCTGTGCGCTTTCTGCAGAAGACTGGGTGGGAGATAATGTTGTGAACATGCTGGATCCACTGTCTGCCACCCAATTGACTAGCGCCTGTACCTGCTCAGGCCTTACCATCCTTCGAACGGAATTGGGCCCCACCAAATATCGCTGTAAATTCTGGCGGGTACTGGAACCTGAGGTAGTTGGTTCACTAGGACGTGTGGCTGTGGCAGAATGGCCACGTCCTCTCCCAGCACCAGAGGGTCCACTAACACCACCACAACCGCGTCCGCGTCCCTTACTAGATGTTTTCCTCATTGTTACCGTTCACCAAGCACCACAATAAGAAAAAAAATATTTGGCCCAATGTATTGATTTCAAATTCAGGCCTTTTTTTACAGGCACCTAACACTATCTGCCTATTTATTTATGTAGCGTATTACACTAATCCAGGCACAGCAGTGACCACTGATTTAGGGGAATATCTATTGTAGGGCTAGTATTTAGGCCCTGGATGAAAGGTATCCTTTTATGGACAAATTTACACTTGGAGATGCACAGTAGCATGTGAAAAAATATGTAGGATTATGCCTTCAGCAATTGTATTTTAACACTTTGTGTAATATACCCTTTAACGGACAGAAATACAATGGGAGATGCACGGTAGCGTGTGAAGTTATTGAGGATGACCCTCTCAGCACTTGTATATACACCTTGAGTGTAATATACCCTTTTACGGACAGATTAACACTTGGCCTGCAACAGCTGGAACACCAGATTCAGGGTATTGCTATATTGGCAATTAAATTTCACCCCAGAACAAAATATATGTTTTGGCGGACACTATTATACTTTGTCAGCCAGTGCTGGGACACCATATTCAGGGTATTGCTATTTTGACAATTGAATTTCACCCCAGAACAAAATATATGTTTTGGCGGACACTATTATACCTTGCCAGCCAGTGCTGGGACACCAGATTCAGGGTATTGCTATTTTGGCTATTGAATTTTACCCCAGAACAAAATATACCCTTTTACGGACAGATTAACACTTGGCCTGCAACAGCTGGGACACCAGATTCAGGGTATTGCTATTTTGGCAATTGAATTTCACCCCAGAACAAAATATATGTTTTGGCGGACACTATTATACTTTGCCAGCCACTGCTGGGACACCAGATTCAGGGTATTGCTATTTTCGCTATTGAATTTCACCACAGAAAATAATCTATCCTTTGCCAGACAGCAGACAGTATTACACTTGGCTAGCCAAAGCTGGAACACCAGATTTAGGGGATTGGTGTTTTGGGAATTATATTTAACCCCTTATTAAAATATAGAAATTGCTATCCTGAGTTTCTAGGGGTGACAATATGCACAGCCAAGCCCCTGATGTAGGATATAGCAAAAAAAAACCTACTATTGATGGATTGATGGACTTGGTGGCAGCTTGTTCTGGTGCACCACAAGTCACAAAATGGCCGCCGATCACCCCAGAAAAAAGTGACAGAAAAACGCTCTGTGCAGCCTAAAAACCAGTGAGCAATTAACTAGCAGAAGTTCAATCATTCTCAGCTGTAGATCGGTCAGTTCATTAGGTGCTGTTGCTGACATTTCCCTGCCTAATCTCGCCCTGACAGAAGCTGCGTCCTCTCCCTACACTAATCAGCGCAGTGTGACGTGCGGCGCTACGTGACTCCAGCTTAAATAGAGGCTGGGTCACATGCTGCACTTGGCCAATCCCAGCCATGCCGTTAGTAGGCATGGCTGTGATGGTTTCTTAGGGCAAGAAGTAAAACGCTAGCTGATTGGCTGTTGTGCAGCCCTTCAGAAAGCAGGAAAAAATCACCGAACAACGGACCCGAACTTTTTTGAAAATGTTCGGGTCCGGGTCCGTGTCCCGAACACCCCATAATTCGGTACGAACCCAAACTATGCTCGAACTGTTCGCTCAACACTAGTCAAATATAGATATATGAAAATTAAGATGAAGTTCATAAAGTTGGCCACTAGATGGTGCCATATCTCCCAGAATATCTACAGAAGGAGATTCCTGATTATAAAGACTCCAGACATGATAGTGCATAATAAATAATAGGTAAAATTACAGTTAAGCTTAAAAAGTTATTAAATAATAATAAATAGTAACACTGGAAGTATCTGAAAATATGAATGGACCTGCAGACATATTATAAGATTGTTTCAGAGGTTTCGTTTAGGTCCCACAGACTAATAGTTTGAAGTTTGTAAATCCAGAACACTTCCTTCCTTCTCAGTGCATCAAATCTATGATAAGTGTTTGCTTGAATATGGTTGATAAATGTAATTTTTATTGATGATGACTCTGCTCATACCGTGCTTGATAAACTTCTTCTCAATGTTATGTCGGTGATGGCATAGTCTGTTGTGCAATTCCTGGGTCATGCGGCCCCCGTATTGAAATGCGCACTGACCTTCCTTCAATCAAATAGCGAACACAGCCAGTCTTGCAGTTCATTGAGTGCTTGAGGGAATTCCTCCTTGGTGACATTGAATCGAAAACAGGTTGTCTTGTGGGGTATAGAGTGACAAAAAATAAATTAAAAAAATCACGTAAAAAGATACAAAACATCCTGTACGATATGATAGTAAATAAGCAGATGTACATGGCTATATTTATAAAATCACGGAAAATAATGCACTAAAACAATAGATGCAAACATAACATATGGACTAAACCCTCACTCTAATAATAAAATCTGAGACTCTCAGCCAATATATTTAGGTCAAAACACATCTGTGCCTACCTACCCAGTGCCACAGTGGTCTCAGGTCTAGCAGCTCCTACTCTAAACCTACCTATGCCATATGGGCATCTATATTCGGGAGGGCAGACACTGCACATATAGTGTGCTGCTCCTAATTACTTCTATGTGCATCCAGCAACCAATGAAAGGAGGAGCACACACACCTATATGTGTAACACCCCAGAGTGGTGTTACCACTTCTGCACCCTGCTACTGTCTTTTTAGGTCTAACCTCATGTCATCTTATGCATTTATTCCAGGTCCTCCACACTGTGCATTTCTAATGTTATGTAACTGTTCATGTAACATGCCTGGTTCACCAGCAGGTGGCAGCAAATATGGCAGAGCTATAGTTAGAGAGCTTCTAACCCCCCTCTGTAGGGGAGTGGGCCGGGACAACTTCCTGAAGGAAGGGTGGGACCAGTTAGTTCCAGTCTAGTTTACCCCCAACTAGGGGAAGGGCGTGCGGGGGCACGTCTCTGCTGGACGTGCCTACGTCAGCCAGAGCACCCTAATCTCTGCTAGCCATGGAGGCCAAAGCTTAAAGCCTCAGGAGGCAGGAGGAAAGTTCCCTGGCATAACCTAGAGTTAGACAAAAAGGGAAGTGCAGCATACAGAAGAAGCTAAGTTATACAGCCAGCCTGTAAGTACAGCCGAGTCAGAGAGAAACAGATATAGCAGAATGGAGTTTGCCTGCCAGTTTTAAGCTAATGACTGGTGGAACCAAGACAAAGCCTGTAAACTGTTTTGGAGAACATTTATGCAAAGTAAAGCAGCCATTGAACTTAATTTGAGTCCAGACCTTGAAACCTATTTTATCCCTCAATTATTCTCCCTATTTATTGCTTCGGAGCCAAAGCCTGGAGTACAGCCCTATCCAAGTAGGAGCACCCGTGATACACATAAAGAGACATTTAGGCCGCATCACACCACTCGGTATTTCCTACACCTGGGATGCGTTATATAGAAGGCCCTAGTGGGAGGCGCCAATTGCAGATGTACCACCTAATCAAGGTGGTCTGTTAGATAGGAGGGGCAAAAGTGCACAAGAATGCTACTCCCAGGATAGAAGCGCATTCACACCTAAAGGTGCCACTCCTTCAAGACTAATGAAAAAATAAGTCTTGAAGTAGATGAAAATCACCCACTCAAACAGATGTCCTGCACCATCTGTGACAAACATTTCTGAGTAAGTGGTGCGGAGTCAATTGCAAACAACAAAATATTTTTTTCTAATGCACTTGTTGTTAACCCATGCATAGGGACGAACTGACCATCAACTAGGTTAACCCCTGCCCCACTATCGATAAACACCTCAATTCCCAAAGTTTTGGACACCTCGGCAGACAGGAGAAATCGGGTACTACTAGTAAAATGACAAAAGTAAGTTCTCTGACTCCCCACCCACACCACCAAGAGTAAGATGGGGATTAAACGTCTTTTTCTTGTTTTCACCTTGATGCTGAACGTAAGGACAAATATTAACAATAGGTCCCCTTTTTCGACAGGAAAAGTATACTCCCTTCTTATGACTAAAACTCTTGCAAGCAGGCCCAGGGGTAGCTCCCCTTAACTGCATAGGTTTATCACCAGGCATAAACTCTGGAGTCTCTCCATCTAAAGCGTCAGAGGAAACCGCCACGTTATATGATGGTTCGACCTGAGAGTGAGGGACCTTAGATTTCTCTCTCAGGCGTCTATCAATACGTATGGCAAGGGCCATAGCCGCTTTCAATGACTCAGGATTTTCGTTAAAAGCCAACGCGTCGTTTAGCCTCTTGGATAATCCCTGACAGAATTGGTTACGGAGAGCTGGATCATTCCACTCCATATCCGTAGCCCATCTCCTAAATTCAGAGCAATAGATCTCCGCAGAATTCTCTCACTGCCGTAAACCACGTAACTTAGTCTCGGCCAGGGAGATCCGATCTGGATCATCGTAGATAAGACCTAGCGCTCTGAAAAATTAATCTACCGACCGGAGGGACTGTGATCCAGTCGGTAGAGAAAAGGCCCAAGACAGAGCGTCCCCTTTAAGCAACAAAATGATAATGCCAACTCTTTGACTCTCATCCCGAGATAAGAGCGGACGTAACTTAAAGTACAACTTACACGACCTTCGGAACCGAATGAAATTATCGCTTCCCCATGAAAATCTGTCCGGAAGTGCAACCTTAGGTTCAGGATAGGCCTGGTAACTACTACTGGCACCAGCAGCCTGTGATCCCTGGATCTGCGTGCGGAGGTAGGCTACCTCCAAAGAAGGGTGACCACATTTCCTAACTGCCATTCAGGGACACTTACTTTCACAAGATCATCATGCGGTCGCGGTCCCACTACTCGGCCGCGTAGCAAGGCAGGGGAAGAGCCACACACACACACACAGGACAGTACTATGCGATGCCGATCTGATTCAGCGATCGCATAGTATAAAGAAGTGACTGTCACCAGGGCCGGTTCTAGGTGAAATGGGGCCCTGGAGCGAAAAACAATAAGTAACAATAAGTAACAGAGCCCCCCCATCATGTGCCAGTAGCCATAGGCCCCTCCTTTAGTGCCAGACTGACACTGACTGCCAGTAGTAACATAGTAACATAGTATATAAGACCGAAAAAAGACATTTGTCCATCCAGTTCGGCCTGTTTCTACAAGTTGATCCAGAGGAAGGCAAAAAACCCCTGTGAGGCAGAAGACAATTTTCCCCACTTAAGGGGAAAAAAATTCCTTACCGACTCCAATCAGGCAATCAGAATAACTCCCTGGATCAACGACCCCTCTCTAGTAGCTATAGCCTGTAATATTATTACACTCCAGAAATAAATCCAGTCCCCTCTTGAATTCCTTTATTGTACTCACCATCACCACCTCCTCAGGCAGAGAGTTCCATAGCCTCACTGCTCTTAGGGCTCTTTCACACTAGCGTTGTTTCTTTCCGTCCTAGAGTTCCGTCGTCGGGGCTCGAGGACGGAAAGAAACTGATCAGGATAATCCTAATGCATCCTGAATGGAGAGAAATCCGTTCAGGATGCATCAGGATGTCATCCGTTCAGTATGTCAACGTTTTTTGGACGTTGACAAAACCGTAGCATGCTGCGGATTTGTCTCCGTCCAAAAAGCCGGAAGACATGCCGCAATGCCGGATCCGGAATGAATGCCCATTGAAGAGCATTATTCCGGATCCGGCATTAGGCTAAACGTCGATTTGGCGCATTGCCGGATCCGACGTTTAGCGCTGCGCATGCGCAGCAGCCGTTCCAATCGGGGCCCCAGTGTAAGCTGGGGCTCCGATCGAGTACCATGGCAGCCAGGACGCTACTGGAGTCCTGGCTGCCATGGTAGTACAACCCAGCAGTGTACTTACCTGCGCTGCGGCGCCGGGCGCTCCATTATGACATCACAGGTCCGGGCGGCGCATTGATCTATGCGCCGCCCGGACCTGTGGCGTCATTAAGGAGCGCCCGGCCGCCGCAGCGCAGGTGAGTACACTGCTGCTGAGTACCATGGCAGCCAGGACTCCAGTAGCGTCCTGGCTGCCATGGTAACAGTGAAAGCATATCGAAGACTGATCAGGATACTGATCAGTCTTCAAATGCTGTCAGTCCACTTGCGTTCTGACGGATCCGGCGGGACGGAAGTGCCCGCCGGATCCTCAGAACGCAAGTGTGAAAGAGGCCTTACAGTGAAGAATCCTTTTCTATGTTTGTGTACAAACCTTCTTTACTCCAGACGCAGAGGATGTCCCCTTGTCACAGTCCTGGGGATAAATAGATGATGGGACAGATCTCTGTACTGAGCCCTGATATATTTATACATAGTTATTAGATCTCCCCTCAGTCGTCTTTTTTCTAAAGTGAATAACCCTAATTTTGATACCCTTTCAGGGTACTGTAGTTGCCCCATTCCAGTTATTACATTAGTTGCCCTCCTCTGAACCCTCTCCAGCTCTGCTATGTCTGTCTTGTTCACAGGAGCCCAGAACTGTACATAGTACTCCATGTGTGGTCTGACTAGTGATTTGTAAAGTGATAGGACTATGTTCTCATCACGGGCGTCTATGCCCCTTTTGATGCAACCCATTATCTTATTGGCCTTGGCAGTAGCTGCCTGACACTGGTTTTTGCAGCTTAATTTGCTGTTTATTAAAATTCCTAGATCCTTTTCCATGTCAGTGTTACCGAGTGTTTTACCATTTAGTATGTGCGGGTGACTTGCATTATTCCTTCCCATGTGCATAACTTTACATTTGTCAGTGTTAAACCTCATCTGCCATTTCTCTGCCCAAGCCTCCAATCTATCCAGATCCCTCTGTAGCAGAAAACTGTCCTCTTCAGTGTTAATTACTTTACACAGTTTAGTGTCATCTGCAAAAATAGATATTTTACTGTGCAGGCCTTCTACAAGATCATTAATATATATATTGAAGAGAATAGGGCCCAATACTGACCCCTGAGGTACCCCACTAGTGACCGTGACCCAATCTGAGTGTGTACCGTTAATAACCACCCTCTGTTTTCTGTCACTCAGCCAGTTACTTACCCACTTACAGACATTTTCTCCCAGTCCGAGCATCCTCATTTTATATACTAACCTTTTATGAGGTACGGTGTCAAATGCTTTGGAGAAGTCCAGATATACTACATCCATTGATTCGCCGCTGTCAAGTCTAGAACCTACCTCCTCATAGAAGCTGATTAAATTCGTTTGGCATGACCGATCCCTCATGAAGCCATGCTGATATGGCGTTATTTGCTTATTTTCATTGAGATACTCCAAAATAGCATCTCTTAGAAACCCTTCAAATAGTTTACCAACAATAGATGTTAAACTTACCGGCCTATAATTTCCAGGCTCTGTTTTTGGACCCTTTTTGAATATTGGCGCCACATTTGCTATGCGCCAATCCTGTGGAACATTCCCTGTTATTATAGAGTCCGTAAATATCAGAAATAATGGTCTGGCTATGCCATCACTTAATTCCCTTAGGATACGGGGGTGTATGCCATCCGGTCCTGGCGATTTGTCTATTTTAATCTTTTTAAGTCGCTGTTGAACTTCTTCCAGTTTATTTTCCTCAGTGAATATAGTGGAGAAAAAAATATTTAATAGCTTTGCTTTATCCTCGTCGCTCTCTGCAACTCCCCCCTCATTGTTATGTAGAGGGACGACTCCTTCAGATTTATATTTTTTACTATTTATATAATTGAAGAACATTTTAGGGTTAGTTTTACTCTCTTTGGCAATTAATCTCTCGGTCTCTAGTTTGGCAAATTTTATTAGTTTTTTACATATTCTATTTTTTTCCTTATAGTTTATCAGTGCTTCCTGACTAGTGATTTATATGCTTTCTTTTTGTCATTTATTGCTTTCTTTACGGTTCCATTTATCCACATTGGTTTCTTATTGTTCCTTAGCCTTTTATTCCTGTAAGGTATGTACCTCTCACAATTAGATGTTACAATGCTTTTAAAAATCTCCCATTTTATGGTTGTATTTTTATTTTTGAGGACTTTGTCCCAGTTAGTTAGGCCTAAGGCCTCGCTTAGTTGGCTAAATTTTGCTTTTATGAAGTTTGGTGTTTTTGTTCCTCCCTTTAGACACTCTCGTTTGAAGGATAATTGGTAGGTTATAACTTTATGGTCACTATTTCCCAGGTGTCCCCCAACCTGCACATCTGTTGTTCTATCAGGTCTATTGGTTAATACTAAGCCGTAGCATAGCCCCCCCCCTATAATGTGCCACACACAGTGTCCACACTCCATTGTCCAAGTAGCCATACTATAATTAGCCCCCCCCCCCCACCATCATCTACCCCAGGCCCGATAAGTGCCAGAGTCCACTCCATTCCATTGTCCACAGTCCTAGTAGCCAATGCTATTATTTGCCATACCATAATTACCCCCCCCCCATCATGTAACCCAGGCCCAATAAGTGGCCCCCCCATCATGTGCCCCAGCCCCCAGGCCCAGTAGCCAGCCACAGCTATTGACAAATGACAACAAAAAAAAACAAAAAAAAAAAACACTTGACTTATACTTACCTCCTGTCCTAAGTCCTTGGCTGCAGCGAATCACGATCAGGCTGTGTCCTGTCCTGCCTCCAGCGCTGCTGGCTGTACGGCAGCGGCTCAGTCAGGGTTTGAGTCAGGCGGCGCGATGAAGTAATCGCGCCTCCTGCGCCGGTCCACTGGCCCCTGATAGGCTTCCGGCCGGCCGTGCACAGCCTATCAGAGGAAGGGGAAGGGACACACCTCTCCCTCCCCTGCTCTGTGCGGCTGTGCGCAGGCAGTAATGGCGGCTCAGTGATCATTCCGGGACACTGCATTGTCCCGGAATGAGGGTGACCGGGACCCGGGACAGTCTCTCCAAATGTGGGACTGTCCCGGGCGATCCGGGACACGTGGTCACCCTACACCAAAGACAGACCCTGCAATTGTCTAGCCAGTACAGTGATAGGATCCATAGCCTCACTGACAAACAAAAAATGACGTTTTTCGGTGGTTGAAATTGTCACGTTAGTGATGTGGGAGGGAACACCACACCGACAACAGGAGGGAAGGGAAAAGGAACGAGGCCTCAAAGCTAGGGAAAGGTAAACGAACACCACCTATAGAAACCCTAATCCTAGCCCTGACTCCTATCCGTATGAACAGACCTTGAGGGTAGGAATGTTCATACACTGGAACCTATGACCCTAGAAACCCTGAATTGCCCTGGAATAGTGGCAGGGCTTGAGACGACCTGCTCCTTCCAATATGAAAGAACAAGTGTCTCCCTGAGGCCTAGTAACAAAAGTCAGAGGGGAAACAACAAAAAATAAAAGGGAAGTAACAATTAACTTCTGAAGTAAATGGACGAGCAGGAACTCAGAAGAGGACCACACACCAGCACATCCAATACCAAACTGCTATCAACCGCATAGCATGATGGGTGAAGGTAGATTAAATAGAGGAGTTAGAATAACCACTAAGCTACACCTGAGACAAGAGGTGTGGTCATTACCAGCAACAACACTGAAACAAGTGAAACGAAAAGAGGCTGTCAGATCACATCACGTGCAGCCAGTCTCTTAGATCTTCTGATATCTGTCACGTTAGAGACCGTGAGTGACAAATGGGCTACTTTAATGCAGTCCTGGCTAACCCAACTGACTATGGTCTGTTTTAAAATGTTGTCTATATCCACGTTTTTAACTTAATGTAAATGCACTCATTTAAATGCCTGGACGCTCCATGGTTTTTAAAAAAGTGTCAGTATGTAGTAACGGTTATGGATGTGATCTGATGAAGGAGCTGGTTCAGCTCTGAAACATGTTGTTATTATCCATATCCATAAAGATTATTCATGAGAATAGCGCACTGACCTTTTTATTATTCTCCCGCTACACTGCACCCATGGCTTTTTCAGAAGTTACGACAGGTACTGTTCTTATCTGTATGGAAGTTAAAGGGGTTTTCCGGATCTGTAATACTGATGACTTACCCGTATTTTTCGCCCTATAAGACGCACCGGCCTATAAGACGCACCTGGGTTTTTGAGGAGAAAAATAAGAAAAAAAATATTTTTAACCAAAAGGTGTGCTTTTGAAGTAATGGTGGTCTGTGCATGACAGTATTATGGGGGGGATCTGTGGATGGCACTGTTATGTGGGGAGATGTGGATGGCACTGTTATGGGGGATCTCTGTGGATAGCACTGTGATGGGGGATCTGTGGATAGCACTGTGATGGGGGATCTGTGGATAGCACTGTGATGGGGGATCTGTGGATAGCACTGTGATGGGGGATCTGTGGATAGCACTGTGATGGGGGATCTGTGGATAGCACTGTGATGGGGGAACTGTGGATAGCACTGTGATGGGGGGATCTGTGGATAGCACTGTGATGGGGGGATCTGTGGATAGCACTGTGATGGGGGGATCTGTGGATAGCACTGTGATGGGGGGATCTGTGGATAGCACTGTAATGGATTGGATCTGTGGATGACATATATATAGGATCTTATGCTATATGTGTCATCCACAGATCACCCCAATTACAGTGTCATCCAAAGATGCCCCCTTTTCTAAAACATCTGGCCCATAGTGACTGCTTAGGGGGCGGAGCCTGGCAACACGCAGCAGGCGGCCCGCCGCTAACAGCGTGACTGCTTTTATAACATTTATAATCTTTAATCATGTCCCCTTATTCCCTATAAGCCCAGTACAGTAGCGCTCTGCTAACCTGCTATACCGATCCTCTAGCAGGCAGAGCGGTGCGGCGGCAGGCTGCTGTGTAACGTCCTCACTGACGTCATCTGCCTGCTCCTCCTGAGGAGCAGGCAGATGACGCCAGTGAGGACGTTACACAGCAGCCTGCCGCCGCACCGCTCTGCCTGCTAGAGGATCGGTATAGCAGGTTAGCAGAGCGCTACTGTACTGGGCTCATAGGGAATAAGGGGACATGATTAAAGACTATAAATGGTATGAAAGCAGTCACGCTGTGAGCGGCGGGCCACCCGCCATGTGTTGCCAGGCTCCGCCCCCTCCTCCTTCCATGCTGATACATCGCAGGCTGTGCGATGTATCGGCTTTAACTATAGGAAAATGGTAGCATTCGCCATATAAGACGCACTGCCATTTTCCCCCCACTTTTGGGGGGGAAAAAGTGCGTCTTATATGGTGAAAAATACGGTACATTACTCATAGAAAAGTCTATCGTTGGTAGATAAAAATGCTAACTGTAATGTTACTATGCTACGGCAGTACACAGCCATCAGTATAGACTATAGGGACAGCTGGTGGAGTTGGAAAAAGGAAGAAGGTGCAAAAGAAACTATCCGAAAGACTGTGGAGCAAGACGAGAATGTGAGGAAGCAAGTAATATCAGAAGGTGAACCAAAAACCATTAAGTTTTCTGTGGATGATTCATTAAATCCAATAAATATAGAACCATGAATTGAATAATTTGCAAGAGATGTTGCCTATTTGTAGGTTGATGAGAAACATCGCTTAAAAATTTTAAAAAATGTTGCTCAGTTGAAGTTTAGGCTCAGCAGGGCAACAGCAGGCTTCCCATCAATATAATCCAGTATGTTCTATAACTCACAAACATAGAAACATAGAATGTGTCGGCAGATAAGAACCATTTGGCCCATCTAGTCTGCCCAATATACTGAATACTATGAATAGCCCCAGGCCCTATCTTATATGAAGGATGGTCTTATGCCTATCCCATGCATGCTTAAACTCCTTCACTGTATTTGCAGCTACCACTTCTGCAGGAAGGCTATTCCATGCGTCCACTACTCTCTCAGTAAAGTAATTCTTCCTGATATTACTTTTAAACCTTTGCCCCTCTAATTTAAAACTATGTCCTCTTGTAGCAGTTTTTCTTCTTTTAAATATTCTCTCCTCTTTTACCGTGATGATTCCCTTTATGTATTTAGAAGTTTCTATCATATCCCCTCTGTCTCTTCTTACTTCCAAGCTATACATGTTAAGGTCCTTTAATCTTTCCTGGTAAGTTTTGTCCTGCAATCCATGTACTAGTTTAGTAACTCTTCTCTGAACTCTCTCCAAAGTTTCAATATCCTTCTGCAGATATGGTCTCCAGTACTGCACACAATACTCCAGATGAGGTCTCATTAGTGCTCTGTAGAGCGGCACGAGCACCTCCCTCTTTCTACTGTTAATGCCTCTCCCTATACACCCAAGCATTCTGCTGGCATTACCTGCTGCTCTATGACATTGTCTGCCCACCTTTAGGTCGTCTGATATAATGACCCTAAATCCCTTTCCTCAGATACTGAGGTTAGTACTGTATCACTGATTTTATATTCTGCTCTTGGGTTTTTACGCCCCAGGTGCATTATCTTGCACTTATCGACATTAAATTTTAGTTTCCAGATTTTTGACCATTCCTCTAGTTTTCCTAAATCCTTTTCCATTTGGTGTATCCCTCCAGGAACATCAACCCTGTTACAAATCTTTGTGTCATCAGCAAAAAGACACACCTTACCATTGAGGCCTTCTGCAATTTCGCTGATAAAGATATTAAACAATATGGGTCCCAGAACAGATCCCTGAGGTACCCCACTGGTAACAATACCATGGTCTGAATATACTCCATTGACTACAACCCTCTGTTTTCTGTCCTTCAGCCACTGCCTAATCCATTCAACAATATGTGAGCCCAAGCTCAAAGACTGCAGTTTATTGATAAGCCTTCTATGCGGGACAGTATCAAGAGCCTTACTAAAGTCCAGATAAGCGATGTCTACTGCACCTCCGCCATCTATTATTTTAGTCACCCAATCAAAAAAGTCAATAAGATTAGTTTGACATGATCTCCCTGAAGTAAACCCATGCTGTTTTTTATCAATCAACCCATGGGTTTTTAGATGTTCCACAATCCTCTCCTTGAGTATGGTTTCCATTAATTTCCCCACTATTGAAGTCAGGCTTACTGGCCTATAGTTGCCCGATTCCTCTCTACTACCTTTCTTGTGAATTGGCACAACGTTTGCCAATTTCCAATCTTCTGGGACGACACCTGTTACCAGTGATTGGTTAAATAAATCTGTTAATGGTTTTGCTAGTACACCTCTAAGCTCTTTTAATAGCTTTGGGTGTATCCCATCAGGCCCCTGTGATTTATTTGTATTCATTTTAGACAGCTGACTTAGAACCTCTTCCTCTGTAAAGACACATGCATCAAAGGATTCATTAGTCTTCCTCCCTAACTGAGGTCCTTCTCCTTCATTTTCCTTTGTAAAAACTGAACAGAAGTATTCATTGAGGCAGTCAGCTAGTTCTTTATCCTCTTCCATATACCTTCCTTGTTTTAATTAAAACGGTTCATAATTGGCATCTACAAATTAAATAAATGTTTTTCACCGTTTAAATTTTTGTTTTTGAGAACTGCATTAACCAATTCTTTAATGTCTCATTTAAACAAGGTATGACGTGTCAAGCCAAGACTTCTTACACGGAAGATGAGATTCTGTGGGGTCACAGGTTCGAGCCTTGCATGACTCTGGAGAAAGGAGCATTCCGTGTTGACTACAGCCATTTTGATAAGACATTTGATGTCCAAACACCATGGGCAAGTGCTAAGGAGATGCTTGAACTCAAGGAGAATGAACAGAATGACAGGTCTACTCTCAGCCTCTACTGGGACAATATGTTTCAGACCGGTATCCCAGAGGATCCAAATATGGAATCTGCAGATGGTTCACAGGAGAACCACAACAGAATGGACATTCCCAGCATTGCTGAAGGAAGCCGAGAGTGTGACAGCAATGATCTTCATGTTTGATAGAAGACTCCTCAGTTGCCAATATTTGACTATTGACGGGGGGGTGACATTATAAATAACTGTGTTTCTATAGTAAGAAGTCCTCTAATGAAATTGTTCTCACCAGAACCTGATTATTGTGTTATTACATTCTCATTCCAAGTGTCTTTTATTGTTACATGGGTAAGTGAACTCATATTCCAAAGTGAAGGCTGTGTAATATCCTCTTATTCATTTCTATGTTCCCCTATCAGTTCATTCAGTTATGCCTTTTCAAGTCACGTCTGCCATTTTGTCTCCAATCCTCCATCATGGATCTATAAAGTATTTTCTTAAAGCAGATCACACATATTAGTAGCAATATATTCACAACTAGATGCGGTGGCAATTCTAGTCCATTATCGGTTTCTTTTCACCACAAGGTAATAAAAAGGGGTATTCTGAATAGGTGAACACATTACATTGCTACCGATCTGACCACTGGGATCCTCACAATCCTTAGAACGAGGGCCAGCCACCTCTCCATTCCACTCCTTCTCATTGCAGTCATGCATCTAAGGAGGGCCTAAAAACAAGGTCTCCCATTTTAGTAAATCTGTGGAGATTCCAGCAGTTGCACCCACACCAATCTAACATTTATTACCCAACCAGGGAATAGGCAATACATTTTGCTGTCTGGAATAACCCTTTAACCCTTTTCAGTCACATTGGGGAGAATTATCAAAACTGGGGTGAAGGAAAACTGGCTTAGTTGACCACAGCAACCAATTAGATTCCACCTTTCAGAGCTCCTTTGGAAAATGAAAGGATAAATCTGCTATGGTCAACTAAGGGTACTTTCACACGAGTGTTGTTAGAATCTTGCAGGCAGTTCGTTGCCGGATCCGGGAATCCGTATGCAAACGGATATCTTTTTTTTCCGGATCCATTCGACTTATTTATTGAAATACCAGATCCGTCTTTCCGGTATCATCCAGAATAACGGATCCGGTATTAAATTTTTTCAAAGCTAGAAAGAACGCAGACCGGCGATGCGGCAATTTCCGGAACACTTAGTACCGGATCCGGCATTAATACATTTCAATGGAAATTAATGCCGGATTCGGCAAGTGTGGTAGTTTTCCGGAATTTTGGCCGGAAAAAATACCGCAGCAAGCTGCAATATTTTGTCCAGTCAAATACCGTATAAGGGACGGAACGGAAGACATCCTTCTTGATGCATGCTGAATGGATTGCTTTCCATTCAGAATGCATTGCGACTAAACTGAAGATTTTTTTTCCGGTATTGAGACCCTTTACCGCATTTCAATACCAGAAAAGGATAACGCTAGTGTGAAAGTACCCTAAGCCAGTTTTTCTTTACACCAGTTTTGATAAATCTCACCCATTTTGTATTATCTAATGACTTCTGAGTAATATGAAGAGAAGGAACTATGTGAACCTCATTGCTGTGTTCTGCAGTCAGATAATACCTCCCCCCACACCCTTATACAGTATACACCGATGAGTCATTACGTTAAAACCACAGGTGAAGTACATTGATTTTCTCATTACAATGACACCTGTCAAGGGGTGAGAGACATTAGGCAGCAGGTGAATGGTCATTTCTTGAACTTCCTCTTTGGAAGCAGGGAAAATGTGCAAGTATAAGAATCTGAGCTACTATGACAAAGGCCAAATACTGATGGCCAGAAGACTAGGTCAGAGTATGTCCACAATGGTGGGCATTGTGGGGTGTTCCAGGTAGATTAGTACTAGCATCGGGGCGATAGGGTCCAGGGTTCACTGAACCTCCAAGGCAGCGGTAGTCACTATTTGTGGTGGCCTCTCTCAGCAGGATAATGCATAAAAATGGCTCAGAAATGGTTTGAGGAACATGACAAAGAGTTTAAGGTGTTGACGTTCCTCAGATTTCAATATAATCAAACATTTATGGGATGTGCTGGAAAAATAAGTCTAATTTATATGGGGGCAACTGTTAGTAGATTCATGCTGCCGTAACCACGGACACTATGATATACTGACAGGTTCCCTCATTACAAGGAACTTTGTTTTACTTTGTAGTGCTATTTCCAGAAAAACACAGCTTTAAGGCCCCTGCAGACGAGCGTGAGCGGCCTAGGTCTGGATGCGTTCAGTGAAAACTACACGATTTCACAAGCAAATACATTCGGTTTTGTTTGTGATCGCGTTCAGTTTTTATCACGCGGGTGCAATGCGATTTAATGCGTTTTGCACGCGCATGATACGAAATGTTTACAAACAACATCTCTAAGCAACCATCTGTGAAAAACGCATTTTCACGCAGCCCCATTCACTTCTATGGGGTCAGCGTTGCGTTAAAATCGCAGAATATAGAACAAGCTGCGATTTTCCTGCAACGCACAAGTGATGAGTGAAAACTAACGCTCATGTATATAGACCCATTGAAATGAATGAGTTCGCACCATGCATTGCACCCGCGCGGAATACTCGCTAGTGTGAAAGAGGCCTAAAAAGTGCCTGGTTTGGGGGAATTTTTTTTTTCTATAGGAGAGTCCTGTTAATCAAGCTGAATCAGGTTGGGAGAAACCAAAAAGGAGAAATATGCCCACTGTCTGGCCCTTACAAAACACATCAAAACCAAAAGTTCATAGTATAGTTCATAGTAGAGTATAGCTGTGGGTAGGAGAGGTCAAGCTCTGGGTTCTTGTACATGGTGGAGCCCACCATGTGTGAATTAGTGATCCCTGAACATGCTTCATTCTCAACTAGATCAGCATCTGTAGGGCGAAGGAACTCTGCCCTACCATTCTCCACTTTTGGCCTGCGGCCTACAGAACACCGGGATCAGACATATTATATCCCCATGCAGGTGGCATAATGATGTTAGAGAACTATGCCACCTATTCCGGGACACTAACGGTGCAGACAAAAGGAGAACTTAGTGTAAAGAAATAGTCATTATCCAGAACTACAGCCAGCAAACTGAGAAACTGCTACTAGTCATCCTTAATCACTCTGGTAGAAAACTAAGGCTACCCCTAGGTCTTTCACCAGAGCAAGGTAGTAGTAAATGGGTTCAAGTTCGCTACAAGCAGACTAACCAGAATGACCGCGTTGAAAAGAGTAGTAGACAAGCAAGGTTAAAACCAGGAGAGATAGATAGGGCTAAAAAAAAAAAAGACAAAAGTCAACCCAGAAACTAGAAACGGTAACAATATCAAGAACGTCAGTAGAAGCCAATTCAGCAGACGAGGGATAAATCCAGAAAACAAGCCATGGTTGGTACACAGAGGGTTGACAAGCAGGACTAGAGTTTAGGCACAAAGCACAGGGGTTCAGAGCCAGGATACATATACATAATCTACAGCAGCTCCCATGGCTGGGCAAGATACTTAAATCCCCCACTTAGTTTTGGGACTGGACAGCCAGTTGAAGCTTGACAACCCTTCCTGCACAGCCAGTTGAAGCTTGATAACCCTTCCTGCACAGCCATGCATAGACTTTTTGCCATTTAAGCTCCTGACACTTGTCTGGGATAAGTTGAGGTTTTATCTATTTTGGGGGCATAAAGGTGTCAATTTTCATTGTGTGTTGGGTCATTTTTGGGACATCAGTATTTTATATGGGGGAACACAGGGAATTATTTATTGAGGGGGCAATTGGGGGTAAAAAAAAGATGGCACTATTACTGTCTGGGGAATTAAAGGGGACACTTTTACTATGTGGTGTGCTAAAACAGTCCGGGCACTATGTATATGTCAATATTATTTTTGGGGACACTATTGTTTTCAGGGGTACGGTCACTAAATTTTGAGGGGCAATTAGGACATTATTTCTGCAGTACAATATTTGGAAGCTCTGTGCCACACAATAGGTACGGTACTAGGGGCAGATGGGACAGAAAAATTCACAGAACATGTGAGTTTATAAAGTATGGGAAATAGTAGGCAGATGCTGGAAAAGTCATGAGCCAAAGATGTCACACTGCAGACAAAAATGATGGCTAGAAGAAGTCACCATGGGTGGTCTCGAATAGATGGAACAGACTGGAAAAGCAGACAACTCCAACTGATGAACACATCAACTATAAGTCATTGGGTTTGAATGTACTGCATTGGTTTATGCCATCTGCAGAGCATGTAAAACTAATATCTACTACTATATGGTCCTTTTTACAGTCTTTTTATTCAGTAAGGCTAAGTTCACAATTCCGGTAAGCTAATCCGGCAGGCTGTTCCAGCAGCGAACAGCCTGCTGGTGTTCACCAGATCATTGCCGGATACTGCCGTTCACCGCTACACCCCATAGACTTTAATGGGATCTGACCACTTTCCAGCATGAGCACCAGGTTCTGGCTACATGAGAACTCCAGCAGGATGTTCTCTGCAGAACAGCCTGCCGGATCAGGTTACCAAAGAGGTGAACACAGCACAGCATAGAGGTACTATCTGAATTAATGGTCTTTTAGTCACCATTTAGTGGTATTAGTCATAGTTTGACATTACCTGGGTTAGGGGCTCACTCAGACCTTGTATCTGTTACCCCACCCCTCTTTGTTGACCCCCAGCAACTCCTCAAAACGTTCTGGCAGGTTCCTTTTCTTTAAGGTACAAGGGGAAGCTTCCATGAATGAGACTTGTTTTCCAGTATATCCAGCTGCTCGCATCTTGGTGCCAAATACCACAGGACACCTTCAGAGTCCATACCTTGATGGCTCAGAGCTGTTTCGGCAGCACAAGAAGGACCTACAAATTATTAGGCTGGTGGTTTTGATTTTATGTATATAATATATAATAAGGCATTCTTTAGACATTTCTATCATCTGCAACATTTCAATGCGGATGTATTCACGTGATTGCTATTTTACCAGAGGGGCCAGGATGGAGATGATGACATGTAAAAATGGTACAAGTTAAAGATATATATGCTGTTCCAAAAACAATAAAGTTGTCTGTACAAATGTGTATTACAGTTTGACTTTTTATGAAGCTTAAATGGCTTGCCCACTTCATGAACAATTTGTTTAAAAAATAGTTTCAATTCCCCCGTCTACAGCTCCAGTGCCTACACTGCATGCAGTTAGATCCTATAGTCCTACTTACATTTATCTGTCCCTTTTTAACTTACCATATATATGTTAGGCTACTTTCATACTAGCATTTTGGCTTTCCGTTTGTGAGATCCGTTCAAGGCTCTCAAAAGGGTTCCAAAATGGATCAGTTTTGCCCTAATGCATTCTGAATGGAACAGGATCCGCTCAGAATGCATCAGTTGGCCTCCGATCAGTCACCATTCCGCTCTGGAGGCGGACACCAAAACGCTGCCACATTCTGGCACAATAGAAAACAGATCCGTCCCCCATTGACTTTCAACGGTGTTCAAGATGGATCCGTCATGACTATAGAAGACATAATACAACCGGATCCGTTCATGACTGATGCAGGCGGTTGTATTATTGTAACAGAAGTGCTTTTGCAGATCCATGACGGATCCACAAAAAACGCTAGTGTGAAAGTAGCCTTAGTTAAAGGGAATCTGTCATCATCATTTTAGACCATTATCTACAGTAATATATGATATAGTACTACAGTTATGTGGTCTACATTTTTTTTCTCCCTACTATTCCCTTGCTGTCTGTGCTCAGAGCGGTGTTGAAATATATTGTCAGGACTGCTGTGCGCACAGGTGTTCTCTCCATTAGGGCTCATGCACACAACCGTTGTTGCCTTGCGGTCCGTTTTTCACTGATCCGTTGTTCCGCATCTGAGGTTTTTTTTTTCTCTGATTTAAGTGATTCCGTTATTCCACAAAACATATCCGTATGGTTTCCATATGCGATACGTTTTTTGCGGATCATAAACAGAAATGGTAACTTATTAATCATCAAACACATGAGCAATATAGGCAGGGCATTTCTACAGTATGGATCTGCAAAATACCGATGATATACGGATGTGTTCTATCTGCGTTCCGTATTTTTTGCGGACCCATTGACTTGAATGGGGCCTCGGATCGTGATTTGTGGACAATATTAGGACATGCACTACTTTTTGGCTGAATGGTCATGCAGACAAACGGAAACAGAATGCACACAGTAACTTCCGTATTCTCTACAGCCCCATTGAAGTGCATGGTTCTGCATACGGGGCGCACAAAAAACAGAACAAAAGCAGAAAGAAAATACGGTCGTGTGCATGAGCCCTCATGCAGTCCAGAATGTCTATTTCAGTGCAGCTTTAAGTGCAGACAGTGAAGAATCTGGAGGCAGTAGGAAAATAAAAAAATAGCGATCTGGAGTCTTTATCTGAAGTACTATGCATGTATTACTGTAGATAATTTCGGGGTGAGATTCCCTTTAAGACATAGGGGACAACGGAACGTAGTATGCACTGTAGGACCAGTCTACTTCGGGCTTGTTTGTAGTCTTTTACCAAGGAAACATATAGAACTGAACAAAATAATAGGAAATTTGTAATTATATTAACTTAAATGCATTAGAACAAAAAAAAAAATAATTCCTTGCGTAGGTTGACATAGCATTTGAAAACGATTATCCATTATGTGAAGTTCCACCTTGACGAAACATTTCTTATGCAGTCAGCAAATACAAAAGCTAGGATTGTTTTAATACATTTGCCTTACCTGTTCTGCTGGTTGCACATTGAAACCTGGAGAGCCGTGGATCCTCCTCACTTTATTTAGGACCCTGCCTTTCTCATTGGCT
Source organism: Bufotes viridis (assembly GCA_033119425.1). Classification (NCBI taxonomy): domain Eukaryota; kingdom Metazoa; phylum Chordata; class Amphibia; order Anura; family Bufonidae; genus Bufotes; species Bufotes viridis. The sequence continues at coordinate 544,779,141 of CM065590.1, read as the reverse complement.
CATTAATGACTCAAAACATCGCAATGTATTGAAAAGTACATGTATGTTCAATGCTTGTGTTAGATGTGCTTAAAGTAGGCCTTCAAGAGCACACCGTTAGGTATGTTACTCTCAGCATTTATTGTATTTGCATACTCATTATGAGCCTAGGAGTCCAGTAGGTGGTCCTAATCATTGATTGACAGCCTTCCTTGTTTAAGCGTGCATACATAGTTTTCACCAGTTAAAACCTATAAAAGAATCTGGTCTTTGCTGCAGGGGATCCACCAGGTTGCGGTCTCTTGGAATAGTCCCAGTGTAGCAGACCCACAGAGGTCAGGCAGACAGAGTACAAGCGAATAGAAGGAAAAGTCCCGGGGCCAGGGCAGATGGAACTAGGCCAGAATACAGACAACAGGCAGACAAATAGCTCAGGGCCAGGCAGACTGGGTACAGAGACAGACAAAGGTCACACAGACCAGGGTAAGGCAAGTTTCACATATGCGTTAAAGTTATCTGGCAGAGAAACAGCCTGCTAGAGCTCACTGTCTGAGCCCATTGACTATAATGGAACCAGGCCGGTTTCTGGCATGAGTGCCAGGATTCGGCCAGACAAATCATAGTGCAAGCACCGTTTATAGTCAGGACAAATCCCAGCCCTAATGCTGGAAACAGTCAACTTTGTGACAGATCTAATTACAGCCCAATATTTCACTACTATCTGGGTAGCAGAGGACCAATTCTCCAAAATGGCACACTTCATTCAATTACCAGGTCCCAGGCCTTTTTTAAACAAGTTTTTTCTATTTCCACATCCCTCCCTATCCTTATTGTTTCTGGCCATGGAGTTCTGTTGGTCTCCAAGGTCTAGAGCTCGCCATGTAAATTACTGAAGTTTACTGAAAACTTTAACATGCGATCACTTGATCACTTCTCCCATAGCCTGCAATGAATTGCCATTGGAGACTATAGAAGATTTACTGCGTTTCTATTGAGCTCTGCCACAGGCAGGCCTGCATAGAAACATCACTGTGGCAGGCCTTGGAGTCTTCCAAAGGCCAAAAGCTGCCATAGCAACTTTGATCTCGGCATGGGAGACCCGTTCGGGCCCAAGAAGAACAGAGCTCCAGGGGAAAGATGTCTAATTTGCCATGGTCACAATTGACCACGGTATGTGAGGGGTTAAATATCCATGTTTGGAGTTATTGCAGATCGCAGACAATGCCTCCTGGTGTCTGGCATCCAGCGGATATGGCACATGCTCAGGTTCTGAGCAGGCGCCATGTTTAAAGTCCCAGCTTCCACTGTAGATGTATAACAAAAGTCGGGAAGGCATTAAAATAAATGTAATTCCCCAATATAACTAGGACCTTCATCATTTTAATAGCGCTTAAAAAGATCCCTGTGTATTTAAAAACTTTTATTTTCCTTTTATCCAAATTGTCAGTACCGTGTCTCAAACCCAGGAACTTCTGTCTTGAGTTAGAGGAATTCTCTCACTAAGAAACTTTACTAGTGTTCATGCACACTGCACTGATATCTATAGATACATCTCTGTATATCAGAACATTGAGAGACAGCACAATTCTAATTTACTTAGTCATCACAAAATGTAAAGGAGCAAAATAAAGTTACAATAAACACATTTTATATTAGAATATATATATATATATATTATATCTCAAATGGAAAAAAGCTAGAGAAAGGCTCTTGTTCTGAGTAGAAACGTTGTGTGGTCCACACAGGTGAATAAAAGGTAATTTTATTTCATGCCCTTTTTTTCCGTTGTATTTTGAGGATTGGCTTTTTCCTTGTGGGTGTTGCACTCTATTTTTATTTTTTGACAGTGCTGCCATTTTTTTGGAGATATATATATATATCTCCAAAAAAATGGAGGCTCCAGTAGGAGCTGAAACGTTGCCACGCCGATGGGTGAATAAAGACGCATTTGCTATTTGAACACATTTGGAGTGCTGCTCGATTTTTATCTGTCTACAATTGCTGGAGTGGGTTTACTCCACAGGTGAGCGCTGCACCCGCTATCTTTTTTTGCTAGGTGGTGCTGCCTCAATTTTCTTTCTATCTCATATATATATATATATATATATATATATAATCACTAAAGAAAAAAACCAGGCAGCACCAAACATAAAGCAATATGGCGGGTGCAAAGTCCGAGGGTGTGAGCAACCCACAACAATAGCGTAGAAAACGGACAGCACTCCAATAGAAATCCAAGGTTCTTTTATTCACCCAAGTGGGCAGGCTGCGTTTAACAATAAAGCCTTTCTCAAGCTTGAGAAAGGCTTTATTGTTAAGCCGAAACGTTGCCTGCCCACTTGGGTGAATGGGTGAATAAAGAACCTTGGATTTCTATTGGAGTGCTGTCCGTTTTCTACGCTATATATATATATATATATATATATATATATATATATATATAGTGGCAATGTGAACACTGATGTGTGCGGTGAAGCCCCGGGGAAACCTTCAGACAGGGCTGTTGTTTGCACCAAGAGCGTGTCACCAAGGTGCCCGGCCTTGGTGGAATGAAAGCCCCAAGTTAAGTAGCCACTAAGCTAATTGGTGGTCACGAAAATAATTAGTATAGCTGGCTCCAGCTAGTTCCAGGGCGGGCTTTTACTGGGAACAGGTAATGTGCTGGATGGGTGCCTGTTCCCCATGCTCCAGTCCGGGGTTTCGGACATGTTCGTGTCCATTTAGTCCTGCTGCTGGACAAATTGTGTCCCACTCTGGAGAGAGTTTTGAAAACAGAGTCTGGCAGAATCTCTGTGTGAGTGGTCTCAGCCAGGTTGGCTGAGGGGCCATGAGGCTAGGCGATTGCCTGAACTTTGGGAACACAGTGACGCCTGCGGGTACAAAGGTCACAAGGCTAGAGTCGGGAAGACTACTGGGCCACACTCCCCAAAGGCACTGGGCTTGCTATAGTCGGGAGGCTGCTAGACTGCATGGGTGAAATAGCCGCATGTTGGTACCGTGTGTGAACGATGTTTGTTCAGTGATGTAGGATTATCCCTGTTTAGTTAGAGCCCTATGGCCAAGGTGTTTTATTTTGTATTTTGTTAACTTTGCTATGCCATGTGCCACAATAAAAGCAATGTTTGGCCCCTAAAGCTGCGGTGGACGACAATCTTTGTGCAAATGATCCCCGAGACCAGAGCTAATCCCTTACAATATATATTATATTTATTCTGTTATATTACATTTTTGTAACTATTAAAATAATTGGTCTTTTGCTGGGACTTAAACTCATGATTTCTGTATGGAAGACAGACACCTTACCAGTGTGTTTCAGGGCATCCTGTTGTCAATTGATGGAATTTAACACATTTCAATAGTTTTCATGTACAATGCACTGGTGTCTACAGATCTATATATCAGGACATTGGGAAATTAATTCATTTAGTAATGACAAAAATGTAATTAAGCAAAATAAATTACAATAAACGCATTTTAGCTCCAATATATAAAAGCTGAGTGTATGTATGTATTTCCGCTAAAGGAATCCACACTGTCGCATTTACAATCACGGAATTTGGCACACAGGTACATCAGGTGTCCGGGAAGGTTTTAGACTGGGTCTTAGCTCTCTAGAAAGTACTGTTCCTGAGATAGTCGCAAAAAATGCATTAGCCAATGGAAGCCTGGTCACATGACCCTTTTCAGCCATTAGAAGCTCACAGGCCCTTAGTCTCCACCTACACACAGTTTTACATCAGGTTTCCATAACAACCCAGCCATTTTTCTTCACCGCTGTAGGTCAGATTTAAAGGGGTAGGGAGCTGTAGATGACGCTGTTAAGGGAGCAGAGTGCTGTCGAGGTCACAGCTCAGGGGGAAGGTAGGGTGGCCATTCAGGCCACCCTCAAAAGGTGGACTTAAAAACCTTGCTCCCAGGTCCCATTAAGCCATGCCCGACCCACTTAGGCCACGCCCCTCCCATTCCACAGCTGACGGGGATTGAAAAAATGAAGGTAAAATCAACTTCTGTCAGCTGCAGGGGTGAGCGGGAGGGTGACTTTCTCCCTGCAGCTCACGCTCAGACAGAACAGTGCTGCTGTCTGAGAGTAAGCTGTTCAAACGGACCTCCCTGTGTCTGTCCAGGCCCTGCTGCTGACGGAGGAACGGGAGTCTGAAATCCAGACCGTCTAGCCTAAAAACCGGACCTCTGGCCACCCTAGGGGCAGGATGCTGTGGAGGTCACAGTTAAGGGATGGTCCACTATGGAGGTCAGTGTTTTTTTTAATGGGCAGGTTGCTATGGAGGCCACTGTTAAGAGGACGGGGTGTTATGGAAATCACTGTTACGGAGGTGGGGTACTGTGGAGGTCACCAATAAAGGGCCAGGCTGCTGTGGAGGTCACTATTAAAGGACGGGGCACTGTAGAGGTGTATGTTAAGGGGCAGGGAACGGTGAAGGGCGAGGGGACGGTCTGCTATGGAGGTCAGTGTTAAGGGGCAGGGTGCTGTAGAGGTCACATTTTAAGGGAACTGAGTTCGGTGGCGGTCACTCTTAAGGGGACGGGTTATTGTGAAAATCACAGGTTTTTTTTTGTTTTGATTTTCCTTTTATTAAGAAATAGTAATTCCATACAAAATAATACATCAAGATTATAATTTCTATAATATAGCCTTAAAGAGGACCTTTCCTCACTTCTAAAGATATTAACTAACGATGCTCACATGTAGAGCGGCGCCCAGGGATCTCCCTCCGGTCTCTGTGCTCACAAAGGTATAGTAGGCGGGGACTTAGTTATAGTAGGCGGAGCCTGCCCTTCATCTCCTTCTCCCAAAAAAAAAAGGAGAGAAGAGGGGGAGAAGGAGATGAAGGGCAGGCTCCACCTACTATAACCAAGTCCCCGCCTACTATAACTTTGTGAGCATAGAGACCGGAGCCTATACCGGGAGAACGGAGCGGCGCCCAGGGATAATAGTAAGTGCAGGGAGATCCCTGGGCGCCGCTCTACATGTGAGCATCATTAGAAGTGATGAAAGGTCCTCTTTAAAGCCCCCCCAATGTCCCACCCCTTTGGTATATGTCTCCCGTCTCCGCTACAGAGAAAAGACTAAACGGGGATAGTGAGAAAATTGAAATAGGAAAAATTAAGACTTCCATTCTTCCCATACATTAAAGCATTTATCCTCAGAATTTCTTTGTATAAAATATATTCATAGTTTATCTCACCAACAAGATTTAACCATGTATTGATAGTTGGAGTATTAGATGAGAACCAAGCCCTTGCAATCAGTAACCTTGCCAAGAATATTATTTTAACCAAAAGAATTGGCACCCTACCTTGAAAGGAATCGCTCAAAATCCAAAACTCTACCGTAAACTGAATCATAACTTTCAATTTTTGGATAATATAAACTATATATTGCCACCCAATATTATTTTAATTCTAAACAGGTCAAGAACATATGCAAATGATCGACCTCAGTTAGATCGCATCGTGGACATTTAGAAGTGTTTCTCAGACCTGATTTATTAAGCCTTAAGGGTGTAACATAAATTCTAAGAATATTAAATTGAACCAGTGTATGATTGAAATTGTGAGAAACTAGTCCCAAGTTACCCAATATCTTATCCCAATCACCCGGTTAAACCAATTTTCCAGGAGACTGTAGATTAGTAAATCGTGCATTAAGTAAATATTTATAACACTGAAATCTTCACCCTCTGTGCTATAGTGGAAGTGTCTATACGAAAAAGTTTTTCTTTTATACCAGAAAGTGCCGGACGTAACTGAAAATACCGAAAACCAAGATAAATTAGATATATTTTCTCTTTGTGATATCTCCAACCTAGTAAGAATATGCCCATTCCCAACCACCTGAGCAAGATAACGAATATTATTCTTTTGCCAGTACTGATCTCCAACCAACTCATCTAAGGCCTGTAAGTTATAATTATGCCAAAGGGGCGTACAAGGAAGGTATCCCTTAATTCCCAACCAGTCTCTAATAATGCTCAAGGACTTAGTAAATAACTTCACAGCAGCCCTATATTTCCGTTGGGAATTGATTGACCGGATTCCAATAAAACTAAAAATATTGTCATGTGAAGAATTCTTCACCAGGATTCTACAAAGTGAGCTCTTCTCTCATTGGTAATACAGCCATAGCTGTGGAAATCACAGTTAACGAGACCGGGTACTGTGGAGGTCACTAATAATAGTGGCTGCCGCTGTGGAGGTTACTGTTAAGGGGCAGGCCGCTGTGGAGGTCACTGTTAAGCAGGCGGGGTACTGTAGATGTCACTGTTATAGTGGATACTGTCGATATCCTTTACCGACACACACAAGCATTAAATGAAGTAGATAAAATATACCTGTGCGAAGCCGGGTCCTTCTGCTGGTTACTAATTAAATTAGACTTCTGCTAATATCCCAATATCCTGGTATACTGAAAGTTTTTTTTATTAGATTCCTTCGATTGGCAACAGTGAACTAGACTAGACATTTGCATATGTCTCCCATACACAAGATTGGGAGTTTGAAACCAGGTAGTAATAATTCAAAAGTAGAGACTGAATAATTTTAAATGAGTATCTCCATACACTGTCAGAGTGCTAACAGTGTTTGGTGATACCCCCAGGAATGACTATATATACACACTTAAGGACTCCTAAGCAGCACAGAACATCTCGAACATCAGCCCACGGCATATGAAAGAAAATGGCCCACCAGGAAAATTCCACGTAAGGTACAGAATGGAACGTTATCTCCAAATTCTTTGCAATGCTCTTTGTAAGGACAATTGGCCGGACATACTCACTTTGGCAGAATTTTCTTGTAACAATTCAGTCAATGAGGAAATCTTCCTTCTACACAGTTTGTTTTGACAGGAAGAAGAGGCTCAAAAACAGTCTGCAAAAACCGTATTCCTTCACACAAAGAAAAAAAAACTGTAGCCTTTTGTCTGGAATTACTTCATACTCTCAAGATCCCTGCTTCCATATCTCCCTCCTTCATACCCAATCCTCAGAAACTTCTCCACCAAAGGTCAAAACATCACCTGTCTCTGTTCAGGATTACAATACCAAGTATGAGATCAACCAAATCTTGGATTGTAGCAAGGCTAGTGGGAGGTTACTGGAAGGGATAAGGTCTTGAAGACAGAAGATTGCTTTCTGAAAGTCACCTTTGTTTGTGTGCCACTATTCCAACTTTGCAACATCCAGCTCTGATACATTGGACTTATATTGATCCTGCAACTACAGGGTGGGCCATTTATACGGATACACCTTAATAAAATGGGAATGGTTAGTGATATTAACTTCCTGTTTGTGGCACATTAGTATTTGTGAGGGGGGAAACTTTTCAAGATGGGTGGTGACCATGGCGGCCATTTTTAAGTCAGCCATTTTGAATCCAACTTTTGTTTTTTCAATAGGAAGAGGGTCATGTGACATCAAACTTATTGGGAATTTCACAAGAAAAAAAAATGGTGTGCTTGGTTTTAACGTAACTTTATTTTTTCATGAGTTTCCCCCCTCACATATACTAATGTGCCACAAACAGGAAGTTAATATCACCAACCATTCCCATTTTATTAAGGTGTATCCATATAAATGGCCCACCCTGTACATTAGCCTGGCTAAATAGAACTTTTCACTATTCCAACTCAGCTATAGAGACCCTTCCACTATATCATCTCTGCTACATCAAAAAATTCCTCAGCTAAACTGAATCATTGTACGTGGGCAGCTCAGCATTGTACAGCCCAACTACAGCGCAGCTACTCCAAGTGTGTTACACTATTGCTTCATTGCGTCCACAGCTCTGTATTTTATAGCACTACTACAGGTCTGCTACACCAAGTGTTCCTCGGCCCTGTTATATCAGTTCTGCTCCAGTTAAAACTTCAGATCTTCTATGTCTTTGCTTCTGCTGCATCTGTGTTCCTTCCCTTATGCTCCGATGCCATCTGCCCTTGCTGGTATCACGGACCATAACGCAATTCTATGACGGAATGCATAACGGAATGCCTTTAGAGGCATTCAGTCATAATAGAAGTCTATGGGCTGCAAAACGGATCTGTTCCGTTTCCGTCATGCAGGGCAGTCCACTCCGTCATAGAATTGCGTTATGGCCCATGGTAACAAAATCCATAACGCAATTCACCTTTTACCAGTAAATCAAGTGTGAACAAATTTCATAACCTGAAATTCGCTCATCTCTAGTCTTTTGCGCTCAAAACTTACCTTTCTGAGTCCTAACAGCTGTCATTTTTCTTGGTCTTCCAGAATTGCTCGACCTGTTCTTGTTAACTGGCATTTCTTAATTACATTTCAAACTGATGAAATTACCTTAAAAGGCACCAGCTGAAGGCTTTACCATGGCCCTCACAGTTCCCTGATCTGATCATCATTGAAAATCTGTGGATAGACCTCAAAAGAGCAGTGCATGCAAGAAGGCCCAGGAATCGCACAGAACTGGAAGATTTTTGCAAGGAAGAATGGATGAAAATCAAAAGTGATTACAAGCTGTGATATTTGCCAAAAGGGGTGCTACTAGATATCAACCATGCAAGTTGCCCAAACTTTTGCTTTGGGGCCCTTTTCCTTTTATTGAAAATGTAAAAGATGAAAGTAAAAATAGTTTTGCTTAAAACACATAGGAAATCGAAATAAAAGCAAAGAGTTGAAATTTATTTTTTTACAGATTTTACATTTTAATCTATGTTTTCCTGTAACATAGCAAGATTAAGCAGCAAAACAAACCTCAGTATCTATTACCATGATACTGACGTTTACAGAAACACCAATTATGTGGTCAAAAAATGCTGTATGGGCACACAGCAGGGCTCAGAAGGGAAGGAGCGCCATATGGTTTTTGCAGGGCAGATTTTGTTGGAATGATTTTCGGTTCAATGTCATATTTGAAGAGACCCTGAAGTACACCCACAGTGGAAACCCCCAAAAAGTGATCCCAGTTGGAAACCACACCCCTCAAGGAAATTATTAAAGTGTGTAGTGAGTGCTTTGACCCCCACAGACCGTTTATCTGCTGTGAAAATGAAAAATTACATTTTTTCCAAAAAAATATTGCTTTAGCTCCAGATTTTTAATTTTCATAAGGGGAAACAGGAGAAAAAACACCCCCAAATATGTTTTCTCTTGAATACAGCAATATGTGGTTGTAAACTGCTGTTTGTGCACACTGCAGGGTTCAGAAGAGAAGGAGAACCATATGCATTTGAGGCCTAGTTTGTGGATTTATACAACGCTGATAACTTCAGTGGCTCTGCAGCTTAATAAAAAAAGAAACCCCCAAGAAGTGACCCCATTTTAGAAACCACATCTCTCAAAGAACTTACCAAGGGGTGTATATGGGCTTGTTTTTTGCAGGGCAAGTTGAAGTCTTTAATGGCGCCATTTTGGGGTACATATAACCCACTGGTTAACTTCTATTAACTCTTTCTTGGGGGGGGATTAGAAAGAACAGCAACATTGCCACTGAGTTTTTACTTAAATTTTGAGGTGTTCAGTTTTTGGGATAAATACCATAACAACTTTACTCTCTGGGTAAGTACGATTTTTTTTTTCATGGAGCTGTATGAGGGCTTGATTTTTGTGGAATGACTTGTAGTTTTTAACACTTTTTATGCTGTTTTTACTGTTACAGTGGCTCAGCCTCAAGGTCCCTTAGCTCAGCCTCAAGGTCCCACCAATAAGCCTTTTTACGGCGGTCACAAAAGGATTGAGCTGGAATTTTGATGCTACAGATATTTTGCAGAAATGAATGTGCAAAGTGAAAAATGCAAGTTTTCCACATAGATGTCATTTCAGTGCCCAATATGCTTTGCCCAGCTGGTGCCATCTGAGACAGACACAACACTACTTAACTTTATAGGTGGATCCTACTGGGTATGTAGATGTCATAAATTTGGCCGTGAGCTGCTGTTTGGGCACATGGCAGGGCTCAGAAGGAAAGGACAGCCATTTGGCTATTGGGGCATGGATTTTGCTGGACTGGTCATCGGGTACTACATCACATTTACAGAGACCTTGAGGTACCAGTAAAGTGGAACTTCCCCTATAAAGGGACCTCATTTTGGAAACTACACCCCTCAAGTTCATTATCAAGGGGTGGAGTGAGCACTGTGAAACCAAAGGTGTTTTGCAAAAATGAAAGATTAGTCTACGTTACATGAGAACTGTAATACCCACATACCCATTAAATTGTTAGGCAGGCTCTAACGAGTACAGTAATGGCATAAATGGGTACACTGCAGAAGGGAAAGACCACTTTTGGCTTTTGCAGTGCAGATTTTATTAGATTGGGCTATTGGCACCATGATGCTTTTAACCCCTCTGGGGCTGGGCCACAAAGGGCTCCGTAGCTGGCAGGGCCCGAGGCCTATGTATGGCCTTGGGCTGCCTTTGCAGCCATTGGCACCCTGCGATCACATAACGTGTACGGCACATGTTGAGAAGCGGTTTAAGCGTGTATATCCCAAACATATTGTTTATAGTTAAACCCAGTCCAATATTATAAATATTTCTTGCATTTAAGCTCATTAAAGAAGGCTTATATCCCCAAATATTGCAGGATTGTTAAAATAGCGCCATCTGCCGTCTCCATTGAACAGCTTTTCTAAGTACATCTCAGCAACTGTAACGCTGTGTCTTCTGAAGCAGCTGGCTCAAAAAACCTGGGATCCCTCCGCATACCTGAAGGCGCTTGGCACATTTACTGTGGTGGGCACATAAAGGCTGTTCAGAAGTAGCAGGTGACGCTAGACTGGGATTATCCCTGGGATATCCGAGGAGCTTTTCTAATAAATACAAAAAAAAAAAAAAGTTCATTATGGGCTGGATCGTACTATAAAACAATATTTTTTGCATCTTGCAATCACATGAAAATTGGAAAAAACCTTCTGAAAATGACACTATAGTAGATTGAATTTATGTCAAATAAATATAGTTTGCACACAACTCCGATGACTTAACCCCTTCTCACATTTGGTCGTAACCATACGTCCGGATTGCATGTAATTTCACACAATTGGATGTACAGTTACACCCAAACTGTTAACTGGTGCTGTGAGTATCACAGCCCTGGAGTCTCCGCTCTCCCCAAGAGCAGAGACATAGGAGGAGTCAGCAAGACCCATCAGTGGTCCCTTGCTGGCGATAGCTCCGGTTACACTGCACAGATCTGCCGCCATCAGCAGCAAGTGCCAGCTGTAACATACAGATGATACTCTGCTGGAACAGCCGAGATTGGTGCTGGCACCGATTCCCGCCATTTAACCTATAAGATGCCGCAGTCAGTAGCCACCCACGGCATCCGAAATGCATCCGTATGCCTTCCGTATCCGTTCCATTTGTTTGCGGAACCATCTGTTGAAAATTTTAAGCCCAGGCCAATTTTTTCTATGTTATTATTGTATATGCTGTACCGAAAAACAAACAAAAAACGGACCCGATAAAAACGTCCCGCAAAACACTGAAAAAGCCATACGGTCGTCTGCAGGAGGCCCAAGACCGGCGTCTAAAACTCAGGTCTTTATTAACCCCTTAAGGACACGGCCCTATTTCACCTTAAGGACCAGGCCATTTTTTCAAAATCTGACCATTGTCACTTTATGTGGTGATAACTTTAAAACGCTTTTTCTTATCCAGTCCATTCTGAGATTGTTTTTTCGTCACATATTGTACTTCATGACACTGGTAAAATGAAGTCGAAAAATTTCATTTTTATTTATAAAAAAATACCAAATTTACCAAAAATTTGGAAAAATTTGCAATTTTCCAAGTTTCAATTACTCTACTTCTATAATACATAGTAATACTGCCAAAAAAAGTTATTGATTTACATTCCCCATATGTCTACTTCATGTATCGATCATTTTGGGAATGCCATTTCATTTTTTGGGGACGTTACAAGGCTTAGAAGTTTAGAAGCAAATCTTGAAATTTTTCTGAAATTTTCAAAAACCCACTTTTTAGGGACCAATTCAGGTCTGAAGTCACTTTGTGAGGCTTACATAATAGAAACCACCCAAAAATTACCCCATTCTAGAAACTACACCCCTCAAGGTATTCAAAACTGATTTTACAAACGTCATTAACCCTTTAGGTTTTCCACAAGAGTTAATGGCAAATGGAGATAAAATTTCAGAATTTCGATTTTTTAAAAATTTTCCGTTTGAATCCATTTTTTCCAGTAACAAAGCAAGGGTTAACAGTCAAACAAAACTCAATTTTATTGCCCGATTCTGTAGTTTTCAGAAACACCCTATATGTGGTCAGTAAACTGCTGTATGGCCAAACTGCAGGGCGCAGAAGGAAAGGAGCGCCATATGGTTTTTGGAAGGCGGATTTTGCTGGACTGGATTTTTGACACCATGTCCCATTTGAAGCCCCCGATGCACCCCTAGAGTAGAAACTCCATAAAAGTGACTCCATCTAAGAAACTACGCCCCTCAAGGTATTCAAAACCAGTTTTACAAACTTTGTTAACCCTTTAGGTGTTCCACAAGAGTTATTGGCAAATGGAGATGAAATTTCCGAATTTCTATTTTTTGTTACCTTGTCTCAAAAAAAGTGTAATATAGAGCAACCAAAAATCATGTTTACCCTAGAATAGTACCAACAAAACTGACACCTTATCCCGTAATTTCCAAAATGGGGTCACTTTTTTGGAGTTTCTACTGTAGGGGTGCATCAGGGGGGCTTCAAATGGGACATAGTGTCAAAAAACCAGTCCAGCAAAATCTGCCTTCCAAAAATCATATGGCGTTCCCTTCCTTCTGTGCCCTGCCGTTTGGCCATACACTAGTTTACGACCACATATGGGGTGTTTGTGCAAACAAGAGAATCAGGGCAATAAATATTGAGTTTTGCTTGGCTGTTAACCCTTGCTTTGTTACTGCAAAAATGGATTAAAATGGAAAATTTGCAAAAAAATAGCTGTTTTGGGACTGTTTTTATTTTTTGTTATTTACATAGTTGAACTGACAGGTTAGATTGTGTGCTATTTCTATAGAGCAGGTTGTTACGGACGCGACAATACCAAATATGACTACTTTTGGGGTTTTTGTTGCAGTTTTACATAATAAAGCCTTTTTGAAAATAATTTTTTTAGTGTCTCCACATTCTGAAAGCCATAGTTTTATTTTATTTTTTGGGCGACTGTGTTATGTAGGGGCTCATTTTTGCGGGATGAGATGGCGGTTTGATTGGCACCATCTTGGGGTGCATATGACATTTTGGTCGCTTGCTATGACACTTTTGTGATGTAAGGTGACAAAAATGGCTTTTGACACCGTATTTTTTTTTTTTTGCTGTGTTCAGCTGAGGGGTTAGGTCATGTGTTATTTATATAGATCAGGTTGTGACGGACGCGGCGATACATAATATGTATACTTTTTATTTATTTATATAAGTTTTACACAATAATATAATTTTTAAAACAAAAAAAAATCATGTTTTAGTGTCTCCATAGTTTGAGAGCCATATATATTTTTTTTTGGGCGATTGTCCTATGTAGGGGCTCATTTTTTGCGGGATGAGATGGCGGTTTGATTGGCACCATCTTGGGGTGCATATGACTTTTGATCGCTTACTATTACACTTTTTGTGATGTAAGGTGACAAAAAAATGGCTTGTTTGACAACGTTTTTATTTTTATGTTTACGGCGTTCATCTGAGGGGTTAGGTCATGTTATATTTTTATAGAGCAGGTCCTTACGGACCGTGACGATACATAATATGTATACCTTTTTTATTTATTTTGGTTTTACACAATAATATCCTTTTTGAATGAAAAAAAACATGTTTTAGTATCTCCATAGTCTGAGAGCCATATATTTTTCAGTTTTTAGGCAATTGTCTCAGGTTGGGTATCATTTTTGCGGGATGAGGTGGCGGTTAGATTGGCACTATTTGGGGGTCATATGACTTTTTGATCGCTTGCTATTACACTTTTGTGATGTAAGGTGGCAAAAAAATGGCTTTTTGACAAAGTTTTTATTATTTTTTTACTGTGTTTACTTGAGGGGTTAGGTCATGTGATATTTTTATAGAGCAGATTCTTACGGACGTGTAGATACCAAATATGTCTACTTTTAAATTTTTTTTACATTTAACACTAAAAGCATTTTTGAAACAAAAAAAAATCATGTTTTAGTCTGAGAGGCATAGTTTTTATTTTTGGCCAATTGTTTTAGGTAGGGGCTTGTTTTTGCGGGATGAGATGGCGGTTTGATTGGTACTATTTTGGGAGGCAAACGCCTTTTTGATCGCTTTGCATTACACTTTTAGTGATGTAATGTGCCAAAAATGGCTTATTTACACCATTTTTGGGTTTTTTTATGGCGTTCACCTGAGGAGTTCAGTCATGTGATATTTTTATAGAGCAGGTTTTTACGGACGCGCGATACCTAATATGTGTAGTGTATTTTATTTTTTTAATTTTTATTCAGTGTTATGTGTTTTTTCATTTTTACTTTTTTTCACTTTTTCATTTTTGACCCAGACCCACTTGGTTCTGAAAGATCCAGTGGATCTGGTGTCTGTATAATACAGTACAGTACACTATATAGTGCACTGTACTGTATTTTGTACTTTAGAAAGTCTGAATAGACCTTTAGCAGGTCTATTCAGACTTTCAGCACCATGGAGAGCAGGGCGCTTCTGAAAGCGTCCTGTCTCCATGGCAACCATCACCCGCTGCCATAACTGGGCAGGGGGTGATGGATGAGGAGGAGTGGAGCACCCTCCCTCTGCGATCCCATCCTGTTGGGGGCTGCAAAGGCACAGCAGCCCCCGATGGGAGAGGGAGGAGCGCTCCCTCCTGTTAACCCCTTCCATACCGCGGTCCGTACGGACTGCGGTGCGGAAAGAGTTAAGCGGCTGGCATCTGCAGCACAGATGCCAGCCGTTTCTATCAGTGTCAGCAATGTGCTGACACTCTGATAGAACCACTAGACACCAGGGATAGATTACAGGGAGGCGGGCGGGGATCGCAATCGCGATCCTGCCCGCCTCGCGCCAACCACCCCTGCACCCCGCAGCCACAATATGATTGGGGGCTGCAGGGGGTTAAAAAAGGTTAGGGGCATTAACTCTCTGATCCTCGCGGTCATAGACCGCGGGGATCAGAGATCACCTGAAGCGCTGCAAACCGCAGGTCTAAATTGACCTGCGGTTTGCAGCGATCGCCCATATGGGGGGGGGGGGGTCACAGGACCCCCCTGGGCATTGTAACAAGGTACCTGCTGAATGATTTCAGCAGGTACCTTGTTCCGATCACTGCCAGCTGAGCAGCAGTGATCGGAACAACTCATGACGTACCGGTACGTCATGTGTCCTTAAGGATTCGGGAAACATGCCGTACCGGTACGTCATGTGTCCCAAAGGGGTTAAATGTGCCCCTTTGGTAACACCATAACCATGAAATAATTAAAAATTTGAAGAAAACCATTAATAACTATTATTTTGTCCCATAAAAATTTGCACTCAGCATGTTCACTACGGCACTAGATGCAAGGGATATAGTTTTTAAGGTGGGGTAATTTCTGAGGGTTTTCTATAGTTTAGGCAGCTCAACACCATTACAAGTGTGCAGTGGGGTCTGTAGCATTTTATATTTGTGTTCTGAAAGCCACTAGAGGGATCCTTTATGTTTGGGCCCTGCCATGTGTCAAAACATAAGATTAGGGCCACAATGGCGATAGTTTTGAAGTCGGGAGAAACAGAGTGATACGTTTTGTGATGTGCTTCTTCATTTTCTTGTGCTCTGTACTAGAAAAAAAAAAAAAAAAAAAAAAAACTTTAAAATGACACATTAAAAAAATGAAAATTTGTCACCTGTTTAGCAGCAATTTATCCAAAACTAGAGGCAAAAAAAAAAAATAAAAATCACTACACCCTGGATAAATACCTTAAAATCTTACTTTGCTTGCTCTGCTGCAGATCCAGGACTCACCGCCTCTTCTGGCCCATGCTGCACTGTGACCTGACGTCGTACAGCGTCAGGTCATAGTGCGCACCTACATGCATTACGTCCTGGCGCTGTGCGCAGTCAGTGCACAGTGGGACCATGGAAGGTGAATAGAGCCAGCACAGTGCTGCCCTCACATCCCTGTGCCTCCCGCATGCTTCCATAATTTTCCCCCACAACCAGCTGTGAACTGCAAGCTTATACATGTTATAGGTGCCGGAATCATACCCCAACCCCCAGAAGTGAAGAAGTGACTCCATTTTGAAAAACTAGAACTGATTTTTTTTCTTATTTTCCTCCTCCAAATCCAAGGTGCACCTTACGGTCCGAAATATACGGTACTTTGTAAATTTTAAAATTACTGTTCACATTTCAAGTCTCCTAAATTCATCAAAAAATGTAAGTCTTTCAAAAGTGCAGCCAAGATTAAGATGTCGAAATATATTTCTGTTAAAAACATTGAAGAGTATCTAATATATAAAGCTGAGTATATGTATGTATGTATGTCCACTTAAGAAATCCGCACCGTCGCATTTACAATCACGAAATTTGGCACACAGGTACATCAGGTGTCCGGGAAGATTTTAGACTGGGTCTCAGCTCTAGCACGTACCGTTCCCAAGATATTCCCAAAAAATGCATTAGCCATTAGAAGCCTGGTCACATGACCCTTATCTGCCAACAGAAGCTCGCAGACCTTTAGTCTCCACATACACAGTTTTACACCAGGTTTCCATAACAATCCAGCCATATTTCTTCAGTGCTGTAGGTCAGCTTTAAAGGAAATCTGACACCAGGATAATCGCTATTGAAATAAAGCCATGGCCTAATAGCACTTAGTACCTTACTTCCAGATGTGCCTTTGTTCCAGCAATAGATGTTTTTAATCCTCTGAAAATCCAGTTTACCTGGTATGCAAATGAGCCAGTAAGGTGCCCAGAGGGGCATCATCCTTGCCGGAAGGATCCCACCCACCCCTCCCACATCACATTCAAGCCATACTTCTGCGCCCCTTTTCCCTGCTCCCAGCATGAGGGCGGGCTTGGGCACTAGCAGGAGGTGTGCCTTCCTACAAGAGTGACGCCCCACTGGGCACCTTATTGGCTCATTTGCATACCAAATAAACAGGATTTTCAGAAGATAGAAAACATATTGCTGGAACAAAGGCACATCTGGAAATAAGGTACTAAGTTCTATTGGGCCATGGCTTTACTTCAATAGAGATTATCCTGGTGACAGATTTCCTTTAAAGGGGCAGGGTGCTGTGGATGACACTTAAGGGAGCGGAGTGCTGTGGAGGTCACAGTTAATGGCCATTAAGGCCACCCTCAAAAGACAGACTTAAAAACCCCGTGCCCAGGTCCCGATATGCCATGCCCCCTCCCACTCTGCAGCCGATGGGGATTGAAAAATAAAGGTAAAAATCAACTTCTGTCAGCTGCAGGGGTTGGAGGGAGGGTGACTTTCTTCCTGCAGTTCACACTCAGACAGCACAGTGCTGCTGTCTGCGAGCTGTTCAAAAGGACATCCTTGTGTCCGCCCAAGCCCTGCACCGGACGGAGGACAGGGAGTTTAAAAGCCGGACTGTCCTGCCTAAAACCAGACCTCTGGCCAACCTAGGGGCAGGTTGCTGTGGAGGTCACAATTAAGGTGACGGTCCGCTATGGAGGTCAGTGTTAAGGGGCAGGGTGCTGTATAGGTCACTGTTAAGGGGCAGGGTGTTGTGTAAATCACTGTTATGGAAATGGGGTACTGTGGAGGTCACTAATAAAGGGACGACCGCTGTGGTGGTCACTGTTAAGGGAGGAGGGGACTGTGATGGCCACTATTAAAGGGGCAGCGGGGTACTGTGAGGTCACTGTTAAGGGTTTCTGGCACCTGTGGGGGAGAAAAAGAAAAAAAAAAAAAAAAGTTATTAAGCTGGATGACATTAGCACATTGCTAATGTCAGCTGAACATAACTATATATCAGTGCCATCTCACTGCTTGTCGCCGTTATTGAGAAAAACAAACTTTTATAATATGCTAATTAGCCTCTAGGAGCAGGGGGGGGGGGGGATGGGGGTGTTTTCCCTGCTCCTAGAGGTTTCGTTCTCCCACCTCTGGCCATGCCCTGCTTCACTAGATTGACAGGGCCAGGAAGCGGTCACCTCCTCCTGCCCTGTGGAGATCTCGCGCCATTTAGTATTCGGCACAGTGAGGAAGCTGGCATCCAGCGAGCGCCCTTCACTCACTGCGCTGTATACTGAACGGGATGGCGCAGGCGCGAGATTTACACTGCAGACAGGGCCGGAGGTAGGATAAAGTTGTCTGGCCCTGTCAATCTAGTGAAGCAGGGCATTGGCAGAGGCGAGAGAATGGGGCCTCTTGGAGGAGGGGCAACGCGCCCCTGCTCCTAGAGGCTTATTAGCATATTATAAAAGTTAGTTTTTCCTCAATAACGGCGGCAGGCAGTGAGATGGCACTAATATAGTTCTGTTCAGCTCACATTAGCACATCGCTAATATTAGCCAGCTTAATAACCATTTTTCAGGTGACAAACCCTTTAAGGGAGCAGGCTACTGTGGCAATCACTGTTAAAGGGGCAGTCGCTGTGGAGGTCTCTGTTAAGGGGGCCAGGAATGGTGGAGGTTACAGTTAAGGGGACTGTAACCTATGGTCAGTGTTAAGGGACGGGTGCCGTAGAGGTCACTGTTAAGGGGGGAGGGCCCTGTGGAGGTCACTGTCAAGGGGGTGGGGTGATGTGGAACTCAAGGGGCAGGCTGGTGTGAAGGTCAAAGTTGGTGGGCAAAGAGCGTGGGCTGCTGTGGACGTCCCATTTTATGGAGACGTGCCACTGTGGGAGGGGGGCGGGGCAATGTTAAGGTGTGGGGGGGGCTGTGGAGGTCACTGGTAAGGGGGCAGGGTACTGTAGATGTCACGGTTATAGTGGATACTGTCGATATCTTATCATCACACACAAACATTAAATTAAATAGATGAAATATACCCATGCGAAGCCGGATCCTTCAGTTAGTTTTAGGGCTGCAGTAAACGAATATTTTAGTAATCGAGTATTCTATCGATTATTTTTTACGATTAATCGAGTAATCTAATAAGAAAAAATGAATTAATAGACTGTCAGCTCTCCCCCACCCCAGTGCCGCCGGCTCTCCCCCACCCCAGTGACTTTAGCTCCACCCCACCCCAGTGACTTTAGCTCCACCCCAGTGCCATCATCTGTCCCCCCACCTTGTGCCATCATCTGTCCCCCCACCTTGTGCCATCATCTGTCCCCCCACCTTGTGCCATCATCTGTTCCCCCCACCTTGTGCCATCATCTGCTCCCCCACCTTGTGCCATCATCTGCCCCCCACCTTGTGCCATCATCTGTTCCCCCCACCTTGTGCCATCATCTGTTCCCCCACCTTGTGCCATCATCTGTTCCCCCACCTTGTGCCATCATCTGCCCCCCTTGTGCCATCTCGCCCCCCTGTGCCATCATCTGCCCCCCTTGTGCCATCTGCAGAACCCCACCCCCACCTTGTGCCATCATCTCCCCCGCCACCTTGTGCCATCATCTCCCCGCCACCTTGTGCCATCATCTGCCCCCCACCTTGTGCCATCATCTGCCCCCCACCTTGTGCCATCATCTCCCCCTCCACCTTGTGCCATCATCTCTGCTGCCCTACTCCTCCTGACACCGGGAGTGCAGAGCGTCATTGGTTGCTATGACACTGTGCACTCCGGGCGCCCGGCTTTAGTCGGCCCCCACCCCCTCAGTTTCACTAACTTACCTTTCTAGCAGGGGGCCTCCGGACACTACACAGCATATCCATGGTCCCGCGCTGAACTGACCTACCGACGTAGGCGCGCCGTGACCTGACGCGCTGTGTGACGTCAGGCGCAGAGCAGCGCGGGACCATAGACATGCTGTGGAGCTTCTGGAGGCCCCCTGCTGGAAAGATGAGTATTCCGAGCCAGCGGGAGACCACGGAGCGGGAGTAATAGCAAACGCTTCACTCCCGCTCCGTGGTCACGTGACACAAACGAATCATCGATGCAAAAAATTTGCATCGATGATTTTTTTGTGTCGAATTACTCGATTTAATCGAGTAATCGTTTCAGCCCTAGTTAGTTTATGTATATATGTGAAATACTGCAACTGAAAATAGAAAATTTTCATTGATTCTTGCATCTTGTAAAAAACAAATATACGCTAATTGTATCAGTTAAATTTTTACCACCTAAATAAAAGTACAATATGTAATGGAAAAAACTTTGATGTGCAAAACCTTTACATAGTTATTCTCTGATAAAGTGACATGTCACATTTTCAAAATCTTTTTTGGTCACTAAAGGGTTAACATTTCTTGACATAATTATGTTTTTTTGTGTATTAGGAAAATGACATTAAGAAGGTGCCAACACCTTTCACTATAAATCAGCAGCACAATTCAGTCCACAGCGTGCGGCCGATAAGACACCACCTCCCACTTTGGACCAGAGCAGGACTCATGAAATACAGAATCCAGAAAGATTAAAAGGGCATCTGTCAGCAGATTCGTACCTATGAGACTGGCTGACCTGTTACATGGGCGCTGGCAGCTGAAAGCATCTCATAGTCCCATGTTCATATGTGTCTGTATTGCTGAGAAATTTTTTTAATATATGCAAATGAACCTCTAGGAGCAACGGGGGCGTAGTCATTACACCAAGCTCAGGTGTGATGACGTTTTCAGTGTCTGGTCTTGTCAAAGTGCAGTGGGTTCAGCAGTTGGAGACACTCGGTGTAACGGCAACGCCCCCGTTGCTCCTAGAGGCTAATTTGCATATAAAACATCATTATTCTCAGCAATGCGGGTACATATGACCATGGGACCAACACAGATGCCTTCAGCTGCCAAGTGCACATGTAACAGGTCAGCCAGTGTCATAGGGACAAATCTGCTGACAGATGCCTTTTGAATTGCAACTTTTTGGCTATAATGAGCAAGTTTTGTTCACAATATGAACCACAAAAGATGTCCAACTGTTTACAATGGAATAAAAAAAAATATAACCAACTGTATAAATAGCATATTACATATAACCAATATTAGCAATAAACTAATAAAACCATAACTAATATATATACACGTCCAAATGTGGGTTTCATAGGTGTTTTTAAGGGTAACTAAACTTTTAAGTTTTTATTTTTTTTTTATGTCCTAAATTTTTTTTTTTTCTAAAATACTTTATTTATGGAACGGGCTCCTGCCTGTGCCTGTTTCACTAAGCTAAAAGCTTACATGCAGGACTTTTAGCTTAGCAAAGCCGGCACAGGCAGGAGGCGCTCCGCTCAGCTAATCCTGGGATAGGTCATGGTTACAGGGTACCCATGTGCTATGTCAGCATTTAGCCAACATCAGGGGGCACAGGCAGGACCTGCTCCGCTAAACCTGGGATAGTACATAGTTACAGGGTATTCATGTGCTACGCCAGCATTTAGCCAACATCAGGGGGCACAGGCAGGTGCAGCAATGTTAGTTTCTGCCACTACTCCGTTCACTGCGGCCCCATTGATACAGTGTAGAGCCGCTACTCCATACACCGCTGAGAAGTCAGTGAAGTGGAGAATAGTGAATTTAAAGCGCAAAGAAATCAAATGTTGGGGGGGAATCTAAAAAATAAAGTATATTAGATAAATTATTTTTAGGGCATTTAAAAAAATAAATTGATTAAAAGTTTTGTTACTCAGCAAAAAGAAAAAAAAACCCTACATTAAAAGCCATTTTCTTCACAGGACTGTGGCGGCTGTAGCCCCATGCTCTGTTCCATGATGCAGATTTGGCGCTCACTGATACACTGTCTCATTATCTTTGTGATCTCTTTTATAGATGGGAGAAATCTTCTTGAGTCGATGGGAAGGTCTTGTCCACCAAAGAGATCGTCACGAACAAAATGGTCAACTAGTTTTTTAATATCATCCTTTTTTCTGACTCCACTTTTAAATAATTCTCTAATCTTCTCACTCACTCTTCGGTCAATATTCTGCCTTTTGTGAGGCACCTAAAATGAAGCAAAGATGTATACTTCTGAAAACATAGCCATCTTTTAATCAGTATAAAAGTAATTATATAAAAATATGCAGGCTCATAACGCTTTAAAAAATAAAAATGTTACTAATCCGGTCTTTGCCAATACACGGTCTCTCTTTAAAGGCTATGTACACCATTGGAGGCAATTTTTGTTAATGATTGCATTCTACTCATTTTTGGCTGTGTCACAAAGGGTTAACTTTTTCCAGCTGTGTGACTGGTGCCTTCACTTTTGTCATCCGGGCGGCTGCGCTGATCTATATTCTTTTGTGCAGCGTTTACTGCATGCGGCTCTATATTAGACGCGGCTCAAAGGAATATAGATCAGTGCATGCGCGGCAGCCTGGCGCGTTCACAATTTAAATCAGAGGCTGGACAAGCGCGGCCCATGGATGCAGCCGGCGAGAGGTGGCCGTATCCATGGGATACCAAAAGGTAAACAATGGGGTAGGAGGGAACAAAATGTATCTAAATGCGTCCTTTATAAATAATTGAATATATTTAGAAAAAGGAAGCATGGCACCAGTTTAACCTTTTTAGATATGATCATCAAGATGGGAATGGCACTTTAAGTTATCACATAATATTGGAATCCAGTCCAAACTCACTCACCCATTTACAAATATGGGAAAAGGATTTGGGTCTTCTAACATCTTTTAATAACTATTTAGAATTTTCTTGAGCAATCCCTAAAGAATCTAGATGTGTGAACCACCTAGAAAATTCTAGGAAAATAATGTATAGGTGGAGTTTCTAAAAAGCTGGCGGCAATGAGGTTAAAGAGGTTGTCTAAAATTTTGAGACTGGCGGCCTCTCCTCAGGACATCACAAGAGATGAGCGAATTGAAGCTGACAAAAAGTGGAATCCAATCCGAATTTCAGGAAAAATTTGATCGGCAACGGAGGAATCATTTCACAGCATCTTGCAGGGAGAAACGTCAGAACAGGCGCTAGGGAAAACCGAATTGAGAAAAAAAGTGATTTACAAGTAAAGAATTTTGGGATCCAAATAGCCATTACACAGCTCTGTCATTCCAGCAATTTGTTCTTGGGGTGCAAGTGCTATGGTGAAAAGCCTTTAGTGGCTTATATCTATGGAAAATGAAAACCATATATGCAGTTCACTTCTGCAGCTATATGGGGTGAAAGCGTTTAGTGGCGTATTTCAGTACAAAAAGAAGTATATATGCAATTCACTTTTGCAGTTATTTAAGCTAAAAGAATTTACTGGCCTATTTCAGTACAAAAAAAAAAAAAAAAATATATATATATATTTCATGCTTTTAGGGTTGTTTAAATTTCATTTTAATTTAGTTCAGCTAACAGTATGTCAGACAGAAGTGCCAGGCCCTGCACAGGGGAGTAGCAGAGGCTTACATGTTTCCGGCGCAGGCACAGGTCACAGCAGAGAAAGGGGGCGTGGCAGCAGGAGTCGCAGAGAGGCCTGTGCTCCCGCTGTCATCTAGCGGTAGAGTCCGGACCAGCAACCCAGCTGTTATTGATTGGTTAACACTGATGTCACTTGGGATGAAGTAGATGACAAACACCCACTGCCAACAGTGGGTGGGTTCGTCAGACACAACCCTCAGTTGGCATGGGCCCGGAGCAGGCTCTGTGCCCTCACCGGTCCTCAACCTGCCTCTGTCCTTTGCTGTTCCCCCAGCCAGAAAAGTTAGGTAGGCTGTGGGCTCAGCTCCACTATACAGCGAGGACGAGCTACTAGAGGACAGTCAGAAACTACTGCCCAGCCAAGATCTGGAGGAGACATCCACCGCTTCCTCTGCCAGGCAGGCAAGTAGTGATGAGGAGAGTAGCGTGGGAGCTGGTGTTGCGACCAGTCAGGCTCCTGACCCAGAGACTGTTCAGGAGGACATCAGAGACTTGCAGACAGTACTCTGAGGATGAAGCAGATTGCACTTGGGAGCCGGGTGAAGAAGGGGTTTTGTTATCAGGAGAAAAGGGTGGAAGCTTGCCCGTGAGGCAGCGGCTGAGAAAACAAGTCGCTAGCGTGGCCGGGAGTCAGCAGGGTGGCAGCAATGGGAGGTTGGGAGCCAAACAGGCAGGGTGTAGACCACCAGTTTTACAGCAGCCTACCTGTCTCGAAAGGAGTTGTGCACGGGTTCACAAAATCAGCAGCGGTAGCAATCAGCCAGTGCGTAGTGTTGGGGGTTATAAAAAAAAAATATAACATCCTACTCGGCAGTGTGGCAGTTTTTTTGTGAAGCCACTGGAGGTCAACGTGGCCATATATAGAATATGTGGGCAGAAGGTGAAGCTTGGCCAGGGCACCACAGCCCTGCGTCAACATATGTAGCATCACCATAAAGTGACCTGGGATAACAGTGGCTCCGATGTGGTGGTCCAGCCTACCGCTGCATCACCCAGTGGCACGCCGCACCCGATTTCAGTCAGTAGT
This sequence comes from Bufotes viridis, assembly GCA_033119425.1. NCBI lineage: Eukaryota > Metazoa > Chordata > Amphibia > Anura > Bufonidae > Bufotes > Bufotes viridis. The sequence continues at coordinate 544,754,712 of CM065590.1, read as the reverse complement.
CAAGGCTCCACCACCGCAGACGAAGGGAGCCGTCTGCTGTTCCAATCGTCTCCTGGTCCTGATGCCCCTCCTCGTCAGTTATTCCATCAGCAATCGATCATCAAGTGATTGCCAAGAGACAGCAGTATGCATGCACGCATCTAATGGTGCAGAAGATGAACGTGCCCCTGTCCAAGTTGCAGGTGCTGCAGTGCCTCCCTTTCCAAGTGGTGGAGTCTGCACTTTTCAGAGAACTCATGGCTTTTGCAGAGCCGAGGTTGAGAGTCCCAAGCAGTCATTTCTTTGCGAAAAAGGCAGTACCAGCACTGCACAAACCTATAGCACAGAAGGTGGGCCAATCCTTGAGCCCATCGGTGTCTGCCAAAGTGCATTGCAGCGCTGACGTGTGGAGCTGTAACTACGGTCAGGGACAATACATGTCCTTTACGGCCCACTGGGTGACTGTGGTTCCTGCACAGCCGCACCTGCAACTTGGCCAAGTGACACCGCTTCGGCCTCCACGGTCTCACGCCGTTGCTCCAGCGCAATGTCCGCCTCTGCCCCCTCATCCTCCACTGCAGGGACAAGTCACCGTGCCCCTCCAGCATACCACATATGCAGGGCACGGCGGTGTCACTGTTCTGCAGCTGGTTTGCCTTTGCGAACGGAGTCACACAGGGGAGTAACTGCTCCGTGTAATTCATCAAGAAATCGAATCCTGGCTTTCTCCGCGACAACTGAAAATCAGAACCATGGTGACCGACAACAGGAAGAACATTGTGTCGGCACTGCGTCAAGGAAGGCTGAGCCATGCGTCTTGCATGGCACACATGTTCACCATGGTTGTCAAGCGGTTCCTAAAGTCTTCCACCCATCCATCTGCAAGACATCCTAAAAATGGCCAGGAAACTTTGCATGCACTTTAGGCACTCATACATCGCAAAGCACACACCGTCCCGTGTGTGCCTAGATCTCATGGCCACATGAGCCCTGTGGTGAATGAACTGGAAGGGGAGGAGGAGGACATTGAAGCACAGACAATGTGTAGCAAAATGGATGGTTTTTCTACTCAGCTGACAGGAGAGGAGGAGCAGCAGCAGCCAAAGGCGCTACAGGGCGATGAGGAAGATGGGACAGAGGACCAGACACACCATGACAGTATGCAGTGGAGATGGAGACAGGGAGTCCCTCTGAGTCACTTGCACAAATGGCCCAATGCATGCTCACTTGCTTGCGTAGTGACAGCCAAATTATCACCATTCGGCAGAGGATTGACTTCTGGCTCTCCACCTTGTTGGACCCTCACTTCCGGTCCAGGAAGGGGCATTTTTTTTTACACACGCACTGATAGGGAGGACAAACTGAACTACTACAGAGACATCCTATGTAGTCAGTTGGCCGCTGCCTATCTGCGCCATCGTCTATCCTCTCACAGGTCTGACAGGGGGGGCCCTCTGCGCTCACATTCCACTGCCATAGCTACTGGGGAGGAGTGGGGTGGCAGGAGCAGTACCAGCTCCATCAGCAGCAGCCTGAGTTTACAGTCACTGATGAACAGCTTTCTTCACCCGCATACTGAAGAAACTACTCACCAGCAGGTAGACCTGGAGCAACAACTGAACAAGCAGGTGGTAGCATACTTGGACAGCAGCCTGCCACCCCATATTGAAGATCCGCTGGACTACTGGGCAGCCAAACTGGATTTGTGGCCGCATCTGGCAGAGTTTGCCCTGGAAAAGCGGTCCTGCCCGGCCAGTAGTCTGGCATCAGAGCGGGTGTTTAGTGCGGTGGGGGCCATAGTTACCCTAAGGAGAACTCGTCTGTCCATCCAAAATGTGGAGAGATGGACCTTTGTCAAGATGAATCAGCCAGGATTTCCACCCACCAATGCCTGATGCATCTGATTAGATCATCCATGTCGCCTTACCCAAACCATGAAGGAAAGAAGAGAAAAAAAATAAAAAAAACCACACCCGGTTTCTTCTGGCTACCTGCCTCAGCTACTATTTTGATGCTGCCACACATCTGATGCCAAGTGCTCCTTCTTATACCCACTTTCATCAGCAGGTACTGGTACTGACACCCACCGCCCCACTCTGTCACCAGGTCACTGTGGTGTCTTGATGCTGCTGCCATCTCCACACTGTCCCCTTGCCACTCTGTGGTATCCTCCTGATGCTGCTGCTGTCGCCACCTTCAGACTGTCATTGTGCCACTGGCCAACTCATGCTGCTGCCACCTCCAGACCCTGGCATAGGTCCACTCTGGACTTCTCATGCTGTTCCCATCATCCCCACTTCGTGACTGGTCCACTATTTTGGCTTTCGGCTTGGCTGACATCATTTAACATTTCTTCTGATCTGTCAGAAGCAAGGAAAAGGGAGACGCACTATGGATCCCGTCTGAGTAGCAGCTGTAAGGCCTGTAAAGTCCCATCAGAATTGGCTTGTGATTTGGTAGCCAAAAACAGGAGTGGATACAAAACACAGAAGACATGCAAATATTCCATTCATGTGTCATCCCTGTTTTAGAGCCACTCTTGTTTTTTTGGGCATTAGCAATAATGATGGATATTTGAGCAAATGCTGACCGATTGAAGGCGTATGCTCCACAGACAGGATCTGTTTTTCTGTGGGTTATTGTTCTGATGGATCAGAGGGAGGGCAAATTAATCAGTGACATCAACACAAACTTACTGCCGACACCCCCTCCACTCTGTTGGGGGGCTCTACTTGTATAAGCGTTTAATAGAACAGGTTCTGTTTACATCTATTTGGAATCAGCTGACGAGGGTGTAAAAGGAGTGCGTGTCTTCTTGATGCCATCATGAACCTGTAAAAGTGAGTTGATACTTCAGGTATTTAGTCAGTTTTGGCCGGGCCAAAACTGCCCAAATAAGTGAAGTATGCAGAGATTCTAAGAGCGACGCCTATCATCTGCGTGTCATACTGACTCAGAGTATTATTTCACTATCACAGCAGACTCCCTATGCGTGTTACTGTAAGGCACAGTGTTCTACACCCTTATAAAGGCTCTCTGCAGCCTGGAAATAGCATTTTTTTTTATGTAATTCGCGCGAATAAATTTGGCACAAAGCGAATATTATTGAAAAGTTTGCAGAACCAAATTCGAGAAATTCACTCATCTCTAGTCATCACTATCAGACCAGCAGCATTCAGACGCCTGGCACTCCCGCCAATCAGCTGTATGAAGAGACCAGTGATCTACATGATCTCCTTCTAGGGCAGAAGCATTACGTTCATTGCTCACATGGCCTAGGCGCAGTTCAGTCTCATTTATGTGCGAGGGGCTGTGCGGCAATGACCAAGCACAAATGATAGTCAATGGACATACCTGTGCCTGCTATGCTACAAGGAGGCTGCAGTTGCCACAAATTTATACTTAATAATTACAAAACCCCTAGAACATTGATTTAACACATCTGGTGGGAAGATAAGGCGATTTCTCTCAGAATTACTGTCCATTGAAGTAAGAATACTTAACCCTTAGAGAATACCAGAGGGTTTTTCATTTTTCTTCCCATCTTCCTTGAGCCATAACTTTTTTTTATATTTCCGTTTATATAGCAGTATGAGAGATTATTTTTTAAGGAACAATTTGTATGCCATAATGGTCTCATTAGAAAGTACAATCACATTTTATTACCCAAAAAAGTAAGAGAAGCAATGAAAAAAAAAAAATGGCAAATTGGCTATGCGGACCTGCGCATCACCACAGCCCGATTAAAGGTATATTGGCACGCCCAGATCAGCGCACCAATCAAAACTAATGTAACAACCATCAAAAAGAAAGAAGGATGCACATTGGCTGGAATATGGAGATGTCAGAGTAGGAGGAGAGTAGAAGTTATAAAGAGGCTGTCTGCCGTGCGAAGCATCAGACACTACCCGGAACCCCTGAAGATGCCAGTCTAGGCGAAACATGTCGGGGGGTAGCGTGCACCGATTTTAAATGTGACATACAATCCTTACCTTACCCAGTACATTAGTACTGAGAGAGAGCACGCAATCTCTCAGAAATCAGAGCCAGAGACTACAGCTCAGGAATACTTTAATAGGTGTATTTAGAAAGGCAGGATTGTCGTCCATCTTTAAGTCAATATTAGAGTATAGTAATAACTGCAAAATTAAAAGTTAAGTTTTAGAGAAAATTAGTACTAGATGGCAAGAGTAGGCAAAATCTATTGGTGGTGATAAAGTTACATGCCTCTACACCAGTGTTTCCAAACCAGTGTGCCTCCAGCTGTTGCAAAACTCCACATTCACGCACAGCCAAAGGCTGTCCGGGCATGCTGGGAGTTGTAGTTTTGCAACAGCTGGAGGCACACTGGTTGGGAAACACTGGTGTACACCTAGGTGGGGAAAAAAAACTAAATGTTGTATGGAGAGGCAAACTCAATAGTAACACCTATTGTGACGCTTAGATTAATATAAGCATTAGGGGCCGGAGGAATGGCAGGTTTCCTATTAAATCAATTGTCCACACATACGTTTTTGGCAGAAGCACAACGTGTCTTTTCCACAGAACAACTTCCTATAAACACATTAGATGTTCATACAGCATTTAAAGAGTTAAGTAAGACGTATAAGAAATATATACGAGCCATCTGGGAAATCTCAAGTTTAGAAACATACTCACAACAACAAATTGTGTATAGGGGAATGCGAATAAATATAACGCCAAATTCACACCAGGAAGATCTGGATTTCACTAAAGGGTGGGAGGCATTGTCAATAGACAATTCCTTGCGTATGCAGGCATATCTATTGGACTACGAAAAAAAAAAGCTCAAAAAAAAAAAAAAAAAACTCACCCAACAGTTGGAGAAAGACATCAGGGATATCAAAGTATTTCAATCACATCCAGAATTTGGAACATTAGAAATCCGAACTGAAATAAAAAGAAAGAAAGCACAGGAAATACAACCGTGATAAAAGAGATTGAGACAGGGAACATCTTCCCAAAAAATAAGAACAAACAGAGCTACTACACTAGACAGCAACATTATACGGACATTTCAGATACTGATTATTCTGAAACAGAAATAGACAATCAGAAACCAGGGATAAAACGTAAATTTAAAGCAAGACCTGGGCCATTTGGGAAAAGAAATTATCCAAATAAAAGTACAGTCAATAATAGCTCTGATCAACATAGCAAGATTGGCCCCATTACAAACAGACCAGAGAAAATGGGCAACTCAAAATACAGAAACACCACCATCTATATCCTCGTCCTCTGGATCACAAACACCAGTGGTCCAACCTCAGAATGTAATGGGCCCAATACTCCTTCTTTAGGGCCAGCAACACAAATAAGAGACTGCGACAAGTGCAGGCACGTCTAAGCAGGTTTTCACATTTTTTGTCCATAGAGTACTTTAAAAGGCCCATGTCTTCAAAGGGGAGGGAGGTCTTCTTCGATATGTGTGCTACTGGAGCATCAATTTTTGGTGTTTTGTCCCAGAATTTTGTGTCGGCCTCAGCAAACAGATATTTCCTCTTAAAATCAGGTGGAGATCATGGGCTTTTTTTCTGGGTCTCGCCATTCTTTGTTTAGTAACAGCTTTACAAGCCCTGGAACATTCTATCCTGAACGGACTGCGGCTCTTAGCTCTTCAATTTTCATTGTGGCCCTGAGCAACCGTTCAGTTTCTGCAGGACCACAGAGCGGCGTTCCCGACTCAGAGTCGTCGAGTCTTTAAGGGAAAGAAAAAAAATAAAAAAAATAAAATAAAATTCTCCTTCATCAGATTCAGGGTCAAGCTGAAGGTCAGAGATCTGAGACCTTTGCGACGTAGAGGGCTGAGAGAACAAGGTACAGGTCTGGTCTGAATTGCTGACTGTACTTCTTTGATCATAAATCTGATAGAATCTAGTAGAGAGGGAGACTCTTCTGAGACCACCTTGTCCGTACACCTTGGACAAAGTGCCTTTTTGGTTTTTGCAGCAAGTGACTTTTTGCACATTGCACATTTTTTTCTTAATCACAGAGTCTCACTTTCTTGGTGCTGATATCTCTGCCCTAGGATTTAATAAAAGGCCATTAGGGCGCAGCTAAATATTTTCCTAGATACCAGCACCACACTGTCAGCATTACACCAGATTTTTTTGTGCTCCTCACCCCATTAACTATCCACAACACCATTTGTGTTATCATGGGAGGAGGCTTACCGGACTCAGGGCAGCAGGATCCACCAGTTTGCGCTTTTCACCTGAAGCAGACATGTCAGTGTTCAGCATGTGCGGTCATGGAAGCCGCACTGACCGCCATGCTGCTTCTCTTATCAGCCAGGCCTCTGACGTCACCCGCTACCGGAAGTGACGCAGAGGCCTGGCAAGAGTCATTACCGGTATGCGCGCGGGCGTGCGGTCTCGATCCCTCGTCCCCGCCAAGGCATAGCAGGGATGGATGTCCGGGGCTGTCTTCACAGAAGGGCTTATGCCTGAGGGACGGGCACCAACTGGCTGACATGCCCGTCCCTCCCGGAAAGTGGCAAGGTAAAAGACCGTACGGATGTTCTTCAGAAGTCCTGGCATAGCAGGAGCAGCTTCCACGCGATCCCTTGAGGACAGGAAACAACAACTGAAGCAGGTACTGGGAGGGGGCCCTTTAAAGTTGTGCTTCTACGTTGGTTCATGTCCCAAGGAGGAGGGACACCCTCCTATGCCATGCCGTTGTGGAGGCGCCGGGGAAAACTCCCAGGTACCAGGAGCTGAACCTGGGGAGACGGGAAGAAGGTTAGAATCTCATAAGGGAAATAAGCCTATGGGGACCGAGGAAGGAAAAGAACCAAACCGGGCCCAAAGACGCAGCGGTCATACAGAGCATGTATGTCAGAGATGCCATGACTAGCTTCCCCAGAGGGAAGCTGACAGCTAGATGGTCTAAGAATGATTGGGGCAGGGACTCCAAGCAGGAGTAGGGCTTGTTCACACGGCCGTTGTTGCTCCGTGGCCACTCCGCATCAGTGTGCACTCCGCATCACGGATGCGGAGCCATTCACGCAATCATGGAGATGCGGAACGGAAGCACGGATTGGAATCCCACGGAGTGCTTCCGTGGTGTTTGTCGTTCCTCCACACCACAAAAAAAATAAAAAAATAAAAATATATAGAACTTGCTCCATTTTTTGCGGTGCGGACGGATCATGGACCCATTCAAGTTGAATGGGTCTCGATCCGTCCCGGCCACAGCACGGACGTTGCCCGTGAATTGGGGTCCCCAATGCACGGAACCACAATGGCCATGTGAACAAGCCCTTGCCCAGTCAGAGGCTCAAGTAATCAGAGAACATAAGGAAGTACCAAGAACGCCCGGACCATGGAAGAACTACGGGATCATGTCTGACACCAGAGCAAGCAGCAAAAAATTCCACCCATCAAGTAGGTGTGTGGCGCTCACTTGTCCTGTCACAGCCATATCAGAGAGGACGTCAAGCGATGACCTGAAAACTGCAGTAGCAGCTGGTGCTCACAATGCTGCGTATCCCTGCAGGATAGAGCATCTAGTGGTGATCCAGCACGGAGTGCTACCGGCACGCTCCTGAAAGGAGTACAGACGCCCGATTTTAGAAATACCGAATCACCTGCAACTACCAAGGAAGAAAGGAAACCACAATTGAGGTAGGCAGACATCTACGGATAGTATTTTGCTAAAGTAGGTTAGCGGTACCTAAGATGGGTGAGCGCGATATCCATAGCGTTATCACTGCTTACAACAATACGCAGCGCCAGTGACATTGCTTCTCTTATCTGTGTGACATATGAAAACAGAACTGGCCTCGTCAAAATAAAGCACCCTAAGGGGGGGGTTTGGGGGTAGTGGGACACACACAGCAGGACCTGGGGAGGTGAGGAAAGGGGTCATAGCGACCCCCATATAGAGAGAGAAAAATGAGCCACACAGAGATCCTGGGACTAGAGTAACTTGGAGGCAGAGGAAGGGAAGGACGGCCAGGGGGGGGAGGGCACCCCGATGGAGTATGGGTGGGAGGAAAGGTGTACCTAACTAGGGTAGGGAGCATACTCTCCATCTGTTGTCTTCAGGCGCCGCAGGGTCAGCCCTTCAGTAAACTCGCACTACACTAGAGTGGGATTACCGGTACTCTGCCTCCTATGGACACTAGACTAAAACCGATTAGCCTAGTGTCTATGGAGAGGCTATAGCCCAACTGGGCAGAGCCAACCCTTTTCATACCTAGTGTCATCTCCTAGTGGTAGCTGGGCATATACCCATGGTGCAGTGTCCCCCAATGACATTAACGAGAAATAAGAATTGCAGTTTGAATGCTCAGCCTCTTCTGCGAGGCTGACCGCATTCTGAATCAATTACCGGCATCCTCACTGGCCACAGAGGATGCCAGTGACACTGCTAGAAGCACGAGCGTCCTGGTTTTTGCCCATTTAGATGCCGTGATCTCACTTGATCACTGTATCGAAAGGCTTTAATTACACGAACTGCATTATTGCCAGTTGCGGCAATTATCCACAGGTCTCTGCTGTGTGAAACAGCAGAGACCTGCCAGCCACGGCGCCCATTGCACGTGCGAGCAGGCACAATGTCTGCCTACCGCTCCAGTGCCATACATGTATGGTGCTGGTAGCGAAAGGGTTAAGGTCCCTTGATGTTCTAACATGCAGACTATGGGGATCAAAAATATGCCTAAATTAGGCGCATCTCTGACGCAGATTGTGTCACAAAGGTTCTTTGCGTCGCAATCTGCAAATTCTTGCTCACACCAGGTATAAAATTGTGGTCATGGCGTGGGTGGTTGAGCGGGGATGGGCCGCCAGGCCTGTCTCATTTACCATGCCCGTTTTAAAGACACAGAAAGTGGTCCAAATGTAAGACAGCTGGGAAGCCGTCTTTCATTTAGAAGTGGCAGGAGGATCAGATGAAGTTATGGTGAGGTCTGTGCCTCTTCAAAACTCCAGCAGTCTTCACGAACGTGCCCGTATATTTTGGATATCATTACCATCAAGTTTAAGCGTCACCTTTATGATTCCTTCTGTTTTGACCTGCCTTTCGTATTTTATTTTCCTGTTATTGTGCATCTTAAAACCGAAAGTTAAAGGGGTTGCTCGGTCTCAGAAGGAAACTGGGCAACCCTTCAGGTCTGCTTGCAAAAGGAAATGGTAAGTACTAACCTGACAGATCCTGCGGATCTAAGTCCTACCTACTTGCAGGCTTGACCTCAGTGGTACACTAGACAAGGCCAGCGATTGGCTGCAGTGAGATGCTGTGAACACGAGTCACAGCTGCAGGCAGGTAAATAGAGCCTAGCTGGAAGAACCGATGCAGGATCTGTCAGGTAAGTACTTATTAGTTCTTTTTTGCACGCGGATATCGAGGGTTGTCTGGTTCTCCTGAAAGGACAACTCCTTTAATGTTCACACACTATAAATAAAATATATATTTTACAGAATAATGACAAGCACAGAACTTTATTATTATTATTACACCTAAATGGAGTCAGTCTGCAATTCAGACCCGTCAAAACTTCCAACAGCGATATACAGGAGACAGGAAGAGCGGTTCAAACACAACCAATACTGATGGTCCAGGTTCCACGTCCAAAGAAACCATGTTTATCCCCCTCGGCGCTGTGTTTGTGTCACAAGGTCACCATCTTCATGCGCAGCGCCCGCCACACTGAATGCTCGCCAGTCTTTCCACATGGCGTGACGTCTCTAGTGGTCTCCTGCCTGGATGCTAGAGCCATCAGCCGGAGGGGCAGATCGCAAGGAGACCCCATTCTCCTACATTAAGTTACAATTGCTTTCGATGCAGGCAGAGCTTCTCTGGTTTCTGGCCGTGCGCCATGTGTATCCCCTGCATAAAACCGCTCTCCCCGTCACCTATATAATCGCTGACCGTTGTTTTCAGGGGTCAACGCTGCTGACAGAATTCCTTTCATGTACCTTTCCATCTGCAGGATGGTTCTGGTGGTGGGACAGCTCTGGAAAGAGGATCATATAGCTGTGCTGCAGCGCAATATCGTTCCCTAATGCACGTTTGAGTTTCCTTGCTGAGGCCCTCATTTGCCAGTCTGTCTTCTTTTTAAGCTAAAAGCATAAATATATAGGATTTTAAAAAACGTATTTTATGAGAACTGAGATAGCACAAGATTTAATAAAGCTATGAAGTGTTTAAAAGGAGTTGTCTCACAGCAAATGGCATTTATCATGTAGAGAAAGTGAATACAAGGCACTTACTAATGTATTGTGGTTGTCCATATTGCCTCCTCTAGTGGCTTCATTCACTTTTCCATCACATTATACACTCTTCGTTTTCAGGGGTTACGACCACCCTGCAATACAGCAGTGGTCACGATTGCATACTACAGGAAAAAGTACAGGCACTCCCAGCCACCGGAGGGGCCAGCACCCTTTTCTACCGTATGCAAGCACGGCCACCGCTGCTGGATTACAGGGTGGTCATAACCTCTGGATGTGATGGAAAAATGAATCCAGCCAGCAAAGGCGGCAATATGGAGAATCACTGCTGAAGTGAGACAACCCCTTTAACGTATCCATGCAAACTTTAAGAATTGCAAGAGCATTCTAGGTGACATTTTAAAATGCCTAGATCGGCCCTCAACAGAAGGAAAAAAATAAAATATTCCTGTTCTGTGTTGTCACACACACTTAAGGGGTTTTCCAGGAGTACAATATGGATGAACTATCTTTATAAGATGTCATCAATATCTGATCTGTGCAGATCCGACACTTGGAACCCCCGTTAATCAGCCAGAGAGGGCTGCAGCCCCCTTACAGCATGGAGCTATACCCTATATTGGTATCTGGCGAAGGATTTCATTAAATGCAGCGACTTCTCCTAGGACAACGTCCTTGCAATCTGCCCATTACTTCTGGTTTGGTTTATTGCAGGGATGCCCAACCTGTGACCCTCCTGCTGTTGCAAAACTACAACTCCCTTCATGCTCACACAGCCTACAGCTATCAGGGCATGCTGGGTGTTGTAGGTTTGCAACAGCTGAAGGGACGCAGGTTGGGCATCCCTGGTTTATTCGATGTGGTTCCTGGTGATGTCACTGGCCTAGGAAGAGGCGGAAGCCCGGCGTCGCCAAACTGCTGATCAGATGTTGATGATCATCCTGAGGATACATGGTCTTCAATATTCTTCTCCCAAGAAGAAACTTTAACATAATGGTATGACACAGATCAGGTACCCCTATATCCCCACTTTTTATACGTTCGTGCCCACAGGAGACATACTGCACTGGTTACATCCTCTAAGTGTGTTACAAAGTGTTCTTCCCAGAACCTACACACTTACATATGCACACACAAACTTTAGGAGGAAGACAATAGAATATAGGACAATGAGAAAGATTACGTGAAAGACAGGAAACTAACGGAACCTATATACTGACGATATATTACTATACCTGGAAGTCCGGAAATCTCAATATATGATATAAATATATTTTCGCTGGACAGTCTTTTTTCTTTGTGTGTTGGAATGTTTTCCTGCGTTGTATAAAAGTCTGATCTGTAATCTTCAAAGTGAGAAGAGGAAAAGGATGAATTAATGAGGTCAACGTATTACACAATGAAATATGCACATAGTTGTAGAGGACCTGTCAGCCGGGCTGACTAAGTAAATACTTGAGTTCCCATAAAATAAATCAATCCCTCTGGAGCATCTTTTCGTAGTTCTCTGCATTGCACAGATCCATGGTTAGCAATTTAAGACTAAACGGACAGTTCCCTTATGAAAGGGGTGTGTCCCTCCACGTATACACAATTATTTCCAACTAAAACAACAAAAGCGTTGTACATACATGCAGGCTATACAATCTATTAGTCTGCTACATAGACATAGCATACATCTGGTTGACTAGTAAAAACTAGGGGCAGAGGCAGTGCATGACTGCCGGATCAGTACACAGACAGAAACTTTTAAAGGGGGTGTCTTCAGCAAATGGCATTTATCAAGTAGATACAGTTAGAGGACCTTTCATCAGTCCTGATATTATCATGTAAATAGCTGGCAGGGTAGGGCATACTGATGGCATGCGAGATCACTTACCATTTTCCCTATGTGCTGCTCGGTTCCCCCCGTTCTGCTTTGCCGTCCTGTATGTAAATCCATAGCATCGTTACAGGGAGGAGACGGTCGTGTTTCTCACGGGGGGGTCACCTTCTCCCCGTCTGACGCTCTCCGCTGTGATTGGACAGCTCACAGCCAGGGAGAAGGAAACACGCCTTGAGAAAGATGGTATGAATTTACATACAGGACCGGAAACCAGAACGGGGGGAACCGAGCAGCACATAGGGAAAATGGTAAGTGATCTCGCATGCCATCAGTATGCCCTACCCTGCCAGCTATTTACATGATAATATCAGGACTGATGACAGGTCCTCTAACTGTGTCTACTTGATAAATGTCATTTGCTGAAGACACCCCCTTTAAAAGTTTCCATCTGTGTACTGATCTGGCAGTCATGCACTGCCTCTGCCCCTAGTTTTTACTAGTCAGGACCGGTGAAAGGTCCTCTTTAATACAAGGCACTTACTAATGTATTGCGATTGTCCACATTCCTTCATTTTCCCACCACATTATACACTGCACATAACCCTGGCTACAACTAGCCTGCAATCCAGCAGCAGTACGCATGGCTGAACACTATAGGTAAAAGCACCGGCCTATGTGCACTCCAGAGGCCAGCAAAGGAGACAATATGGAGAATCACAATACATTAGTAAGTGCCTTGTATTCACTTTCAGAGATGAGCAAAAAAAGTTCTTAAAAATTCAATGCAGCTGTTCTGACCCCAAAAAAAAAAAAAAAAAAAAGCTTTTTGATGAATTACTTTGTCTCAAAAAGCATTTTTTTTGTATGTAGCGGGTGCAATGACAGAAACCCCCAGCCCCCCCCCCCCAGGCCATTGAACCGCTAGAAGCCTCGCTGATCGCGGCATATGAGATCAATATTAAAGCACTTTAGGGGGTTGCTCGTCATCATGTTGGCTGCCGTGGTCATACGTCACCGCACAGGAGATTTCCCACGGCCATCTTTAAGCAAGATGGCCGTGGCTGCCTCTTCGTGCTCAAATGAATGAGGCAACTATGATTGTTTTAATATTTTTACCATTTCAAGGGGGAAATTTTTTTTTGATTCGTTACCACGAAGCATGGGGAAATTCAGCTTTGCGGGGAATCCAATTATTGCTCAACACTATTCACTTTGTCTACATCAGGGATGCCCAACCTGCGGCCCTCCAGCTGTTGAAAGCTACAACTCCCAGCATGCCCGGACAACTTACAGCAGGGCATGATGGGAGTTTGTTTTGCAACAGCTGGAGGGCCGCAGGTTGAGCATGCCTGGTCTATATGATAAATGCCATTGGCTGAAGTGAGACAACCCCTTTAAGTCATTTCTAATTGAAACCATTTGCAAATGCCCTTTTTTTTGTATATATGTACTGGAAATACTATGAAACAATATTTTTTTTTTTTTAAAACAATGTTTGCAGATGTGCACACACCATTCAACGTTATAAATATTCAAATGAATTAAATTAAAATTATTTTCACTCAAATGGTTTTTACCTCTTTCTGGATTATAGACTCTGCATATCGCTTTTTCTGGGCTACCGCCCTGTCCCTTCCAAGATGGCAACCAAGTACTTTTCTTCCAACAATTATGAAGGGAATGCCGGAATACTCATTTAGGCAAACATTATTAATTACTGGTCCTTCCCAATGCACGGTAACCTTTGAAGTGGGCCTGAAAGCTTAAAAATAGCAACACAGAAAACGTTAACAGGTTTTCTATTACATAATTCTAACAAACGATGTATAGGTGGATAAATACGTCAAAACAAAATTCTAGTGTGCAACACATACATATTTTGCATTACATGATAAGTTTTAAGTGGGGAAAAAAAAAAAAAAAAAAAAAGCCTATACAATCGAGAGACCTAGAAACCAAAATGTTTAAGTGTTTTTATTATATAGAAGGTGCTAACAAAACAGGTCCAACACCTAGTGATCTGTGCGGGAGTATACAGCACATAGACATAGGCCAACAACCTATCATAGCAGTCAGGGATATCCCATCATGTAATATGGGCTCCGGATCGACTAGTAGGTACTATGGGTCCTTAAAGGGGTTGTCTCACTTCAGCAAATGGTCTTCATCATGTAGAAATAGTTAAAGAGGACCTTTCACCTGAAAATGCATGTCAAAATAAAGATATTCCCTTACTTGCCGGCCCCCTGTTGTGCTTATTCAGCTCTTCTTTTTTCAATATGTGCCCCCGTTTGTCCGCGGTGCCCCCCGCAATATTTCCCACCTTGTAAGCTAATGAGCCATTCAGCTCAACTGGGCGGGCCTGCAAAAGTTCTCCTGGGCGAGATTCACGAGAACTGGAGCAATTTCATCTATCCTGCTGCCTCCAACGCTGCTCGCCGCGGGTATCAGAGATGGCACCGGCTCAGGATGGATAAAATCTCCCTGGCTAAGAGCGAAGCGCTCCGTGCCAGGGAGAAGACAGACACGCCCAGTTGAGCTGAAAGGCTCATTTGCATACAAGGCGGGAAATATTGCGGGGGGGCACTGCGGACACATATTGAAAAAAAGAAGAGCTGAATAAGCACAATGGGGGCAGGCAAGTAACGGAATATCTTTTATTTTGACAAGCATTTTTAGGTGAAAGGTCCTCTTTAATACAAGGCACTTACTAAATGTACGGTGATTGTCCATATTGCCTCCTTTGTTGGCTGGATTCATTTTCTCCATCATATTACACACTGCTTGGATCAGGGGTTACGACCACCCTGCAATCCAGCAATAGTAGCTGTGGTTGCACACTATAAGAAGAAAAGCTGGCCTCTCTGGTGACCAGGACCATGGGAAGTGCACATAGGCGAGAACTTCTCTACAGTGCGCAAGAACGACCACTGCTCCTGGAAACAAGCAGTGTATAATGTGATGGAAAAACCAATCCAGCCAGCAAAGGAGGCAATATGGACAATCACATTAGTAAGGGCCTTGTATTAACTTTCTCTACAGGATAAATGCCATTTGCTGAAGTGAGACAACCCTTTAAAAGGGTTTGAGATTTTAATACAGATGACCTATCCTCCTATCAGAGTGGGTCTGACACCCGGATTTCCCTCCCTGTCTGAGAAGGCACCGCTGTGGCCTTCTCCCTGCTCACCAAGCACAGTGCCACACATCGTATAGTGGTTGTGCTTGGTATTGCAGCTTAGCCCCATTTACTTAGGTCATCAGTATAAAAATATCAGGAAAACCCCTTTAAAGTGTACCTACAAGTGCAATCCGATACTTCAGAGATCTGCTCCGTCTTGAGATGGATTCAGGAGAAATCTCTTCTGATCAGTTATTAAATATTTATTGGAGCTCTAGGTGTCGATGGAAGGAGATAGCTCACTATTTAGAGTTTTTCTGCCGACTGGTATCCAGTTTAATCACTTTTACCTTCTAATTTTAAGTGATTTGCATGGAAATACACCTAGTGATAATTTGAGTTTCTGAAGCCCATGGCAGCACCAGGAGAGAGGGATCACCTCCAAGGAAAGAAAATAAATGAGGAGCCTCCCATCACCTTCAGTGGTTTGCAGAGAAGAGAGGTCGCTAACAGAGTTAAATCCATCTTTCAGGGATCCAAATAGGTCTCTATGATGCACCTTCTTTTTCCCCACCCAGTGCCACCTTCACTAACAAAGACACCCAAGAAGGAACACAAAGGAGAGAATTATCAGATTGCTGTCATGGACTACGGAAATTTATATCAATTTTTTTTTATTTAATAAAATCGGAGGAGGGACCACAGCTTGTAGAACTAAACACCCAACGGAAAAAGGTCCAAAGGACGAATGCCAGCAATAGCGTCAAAAGAATTTAAGAAGACGACCAAGTAGTCATTTTATAGTCTCCTCCTCTTTCCTCCCTAGACGCGAGAGGCCTAGTGGCTGTCAGTTCTGCCAGTACAAGCTCCTGCATGGAAGGATAAACTAAACATAGCCTAGCCATGAAAGGTAAACTAGCAAGTTTTCCCATCTCAGTTCTGCCAACGGCACAAAAAAAGGGAACAACCTTTTCCATTCCTAAATTGCATCTAATTAAGGTAAAACACATCTTCTAACACAATTAAACTGACTTTTTACTTTTCCTTTTTTGGGGGTTAGGATGAAAATCCCATGCAGTCATGGGGGATTCATGAAAAGGTCATTACTGGTAAGTAATATGGTTTTTCCCTGTCATCCTCCATGAGGTCATTACCATGAGATATACCAGATTATAATGTTTAGGGTGGGACTATAGCCTGCAAGACTGGCATTAGTATAAACTCTGTAATGTTTGATAAATGTGGACTCGTCCATGTTGTGGCTTTGCAGATCTGCTCTATGGAAACATTTGCTCTTTCAGCCCAAGATGTTGAGACAGACGTCGTGAAGGAGGCTCTCAGAGCTTTGGGTGGAACTACGCCTGACAGTTTGTAGGCTTCAGAGATCGCAAAAAAACGATAGTTGAAACTGTAAAGAAAGGGCCTGAAGCTCACTTACTGTGCGCAGAAGTAATAGCCACTAAAAAGAACGTCTTGACAGAGCCATCTTAGAGAGGTCTCAGTCAGTGGTTCAAAGGGGGAAGCTGTCAATCCTGACAAGACCAAGAGATCCCAAGGGGAGACAATTGTTCTTCGGGAAGGCCTCAACCTATCTGCCCCTTTGAGAAATCGGATAATCCATCCGCAATTTTTTTTTAAATCGAAAACTGAACTTAATGCAAAGACATGAACTCTTAGGGTATTAGGACGTAAGCCTTTTTTGAAACCCAACTGAAGAAACCCTAGTACTGTCTGAATGAAATACATCGGTGTAACAAATTTGATTGATTACAACCAATAGCAAAATCTCTTCCAAACCTTAGAATAAATTTTAGAGGCCACTTCCTTTCTGCTGGCTGCCATGGTATTGATTAGAGCATCAGACAGGCCTTTGGATTTTAAGGTCACCCTTTCAGATTCCATGCAGCAAGATGTAAACCCTCCATTCTGGGATGGAACACTGGACCTTGGGATAATAGATCCTGCACCCAGGGAAGCACCCACGGGCTTTGGACTGAGAGGAGTTTCAGAAGAGGAAACCAGGACTTTTTTGGCAATAAAGGGGCTATCAAAATGACACGTACTTTCCTGACTAATCTTTTTTTTAGAACCCTGGGAATAAGCGGAAAGGGAGGAAATGCATGGGCAAGATGAAAAGTCTATCTTTGGGCCAGTGCATCTACCCCATGTTTCCATGGATGGGGTTGAGGAAGAAGAAACTTTTGAGCTTTGTATTCTTCGCCGACGCAAACAGGTCTACTTGGGGAGTTCCCCATCTGTCTGCCATCTGGAGAAAAAATAAAATAAAAATCTGTCATTTTTTTTAGACTCCATTCTGTCGACTTCGGGGGAACCCCGCTTAGAAAATCTGCTTTTACATTTAGGGAGCCTTTTAAAATTTACTGCAGATAGGGATCTCCGATGTATCTCCGCCCAAGAAAAATTTTTTTCCCCGTCACCTGATTTAGGCCCCTTTCACACCTGCGTTCTTCTTTTCCGGCATAGAGTTCCGTCGTCGGGTCTCTATGCCGGAAAAATCCTGATCAGGATCATCCCCATGCATTCTGAATGGAGAGAAATCCGTTCAGGATGCATCAGGATGACTTCAGTTCAGGACCGGAACGTTTTTTGGACGCAGCAAATACCGCAGCATGCTGCGCTTTTTGTTCCGTCCAAAAATCCGGAACACTTGCCGCAAGGCCGGATCCGGAATTAATGCCCATTGAAAGGCATTAATCCGGATCCGACCTTAAGCTAAACGTCGCTTTCGGCGCATTGCCGGATCCGACATTTAGCTTTTTCTGACTGGTTACCATGGCAGCCAGGACGCTAAAGTCCTGGTTACCATGGTAAAATGTAGCAGGGAGCGGGAGCGGCATACTTACATTCCGTGCGGCTCCCGGGACGCTCCAGGATGACGTCAGGGCGCCCCAGTGCATGGATCACGTGATCGCATGGATCACGTGATCCATGCGCATGGGGCGCTCTGACGTCATTCAGAGCGCCCGGAGCCGCACGGAATGCAAGTATGCCGCTCCGCTCTACTATGGCAACCAGGACGCTAGTAGCGTCCTGGCTGCCATAGTAACCTGAAAGCAATTCAAGACTGATCAGGATCCTGATCAGTCTTCTAATGCTTCAGGTGACTTGCGTTCTGACGGATCCGGCAGGACGGAAGTGCCTGCCGGATCCTCAGAACGCAAGTGTGAAAGGACCCTTAGGGCTTACAGGTGTCAGAACCTCTGAAACCTCTCCTGCTGCCAACTTTGAATTCTACCCTTGACAGATCTTTTAGACTGGAAGTAACCTCCTTTCTTAATTTTCTGAAAGGAAATTTTCTTTTGTTAACTAAAAAATAAATAAATTTTGGGGGGTAAAATCCTTTCCAGGTCCTGACCAAACATTACATTTCCATGAAAAGGGAGACTACATAGTTTCACTTTTGAGCCGATATCTCCCGTCCAAGATTAACTACAGAGCCCTTCTAGAAGCAACAGATAAAGCTGTGGTTCTAGCAGTCATCACAACGGATTCAGCGGTAGCGTCCACCTTAAGTAAAAGAGGGAAGGAGTCCTTGCTTTCATAAGAGACCAACTGCTGCCACCACCTTTTAAGCGATCTGGTACCTGATGCGGCAGCCAAATAGGCTTAAAAAATAAAAAAATAAAAAATATGCAGCCGATTCGAGATTTTTTTTAAGACAAGAATCTACTTTTAGGGACCCCATGTCCTCAAAGGGAAGGGCATTAGAGCGCCATTCATAAATTTAGATGGGGAAACGTCTACTTTAGGACAAGATGTTAACAGCGTTTCATCTTGCTCATTTAAGCGTAGACTCCCTTTTATAGTCTTGGGAATAAATGGTTTCCTATCTGGAACTTTTTCCATTGTTCAAGGCCACTAAACCGGCCTTTGTACCTTCTCAGAGAGTTTCATGGTTGCTCTGACTGCTTTAATTAATTCTTTAGTATTTTCAGAAAATAGAAATACTAAATTCAGTATCAGACACAAAAGAATCTTCCAAGTCCTGAGACTAAGTCCGAGTCCGGTTCAGAGTCTAAGAAAGAAAAATCTGAGCTGCCCAATTTAGGATCCCTGCGCCTAAATGAAGAGGGACCAGGTAAAGATACAGGACTTAGTTAAGGTCAAATGCATTTGTTGGATTACGTCTTAGTTCTTCTCTAATAGAGGGAACTAAATCCTTTGCAAAATTGGAAGTACATTTTGCGGACCGCAAAACACTACAGTCACCTCTGTGTTTGATACTAAAACCCAGACATAAATTAGGACTACCTCACTCCTGTGTCTTTCTAGGCTTGTTCCTTGAAGGAAGGAATAAATATGCGCAGCTCCTACCCTCCAAGCCTATATATCATGTGTGCAGGGGTAGCAGAACCTCGCAGTGGCTTGTCAGAGAACTCCATGCTGCTGGACTCTGTAGATACGTCCCTGGACGATCACAAATGCCTATCATCCAGCTATTGTTCCACAAAGATCCTCCAGAAGGTTTGCCAAGTTTTCTGGCTGAAATCAAAACCTCACTTCATGCCCCACAACTACTCCCCATCGGAGGTTGCCTCTGGTGCTCCTTCGAGATAACGGTCAATGCCGTGGCCCCCAGGTACACAATGGGAACTCACTTGGCACACCCTCAAACTTAGCGAGCCAAATAAACTATGGGATCAACTACCCCTTGATCTCCACCCAGGAAAAGTCCTGGGCCTGCAGGTGTTCTTCTCCAAGGACAGGAAACCACTGAGGATGAAAGGATGGTCTGCAGGTCCCGTCTGGGAGGTGGACCCTCTATTCTGGCGCGGTCATAGGGAAATGGAAAAAAGGTTACAAATATTTGAACTGATCCCATGTGATATTTGTTATGGGGAAATTCCAATTAGTAAGAAAGGACTCTAGATAACAAGCGCATTACAAAGTGAACACCCGCTGGGACAACCGACCAACTAATCTGTGGGGAAACCTGGCTGTAAGTGTTCAATTTCTCTGCAGTGCCACCACAGTGCACATTAAGAATTTAGCCTTTGGCTGTTCAGGCATGCTGGGAGTTGTAGTTTTGCAACAGCTGGAGGCACACTGGTTGGGAAACATTGGTCTATGTAATGCAGGACATAGAGGTGACTGGAGAGGGCCACACATGCATAGCCACATACTAGAAATAAAGTAGACATTTTTGTTGGCCGCCTTCTGCTGGACCCACTTCTGGCTTTGAAAACCTGTTTCCAGCCGTAGGGGATTATCCATGTTTTAGTACCACTGCAGATTTTGCTACGTGACCTCAAGCTTGTCCATAAACCTTAACCCACACAGATGATTTTTAATAAAGAGTGACATCCCTGTAGGACAAGGACTTGGCAACTGCTGGAGACAATTGTCTCCAACGCCATCTTGGTCTGTGTTCCTTGAGACATAATAAAGTAGTGCATGCCCCGAGTGTGACCACACAGACCCTCGGTCCATGGCCCATGTGCATGCCACTGTTCATTTCTATGAGCACATGTGCGGGGAAAAAACAAAAAATTACAGCAGTATAAATAGGCCTGTTAGGACTTAAACGTTCACAGAAATCTGTGCAGCAAGATCACCTTCATCCCCAAAATGTTTCTGCTTTTCTACTACAACAAAATTTGAAGCTGTGTATTCCTCAAACTCATCGACAGCCAGCATAGCATTCTCCAACGAATCCAGAGTTTGCAGTTGGAGAATTTCTAGGGTGGGCGTCAGCTCCTAATAGAAAAAAAAAACAAAATAAAAACAAAAACATTTTACATATGAGAACATTTAGTATACCTATACTGTAGATAAACCAAGGAAAACATGACCCTAAGACCTATTGGACACGGCCGTATGGCTTTCAGTATTTTGCAGTCCACAAAAAACATGGATGACGTCTGTGTGCATTCCGTTTTTTTGCAGAACGGAACAGCTGGCCCCTGATAGAACAGTACTATCTTTGTCCGTTATGCGGACATTTTCTATCTTTGAACGAAAAAACGGAAATACAGAAACAGAAGGCATATGGAGTAGCTTCTGTTTTTTGCGGATCTATTGAAATAAATGGTTCCGTATACAGAATATAAATGGAAAGAAAATATGTTTGTGTGCTTGAGCCCCAAGGGTCCATTCCATTCACACGTCCGTAGTGTATTGCGGATCCTCAAATTGCCCCCTCATAGAACTGACTATTCTAGTCAGCAATTGTCCGGAGCCGTGGACCGGAAGTTCGGGGGTACACTCCGGAAATGCAGATGTGGACAGCATCTATTCATGCCCCATAGAGAATGAACGGGTCAGCACCTGTTCCTCAGAATTGCAGAGTGGGTGCAGACACATTCACGGAAGTGTCAATAGACCCCAAGGATGAGAAAACGTGTGATACGTATGGAACAGGTAAAACAAATATTTAAACATCACAAATATCTCAAAAAGTCAAATTAAAGGGGGTTATCCGGACTTTTAATATTTATCCTGATAAGGTCATCAATATCAGATCGGTGGGGGTCCGACACCCAGCTGCTCCGTCAGCTGTATGAGAAGACAGAGCGTGCAGTGCACGTGTGCCGTCTCCCCTCTCTTCTGTCCGCTGCTGCAGTCTATGGTCTTTGCCACGGACTGCAGCAGCGAAAAGGTAGAGAGAAGGGAGACGGCACATGCGCACTGCACACTCCGTCTCCTCATACAGCTGATCAGCCTGACCATTACAGAAGGGTGCAGATTACAGCCATCACCCACTGCTGATGGTGCGAGTGGAGTACCTGTGCCGTGTCATATGTTTAGGACAGTGGGGGAAGTATTCCACCTGCGCTTCAAAGAAAAACTGCATTAACACGGCAAAATTACTGCGATATTAAAACCAGAAGCCATACTGTACCAAATCTGGCGTTTCCGCCACCACAGTGCATATGACATCTTCAGACAGCAAGTCCGAATCTATTAAGATGGTTTCTGCCATAATGTCCTGTAAAACAAATGACAGCAGCCTCAAGAGAAGTTCTGACAACCATCACTGGACATTCCCACACAGATTTGTTGTAGAGCGGCACTCCAGCTGTTGTGAAACTACAATTCCCAGCATGCTACGTTCATTCCTGTGAGAGTTCTGAGAAGAGCAGAGGAAGTATGCATGCTGGGAGTTGTAGTTTCACAACAGCTGGAGTGCCAGAGGCTGCCTACCCCTGTTGTAGAGGCTACAGACCTGAACCAAAGGGATTTGCGAGTCCGGGTCAGCAGGTCAGTGCACAGGCCGGAAGAGCCGTAATATGGGAGCAAAAATGCACCCGTCATCTATTCATTTGATGACAGATAAGTCTGGGGTCCAACTCCTGGGACCCTCCACTCATCACCAGACGTGGATCCGGGGTGCCCTAAATGGATGGAGCAGAGGTCGAGCATGCGTGGTGCCTCTTCATTCATCTCTATGGGATTGCCCAAAATGCCTAAAGATCCCAGGGTTACTAAGGCCCTGGGGGCCTGAGGTTAATAAGACCCTGGGTGGGGCACACAGCAGAGAGCATCTATCACTTGCTTTACCTGACTGCTGTGCATTCACCCCACCCAGGGTCTTATTACCGCCAAGCCCCCAGCCCAACATCCACCTCTGATGACCATGTCACTGACCAAAAGACTGCTTCACCCTCCACCCCAGCAGTTAGGCCGCCTCCACACGTTGTTGACCACGCAGAGTTCTGTGCGGTATAACTACAGCGCCAGCAGAGTGTATGATAGTTCACAAATCTCACAAAAAATTTCTGTGCGGAAATTGAGCTGCCGTGTGGATTTCTAAATCTGTTTTGGCTGCGGATTTAACCCTTTTCCAATGAAGGATGAGATCCATGGCAAAACTGCATCAAATCTCCACCAAAAGACATTGCAGATATGCTGCAGAAACGCACACAAGTCCGCACGGAAATTCGTGTGGATCTTCTGCGCTCACCAGCACGCGTGTGCTTCCCGAGGTTGTGGGGAAAATTCTCTGTGCCGACCGTATGCAGGGAGGCCGCTCAGTACTCACTCCTCTATTCCGCCGTCTCCACCACTCTCACGTGACCGCCAGGACTGGATGCGGACTCTTCTGCCCAGGTTCTGACTGGAATCGTTCCCGAGTCTCCTGCTGTAAATGCAGCAGGGAAGACATTGTTTTGTTTACATATATATATAACCTACATACACTGGATTAAAGCGGGCGACAATAACCAAACACAAACCTACATGGAAAAAATGTGCCCAAATCACAAAAAGCTATTCCAAACACTCATTTAATAATCAAATCAAATGCATCTTTATTTGAATATTCACATGATTGATAAAAAAAACCCAAAAAAACCACACACACACATAATGGAGTCCGCAAAAAGACAAGGGGACTAATAGAGGAACACTGATGTGGAGACGTATCAGCAGTAGAGATGAGCGAACTTTTATTTTAAGTTCAGCGTCCAAAGTTCGGGTTATCGAAGAATCTCGTTATGAATTCCGCTACCGCGGACCATAACGGCATTTGGAATCCATAAGGGGATTCTTCAATGAACCTGAACCTTGGACAGCCCTAAGGACCTGGGGTGACGTCACAGTCATGTGATCAGTGCAGGGGGCGTGGCTCAGTACTGGATTGGATAAGAGGTGGTAGGAACCAGAACAGTGCTAATGAACAACAGGTTGAACAACTTTCTTTAACGGCTGCACCACCCACCCCAGTGCTCCTCACTTACCCAACGCGTTTCGCCGATGGCTTCGTCAGGGGAAGTGGGTGGTGCAGCCGTTAAAGAAAGTTGTTCAACCTGTTGTTCATTAGCACTGTTCTAGCTCCTACCACCTCTTATCCAATCCAGTACTGAGCCACCCCATCTGCACTGATCACATGACTGACGTCACCCCAGGTCCTCCGTGTTGTCCAAGGTTCGGGTTCATTGAAGAATCCCCTTATGGATTCCAAATGCCGTTATGGTCCGTGGTGGTGGAATCCATAACAGGATGCTTCGATAACCCGAACTTTGGACGCCGAACTTAAAATACAAGTTCGCTCATCTCTACTGCTGATACGTCCTCCACCTCAGTGTTCCTCTATTAGTCCCCTTGTCTTTTTGCGGACTCCATTGTATGTGTGTTTTTTTTTTTATCAATCATGTGAATATTTAAATAAAGATACATTTGATTATTAAATGAGTGTTTGAAATAGCTTTTTGTGATTTGGGCACACTTTTTTTTCCATGTAGGTTTGTGAAAAAAAAAAAAAAAAAATTTTTTCTGGACAACTTATTTTTCAAATTGCAATAAAAGAAAGAAAAAAAAAAAAAAAAAAAACCCCACACACACAACACACCCCACGGAATTAGACTTATTGGTAATTATTTTTCCTTGAATCCACCATGACGGCTACAGAGGAGACTGACCCCTTGACCTCTGTAGGGGCAGGAATACACAGAGTTCAAAAGCCCCCACCCACTCATCTGCCTTCAGTGTTTACAAACTACCTAAGTGGGTACTATCAAGTATTAACATCTATATATACAAATTTATTTTTTTAAATTCATACTCATTATAAGTACATTAAGGGAGGGAATACAAGAGCCGGCATGGTGGATTCAAGGCAACAGAATTACGGTTTTCCATTTCATCCACCATGATGGCTACAGATAAGAACAGACTATACAGTGGGGAGGGGGCACTACTGCTTGCAGAACTTTCTGGCCAGAGACCAGATCTGTAGAAGCAGAGATATTTAGATGATAATGTTTTATGAATGTATTCATACTAGACCATGTAGGGGCCTCACATATCTGCTCAAGAGATACACCAGCTTTCTCCACCCATGAAGAAGCCATAGCTCTGGTGGAGTGGGCTTTTATTGTAGTAGGACCAGAGACCCATTAGGGAAAACCATGATATAGTGGATTTTATCCAGCAACCTATGGATGCTTTGGAAAGTTTTAGTCCCCAAACTGAATGAATGGATTGTCATCTTTCCTAAAAGCTTTAGTGGCCGTCAGGTACTGGACAATAGTCTCCCTCACATCTAAAAGATTAAATTGTTTGCAGGGCTTTTTGGGTCACTACAGAAAGATGGTAAGACAATTTCCTGGTCCCTATAGAAGTTTGAAACCACCTTAAGAAGGAACCCCGGGTCCAATTTTAGAACTATCCTGTCAGAAAACTGAAAGATAAGGTTCTCTGCATGAAAGGGCCTGGATTTCTCAGGCGTCTAGCTGATGTTATGTCTATTAAGAATGGTCTTAAAGGAGAGGTGCTTAATGGAAATGTCTGAAATAGGAGCAAAAGGTGCTCGTCAACACATTTAAGACTAACTTTAAATCCCATTGAGGAACCTTAGGATTTAATGATGGTCTGTCTGGATGCTGCCCTTAGGAACCTTCTAACCCATCTATGATCAGCTAGATTTGTATCAGAACGCACCTAGGGCGGATATCTGGACCTTTAGGGTACTTGGCCCAAGACCTAGGCCTAGACATATTTGGAGAGTCTTCCACCAACCCAACTACAGTGCTTCTTCCAGATTTTTTTTATGTAGATAGCTGAAGCAACCTTCTTTCTACTGGCCTTTAATGTACGTACAACTTTGTCCGAGAGTCCCTTACTCCTTAAGACCCCGCTCTCAGGATTCAAGCTGACTTTGAAAAGACTTGGATTTTCCTTAAGAATTGGGCCCCGAGAAAGTGTCCTTCTGAAAGGGTATTAACCAAGGATCCTCCAGCACCATTTTCTTTAGAATGGAGAACCACCTTCTTTTGGGCTAGTAGAGGGCTATTAATATCACTGTTACTGGGTCTGTCAGAATCTTCTGTAGAACACGAGGAAAGGTGTATGCTGGATCCCATGTCTATTTTATGAAAAAAAGCGTCTACTGCCCATGGTCTCTCTGGGATCTAAGGACCAAAAACGCCTAACTTTTACATTTCTTTTTGAGACTAACAGGTCTATTTGCAGTAAGCACCATTTGACGGATATTTCTTAAAGGTTCTTGGATTTAAAGACCGTTCCCCTGGGTCTAGGGATTTTTCTGATCAAGAAATCTGCCTCTAAATTTTCTGATCCTCTGAGATGAACCGCTGTATTTGTTAGGTCATTTTTTTTCTGCCCAGGAAAAATTTCCACTAGAGATCTCAAAACTTGGGGACCTTGTACCCCCCTGATATTTTTAATAGGCGACCGCTGTTGTATTGTCTGAAAGTTTTCAATGTTTTTTACTTAGTAGACCTTGAGTCACCCAGACAGCTCATAACTCTAATTTGAGGATCTGTTTTTCATCTTTTCTGACCACCTTCCCCACCAGGTTGAGGAGGCCACTTTTGCTCCCCAACCCACACTGCTTGCATCTGTCACAATCTGTATCTGAGTCTTTCAGCCAGATGATGCCATTTGATAGATTAATCTTTTTCTTCCACCAATTTAGATCCGCTTTTACTGGGTATGGAATGATCATCTTTCTGTCTAGGGACGACTTTTTTGTGTCAACCCCCTAGGATCCAGGTTTGCACAATTCTGGTGTGAGCACAACACCAAGCTACAGCTGTTATGCAGGATGTCATAAGACCTAGAATGCTCATAGCCAGTCTGTTAGAGCACCGGTTTAGAGATTGGAAGTTTTCCATCTCTGCTATGATAGCTTCTATCTTTTCCTGCAGGAGAAATGAGGTTTGGGATACTGAGTCCACCATTACTCCCAGAAACGCTGTTGGATGACGGGATTAAGTAGGACTTTATGTTTATTAACCAACCCAAGTCAGATGTCCTTTGCAAAGAATAGTCTGACTGCTTCTGAACTTCCTACTATAAGGAAATCATCCAAGTATGGGAAGATTAATAGTCCTTCCTGTCTGAGAGGTGATATCATCTCGACTACCAACTTTGTGAAGATTCTTGGCACTGAGGAAATACCAAATGGAAGAGCAGAGAATTGGAAATGATGCAATATGCCCTCGGGGTCTCTTAGTGCAAATCTGAGAGACTTTTGTGAATTGAGATAGATGGTAATATGATAGTAGGAGTCTTTCAGATTGATAGATGTCATGTAGGCTCCTTTTTTATTAAGGGGACAATGGACAAAATTGGTTCCATCTTGAGCTTTCTGTACATTATCAATTTGTTTAGCTCCTTTAAGTTCATGATGGTACGGAAAAGATCCATCTGGTTTTTGGACTAAATAGCCTTGAATAGAAGCCTTTTCCAGGTACACTTACTTTGCCTGATTTTTTTAAAATTCTAGAACGCCCTGGCATATCTTTGCTAGAATGGTGGAACTGTGTGAGGTGGTCTGAAATCTTCTTGAGGGAGTTGAGGAAAATTCTATTTTGTAGCCGTTTCTCCCAATGTTTAAAGCCCAGGGATTTGATGTTACAGATACCCACTGGGTCAGAAATTCTCAACCTCCCTCCTACTCTGGCGTCATTGTTTTTCATTCTGCTTATTTTGGGGATTAAGGAGGAATCCCCGAAATGACAGCACAAAAAAAAATTATATATATATATATTTCTCTTTACTCTTCCAGAAACCCTCTCTTTTATCGTCTGCTTCCGCTAAGATTTTATCTAGTCCAGGGCCGAAGACATTCTCCAGAGAAAGCAATGGAGCACCACTTCGCTTTGGAGGTCCTGTCACCCCCCCACTCCCGCTCTATTAGGCCTCATCCACATTTCAGTGTCAGTCACATCTGTGAAAATAAACCATGCACGTTTTATCTGTGAAGATCCGTGGTTGGTCCGTGTCTCATCTGTAATTCATGTTAGGAGAATCTTTGGAAATTTAATTTTCAACTGACCAACTATCAGTCTTCAGTGAAAAACGGACACAACACGGATGCCATTGGTGTTCTGTCAGTGATTTTCACGGATCCATAAACTTCAATGGGCATGCTTGGTCAGTAGTGCATGTCTCCATGATTACCAGAAAATGTGCACAGCGCACATCAGTGAAAAATGGAAATGATCATTGGATGGCCCAATATCACAGTGCAGACCCACTGACTTCGACGATCCACGATTTGCAAGATGTGGGCAAAGACAGGACACGTCCTATTTTTCACAGGAAAATTGAGCCAGAAGTAGTGTTGAGCAAACTTGTTTTTTCAAGTTCTGCATCCAAAGTTCGGGTTATCAAAGAATCCCATTCTGGTCCATGGTGGTGGAATCCATAATGGGATTCTTCGATAACACGAACATTGGACGCAGAACAAGTTCGCTCAACACTACCCAGTAGCACACAGAATCGCTTCCGTGGGCTTCCAGGTCCACAACTCTGCACTGCAAAAGATAAGACTGCCCCAACCTCAGGATCATAGAACCATTAAAGTAAATGGATCAGCACTGCAGTGTGGGGGGCAGATGGCCTACCGCCACGATCCGCAAAGCACACATGGCCGTCCCATGGTCATGTGAATGCGGCCTAGGGTGTACAGCACCCTGCCATGGTGCTTGTGGGAGAACCTAGTGACAGACAGAGGCAAACATCTTCACACAGAGCCCCTCAACCCTGACACCCTAAAAATACAGCTCATATAACCATCCCTCATCACAAGTCCCAGAGCAGACCCCCTATACACACAGAGAGCACAGCTACTGGTCACAGTATACGCACTTACTGTTCAACAGACCGTCCTGCTCATGCTTTATGCAGCAGTTCACACTATGGCGGTCCCCATGCTTTCCGCGCGCAGGGTAAACCAGGTCACGTGAGGCCAGAAACGTCTGACCCTCCGAGCAGCTCAGACACTCTGGTATTTATAGTGCCGTCGCTTGGACTACGTTTCCCAGCAGCCCCCTCTCGTGACGCATTTTCCGGTTTTCACGCCTACCTGGAATAACTATGTCGCTTAGAACTTCGGGAATTGTAGTCCTTTTATAGATAAAACGATAAGCGCTGGAGACCCTCCATGGACTTCCTATCCCATCGTCCTTAGCAAACGCAAACACAAGCCCTAGTAAGCAGTCATCTGCCTCGTCGCCTGTGCATGCCGGGTGTTGTAGTTCTTGTACTAAGAAGCGGCGGTCATTACACAGGCTCACAGCGGTGCTGGACTACATTGCCCAGCATTCCTCGCTCGGTAGGTTGAGTTCCATGGTTTGAAAGCGGCCCCGTCAGCGCCCGGGACGGTGGAGTTGGCAGGCGGGATGGCGTCCTTTGTAACTGAGGTGTTGGCGCATTCTGGGCGTCTGGAGAAGGAGGATCTGGGCACAAAAATCAGCCGCCTGTCTCGGAGAGTGGAAGAAGTGAAGGTATCTATAGAGAATACTGTCATATACCTGTCCTGTATACATAGAGAATACTGTCATATACCTGTCCTGTACACATAGAGAATACTGTCATATACCTGTCCTGTATACATAGAGCACGCTGTCATATACCTGTCCTGTATACATAGAGCACGCTGTCATATACCTGTCCTGTATACATAGAGCACGCTGTCATATACCTGTCCTGTATACATAGAGCACGCTGTCATATACCTGTCCTGTACACATAGAGAATACTGTCATATACCTGCCCTGTATACATAGAGAATACTGTCATATACCTGTCCTGTACACATAGAGAATACTGTCATATACCTGTCCTGTATACATAGAGAATACTGTCATATACCTGTCCTGTATACATAGAGAATACTGTCATATACCTGTCCTGTACACATAGAGAATACTGTCATATACCGGTCCTGTATACATAGAGAATACTGTCATATACCTGTCCTGTATACATAGAGAATACTGTCATATACCTGTCCTGTATACATAGAGAATACTGTCATATACCTGTCCTGTACACATAGAGCACGCTGTCATATACCTGTCCTGTATACATAGAGCACGCTGTCATATACCTGTCCTGTATACATAGAGCACGCTGTCATATACCTGTCCTGTACACATAGAGAATACTGTCATATACCTGCCCTGTACACATAGAGCACCCTGTCATATACCTGTCCTGTACACATAGAGAATATTGTCATATACCTGTCCTGTATACATAGAGAATACTGTCATATACCTGTCCTGTACACATAGAGAATACTGTCATATACCTGTCCTGTATACATAGAGCATACTGTCATATACCTGTCCTGTACACATAGAGCACCCTGTCATATACCTGTCCTGTACACATAGAGAATATTGTCATATACCTGTCCTGTATACATAGAGAATATTGTCATATACCTGTCCTGTACACATAGAGAATATTGTCATATACCTGTCCTGTATACATAGAGAATACTGTCATATACCTGTCCTGTACACATAGAGCACCCTGTCATATACCTGTCCTGTATACATAGAGCATGCTGACATATACCTGTCCTGTATACATAGAGCACGCTGTCATATACCTGTCCTGTACACATAGAGAATACTGTCATATACCTGTCCTGTATACATAGAGCATACTGTCCTATACCTGTCCTGTATACGTAGAGCATACTGTGATATACCTGTCCTGTAAACATAGAGAATACTGTCCTATACCTGTCCTGTGTACATAGAGAATACTGTCATATACCTGTCTTGTACACATAGAGAATACTGTCATATACCTGTCCTGTATACATAGAGCATACTGTACTATACCTGTCCTGTACACACAGAGAATACTGTCATATACCTGTCCTGTACACATAGAGAATACTATCATATACCTGTCCTGTATACATAGAGCACACTGTCATATAACTGTCCTGTATACATAGAGAATACTGTCATATACCTGTCCTGTATACATAGAGAATACTGTCATATACCTGTCCTGTACACATAGAGAATACTGTCATATACCTGTCCTGTATACATAGAGCATACTATCATACACCTGTCCTGTACACATAGAGAATACTGTCATATACCTGTCCTGTATACATAGAGAATACTGTCATATACCTGTCCTGTACACATAGAGAATACTGTCATCATATACCTGTCCTGTATACATAGAGAATACTGTCATATACCTGTCCTGTATACATAGAGAATACTGTCATATACCTGTCCTGTATACATAGAGAATACTGTCATATACCTGTCCTGTACACATAGAGAATACTGTCATATACCTGTCCTGTATACATAGAGAATACTGTCATATACCTGTCCTGTATACATAGAGAATACTGTCATATACCTGTCCTGTGTACATAGAGAATACTGTCATATACCTGTCCTGTATACATAGAGAATACTGTCATATACCTGTCCTGTATACATAGAGAATACTGTCATATACCTGTCCTGTATACATAGAGAATACTGTCATATACCTGTCCTGTATACATAGAGAATACTGTCATATACCTGTCCTGTGTACATACAGCACGCTGTCATATACCTGCCCTGTATACATAGAGAATACTGTCATATACATGTCCTGTACACATAGAACGCCGTAACGGGGACGAGCCTTCCTAGTGATGCCAGGAAGGATCGTCCCCGTCCTGGCCTGCTTACTGGTGGACGCTGGTGTGAACAGAACCTGAGTCTGGAATGCACCTCCGTCTGCCCAGTAATGTCATGTTACTATATACGGCTACATGGAACACATGACGGCTCCTATTCTGGGATCTCCACCACGTTCTCCTGACTAAGGATAAGTACTACTACTCCTGCTGTGTTTGTAGAGTAGTAATTATGGAAACCAGTTACTAGACTTGTTTGAGGCTCCTGCCCAGTTGTATAATGGATGCAGTTTATTGTGAAGCCTTCTTAAAGTGAACCTCCGCCTTTTACCTAGTGTGCAGATGTGCTCGCTGGCTTCTTTCTCTAAGAGCTGGAAATGGCGTAAAAAACTCCCGTTACTCACCCGTTACGGAAGCATCGGGTTCCCCGGACGGTGCCCGCCAGTCCTGCAGAGACGGCGTCAGATGGCGCAGTCACGTAAATGCTATAGATTGTAATTGCGGGAGGGGATTTAACAGGTAGTTATTTTATTTATTTTTTTATGCTTTTTCCTTCTCGTAAGGAAATGCCTTAAATTGGGTATTCTGATTGTATAAAAGCCCACTGCACCCCCAGCACCCCCCCCCCCCCCCCACGAGACGGAGCAACCAGTTGGGTAGGCGTGCGTCTATGGGAGTTCTGCAGATAGTACAGCCCTCGCCCATCTCCGGAAATGAATGGAGCAGCTGCACGCATGTGCGACTTGCCGCTCCGGTACAGGCCCCCATTACCTTTACACCTAGAGGCTCTGCGCCCTCTGCACTCTGACAGAACTAGTTACTTTTGTAATTGACAAAAATGCTCCAGTTGTAAGAGATTCTCTTGCCTTTGTTCGTTATAATGGCGCCTCCGAGGAATGTGTACCAGCAGCCGTATCTACTGTTAGAAGCTGTGACGGTTACAAGGAGAGAACTGCAACAAAAAGGATATGCCCCTTGAAAAAGGGACTGCCCCCGGAGCTTTAATAGGGAGAGAGCTTCGACAGAGAGGACGCACCCCCTGAGCTGTGATGGGGAGAGAGCTTCAACAGAGAGGACGCACCACCTGAGCTGTGATAGGGAGAGAGCTCCAACAGAGAGGACGCACCCCCTGAGCTGTGATGGGGAGAGAGCTTCAACAGAGAGGATGCACCCCCTGAGCTGTGATGGGGAGAGAGCTTCAACAGAGAGGATGCACCCCCTGAGCTGTGATGGGGAGAGAGCTTCAACAGAGAGGATGCACCCCCTGAGCTGTGATGGGGAGAGAGCTTCAACAGAGAGGACGCACCCCTGAGCTGTGATGGGGATAGAGCTTCAACAGAGAGGACGCACACCCTGAGCTGTTATAGGGAGAGAGCTGCAACTAAAAAGATACTCCCCCCTGCAAAAGGGCCTACCACCTGAGCTGTGATAGGGAGAGTGCTGCAGCAGAATGGACATGCCCCCTGAAGAAGGGCCTACCATCTGAGCTGTGATAGGGAGAGGGCTGCAGCAGAATGGACATGCCCCCTGAAGAAGGGCCTACCACCTGAGCTGTGATAGGAGAGTGCTGCAGCAGAATGGACATGCCCCTGAAGAAGGGCCTACCATCTGAGCTGTGATAGGGAGAGGGCTGCAGCAGAATGGACATGCCCCCTGAAGAAGGGCCTACCACCTGAGCTGTGATAGGGAGAGTGCTGCAGCAGAATGGACATGCCCCCTGAAGAAGGGCCTACCATCTGAGCTGTGATAGGGAGAGGGCTGCAGCAGAATGGACATGCCCCCTGAAGAAGGGCCTACCATCTGAGCTGTGATAGGGAGAGGGCTGCAGCAGAATGGACATGCCCCCTGAAGAAGGGCCTACCACCTGAGCTGTGATAGGGAGAGGGCTGCAGCAGAATGGACATGCCCCCTGAAGAAGGGCCTACCATCTGAGCTGTGATAGGGAGAGGGCTGCAGCAGAATGGACATGCCCCCTGAGCTCTCATCCTAAAGAGAAGCTAGCAGAGCAATTAAAGTGATAAATGTGGAGATCTCTGGATCCATGGGGGGTACAGGGCTGGTTCTAGATTTTTTAGTAAGAGATTGTCATGGAATAGATGATGTCTGATTTTTCTTATTTTTTTTTATTTTTTTTCTTTAATCATGGGATAACCCCCTAATGGCCTATCCACAGGATATGCCATAAGCATCTGATAGATGTGGCTTCCACCTCTGGGACCCACACCTGTTTACAATTTCGGACTCCCATCCATCCTGGTGAGGCAGCCATAGAGTACTATAGAAGTGAATAGAGAGTTTTCCAGCCAAAACGCGCCAGTTACCAAATATTAGTCAGAAGTTGGCGCAGCGCCCGAGGCTTGTCTGTTATGTATCTTTTAGTTACAGGGATAATGGACTGAAGACTTGAGCCGTCAGCGGCCTATAAGAATTCAGCTTTCCTCTTTTTACACCACCGCTGAGAATGATCGCAGTGACCAGATCGGTTGCGTCTCCAGTTCTTGGTTTTTCACTATTGAGCTGCGGCCACTTTTTGCGAGCTTGACGACAGAGTGCGCAGCCATATTGCCGTCCTTCACTTTGCCCTGACATATGGATGCCTAACCGCTGCCCACCGTAATGGTCATGGTGGGAGATAAGTTCTTATGGTGGGACAACCCCTTTACAGGGTACAAGGGCCTGGATTTAAACTATCCACAGAGGATAAGTATCTGATCATAGGGGGTCCCGGAGTGAATGTAGCCCTCTCGGCATTGACTGCCGGACTTGGCTATCTGAATGAAGTGGCAGTGTACATGCATGATCATTTCTCCATTCACTCAGGGACCCCATTATTTCGAGGTTGCGGGTCCCAGTGTTCGAACCCCACCAATCGGATACTTATCGCCTGTAGGGATGAGTGAGCTTATATTTCAAGTTCAGCACGCAAGGTTCAGGTTATCTAAGAATTCCGTTATGGATTCCACTACCTATGGTCGTCCGTGGTAGCGGGATCCATAACGGAATTCTTAGGCCCCTTTTTACACGGGCGTGATTACCACGCGGGTGCAATGGGTGAGGTGAACGCATTGCGCCCTCACTGCATCCGGACCCATTCATTTCTATGGGGCTGTGCACATGAGCGGTGATTTTCCCGCATCACTTCTGCGTTGCGTGAAAATCGCAGCATGCTCTATATTCTTAATTTTTTCACGCAAAGCAGGCCCCATAGAAGTGGGGGCTGCGGGAAAAACATGCAAGCATCCGCAAACAAGTACGGATGCGGCGAGATTTTTCTGCATGGTTGCTAGGAGACGATCGGGATGGGGACCCGATCTTTATTATTTTCCCTTATAACATAGTTATAAAGGAAAATAAGAGCATTCTAAATACAGAATGCAAATTAAAAATGGGTGATTGAGGGTTAAAAAAAAAAATTAACTCGCCTCATCCAATTGAGTGCGTAGCTGCCGGTCTCCTGTTGTGTCTTCAGCTCGGGGGGGGGGTTGTGTAAGGGACCTTGCGTGACGTCACTGGGTCACATGGTCCAATCACATGCTTCCGTCATCATATTGATGGGAGCAAGTGATTGGACCATGTGACCCAATGACGTCACAGAAGGTCCCTTACACAACCCCCCAGCTGAAGACACAACAGGAGACCGGCAGCTACGCGCTCAATTGGAAGAGGTGAGTTAATTTTTTTTAACCCTCAGTCGCCCATTTTACTTTGCATTCTGTATTGAGAATGCTATTATTTTCCTTTATAACTATGTTATAAGGGAAAATAATAAAATATACAGAATACTCAACCCGAAACCGGACTTCAGTGATGAAGTTCGGGTCTGGGTACCAAACATGCCGATTTTTCTCACGCGCGTGCAAAACGCATTACAACAGTTTGCACACGCGTGGAAAAATTGTGCATTTTCCCGCAACGCTCCCACCTCTTATCCGGGCGTCAAACATGACGCCTGTGTGAAAGAGGCCTTAGAGAACCCGAACCTTGCACGCCAAACTTGAAACACAAGTTTGCTCATCCCTAATTGGCCATTTTACGGATCAGTCATCAGTTACTGTGGTAGAACAACGTATTGCGGTAAATGGCGACTGCAGCGCCCTAGAGCGTGGATCAGCACCCTCCGATACTCCAGCTGTTCTGAAACTACAACTCCCAGAATCCACCTTTCACTTCTATGGGAGTTACAAGAACAGCCAAGTATGTGTGCATGCTGGGAGTTGTAGTTCCACAGCAGCTGATTGCAGAAGGTCGCTGATCCCTGCCCTCGGGTTGACAAGGCGAGGGTGTGCCCCCATCAGGACCCCTACGACTCTTGTGGGCGGTACCAGTGAGTGGCCATAGCTGTCGGGGTTGCTCAGTGTGTTCAGCAGGGTTAACAGGAATAAAAACGGATTCATCTCGGGTTGCAGTAATGCTAAAATATAGAAATAATTACTACGTCCTTGCCGTCCAATATAGGCTGCGTTTTGAAGGGGTTAATACATTCATAGTAAGGGCTCACGACTCTTATTTCTCATCCGTTTTCAGTTCACAGATTTCACGTGGATCTATTCACTTCTATGGGTCAGCAAAAAGAAACGCCGTCCATCTGTGTTCATAAGGCCTTAAAGGGGTATTCTGATTGTTAACTATTAGATCGGTGGGGGTGCTGACAGTAGTAGGACGGGGACATTGTACCCCTCAGAGCCCCCTGACATGTACAGAGCACCCGGTCGAGCATGCGCCCTGCCGCTCCGCTCATCTCTGTGGTAGTTTCGGAAATGTCTGAGGCCTGTACTCGGCGGTCTCCAGAGCTCCTGTGAAGAAGCTTGACCTGGTGCTCAAAGGGGTACAGTGTTCCCGTTCTCCTACCGTCTGATAGTTATCCCCTATCCTGTAACACCCGGAGTACCCCTTTAAGCAAGCGAAGAGAAGACTGTGTGGCCGGCTGACCGTAAGGTCCTGTAATATATCGGGGACTGACTCTGCTGTTTGTCTCCATTATGTCCACAGGGTGAAGTGTGCGACATGATCAATAAAAAGTATGATGAGTTCCTGCCCAGCATGCAGAGCGCTGAAGACCTGGTGGCACAAGTCAACAGTCTGAACAGGGACGTGGATATGTTAAAGTCGACCATTGAAAATGAGGTGAGCGCTGGAGAGTCGGCTCGAGTCTTTCAGAGCGGGGGGAGCGGCTGCTCTCCAGCCTGATTCTTAGAAGGGGTCCTGGGACCCCTCTATGATGTGTGGAGGTTCTAATAGGGCATATGAATGGGGGTTGTCTACAGGAGCTACCCTTATCAGTGGCAAATCCACCGGCCTCCTGTGTTTTGTCACCCTACCTAAAAACGTACTGGGGGCTCCTGCAGATATTGCTGATCCGTCCACGCTGGAGGCTGACAACCCGTTTCCCACACGTTTGTTTCATAAAGGGCTAAGGCCTGTAAATGTCACCCAGAACTGAGCGTTAGATTTTTAGTGAGATTTCCATGTACTGCTTAGACCTTGTGCATTTTTGGTGTGTGGACATTGTGGTCCTCTGTGATGAGATTCCTATCGTAATAAAAAGCCCATTCATCTTTATTCAGGTGCAGAACGAACTGAAGGTGGCCATCAGCGAATTCACCGAACTGAAGCATCAGCTGGAAAGAAACACCATGATCCTGGGGGTGCTGAGCCAGCTGCAGGAGGTCTGTGCACGTCCAGCGGAAGAGGAGGAGGATTATTGTCCTGTGGGGGGGGGGGGGGTAGGGGGGTTAAAGGGGTTGTCCCTTGACAGCAACTTATCCCCTGATCACAGAATAAGGGATGTGTCTGATCGGCAGGGCTCTTACCACTGGGATACTGTATATGACTAGGGCATGTGTCTTATCAGCAGGGCTCTTACCGCTGGGATATTGTATAGGACTAGGGGACGTGTCTGATCGTCAGGGCTCTTACCGCTGGGATATTGTATAGGACTAGGGGACGTGTCTGATCCACAGGACTCTTTCCGCTGGGATACTGTATAGGACTAGGGGACGTGTCTGATCGTCAGGGCTCTTACCGCTGGGATATTGTATAGGACTAGGGGACGTGTCTGATCCACAGGACTCTTTCCGCTGGGATACTGTATAGGACTAGGGGACGTGTCTGATCGGCAGGGCTCTCACCGCTGGGATATTGTAGAGGACTAGGGGACATGTCTGATCCGCAGGGTTCTTTCTGCTGGGATATTGTATAGGACTAGGGGACGTGTCTGATCGGCTGCTGGGATACTGTATAGGACTAGGGGAGGTGTCTGATCGGCAGCTGGGATACTGTATAGGACTAGGGGACATGTCTGATCGGCAGGGCTCCTTCCGCTGGGATACTGTATAGGACTAGGAGACGTGTCTGATCGGCAGGGCTCTTACCACTGGGATACTGTATAGGACTAGGGGACATGTCTGATCGGCAGGGCTCCTTCCGCTGGGATCCTGTATAGGACTAGGGGACGTGTCTGATCAGCAGGGCTCTTTCCGCTGGGATATTGTATAGGACTAGGAGACGTGTCTGATCGGCAGGGCTCTTTCCGCTGGGATATTGTATAGGACTAGGGGATGTGTCTGATCCGCAGGACTCTCCAGCTGGGATACTGTATAGGACTAGGGGATGTGTCTGATCTGCAGGACTCTTTCCGCTGGAATACTGTATAGGACTAGGGGATGTGTCTGATCAGAAGGGCTCTTTCCGCCGGGATATTGTATAGGACTAGGGGACGTGTCTGATCAGCAGGGCTCTTACCACTGGGATACTGTATAGGACTAGAGAATGTGTCTGATCAGCAGGGCTCTTTCCGTCGGGATATTGTATAGGACTAGGAGACGTGTCTGATCGGCAGGGCTCTTACCACTGGGATACTGTATAGGACTAGGGGACATGTCTGATCAGCAGGGCTCTTTCCGCTGGGATATTGTATAGGACTAGGAGACGTGTCTGATCGGCAGGGCTCTTTCCGCTGGGATATTGTATAGGACTAGGGGATGTGTCTGATCCGCAGGACTCTCCAGCTGGGATACTGTATAGGACTAGGGGATGTGTCTGATCTGCAGGACTCTTTCCGCTGGAATACTGTATAGGACTAGGGGATGTGTCTGATCAGAAGGGCTCTTTCCGCCGGGATATTGTATAGGACTAGGGGACGTGTCTGATCAGCAGGGCTCTTTCCGCTGGAATACTGTATAGGACTAGGGGATGTGTCTGATCGGCAGGGATCTTACCGCTGGCATACTGTATAGGACTAGGGGATGTGTCTGATCGGCAGGGATCTTACCGCTGGCATACTGTATAGGACTAGGGGACGTGTCTGATCGGCAGGGCTCCTTCCGCTGGGATACTGTATAGGACTAGGGGATGTGTCTGATCCGCAGGACTCTTAATGCTGGGATACTGTATAGGACTAGGGGACATGTCTGATCAGCAGGACTCTGAATACTGTATAGGACTAGGGCAGAGCTCGACAAATCTCAGGTCGCCATGGCGACCAGGAATTTGGTCCTGGCGCCTGGGTATTTGTCAGCCTGTTTGCAAAGGTGGCCGGGCGCAGGGTCGGCGCGTCCTAGGAGCGCCAGTCCCCTTCATGCTGCAGCCGCCCGAGCGCTCTATATAGAGCCTCAGGTGGCTGCAGCACTGCCCGGGCTGGCGCTTCCATGAGGGCGCACCTCCCGGGCGCAGCATGAAGAGAGGACTGACAGGAGGGAAACGCTCAGCGCTCCCTCCTGTCAGTCCCTCATTGTAGCGTGGCCGAGCCCTGTATGGTCCGTGGTACAGGGAGCATCTGTCTCCTGTACCCGGCCGGACTGACAAGAAGGCACACAGTGTGCACTTCCTGTCAGTCCGCCCGGGTACAGGAAACTAAAGCTCCTGTACCCTTGGGACCATACAGAGCTCGGCCACGCTACACTAGAGGCGGGGGAGGGAGGGGAGAAAATGACAAGAGGGGAAAAGATAATGACAAGGGGGGAAAGATAATGACAAGAGGAGGAAAGTGAATGACAAGAAGGGGGGGGGATGACAAGGGGGGGAAAGATAATGACAAGGGGGGAGGGGAGAAAGTGAATGACAAGGGGGGGGGGGGGAGAAAGTGAATGACAAGGGGGAGAAAGTGAATGACAAGGGGAAAAGATTATGACAAGAGGGGGAAAGAGAATGACAAGGGGGGAAAGTGAATGACGAGGGGGAAAGAGCTGGGCATTGTAGTGATGCGGGGACTGCAGAGGCTGAGCGCCAGCTGGGGGTTGTAGTGCTCAGTAAAATGTCATGGTGCCCGCTGTGTTTGTGCCCTCCGGACCCCTCTGCCCTCTCCTCCGGACCCCTCTGCCCTCTCCTCCGGACCCCTCTGCCCTCTCCTCCGGACCCCTCTGCCCTCTCCTCCGGACCCCTCTGCCCTCTCCTCCGGACCCCTCTGCCCTCTCCTCCGGACCCCTCTGCCCTCTCCTCCGGACCCCTCTGCCCTCCCCTGCGGACCCCTCTGCCCTCCCCTCTGGACCCTGTAATCCTTGTAAGGGTTTCCACATGTCATGGCGGCCGCAAGTGGCAATCACTTAGACGCTGGCAGCGTCTGACGTGTCATATAACCTATTGAGGAGGGGAAGCATTATGGGGGTCCCTATATACTCGCACATTATGGGGGGCACTATGGAGAACAGGGGAAGGAACACTATGGGGGCATCTACTGGGGGCCCTATGTACTGGCATGCATTATTGGGGGGCTCTATGGAGAAGTGGGGGGGAGCACTATGTGGGCATCTATTGGGGGCTTTATGACGCGGCTCCGCCTGGCTCCTAACATTTTTAGCTGGCTCCTAGATTCCAAGGAAATTTGTCAAGCCCTGGACTAGGGGATGTGTCTGATCCGCAGGACTCTTACTGCTGGGATACTGTATAGGACTAGGGGACGTGTCTGATCGGCAGGGATCTTACCGCTGGGATACTGTATAGGACTAGGGGACGTGTCTGATCCGCAGGACTCTTTCCGCTGGGATACTGTATAGGACTAGGGGACGTGTCTGATCCGCAGGGATCTTACCGCTGGGATATTGTATAGGACTAGGGGACGTGTCTGATCCGCAGGGTTCTTTCTGCTGGGATATCATATTGGACTAGGGGACGTGTGTGATCGGCTGCTGGGATACTGTATAGGACTAGGGGATGTGTCTGATCGGCAGGGCTCCACCCGCTGGGATACTGTATAGGACTAGGGGATGTGTCTGATCTGTAGGACTCTCACTGCTGGGATACTGTATAGGACTAGGGGATGTGTCTGATCCGCAGGACTCTTTCCGCTGGGATACTGAATAGGACTAGGGGACGTGTCTGATCGGCAGGGCTCTTACTGCTGGGATCCTGTATAGGACTAGGGGACGTGTCTGATCAGCAGGGTTCTTTCCGCTAGGATATTGTATAGGACTAGGGGACGTGTCTGATCGGCAGGGCTCTTTCCGCTGGGATACTGTATAGGCTAGGGGATGTGTCTGATCTGCAGGACTCTTTCTGCTGGGATACTGTATAGGACTAGGGGATGTGTCTGATCCGCAGGACTCTTACTGCTGGGATTCTGTATTGGACTAGGGGACGTGTCTGATCGGCAGGGCTCTTTCCGCTGGGATATTGTATAGGAATGCTGGAAATAGCAGAGCGCTTGTGCTTGGCTACCTCCAGAAGTTGAGTGAAGCGGTTAGCCAACATTTGTCTCTGTCGACCCATTCAAACAGGGAAGAAGGCCACCATTCTTGTGCTCAGCTTGGACCACTTCTTCATGGGACAGCCCCTTTAAATCTTCTGCCGGTCCCTGCTGTCTGGAATGTGATGCAGAGCTGCCCCCATTAAAGTCAGAGGGAGCAGCGCTGAAGAAGCCACTTCAGTCCACTACATGATGGGCGTATCTGGGTAGTTCTTGGCGCTGATTTCGGCTTCGGAGCTATTCTGAAACAGCTGATCGTCAGGGAGTCTGAGAAATGGCGATCAGACATTGGTGGCCTACCCTGAGAATAGGCCATGTGTAACAGAATCCTGGGATAGCCCTTTAAGCATAGAAGTCACAGTCTCTCCTCTATAATAGATCCTTTATCATCTCTGGATTAATATAGTATTTCTACCCAGTTGCTCTTTGGAAGTCTCCCCCGATGGTTTAGACCAGTGATGGGCAAAGTGCGGCTCTCCAGCTGTTGCAGAACTACAACTCCCAGCATGCAAAGCCTGTCTATAGCTATCAGCCTACTGCAGAGCATGGTGGGAGTTGTAGTTTAGCAACAGCTGGAGAGCCACACTTTGCCCATCATTGGTTTAGACCGTGTCCTCTGTACTGGGGGAGGGTTGTACTCAGACGGCTGCACAGCTACCTCTGTGTCTCTAGGGTTATGCTATAATTCATATCCACAAGCTCCACATATGGAAAGACCCGTCCTGTATTCCACAATTCACCCCTTGTGTTCTGTCTCAGTTTAATAGTGCGATAGAGAAATATAACACCGCGTTGTCCGAGAGGAACTACATCAGCGCGGCCGAACAACTTGGAAAGGTAACGTTCGTAAAATACTGCTGTTTTTGATCATTTTTCGAGTTGGGGTCCACTCACACGTCTGTGAATGTGTCCGGATCTGTTCCGCAACGTTGTGGAACAGATCCGGACCCATTCATTCTCTATGGGCAGGAATGGATGAGGACAGCACACAGTGTGCTGTCCGCATCCGCATTTCCGGAGCGCGCCTCCTAACTTCCGGTCCACGGCTCCGAAAAAAACGTATCCTATTCTTGTCCGTAGGGGGTGCCGGCTGGGTGTATTGCAATACACTACGGACGTGGGAATGGCCCCTGAGGGCTCATGCACACAAATGTATTTTCTTTCCTTTTACGTTCCGTTTTTTGCGTATACAGAACTATTCATTTCATTGGATCCGCAAAAAAATTGGAAGGTACTCTGTATGCCTTTCGTTTCCGTATTTCTGTTTTTCCGTTCAAAGATAGAACATGTCCTATTATTGTCTGATAGTACTGTTCTATCAGGGGCCAGCTGTTCCGTTCTGCAAAAAATGGAATGCACACGGATGTGATCCGTATTTTTTGCAGATCCGTTTGTTGCAGACCGCAAAATACTGAAAAAGCCATACAGTCGTGTGCAAGAGGCCTTATTCCAGGGCTGGCCAACCTGCGGCTCTCCAGCTGTTGTAAAACTACAACTCCCACCAAGCCCTGCTGTAGGCTGATAGCTGTAGGCAGACTGGGCATGCTGGGAGTTGTAGTTTTGCAACAGCTGGAGAGGCCGCAGGTTGGCCAGCCCTACCTTATTCTTTATAATCGAGTTCAGTGATGAAACTAAAGAGACTCAGACATGCAGGTATGACAAAAGTAAGTTAACCTCTTCCCACCTGGATGATGTATTATTATGTCATAATAAAGGGGGTGTCCCATGTCCATAGCTTGTCTTCTACCCACAGGATAAGGAATAAGTATCTGATCAGCGGGGCTCAACCACTTAAGGCCCCTGCATTCCCCGTTTCAGTGGAGCTGTAGATACAGTTGAAACCAGAAGGTTACACACACTATATAAAAAGACACATACGCATGTTTTCCCAATATCTGACATGAAATCAGAATAAACCTTTCCTGTTTTTGGTCAGTTAGGATTACCATAATTATTATTATTTGCCAAAAGATTGAGAGAGAGATTGTTTTAAGGCATTTTTATTACTTTCTGCAATGTCAGACATGTGTCACTTTGTGGTGATAACTCTAAAACGCTTTTACTTATCCAAACCATTCTGAGAATGTTTCTCGTCACATATTGTACTTCTTGAAAGTGGTAAATTTGATTCAAAATATTTCATTTTTATTTATAAAAAAAGACAAAATTTACCCAAAATTTTTTAATTTCTCTACTTTTAAATCAGATAGTGATACCTCCTAAAATAGTTTTTACTTTTACATTCCCCATATGTCTACTTCATGTTTGTATCATTTTCTAAATTACATCTTCTTTTTTTGGGACGTTAGAAGGCTTAGAAGTTTATAAATCACAGGGGCCTGATGGGATACACCCAAAGCTATTAAAAGAGCTTAGAGGTGTACTAGCAAATCCATTAACAGATTTATTTAACCAATCACTGGTAACAGGTGTCCTCCCAGAAGATTGGAAATTAGCAAACGTTGTGCCAATTCACAAGAAAGGTAGTAGAGAGGAATCGGGCAACTATAGGCCAGTAAGCCTGACATCAATAGTGGGGAAATCAATGGAAACCATACTCAAGGAGAGGATTGTGGAACATCTAAAAACCCATGGGTTGATTGATAAAAAACAGCATGGGTTTACTTCAGGGAGATCATGTCAAACTAATCTTATTGACTTTTTTGATTGGGTGACTAAAATAATAGATGGCGGAGGTGCAGTAGACATCGCTTATCTGGACTTTAGTAAGGCATTTGATACTGTCCCACATAGAAGGCTTATCAATAAACTGCAGTCTTTGAGCTTGGGCTCACATATTGTTCAATGGATTAGGCAATGGCTGAAGGACAGAAAACAGATGGTCAAAAATATGGCAACTAAAATTTAATGTCGATAAGTGCAAGATAATGCACCTGGGGCGTAAAAACCCAAGAGCAGAATATAAAATCAGTGATACAGTACTAACCTCAGAATCTGAGGAAAGGGATTTAGGGGTCATTATATCAGACGACCTAAAGGTGGACAGACAATGTCATAGAGCAGCAGGTACTGCCAGCAGAATGCTTGGGTGTTTAGGGAGAGGCATTAACAGTAGAAAGAGGGAGGTGCTCGTGCCGCTCTACAGAGCACTAGGGAGACCTCATTTAGAGTATTGTGTGCAGTACTGGAGACCATATCTGCAGAAGGATATTACAACTTTGGAGAGAGTTCAGAGAAGAGCTACTAAACTAGTACATGGATTGCAGGAGAAAACTTACCAGGAAAGGTTAAAGGACCTTAACATGTATAGCTTGGAAGTAAGAAGAGACAGAGGGGATATGATAGAAACTTTTAAATACATAAAGGGAATCACACGGTAAAAGAGGAGAGAATATTTAAAAGAAGAAAAACTGCTACAAGAGGACATAGTTTTATATTAGAGGGGCAAAGGTTTAAAAGTAATATCAGGAAGAATTACTTTACTGAGAGAGTAGTGGACGCATGGAATAGCCTTCCTGCAGAAGTGGTAGCTGCAAATACAGTGAAGGAGTTTAAGCATGCATGGGATAGGCATAAGGCCATCCTTCATATAAGATAGGGCCTGGGGCTATTCATAGTATTCAGCATATTGGGCAGA
Organism: Bufotes viridis; assembly: GCA_033119425.1. Lineage (NCBI taxonomy): Eukaryota > Metazoa > Chordata > Amphibia > Anura > Bufonidae > Bufotes > Bufotes viridis. Next base: position 544,709,924 of record CM065590.1, on the reverse strand, counting down.
CTAGATGGGCCAAATGGTTCTTATCTGCCGACACATTCTATGTTTCTATATAGGAGCAAATCTTGAAATTTTGCAGAAAATATCCAAAACCCACTTTTTATGGACCAGTTCAGGTCTGAAGTCATTTTGTGAGGCTTACATAATAGAAACTACCCATGAATGGCCCCATTGTAGAAACTACACCCCTCAAGGTATTCAAAACTGATTTTACAAACTTTCTTAACCCTTTAGGTTTTCACAAGAATTAAAGGAAAATGTAGATGAAATTTCGGAATTTCACTTTTTTGGCAGATTTTATATTTGAATCCATTTTTTCCAGTAACAAAGCAAGGGTTAACAGCCAAACAAAACTCAATATTTATTACCCTGATTCTGTAGTTTACAGAAACACCCCATATGTGGTCGTAAGCTGCTGTATGGGCACACGGCAGGGCGCAGAAGAAAAGGAACGTAATATGGTTTTTGGAAGGCAGATTTCACTAGGATAACTTTAAGTTGCCATGTCACATTAGAAGACCCCTTGATACACCTCTAGAGTAGAATCTCCAAAAAAAGTGACCCCATTTTGGAAACTACTGGATAAGGTGGCAGTTTTGTTGGTACTATTTTAGGGTACATATGATTTTTGGCTGCTCTATATTACACTTTTTGTGAGGCAAGGTAACAAAAAATAGCTGTTTTGGCACCGTTTTTATTTTTAGTTATTTACAATGTTCAACTGACAGGTTAGATCATGTGGTATTTTTATAGAGCAGGTTGTTACAGACGCGACAATACCAAATATGACAACTTTTTTGGTTGTTTGTTTTTAGTTTTACATAATAAAACATTTTTGAAAAAAAAAGATTTTTTAGTGTCTCCATATTCTGAAAGCCATAGTTTTAAATTTTTTGGGTGACTGTCTTATGTAGGAGCTCATTTTATATATATATATATATATATATATATATTTTTCAGTATGAGAAGACTTTGATTTGTAGTACTTTAGGGTGCATATGATTTTTTTATTGCTTGGCATTACACTTTTTGTGATGTAACGGACTTTATCTGAGGGGTTAGGTCACGTGGTATTTTTGTAGAGTAGGTTGTTGCGGACGCGGCGATAAAAAACATTTCTACTTTTTTAAAAAAAAAATTATTTTTTTACTTATAACACAATGAAAGCATTTTTGAAACACAAAAATCATGTTTTAGTGTCTCCATAGTCTGAGAAATAATAAATCCGCAGCACTCTTCCGTTTGCAATGAAGTCCAGTGTCTTTATTTAGATAGCAGCATACAATTGCGACGTTTCGACTATTCCAGTCTTTCTCAAGCATTGCAATTGTATGCTGCTATCTAAATAAAGACACCGGACTTCATTGCAAACGGAAGAGTGCTGCGGATTTATTATTTTTTTGTTCATTATTTGGGATCCTTAACCTGGATTACCATCTGCTTGCACCAACATCGGACTACCAACTGGGTACCGTATTGTTTTGATTTTTCTCCCAAATTTGGGTTATGTAGTGCTGCTTAAAAGTTTTTTTGTACTCCATAGTCTGAGAGACATATATATATATATATTTTTTTTTTGGGCGATTGTCTTAGGTAGGGGCTTATATTTTGCGGGATGAGGTGATGGTTAATTGGTACTATTTTGGGGGGCATACACCTTTTTGATCGCTTGGTGTTGCATATTTAGTGATGTAAGGCGACAAAAATTTTTTTTTTTAGCACCGTTTTTATTTATTTTTTTGACGGTGTTGACCTGAGGGTTAGGACACGTGATATTTTTATAGAGCCGGTCGATACCTAATATGTCTACTTTTCTTTCTTTTTTTCCATTTTTTACAATTTTATATTTTTTTACTTTATTTTGGGAAAAGGACGCATTTATTTAATTATTTATTTATTTTGTAAAACTTTATTTCTTAACTTCTTTTTTCACTTTATTTTTTGTCCTACTCTGGCACTTCAACTTGTGGGGGTCTGATCCCTTTACAATGCATGACAATACTTCTGTATACACACTGTAATACACTTGCTGCCTTCCCTGCCATCGTGTCCCCCGTCACAGCAGCGCGGGGATCCGATGGCCACCCGACACGATCCCGCACGTGCTGCGGTCAGCACTGATCGTGGCACATCGAGTGTTAATGTATCGGCATTGGTGTTTTCACCGATGCATACAGCAGGGGTCCGGCTATCAGTGACTGCTGGACCCCTGTCGCTGATCAGGTGGGTGCCGCTCCTGCACCCGCCCGATCAGCCAGCCGTACATGTACATCGGTGGTCCTTAAGTCACGTCCACCAGCGACGTACATGTGCGGCGCGGGTCCTCAAGAGGTAAAACAATTCTGGACTGCCCATATGATGATGATGCCATGTGTTTGGAAGCTTCTGTTAGGTTTGTTGGGCACACCTGTGGATGTATGTAAATGTACACCTGAAACACACTGCTTCTTAGTGTAGCATCATGGGAAAGTCTAAAGAAATCAGCCAAGATATCAGGAAGAGAATTGTGGACTTGCACAAGTCTGGCTCAACCTTGGGTGCAATTTCAAGAAACCTGAAGGTGCCTCGTTCATCTGTACAAACAAGATGGGAATGTCCAGCCATCATACCGCTCAGGAGAGAGACGGGTTCTGTGTCCCAGAGGTGAACGTGCTTTGGTCCGACATGAGAATATCAACCCAAGAACAAAAGCAAAAGACCTTGTGAAGATGATGGTGGAAGCTGGTGAGATTGTGTCAATATCCACAGTGAAACGAATATTGTATCAACGGGCTGAAAGGCCACTGTGCCAGAAAGAAGCCATTACTCCAAAAGAAACAGAAAAAAGCCAGATTAATGTTTGCACATGCACAGAGGGACAAAGACCTACATTTCTGGAGACATGTCTGTGGTCTGACGAAGTTGAAATTGAACTTTTTGGCCATAATGACAATCGTTACGTTTGGAGGAAAACGGGAGAAGCTTGGAAGCCTAAGAACACCATCCGAACTGTGAAACACGGGGGTGGCAGCATCATGTTGTTTTGCTGCAGGAGGGACTGGTGCACCTCACAAACTAGGTGGCATCATGAGAAAAGAAGGTTATGTGGAGAAACTGAAGCAACATCTCAAGACATCAGCCAGGAAGTCAAAGCTTGGGCGCAGATAGGTCTTCCAAACGGACAATGACCCGAAGCATACTGCCAAACTGGTTACAAAGTGGCTTAACCCTTTCACCCCCAGTTTTCGTTTTGCGCTCCCTGCCTTCCCAGAGCCATAACTTTTTTTTATTTGTCGGTTCACATAGCCATATGAGGGCGGTTTTTTGCGGGACAAGTTGTACTTTCCAACGCCACCATTTAATATTGCATATGATGTAGTTAGAAGTGGGAAAAAAATTGTGACACAGAAAATAAGAGAGAACATATTCCAGTGGTACAGCAAATATACTGGCTTTGTTTGGCGAAACGCGTTGGGCAGGCGAGGTGACACTGGGAGGGGGATTTGTTACTTTAATATGTGATACTTTTGTGTAGGTGAAGTTGACTGTGTTTACTTGCCACCAGGCACTTTATATTTATGCTGCTGCTTGTTACTTGGGCTGCTCGCTTGCTGGGCCTTGGCACACCTCTTTTTGGGGGGGGACCCAGCTAGTACAGTTGGCAGTACTTTACACATTGTCTCTACAAGATTCCATTGTAACTATTTGATTGGATGTACTTGTAAGACGTTTATCCCCCTCTCATGTGTTCTCCTCTATATTTGCGGTACCACTGGATTATGTTCTCTCTTATTTTATATGTGTCACTTTAAAAAGATATTAATAAACATTAATTTTATTACATGTTTTACCTTGGGGGAGATCCACACCAGTTCTTTGTAGGTTTGCCTCTATAGTTATGGTCCAACAGAGTTACCTACGGCCTATCCTACACGTTGTAGAGCAGGAGCAGCCGAGCAGATGTGCAGTTTTCTGGGAAAAGATTCAGTATGACTGTCTACTCTTTGTGGGCTCAGGGGTCCGGGGGTGGTCCTACTACTACATGCTTATACAGGAAAGGCTATCCATAACTGAGTGATGCCATCCACAGCGGTTAATAAGAGTGCGTTATGCTCTGCTGCACCCAGCTGTCCATGTCAGTCATTTATTTGAGTGTCTAGCATGTAGTACTATGAAATATACGGGGAAGTGGAGTTTTTCTTGATGGCTGTGGGTACCAGGAGCTGAACCTGTAAATGTGTGATGCCTTCATGATAAGACCCTTTTAAGGCTAGTTTCACATGTCCGTCTGTCCTCTCTGACAAGCTGTTCCGTTGTGTGCAGCGGTTTTTGTCTGGCCGATTCCCAGCATACTAGCCGGGTAGTGGCCAGATCTCTGCCGGACCCCATTATAGTCAATGGGGGCAGGCGGCAGTATCCAGCAAAGCCCGGAGCCGGAGAGGACAGATGGAGATGTGAAACTAGTCTAAGGGTACTTTCACACTTGTGTTAAAGTTTTCCAGTATTGAGTTCCGTCCTAGGGGCTCAATACTGGAAAAAAAACGGATCAGTTTAATCCTAATGCATTCTGAATGGAGAGAAACCCGTCAGGATGCATCAGGATGTCTTCAGTTCAGTCCCTCTTACGGTATTTGGCCGGAGAAGATACTGCAGCATGCTGCGGTATGTTCTCCATCCAAAACTCCGGAACACTTGCCGGAATGCCGGATCCGACATTATTTTCCATTGAAATGTATTCATTCCGGATCTGGCTCCAAGTGTTCTGGCAAAACGGAGCCGGTTTTCCGGTCTGCGCATGCCCAGAACTTTAAAAATGCAAAATGCAAAGAAAAAAAATACCGGATCCGTTTTTTCAGGATGACACCGGAGAGACTGATCCGGTGTTTCAATGCATTTGTTAGACGAATCCGCATCCAGATCCGTCTACAAATGCTTTCCGTTTTCACACGGATTTCCAGATCCGGCAGGCAGTTCCGGCGATGGAACTGCCTGCCGGATCCTCACAACGCAAGTGTGAAAGTACCCTAAAGGTGGTTTACAGTAGTGGCAAAGTGGGCGAGGTTTTAAGAAATCTCATCCATACGTTGCTTTGTCCACTGCTGAATTCAAAATCAAAACTCCACCAACAGTTTCCCCATTGCCTTTAGTGTTAAAAACTCCACCTTGTGCACACAGTGTGAATATGGTCGAGGTTTGTTCAGTGACTTGTTACTCCTTCGAAGCTGATTTGATTGTGGATTTCTTAGAAGTCAATGCAGAAGCGGATAAACCTCAACCAAAGCTTATTCTAAATCTCTTCTAGAAACCGATGCAAACCAATGCTTCCCTATGGGACTGGTTCACATTTTCGCGTTTTACAGCGCGTTCGAACGCGCTGAAAAACGCCCGATGCATAAACAAGTACTTGAGCTTTTTTTGGGGCGTTTGTCGCGCGTTTTGGCCCATAGACTTCAATGGGAACGCGCAACGCTTGTATTTTGCGCGTTTTTGACACTGAAAACGCGCGTTTATGAATTTGCAACATGCTGGAAAGGCCAAACCCCAGGTACTAGGCACAGTTTTTGCATAATGCACTCTGATTGGCCAAACTTCATATAGACAGGGATATTTGGTCATTGGACAACACTGCAGTCAGTCACACAAACTATTGCCAAAAACGCGCGTCTCAGAAACGCCCCTTGCACACGACTGTATGCCCTCTGAGATATATTGTCCGTGAGCGGGCCATATGTTCCTGAGCGGCATACATCATGCGCACGGGAACGCACAGCATCATAGGTTACTACGATGCTGTGCGCATCAGGCCGCCCGCGGGACAATAGATCTATATGATCTATATGAGTGAAGGACAATAGCCCCGCGGGCGGCCCAATGCGCGCAGCATTACAGTTACCTATGATGCTGTGCGCTCCAGTGCGCACGATGTATGCCATTCCCGGACATATGGGCCGCTCACGGACAGTGTATCTCAGAGGGCATACGGTCGTGTGAAAGGGACCTTATGTTGAGGACTTTCACTGCAGATTTCATCCTTTTAAATGGAGAGGATGACATCCGCGGTAAATCCCTGAGACACTTGCTGCAGAATCTCCGCTGCACCCTCCTCTGTGCCAGCACCCTGAATGCCCTGCAGTTACTATCAGTGATCCGCGCCCTGCTAACGCTTGGAATGTCTTTTTCTTTTAAATCTCAGGCACAAAACTGTCTGAAAATCCTGAAGTCACGGAAGGGCTTTGAACTCAAGGTGCTGAAATCTCTGGGGATAGAGCTCACCGTGCAGAAGCAGAACATGTTGTACCACCTCGGGGAGGAGTGGCAGAAGCTAGCAGTGTGGAAGCTGCCCCCAACCAAAGGTGCCAATGATGGGAACTCTGAACCAGACACTGAATACATTGCTTAGTATTTTACCCGATTACTAGTTACACTTTGCATTCATGGCCGTGGACGAGGAACATACGATGCACTAAATGTCATATCACCTATAGAGTTGTATGGAGTGGTCACAAGCATACTTGGCGACTGCTGAATACAAGTCCTTCTCACTGTTTCTGTATTGGTGAGGGTGGGTCAGGGCCTCTCGTTCTATTCATTTTTAGTAGGTGCTCAGCTTTTATTGATAATTACTATAGAAGTGAATGGAGAATGCTATGCACCAGTCTGTCCATTCATTTTCTGCCTGCATGTGGAGGCAAGAGGCCTCTCCACCACGATGATGGGGGGGGGATCTCCATTCTGGATAGAGGTGCAGGTCTCAGATGTGACAGGCTGTGTAAGTTGAGAATGTCCTATTCATTGCTTCCATTGCAGATCCCTCAAGTTTGGAAATGATCTTGAAAACTGAATTGCACCTATGCACCCAGCCATCGACCGATGAAAACGGCTCTGCTCCCATACTGGGATCTGTCCTCCAGGCCTTGGCGATTCTGGGGGAGCTGAACACAAAGTTAAAGTTTTTCAGTAAGATTGTAATTGTATTAGATGGTTCTCTTCTGATCTGCATAAAGGGCACCAATTATTTCAAAAATCCAAATCACTTCTTTGGCCGCTGTACATGTATATTACATCTAGTGCCACCAGAATGAATGTATCCAATTCTTTGTTCTGTCCCTTGCCATGCATATTTTCTCTCTCCATGCCTGCTGAGTGGGCAGACTTTTTCTAGTGCCATGCTCAGCCAGACTGTCTCCCCACTTCTGCTCCCACTCCCCTCTCACAGCATTCAGCGATATCTGCAGCTGCATATCCCTCCTCTCCCCGTTTTTATTATATTGCAACCAACCATGATATAAAATCTGTTATCTATATTGTAGGTCAGTTACTCCTGAATTACATCCTTAAGCCTCTGGTATCCTATCCGTCCCTTCACGTTCTTGTGGAGACCCAGCCTCAGGGAGTCATACTGCGGTTTGAAAGCACGAAGGCTGACCTGGAGCACCCGCCACCTGCTGAGGTTTTCTTGAAGCTGAAGCTGGTTCTGGAGCTACTGCACACGCATTTACTGGGTGAGCAGAATAGGAGAGTACATGTATGACCAGTTTAATAGTATTATGTTTCTCAGGCTTCATCATAATCCTAGAACGTTGTGTCGCTGAGTGCAGGATACAAATGCATAGAGAAGGTTTATTTTCTATAGTATAAGCACAACCCGTTACAGCTCTCCAGGAAACGAGGAGGATGGTAAAATAGGTATTTAATGATTCTGTTTATCAGAAACGGGAAATATTGATTTCTTCCCCACTTAACAGCTTTGAATGCAGTTTAGGGAGACATTATGTTCTCACATTGGCTGTAATATGGGATAAAAATCGACTCTATGTATCTTCTGCAGCCTGCATGTGTTTTATTACATTGCATGCTGCTCAAGCCCTATCAATGTGAAATCCATCAGACATGCTCTTTGACAACTCAGTCTGTCTCCTCTCTCTCTCTCGCTCATCCCCTGAGTTTCTAAACTGACGCCTTTACAACCAAATAAAACTTAAATCAGAAGTAATGTCAGCTTTACAAGGATGCCTTCACTCGTGGTGAAAAAATCCGCCAGAAAATCCACAGAATTAAAGACTTTATCCTATGGGGGTGTAAAGTTTCAGTCCTCGCCCCCGGGGTTCCGCTGCGGGATAACATTCTGCAGCATCAATAGTGAATGTGTTGTGGCTTTTCTGAGGCAGAATGTCTCCATTTATTTCAGTGGGGATATAATCCACATCAGAATTCACAAAGAAATCTGCACCTACGTAGATTTTTCCACCATGTGAGAAGCCACCCTAAAGGAGAGCAGAGAGCAGGGCTGCAGACCAATCCGACAGATTTCCCACTGAACAGAACTGAGCAGCGTGCAGTGTAAGAGTTTACGAGAATACCTGCAGGCCGCAGAAAACAAAAGCAACATTTTTAATAAAAACCATTTACAACTATTTTGTTAATCTCATAATGCAGTTGCTCATAGGCTTTATCCCTTTACCCAGTTTTGGCCTTTATGAAGTGCCATTTTATTTATTTTTTGCCAGAACTTTTTTACAAAGTTAGGCCTCTTTCACACGAGCATGACTGATTAGGTCCGGGTGCGTTCAGTAAAACTCGCACCATTTTGCAAGCAAGTTCAGTCGGTTTTGTCTGCGATTGCGTTCAGTTTTTTCCGCGCGGGTGCAATGCGTTTTGATGCATTTTTCACGCGTGTGATAAAAAACATCTCCTAGCAACCATCAGTGAAAAACGCATTGCATCCGCACTTGCTTGCGGATGCAATGCGTTTTTCATGCAGCCCCATTCACTTCTTTGGGGCCATGGCTGCATGAAAAACGCAGAATATAGAAAATGCTGCGATTTTTCACGCAACGCAGAACTGATGCGTGAAAAGCAACGCTCATGTACACAGACCCATTGAAATGAATGAGTCAGGATTCAGTGCGAGTGCTATGCGTTCATGTCACGCATTGCACTCGCTTGTGTAAAAGGGGCCTTAGGGTACATATAGTGGCCCTAAACCTGTAGATGGCAGAAACGAGGGATGCCCAACCTGTTGCCCTCCAGCTGTTTCAAAACTACATTTCCCAGCATGCCTGGACAGCCTACAGCTATTAGGGCATGCCGGGAGTTGTAGTTTTGCAACAGCTGGAGGGCCACAGGTTGAGTATCCCCGGTGTGAACTAAGACGGGCTGCCCAGACCTACAAAAGATGTATCACAGAGGCTCAGACTTGGATACATGTGATGCAGCGATAGACACTTTTGTCTGGCTCTATACCAACTATTGGTTGGCTTACATTGAGGCAGAATTTTACTCCAGAATTGTGGTGCGTATGTATTCGGCCACACCCCTTCCAAAGATGATCCACCCCTTTCTGCTAAGCCCTGCCTTCTTTTAGAGCAAGTTGGAAGAAAAATGTAGAAACCATAGATGTGCCAAATTTTGCCAAAATTGCTCAAATTTGCAGTAATTTTTAGACAGATTTAAGGCGCAGACGCTAATACATCTGTGTGTGGAAAAAGATCTTTTTTAAATGTAAAAAATAGCAATTTTTTTTTAACAAAGCTTTTATTGTGTTATAAATTCAGTTTGCTCAATCTGTTCTTTCGGCCAATACAATATAACAGCAAATAATACATATACAAATAATAGTAATACATACTTTTTTTAACCCCTTAATGACCAGGCACCTTTTTTTTTTTCTTTTTTTGCGGTTTTGGTTTAAAGGGGTTGGCCACTTTGGAACATTTTTACTTTTACTAACTTTTTTTTCCCTGCTCCGTAATCTTTAGCAGTTTTTTCTTCCTTATTTTTTCTCCACTGCTGGTTTAGGACCCGGCTGCTGTCCCTGTAGACAGTGCCTGTGGACGAAAGAGGGCTGTCGGAGTGCCCCCACTCGCTTTACTTGCCATCTGCACACATCGGACAGCACATTGGAGGAATAGCATTGCTACTACTGCACAGATACCGAGCGCTTGATGTGGAATCTGCACAGTAGAGCGTGCAGTGCGACAGGACGGGGGAACCTAATGGATTTATTTTGTGTTATGTCATCTGTAGCAGCCTGAGCTGCCAAAACATGGCATGGGCACTGCTTACAGGAGCAGCAGCCTGGCACCAGCACCAGGGAAAGAATATGGAAGAAAGTTGCCGAAGTTTACAGGCGTGTGGGCAAACCACTTTTTTTTTTTATTTGTTAAGCTACCAAATTTGTCACCTTATGGCTTCAGCGGTGATGTGTCCACAAGAGACACGTCACCTCGGATGCCAACGGTTGGCCGAAGAGGATCAGGTGACCATGCCCATGCTGGGGAGGTAAAACACAAACCCCGGACCGGAATACGGAGATACGGGAGCAGGTAAGTATGATCACCGTATTTAGATGGGGACTCTTTCTCAATGTGAGCTCTGGCACGTGTTCTACAGGCAGGTTCTTGGCCTGGACGTTCCTGTGACACTTGTTTTTGGTGCTGTTTCTGAGGAGCCATCCTCCACTGTCCCAGGTATAACTGGGGGACACAGGACCCAATGCTGCTCTGTAGTTTAACCATTTATACCTCTGACATGTCTGTGACACATCAAAAATGTTCTGTAACTTCAAATATTCTAGCAAACATGGTCGTGTGTGTTTATGCAGCCAATTTAACGGCAATTTTTTTTTTTTAAAGGTGTAGTCCAGAATATTTAGAAAAGTACCTACCAACGAGGAATGGTATAAATAAATGGTATAGTAAATCCTTCACTGCTCTGGTTGTCCACCGCCAATCTTGCATCGATGACGTCACATACCACATTCTTGTGCCCGCAGCAATCTGCCGCCAGTCTTGGAGGTCCTGTGCCGTACATGCAAGCATCACAGCTGAAGCCATGGATTGGCTGCAGCAGTCACTTAAATGATGTATGTGATGTCATGGCTGCAAGAGCGGCATCTATGGAGTGGCAGGGATTTAACATGTAGTTGATGGATCTATTTTTGCTTTGTACCACTTCACGCCTGTAGACAGTTTAATTAAAATCCCATACAACCACTTCAAGTTTTGTATCCTTTTACTAGATGTCCCCGTAGAAAACCAAAGAGGAGAAGAAGAAAATAAGGTGGTTCTGGCAGAAGTTCTGGGTGATCTGATCTGGGAGGAGATTTCAGAATCCATCATTAAAGACTGTCTGGTCTACTCCATTCCCACCAACAGCACCAAACTTGAGCAATACGAGGAGGTAATTACTCTGAGGGTAAATGGGGAGGACTGCACAGAATACTACTGCAGTCCATGGGATTTTTACTGGATCCCACTAAGGCCTGCTGCAGGCGCTATTGACCACTGCATCTGAAGGGTTAAATGACTGTTCGGAGTCATGTTCGATCCCAGTCATTGCGGCCACATATATTACACAGCCGTCACCTGCCACGTACATACCAGGCTCAGCTCATGCCTGTTGCACACAGTTACGTAATTTTCTGTTAATGGGTAAAGGAAATTTCCCAAAAACTCTTCCAAATCAGAAAATAAACCTTGTAATAAACCTGCTTGCTTCATTTGCCAGCTGCTTCAGTTGATCCCCGCCATGCTGGTGTTATGCTATGGACCCGATAAGTCACCCATAATGATGTTCTACAATGGGACCGAGGGGTCAAATCACTGCTGTAGGGTGGTACAGTATGTCACTATGGTCAAAACCGCAATGTGCTCGACAGTGACCAAATGCTACTTGTGATATCCCTATGGGACTGTTCTTTATTGCTGCAACATGCTTGGCGCCCCCTGGTGTTCTTTTGATTCCCTAGACACCTAGGGGGAGACTTATCAAAGTGGTGTAAAGGAGAACCGGCTTACTTGTCCATAGCAACCAATCAGATTCCACCTTTCATTTTTCAAAGGAACTCTGAAAAATTAAAGGTGGAATCTGATTGGTTGCTATGGGTAACAACGTTACACCAGTTTAAATCTCTGGCGCTAGCGAGAAGAAGTTGCTTCTAGTGCTCCGATTGTTGTTCGACCTGTACAAGACAGAAATCACTCTGCCGCCTGTGTATATGAGGATCCGAGCAGTCAGACCAAGTGATATAGTGGGGATGTATAGTTAGTCGGACATAGGAGTGTTTTTTTTTTTGTTTTTTTTTTTATAAAAAATGTATGATTGCAGGTTGCCATTTTGGCGTATTTTTGGCTGGTATATATCCGGATCTTGCAGCCCCAACTGCAGAGTTATATGGTTGCATCATCTGGATTCTAATTTATAGTCTCAACATGTTTTATTCTTAGTCTCTTACTTTTTCTTTAGTTTTCTTTATGTATTTTTATTTTTTGCTTCTTTAGAAACCGGTTGATCTGCCCAGAAGTGCAATCTACTAAAAACGGTTATTATTTGGCAGAAATAGCATTGTACTGTTATATAGCTGATTGGTATAATTGGAGGCTATGTGCTTTTTACTTTCAGGTTATAAAAGCAACTGAACAGTTCGAAAATGACCTTAAAGGAATGAAATACCTGAAGGGTGATGCCACCGAGCTTCTTAAATATGCCCGAAATGTCAACTCCCACTTTGCCAGTAAGAAATGCCAGGATGTAATTGTTACTGCTAGGAACCTGATGACCTCAGAGATACACAACACTGTGAAGGTAAGTGAGCCCTCAGCGCATTGTCCATATGGCAGAGGTAAAACGCCGGACCAGATATTCAGAAAGAACGATCTGTACAGAATAAAGGGAGTCCATCGGCTACCTCTACTGTAAGCAACGTCGTTGTATGTACATCCATCTAACACCATTCAGGCTTACCTTTGTTAGCTCTGCCTCTACTTTGAAACTGAAGAAAATGTATTTCATTTGGTATGCATATGAGATCCAAAGTGCCCAGCAGGGTGTCTCCACGAGAACGCCTCTTCATCTCCAGCGTTACCTCCTTTTTCGCTTTCCACTGCGCCCGCTTCTTAAACTTCATGATTTGCCTTCAGCTCCACTAGCAGCTTCAGAGCAGCGTCACATGCGCTATACCTACAGTGAGTCTGATGCCCACTGCAGCGAAGGCAATGCAAGGCTCCGGCAGATTCACAGTCTACGCCTGCGCGAGTTTTCAGTGAGACACAGGCTGACGTCACAGGCGGAGTTGACGGGAAATAGTGACTTCTAAGAAGAGGCCCTGAGTGGAAAGTTCAAGGGTAGGTAATGCTAAAGATAAAGAGGCGTTGTTGGGCTCCTGCGAGAGGCGTACTTGGGCACTTGGAGGAAGCAGTCCGAGGCTCGTGAAGCCATTGGTGATGCCCTGCTTGGCACTCTCCCCTCACCCATGACATCACCCATGCGTGATGGACCTCCCATCCAGGATAGGAAACCTGAGGATATAAAAAGTTCACACCCCCACCACACCTCAGTTCAGGTTTCCTTTGCTCCGGATAGGAAGTCCTGGGGAACCTACCCCTGAAGAAGTTCACACCAAGATGGCTGTAGAGGGTCCAGGTTTTTAGTCCATGGGTGACCTTTCCTATGGCAGCGTAAGAGTCTTTGGGGAGCTGCTTGTCGAGCCTGCTGTTCCTCCACCTCTACTCCCAGTTTCCCCAATGTTTGGAGCTGCTGTGGCCGTGCCAGGTGGCTCCAGTTTGATCACAGTGTGGAGGACTTGCAAAGATGGCCGCAGCATCTGGGTAGAAGGAACCGGGTTCTATTCTCTGCTTTTTTTTTTTTTTTTGTAAAAAAAAAAACCTGACGGTTCCTTCAGAGTAATCTTAAATGTAAAGAGATTAAACACAAATCTGAGATTAAAAACTGTAAACCCAATAGTTCTCTCCCAGAACTGTTGGGTGGCAAGTATAGATCTAGAGGAGGCATACTATCTTATCCTAATCAGTGTCAGCTCCCTAAAATTTTTGAGAACGGCCGTTTGGGTTCAAGGCTCTCTTCTTCATCTGCAATACAAAGCCCTCCCCTTTGGAATATCACAGGCTCCTCTGGTGTTTACCAAGATTATAGCGGAAGCAGCAGCCTATGTAAGATTAAAAAGAATCACTCTAGTACCTTATTTAGACTAATTTTTAATAATTTCCCAGACAGAATCGTCTTTGAAGCAGGAGAGAGCTCAATTGTGTGTAATTCTGGAATCTTTAGGATGGAAAATTTGGAAAAAATCCAAGTTACTTCCTTCTAAGAGATGCATGTTTTTGGGAATACTACTAGATTCCCAAAATCAGAGCTGTTTCCTGCCAGAACAGAAGGTGATGTTATTGGTAGACAAAATACAGGATCTCTTTCTCAGTTATGGCTGTTCCCTGAGACGGGCTATGTCAGTGCTAGGTTTAATGACCTCCACCATCCCGGCGGTAACCTATGCTCAGTTTCATTCAAGACCATTGCTGGAGGACATTCTGAAGAACTGGGACGGTTGTCCCCTATCCTTGGACTACAACTTCCAGTAGCAAGGATGTCATTACTATGGCGGACAATCCCAACGAATTTATCCAGGGGATGCCCTTGGGTTTCTCAGAATCCGATAGCAATTACCACGGAAGCAAGCCCTTGGGGATGAGGAGCCCATTCAGGGGGAGACTTCTGGTAGGGAAGATGGAACACTCAGTCCAGAAACCGTTCCTAAAACTACAAGGAACTAAGTGCAATAAAAGAGGCTATATTAAAAATCCCATTGACATTGGCAGAAAGAACTGTAATAAAATATTCAGACAATACAACAGCAGTGCCTTCTATAAACCACCAGGGGGCACAAGAATAAGAGATCTGTTGACGTTATCCCAGGAGATTTTTCAAATTGCAGGGAGGAACCAGTTCATTCTCAGAGCAGTTCACCTCAGAGGGAAGGATGCCCTGGCCGATCTTTTGAGCAGGAAAGCGTTAAAGCAGGTAGAATGGTGCCTTCACAATTCAATTTTCCAGCTCATAGTACAGAAGTGGGGGTCTACCAACTAACGATCTTTTTGCAACAAGGGAGAACAAAAAGGTGGACAGATTTTTTTGTCACTCAATAGAATGGACTTCCCGACAGTGATAGACGCATTAACCCAGTAATGGAATCAGGAGTTCGGATATGCCTTCCATCCGTATTTACTCATTCCCAAAGTCCTGAAGAAAGTTATCCAGGAGAGGACTTCTTTGATTTTAATAGCTCCAAGATGGCCTAAAACCTAGCGACGGAACCCCCATGGATGCTTCCAGTGTGGGACAACCTTCTGTATCAGGGTCCAGTTTTTTAACCCAGACTAGGTCTTTTACAACTAGCAGCCTGGAAATTGAAAGGATAATATGGGCTAGGAGGGGCTCGTCAAACAAGGTAGTTTCCACTTTACCGGCCATTAGGAAAGAGGTCTCGGCTAAAAAGTATGTTAAGATTTGTGATACATTCTCTAAATTTTTAGGAAGGTCTCCTGACCCTTTGCAAAACAATTTAGTATGTCCAGTACTCAAGGTGCCTGCAAGCAGGCCTGGACAAGAATCTAAAAAGTACAACTCTAAAAGTCCAAGTAGCGGCCAAGTCTTTTCTACGATTTTAAACTATCAGAGCATTCTTGGATAAAAGGGTTTTTATCAGCAGCCTCCAGGTTACAGCCCTGTTTAAGACCTCTGTCTCCCCAATGGGATTTAAATGTAGTATTAACTGCCTTGAACCTATTTTAGAGACGCCAATCAAGGTCCTCACTTTAAAAATGACTTTTTTGTTCGCTATCTGCTAGGCGAGTTTCTGAGATCCAGGCATTTTCAGACTTCCCTCCTTATACAAATCTATTGGAAGATCAAGTCAGTTTAAGGCCTTTACCTTTTTTCTTGCCTAAGGTGATTTCTGACTTCCATAGAAACCAGGACATAATTCTACCTTCTTTTTGTGTTAATCCCAATAATTCTAGAGAACAAAATTTTCATTGCCTAGACATTAGAAGATGTTTAAAGGGAACCTGTCACCTCAATAAACTGTCCCAAGCTGCCGGCAGCACCATAGAGTATCCAGGTTCGTGTTTCTAATCATCCTTTTCTATCTGTTGTCCGATCTGGTAAAAGCGCTCAAAATGATCTTTTATTCCCGGCCGGCGCACACCTCGAGTCAGGCTTGAAGTCATGGAGGCAGCGGCCTCCTTGCTTCAAGTCGCAGTAACCACGCCCCCTTTCCTGCCCCTTCGCTGACTGACAGCGTTTATGCACGACAGCCGGCTGTCAGTCACAGCGAAGGGGCAGGAAAGGGGGCGTGGTTACTGCGGCTTGAAGCAAGGAGGCCGCTGCCTCCATGACTTCAAGCCTGACTCGAGGTGTGCGCCGGCCGGTAATAAAAGATCATTTTGAGCGCTTTTACCAGATCGGACAACAGATAGAAAAGGATGATTAGAAACACGAACCTGGATACTCTATGGTGCTGCCGGCAGCTTGGGACAGTTTATTGAGGTGACAGGTTCCCTTTAATCACTTACCTGGAATCCTCTAAGGATTGGAGCATAGATGAAAATCTCCTGATCCAGTTTTAGGGATCTGGTAAGGGAAAGAAAGCTTCCATAGCCTTGATTGCAAGATGGTTTAAGTTTGTCATATCTTGTGCTTATTCGGCGAGAGGTCTGCCCGTTCCAGAGGGGTTTGGGAATCGCTCAACTAGGGCAGTAGCTATTACTTGGGCAGAGAGGGCGGAGGCTTCCTTATCTCAGATTTGCAGAGCGGCCACCTGGTCTTCGCCCCATACTTTCTTAACCCCTTAATGACCAAGCCTGTTTGGGCCTTTATGACCAAGCGTTTTTCGTCCTTTTTTCATGGTCTCGTTCCCAGAGCTATAACTTTTTTATTTTTCCGTCTATATAGCAGTATGAGGGCTTGTTTTTTGCGGGACAAGTTGTAGTTTTTAATAGCGCCATTTTGGGGTACACATAACTATGTTATTAACTTTTATTAACTCTTTCTGGGAGGGAGAAGGGGAAAAATAGTACTACTGCAACTGCGTTTGTACATTATAAATTTTACGGTGTTCATTATTCGGTAAAAGTAACATAATATTTTCATTCCCTGGGTCAGTACGATTACAGGGATACCAAATACTTATAGTTTTTTTAAGTTTTACTACTTTTTTCAATAAAACCCCTTTTTAACAAAAAAATGATTTTGCATTGCCACTTCCCAGGACCCATAACTTTTGAATTTTTTCTATGGAGTTGTGTGAGGGCTTGATTTTTGTGGACGACTTCTATTTTTCATTGGTATAATTTTTTGTAAATTCCGCTTTTTGATCGCTTGTTATTTCGTTTTTTCTGTGAAAATTAAGAATAAATTAGAAATTCGGGCTTTTTTTATTTATTTTTTAACGGCGTGTACTATAGGGGATAATTTATGTAATATTTATGTAGTGCCGGTTGTTACGGACCGGCAATACCAAACATGTGGGGGATAAGTTTTTTGCAATTTTTTCATTGAAAGCGTATTTTCAATTGAAAAAAAGCATATTTTTATATTTCATGGAATTTTTTATTTAATAAATGTGTATTTTTTCTAATTTTTTTACTACTTAATAGTCCCACATGAGGACTATAATATACAGTATTTTGATTGCTTTTAAAATGTAATGCATTATATCTATAATGCATTACATTTTAAATGCAGTCAATTCTACCTTTGACCAGCAGGCTACGCCAGAGGCATAGCCTGCTGGTGAATACTTCAGGGCAGGCTCAGGGCCCTGCCGGAAGGAAGGTGAGCTTCCAGCCCATCAGCACCCCGCGATCGCATCTGCGGGGTGCTGATGGGTGACAGAGGGAGTTCGCTCCCTCTGTCAACCCTTTACATGCGCAGGCGCCATTGCGCCCGGCATGTAAGGGGTTAAACAGCCCGGATCGGCACTCCTGCCGGCCCGGGCTGTTAGAGCAGGGTCGCGGCTCTCATGTGAGAGCCGGGCCAGCGCTCCCCGCTGCACGGGGGACCCGTGCAGCGCTTAGACTGGGCCGCCGTAAAAACGCGGCAGCCCAGCCTATGGCCCCTTAGTGACCGCCGTAAAAACACGTATGGGTGGTCACTAACAGGTTGCATCTGGACTCTGATGCTGTCTTTGGGAGGAAGGTACTGCACGCTGTGGTCTCCCCTAATTTTAAGTTCATAGTTTAGTCCGCATGGGTGAGGGGAAAACATAAATTGCTTACCGGTAATTGTTTTTCTTGAAACCCATGACAGCACCCCAAAATTTTCCTAACCCTTTTTTTTCTTTAATGGGGCTTATTCTTGAAGTTATTATATCCCAGTTTAGTTGGGGAAAGAATGTACCGTATTGGTTCCCCGGCTGGGGTCTATCTCTTTTTTTCTTTTGTTGTGTTATCACACCTCCTGAGGGTCTTTTCCTTGCAGATCACTGAGGTTTGGTGGGGGTGAACTTTTTCTATCCTCAGGTTTCCTGTCCTGGATGGGGAGGTCCATCACGCATGGGTGCTGTCAAGGGTTTCAAGAAAAACAATTACCGGTAAGCAGTTTATGTTTTCTGGAGATAGATAAAACTAACAAATGATGTTAGATGGATGTACATTGCACTGGAGTTGCTTACGTATAGTAGAAGTAGCGGACAGATTCCCATTAGGGTATTTTCCATCTGGATAACACATAGCATCCGGACTGAATCCTGACCCATTCACTTCAGTTGGTCTGTGCACTTGAGTGTGGTTTGCACAATTGAATACAGACATCAGGTCAACATGCATCTTATCGGTGGAGTAGGGATGTCCCCATGTAAATCCAGCCTTCTAATTGTTGGACCACATGCTTTTTGCTTTGCTCCTAGATCACACCAGACTCTAAAGTGACAGTGCCAAAACTCCAGAGCCCTGGGGGAGGGAAGGTAAAACAGCCGAAGAGTCCATTACATGAAGCCCCAGCTTTGGAGAATGAAGCCAAGTTGAGCCAGCACACGTTCTCGCTGCCCACCTGCCGGATCAGCGAGTCTGTGGAGAAGCTGATGGAACTTGCCTACCAGACCCTCTCAGAAGCTACAACGAGTAATAAGCCCTGGTAAGTTGGGGTTATAGCGCCAAAGACAAAGGGGTGATGAGTGTCTGACCGTGGGGGTCCAAGTGCTGGGACCTCCACCGAGGGGGTCCACTGGCTAGTTGCTAAGTTTTAATCTTGGGACAAACCCTGTAAGATTGAAGTACAGTACAAAGCTACTGTTCTATAGTTGTATAGGAGAAACGGCTGAAGTGTGTGGCCAGCTTTACAGGTGGTTGATCAGTTCAAGATGGACTCCCGGGGCCGCTATTTATCTTCAGTCTGAAGGGGTCACAGTGCCGAGATGAGCATGCCGCCTCTTCATTGTATACCAACCACTGTGCCTTATGGTGTAGAGCGGCTGTGCACGGGTATTGCAGCTCTGTCCCATTCACTTGATTGGGACCTGGCTGCAGAAAGGCCATGTCACTGATTGATGTGACGTCCCAGGGTGCAGCAGCACCTTCCCACAGCTGGGTGCCAGGATTCAGACCCTCACGGATCTGATATTCTTCTTTATACAAAGTCACATTGTACTTCCACTTGATAAGGTCCTTCACAGATCCATGAGGACAGCACTTCTTCAGCTTTGTAGAGTAGGTTATAGTTTTTGATTCAGTCCATTTCTTTGTGCTTTATTCTTTTGTATGTGGTATTATGCTGTTGACCACTGCTTCCCCTTCTTTTCAGTGCCATCCAGCTCTTCTACACTGTCAGAAACATTTTCCATCTGTTCTATGATGTTGTCCCAACGTATCACAAGTGAGTGTCCTCAGCGTCTTCATAAAGCCTCACGCCTTCAAGTCTGTGTGCACCACCCCTATGAAGGGTTTGCATAGGTGCTGAGCCTTTGTGGCCATCTGCAGATAGTGGGGGAGATTTACTGATCAAAATGCGCCTGACTACTGGAAAAATGGCTTGCATGCTGTGCACCACATTTATCAAATGCTTTAGGAACTTTTTGTAGTCGTCTGACAAGGGGGCACGCGGTTTGGAGAGAATGGGGCGGAGCATTAAAGCGCGACAGTTTGTCCTAAAATTGCAGCAAATTCTGCTGCCAAGTAAGCCAACTAATAGGTGGTATAAGATGCACCAGGTCTATCTTCCGGCATCAGCGACTGATAGATTTAGTGCATTATTAGACTGCATTAATATTACACGGGTAGATACTTGTTCAGATAATCGCTAACAAACATTGTATGAGCGCTTGTTACTGATCTGGCGGTGTAATACTGCCGCTGATTACCCAATGAACCGGCAAACTCTTATTCATTGGGCAATTGGAATCTTTCAGCAGGTTTAAAAATCATTGTTTGTCAGCACCAGGTCATGCTGTGTAATCGCGGTCTTCTGCCGTCTGTTTCTCAGAAAGGCATCAGCGAAAAAAAAATTGTTATACCAGTGGCTCTCCTATATGGACAATATGCAAGGTGCACGTGTCTGAACTGACTCGCCCTAGTCAGAAGAGTCAGGCGTATAGGAAACTAGGAAGACAGGCACTCTCTATCAGGTCACCAGCAGATAGCACCAAAAGACAGGGATCTTTATTTTTGTAGTAGTAATGATAAAATCAGTATCATTACTAGTACAAAAATATAGTTTTTTTTAACATACCTACAGTATACTATCCCTGTCTTTTGGTGCTATCTGCTGGTGACCTGATATAGAGTGCTTGTCTTCCTAGTTTCTTATCAGTGAAAATAAGTTGAACCTATGATTCTACAATGGTGACCCAGAAGAAGACACAACACAATTACATTATATTAGGAGAGGTGCTAGAGTTTTTGATAGCAAGAATAGCGCTGCAGAATATTATCAGAAACGCGGATCCCCCAATTGAGCAGAACACAGCACTATGTATGCCCGCTACCCTACATTCCTTTCCTCAATGGATGATGCCATCAGCTTTGTGTTTTAGGCTGCAGTGGCCCCTCGTAGGGTCAGCACCGGCTCCTCCTCTAAGCCCTTTGTCGCTTTTGCTGACGTTCCACTATTTGCTCATCCTTCTGCCTTTGCACAGTGGAAGACTGTAGATCTCCTTAGATCAGTTGGGTTTGTGGTATACTGTAATCCTTGCTGCCGCTTGCACCCGGGGCTCTTGCACTGAGGCTTCATGCAGGCATATGATGCGCTAGGTGCCGTGGACCTGCCAAAAGCAATGCATGCAACATCTGATGGAGCATTGCAAGATTTTTAGTTTCTGTTGAATTGGTCCGGAATCTGACAGAAGCAGCATCTGTACTTCTGTAATCGGAGGCACCTCTGTACGTCTGTAATCGGAGGCACCTCTGTACGTCTGTAATCGGAGGCACCTCTGTACGTCTGCAATCGGGGGCACCTCTGTACGTCTGCAATCGGGGGCACCTCTGTACGTCTGCAATCGGGGGCACCTCTGTACGTCTGTAATCGGGGGCACCTCTGTACGTCTGTAATCGGGGGCACCTCTGTACGCCTGTAATCGGGGGCACCTCTGTACGCCTGTAATCGGGGGCACCTCTGTACGCCTGTAATCGGGGGCACCTCTGTACGCCTGTAATCGGGGGCACCTCTGTACGCCTGTAATCGGGGGCACCTCTGTACGCCTGTAATCGGGGGCACCTCTGTACGCCTGTAATCGGGGGCACCTCTGTTACTATTGCATGCAAAAGAAAGAGCCTAAGATTGGACACAGGCACTGCGGATTTCCAGTGCAGCAATTTACAGTACACGTGGATGGGGTTTTTAAAACCTTATCCACATGTACTGGAAAATGTCTGCATGGAAATCGGTGTGCGTTGGAGCTTTTCAGACGCCTCAGTTTCGCATCCTGCACTTGTATTTTATGGATTTATGAATAAAGAAAGGATTTTATGGCGAGCGCCGTATTGTTTCATCCTTCAAAGATTGGATTATGACGTATTATATGCAGAGCACCACTTACCCATTATTAGCCGTCCCTGATAAGTTCCTATGGTATTGCAGCGATTGGAGCAGAAGAAGGTAGTGCCGACATATCGACTTTATTGAAGTTGTCCGATCCACAGCGTCCTCATTCTGTTACATATTTTCACTGTGAACGTCTATCTTTTCATTGCATAGTGCAAAATCTGGGGCAGAAATTATCTGCACTACCTGGACTTATAGAAGCATGATGTCTGCTGGGCTATATCTTTCTGGCTGTTCTTACTGATGGGAGACGGCGTCAATTGGCCGTATACACATAATACTACCATGGTCACTAATACGGAGCGTGGCAAGGCAAGTGTAGAAACCTTAACATTCAGTTTTACAGTCTCAGGAGAAGTTTATGTACTGTTCTCTTGATGGCAGGGTGGATTTGATTTAAATCAAACTGATTTAAATCACGATTTAAATCACTAGTCAGTAAGGCTTGATTTAAATCATAGTTTTCTACATAAAGCTACTTTCACAGTTGCGTTTGGGGATCCGCTTGTGAGATCCGTTTGAAGGTCTCACACGAGGCCCCAAACTGATCCGTTCAGCCCAGATGCATTCCGAATGAATGCGGATCCGTTCAGAATGCACTGGTTTGGCTTCATACCGCCTGCTGTCCGTTTAGGAGGCGGACACCAAAAAACTGTTTGCAGAGTTTTGGTGTCCGCCTAGCGATGCTGAGCCAAACGGATCCGTCCTGACTTACGATGTAAGTCAATGGGGACGGATCTGTTTGCATTGAATTTCAATGGGGGTCAGAACGTATCCGTTTGGGACTTAGCATTTTTTCCACTTATAATAAAAACCGATCCGTTTTGAACGGATGCATTGGCTTGTATTTTCAGTGCGAATCCGTCTGTACAAGTACTGGACGGACCTGCACTGAACGCAAATGTGAAAGTAGCCCTAAGACTAATTCTTGCTGGTATAACTTAATATAACTAATTTTCGGTGAAGAAGAGGCCTGTGATCTCTGCGGAGTCGCATTCAGTTTTGAGAACTGCAAAAGTAAAGCAAGCATCTGTGATAATATCTTGTAGGCAGAGAAACTGCCCAATAATCTAAGAAAAACCTCTGGAAGAGCATGACATTGTGAATGGATTAATGGAATTTATTTACAAAAAAAAATTAAACATTTACAGCCTTATTCTACATAATTAAAAACTAATTTATTTCATGATGGAATAACCTTTGGATGGTAATATATTTTCCTCAAAAAGCATTTTATATAAAAAAATCCAACTCAAATTAAAAAAAATCCGATTTAAATAAAAACAATCTGATTTAAATCGAATAAATCCGATTTTTTTTTTTTTTTTTTTTTAAATCATTGATTTTTATCCACCCTGCTTGATGGTGAGGTGCGCTTCGGTGCTTCTCCATGATTAGTGGTTCCCATCTTTTAGTTTTTTTCCCCGCTTTGCTTTAATTGGAAACTTTAATAAGAGCGCCTCATGTACAGCGCGGCCTCTCTACACTTTCTTGCTTCCAAACACTTAGGAAGTCTGTTTAGCTCTGGGAAAGTTAGATTAAGAGCTCACGCAGACAAACGTGTGCCGCTTGTGCCATGCATTATTTTTGGTCCCTAATGCTTGGGCACTGTCCACGTGGCCTGAGCTGATCTACACCCATTCTACTTGAATATGAATATATTATATATATATATATATATATATAGTGCACACATGGCCTGCTCTCTGCGGGCACACGTTCGTGTGCATGAGCCCTATCTGGGAGTGTGACAGGACGGTAGGCTGTGTGTCACCTTGTCAGAAGATGTTCACGGGAACAAATGACTGATATTTCAAGTGAAGAACTTGTTATTGGCTTCTAATTTTTTATTTAATTCAATAAATAGGATACAATAATGTGGAATGGATGTAAATTGACTTAATAGTCTGGGAGACCTGAAGCTTTGATGGCGACATTGAATGGCATGTGTGACAAGGGACTTTGACTCTGGCTTGCTCGTTCTCGGCCTCTCGCTCTCCGTCTCTGAGTGTTGGCACGTATTCGGTGACCCTGTCTATATATACCAGTGGTGATAACAGGGATGTTCTTCCTTTTCAGAGAGAACCTACAGAAACTTCCACAGCTCTCCGCCATCCACCATAACAACTGCATGTACATCGCGCACCACCTGCTAACTCTCGGACACCAGTTTCGGTATCGCCTTCCTGTTCCACTCAGTGACGGAGCTGCCACATTTGTGGACATGGTACCTGGATTTAGACGTTTAGGTAGGAAGTTTCGTGGGATCTGTGGAAATTTCTGGGTGTTTTGCACATTGCCATTCACTAATACGTGAGCTAGGATTTTCTCACAGATACTCCAGAAATTCTTTTAGGAAAGTTGCCATATTGCTCAGTGTATGTAAATTTACAAAAGTGGTATTTAGGGCATGACGGCCGAAACATGTAAATCGCCCTATAAGGGGGCTACAGTCACAACCTGTGGTGCTGATGTTTCCGTCTATTGTGTCCATTGTTTCACCAGGCACAGAGACTTTTCTGGCACAAATGCGGCTGCAGAAAGGGGAGCTTCTTGACAGGTTATCAAATGCACGCTCCTTCATTAACATGGAGGACGAAGACAACTACACAGCTGCACACAAAGCGATACGGCAGGTACAGAAGCTGCACTTTTTTTTTTTTTTAACCGCTTCAGCCCCCCTAGCTTAAACACCCTTAATGACCAGGCCACTTTTTACAATTCTGCACTACACTACTTTCACCGTTTATTGCTCCGTCATGCAACTTACCACCCAAATGAATTTTACCTCCTTTTCTTCTCACTAATAGAGCTTTCATTTGGTGGTATTTCATTGCTGCTGACATTTTTACTTTTTTTGCTATTAATCAAAAATGACCGAAATTTTTGCAAAAAAATGACATTTTTCACTTTCTGTTGTAAATTTTTTTAAAAAAAACTACATTTCTATATAAATTTTTCTCTAAATTTATTGTTCTACATGTCTTTGATAAAAAAATCCAATAAGTGTATATTTATTGGTTTGGGTAAAAGTTATAGCGTTTACAAACTATGGTGCAAAAAGTGAATTTCGGCATTTTGAAGCAGCTCTGACTTTCTGAGCGCCTGTCATGTTTCTTCAGGTGCTAGAATGTCAGGAAAGTATAAATACCCCCAAATCACACCATTTTAGATAGAAGACACCCCAAAGTATTCACGGAGGGGCTTGGTGAGTTCATGTATCATTTCATTTTTTTCACAAGTTAGCGGAAAATGACACTTTCTGAGAAAAAAAAAAAAAAAAAGTTTCAATTTCTGATAACTTCTGGCAAAAAAAAAAAAATCTCAGACGGACTCACTATGCCCCTCAGTGAATACCTTGGGGTGTCTACTTTCCGAAATGGGGTCATTTGTGGGGTGTGTTTACTGTTCTGGCATTTTGGGCGGGGCTAAATTGTGAGCCGCCATGTAAAACCTAAAGGTACTCATTGGAATTTGGGCCCTTACGCATCCAGGCTGCAAAAGTGTCACTCATGTGGTATCGCCGTACTCAGGAGAAGTGGGGCAATGTGTTTTGGGGTGTATTTTACATACACCCATGTTGGGTGAGAGAAATATCTCTGTAAATTGTCAACTTTGTATAAAATTTTTAAAAGTTGTCGTTTACAGAGATATTTTTCACACAAAGTATGGGTATATATAAAAATACACCCCAAAACACATTGCCCTACTTCTCCTGAGTACGGCGATACCACATGTGTGCCACTTTTTGCAGCTTGAGTGCGCAAAGGCCCTAATTCCAATGAGTACCTTTAGGATTTCACAGGGCATTTTTACGCATTTGGATTCCAGACTTCTTCTCACGCTTTAGGGCCCCTAAAATGCCAGGGCAGTAAAATACCCACATGTGACCCCATTTTGGAAAGAAGACACCCAAGGTATTCTGTGAGGGGTATGGTGAGTTCATGTAAAATTTTATTTTTGTCACAAGTTAGTGGAATATGAGACTTTGTAAAAAAAAAAAAAAAAAAAACAATTTCCGCTGACTTGTGCCAAAAATAAAAATTCTGTGGACTCACCATGCCCCTCACAGAATACCTAGGGTGTCTTCTTTCCAAAATGGGGTCACATGTGGGGTATTTATACTCACCTGGCATTTTAGGGGCCTCTAAAGTGTGAGAATCAAATGCGTAAAAATGTCCTGTGAAATCCTAAAGGTACTCATTGGTTTTAGGCCCCTTTAGCACTCAGGCTGCAAAAGTGGCACTCATGTGGTATCGCCGTACTCAGGAGAAGTAGGGCAATGTGGTTTGGGGTGTATTTTACATATACCCATGCTGCGTGTGAGAAATATCGCTGTAAACGACAACTTTTTAAATTTTTTTATTCAAAGTTGTCAATTTACAGAGATATTTCTCTCACCCAGTATGGGTATATGTAAAAATACACCCCAAAACACATTGCGCTACTTCTCCTGAGTACGGCGATACCACATGTGTGACACTTTTTGCAGCCAAGATGCGCAAAGGGGCCCAAATTCCAATGAGTACCTTTTAGGAGGGCATTTTTACGCATTTTCTTCTCACGCTTTAGGGGTCCCTAAAATGCCAGGACAGTATAAATACCCCACATGTGACCCCATTTTGGAAAGAAGACACCCCAAGGTATTCCATGAGGGGCATGGCGAGTTCATAGAAGATTTTTTTTGGCACAAGTTAGTGGAAATTGATTTTTTATTGTTTTTCTCACAAAGTCTCCGTTTCCGCTAACTTTTGACAAAAAGTTTAATTTTTCATGGACTCATTATGCCCCTCAGCGAATACCTTGGGGTGTCTTCTTTCCAAAATGGGGTCACATGTGGGGTATTTATACGGCCCTGGCATTTTAGGGGCCCTAAAGCGTGAGAAGAAAATGCGTAAAAATGCCCTCCTAAAAGGTACTCGTTGGAATTTGGGCCTTTGCGCATCTTGGCTGCAAAAGTGTCACTCATGTGTATCGCCGTACTCAGGAGAAGTAGGGCAATGTGTTTGGGGTGTATTTTTACATATACCCATGCTGGGTAAGAGAAATATCTCTGTAAATTGACAACTTTGAATAAAATTTTTAAAAAGTTGTCGTTTACAGCGATATTTCTCACACCCAGCATGGGTATATATAAAAATACACCCCAAAACACATTGCCCTACTTCTCCTGAGTACGGCGATACCACATGAGTGACACTTTTTGCAGCCAAGATGCACAAAGAGGCCCTAAAACCAATGAGTACCTTTAGGATTTCACAGGCCATTTTTACGCATTTGGATTCTCACGCTTTAGGACCGCTAAATTGCCAGGGCAGTATAAATACCCCACAAGTGACCCCATTGTGGATAGAAGACACCCCAAGGTATTCTGTGAGGGGTATGGTGAGTTCACAGAAAAAAAAATTTGGAACAAGTTAGCGGAAATTGTTTTTTTTTGTTTTTTTTACAGTCTCATATTCCACTAACTTGTGACAAAAATAATATTTTCCATGAACTCACCATACCCCTCACGGAATACCTTGGGGTGTCTTCTTTCTAAAATGGGGTCACATGTGGGGTTTTTGTACTGCCCTGGCATTTGAGGGTCTCCGCAATCATTACACGTATGGCCAGCATTAGGAGTTTCTGCGATTCTCCGTATATTGAGCATACTGGTAATGAGATTTTTTTCCGTTCAGCCTCTGCGCTGAAAAAAAAAAATGAACGGCACAGATTTTTCATTCGCATCGATCAATGTGGATGAAAAATCTCTGCCAAAATCAGTGACTGCGGTGCGGTGGGCTGGGCGCTAGCTACCTAACAAGTAGCTAGCTAACTGGCGGTAAAGGGGGCCCTTATGCCCCATTCACACGTCCGAAATTCTGTTTGCGGAACGGAATTGCGGACCCATTCATTTCTATGGGGACAGACTTTGTCCCGCTCGGATCCGGAATTACGGATCTGCGCTTCCGGTCTGCACTTCCGTTCTGCAAAAATATAGAACATGTCCTATTCTTGTCCGCAACTGCGGACAAGAAAAGCATTTTCTATATAGTTCTGGCAATGTGCGGATCTGCAAAATGCGGAAAGCACATTGCCGGTGTCCGTGTTTTGAGGATCCGCGGATCGGATCCGCGTGATCCGCGGATCCGTGAATCCACGGATCCGCAAAACACATATGGACGCCTGAATGGAGCCTTACAAGGGGTGTGATCAATGACAGGGGGTGATCAGGGGTCTAGATGGGGTGATCAAGGGGTTAATAGGTGAGGGGGTGGGGGGTTAGTGTAGTGTTTGGTGCAACTTTACTGTAGTTACCTGGTCCTCTGGTGGTCGATCCCAGTAAATGGGACCACCAGAGGACCAGGTAGCAGCTATATCAGACGCTGTTCATAAAACAGCGTCTGATATAGCATTTTGATGCGATTTTATTCGCATCTACAGCCTGCCAGCGATGATCCATCGCTGGCAGGCTGTAGCCGAACTGCTGTGCCGCGCTTCCCTGTGAACGCGCACGCGCGCGCGTTCACAGGAAATCTCGGCTCTCACGAGATGACGCGCCGACGCGTCAACTCAGAGCTACAGGGCCGCCCGCAGGACGCATCCCTGCGTTAGGCGGTCCTGTAGCGGTTAAATTGCACCATAAGAAAATAAATATATTAATATACCAGTTGGAAACGGAACACCGTTTTCCACTTTAAAAATCAACTAACGAAGTTATTCAACGAAGTCTAACGCGACTTTGCGAATAAGGGTCCTTTCACACTGGCGTTTTTGTTTTCCGGCATAGAGTTCCGTCCTCGGCGCTCTATGCCGGAAAAATCCTGATCAGGATCATCCCCATGCATTCTGAATGGAGAGAAATCCGATCAGGATGTCTTCAGTTCAGGACCAGAACGTTTTTTGGACACAGCAAATACCGCAGCATGCTGCGCTTTTTGTTCCGACCAAAAATCCGGAACACTTGCCGCAAGGCCGGATCCGGAATTAATGCCCATTGAAAGGCATTAATCCGGATCCAGCCTTAAGCTAAACGTCGTTTCGGCGCATCGCCGGATCCGACATTTAGCTTTTTATCAATGGTTACCATGGCAGCCAGGGCGCTAAAGTCCTGGTTGCCATGTTTAAGTGTAGTGGGGAGCAGGGGAGCAGTATACTTACCATCCGTGCGGCTCCCGGGGCGCTCCAGAGTGACGTCAGGGTGCCCTACACGCATGGATCACGTGATCCATGCGCATGGGGCGCTCTGACGTCATTCTGGAGCTCCCCGGGAGCCGTACGGACTGTAAGTATACCGCTCCCCCGCGCCCCACTACTACTATGGCAACCAGGACTTTAATAGCGTCCTGGCTGCCATAGTAACCTCAAAGCATTTCGAAGACTGATCAGGATCCTGATCAGTCTTCTAATGCTTTCAGGCGACTTGCGTTCTGACGGATCCGGCGGGACGGAAGTGCCTGCCGGATCCTCAGAACGCAAGTGTGAAAGGACCCTAACTGACTTCGCCTCATTGGAGACCGTACATTTTAATGCTGTACAGAGATGGATCTCCTTACAGCATTAATCCAAAGATTTCAGCAAAGCGACTTCAGATGTAGCATCCGAAGCTGGCTTCGCTCATCACCACTATTAATAGTAGTTCAGAGTATTTCTCCCTCGTGAATATGTACGCTGTGCCCCGCTGCTCCCATTCTTCACTGGTCCCTCACCAGTCTCTGTGATGTGCCATCTTTACCTGTGACCACAGTGGGGACATGTCCACCTCAGTGTTAAAGCAGTGGTCACGTATCTAGACAAGAAGTTATTGCTGGATATGGGCCGATGGAAATTTGAGTGAAACCTGTAAAGCGGGGAAGAGGCAGTGCATTCAGTGAATATGCCTTATGTGTAAAATAACCACATCCACTAAGCGATGCATGAATGAGCACGAGCTCAGCTGTCTGAAGCTACACAGTGGATGAAGCCTTCCTCTTCCGCCCTGTACACTTTATACTTTCCGGTGCCAGCGGCTGGGTGCAGGGTGTCTGTCCCACCATTCTGATACTGATGACATACCGTAAGGAGAAAAACCCATTTAACTCTTCCTGTCCCGTTCCTGTACCTGTGATTGCTGGGGATCCCAGCAGCTGAACCCCCATGATCAGCTTATTTTCAGAACACCCCTTAAAGAGGACCTGTCACCTCTCCAGACATGTCTGTTTTAGTAACTACCTGCACCCCCCATCTAATAACAATCATTGGTATGACTCTATGATGTTCCATTCTTTTAATATTCCTGCTAGAAGTTATGAATGAATTGCTAGTAGTTGACAATGAAGGTCCAGATTTGCGTCACCAGTTAGAGGTGTCCCTGCACAGTCCAACACTATGCAATCAGTGCTGCCAGTGTCGGACTATGCAGGTAACCCCCCCTCCCAACTGGTAACACCCATCAGGGCCGCCATTGCAAGGTGCTAGCAATCCATTCATATATTCTAGCAGGAATGATAAAGGAATGGTGACAAGAATAGATGCTCCGGTATTGCTATTATATAGAGGGATGTAGTAGAAACTAAAACGACATGTGATGCAAGGTTAGAGGTCCTCTTTAGTGGAATTATAGTCTCCGCTCTTGATAACATTGTCTTACTGCAGTTTCCACCTCTAGACGTTTCACGATTCACACGTTGCTATCATCGTACTGTCGTCTAGTGCATTAATGTGTAAGACCGGTGCAGTTCTGAAAAGTTTTCTTCTCCTCTTAAGGTTATTCACCAACTAAGTCGCTTGGGTAAAGTGTGGCAGGACGTGCTTCCCGTAGGAATTTACTGCAAAGCCATGGGGACGCTACTAAACACCGCCATTACGGAAATGGTTAATAAAATCACTGCGCTGGAGGTACTGTATGCTAAACATCCAGATATTGCCCCCTTCTATCTCTGCTGTACCTGCAACCTTGAGTGACATAGAATTGCTTATGAAGCGTATTTCTATTCACCACTATTTTCAAGATCTACGCTTGCTGTCAGTGAATGGAAACATATTTTAGCTCAGAGGCTTATAGCGTGTGCCGATTATGCCTTTCTAACTTGGGTGAATATAAAAGAGAGCTTAAAATGGATGTCTCTCGACGATGACCCATATCCATGCGCCCTGTTAGGGCTTATGGAAGTCATAGAAGGGGGGGTTCCCACTTGATAAAGGGTCAACACATGATGTACGATGTGAAGGCTTCCATAAAAGTTATCCAGCGATGAAGATGCTGGCAAACCGCTTTTTCTTAGATGGGAGCCCACCGATAAGAGTGAGGACATAGAGCTGCGCTATAAGGGCTCATGCACACGACCGTATGTATTTTGCAGTGAAATCTGTAAAGCGGGGAAGAGGCAGTGCATTGTAAGAATGCCTCTTTGTCCAGAAAAAAGACAAGAATAGGACATGTTCTAATGTTTTTGTGGAACGGACATACGGATACGGAATGCACACGGGGTCATTTAAGTTTTTTTTGGGCCCCATTAAAATGAATGGCTCCGCATATGGGCCTCAAAAACCGGAACAGACACGCTGCGCAGGCGCACGCAACTGGCGTTGAAAAAGTTACAAAAGTGGCGTATCCTAAAGATAAATCTGAGCATTGAGGTGTCCGGGCCACAGCAGTGCTGAATATACATCATAAAATTAGCATACATTTTATAGCTGAAATCTGTGCCAGCTCAGAGTTGGGCGCAGTTTAGGATTGGAAATTTTATTAAGAGGTGTTCGCCTCTAAAATTGGCACATTCCAATCTGAAGAAGTGAACCTGATTACTAAGATTGGGGGTACGAAATCCCGGCCTGAGTAAATCAAGGCCTATAACTTTTCATTACACTCTGGTTAGTCACATACATTTAGACGGGTTATTGCTATACGCAGTTACTGACGTGCATTGCTATATTGCAGGGTGCTGAGCGACCCGAGAACCCCAGGGCTGTTTTTATGGAAGGTCACACTGAATGTGTATAAACCGTGAAGTAAAACCCCTCCCAATCCTCCTGCTTAATTATCTCCAGCTTCCAGCGGAAGAGTAGCATTACCAGATACCACTTATCCCGCTCTTCCACGCATGCTCAGCTGATCCGGGCTTTCATGTTTATGGGGGGAAGCTAGCTAACGCGTATGGCCGAGAGCTAATGATGTCTATTGACTACGCTTTTTTTATGATAGGACATTTCCACCGAAGATGGAGAACGACTGTATACACTGTGCAGGACAATGATAGAAGAAGGACCCCTGGTCTTCACTCCTCTTCCTGAAGAAGGCAAAAACAAGAAGTTTCAGGAGGAGGTGCCCATCTATGTGCAGAAGTGGATGAAATTCAAAGAGCTCATGATCATTCTGCAAGCAAACCTACAGGAGATAGTAGACCGGTGGGTTTCTGGCACCTCTGCTCTGTCCAGTTTTAAGAGGTAGTCCAGGAGTAGAAAGAGGGCTTCTTTCTTCCAGACACTGAGCCACAACGGTTCACAGGTTGTATGTGTTGGTGCAGCTTAATTCCATGGAGCTGAACTGAAATAATCCGCACAACCCGTGGAGAGAAGAGGCACGGTTTCTGGAGAAAAGCAGGCCCTTTTAGTTTAATAGACCTCACAGACAACTTTTACGGGTACGCTGACACGTTGCGGTCGAGCTGTGAGTACAGGGTCCATTCACACGTCCGTTGTTTAGTTCCGCATCTGATCCCGATTTTTCGGACTAGTCACGGAATAGTTGCGGACAGAATTCGGACCCATTGATTTTCAATGGGTCTATAAAATATGCGGACAGCACAAAGAGTGCTGTCCGCATAATTTTCTCAGTACATAGTTTCTGTAAAAAAATAAAACCTGTCCTATTCTAATCCGAAAATTGCGGTCCGTTGTGCAATGCAACTTTATTCTTCCATCTGTTTTTTGCGGATCCGCAAAAAACGGATGACAAACAGAAAGAATTCTTGGAAAATAGGATCCGCAAAAAACGGTCCTATTTTCGGATTATAGAAAAACAACGGACGTGTGAATGGACCCTAAGTGGTCCTCCAAATAGCTGCAGGAGCCAGAAGTAGGACCTCCCGCCTATCAGACATTTGTTATGTGCTTAGTGTCTTTTTTTGTAAAAATGCTTTTAAAGGAGGCCCATCTGGACAAACCTAACCTGGCCATGCACATTACATAAATGTTTACTAAGGCTGGGTTTGCGTCACCATTTTGCCCTACATTAAACTTATTGGTTTGGGATAAAAAAGCATACAAAAACGCCTTGCACTAGACTTTTTGAGTGCGGTAAAAAAAAAAAAAGTATACGATAGCGTATCAATTTTTTTTTTTACAGTGGAACTATATGGTGACAGATGCCACCGTTTAGAGTAAAAGTTTTTTACATATGTTAAACGTAAGACAAAAATGTGATGTGAACCCAGTGGGACCCGGGTGATGATCCAATATCCTAACTCTCCCCTGACTGGAGATGCTGGAGAAAAGAAGGAGCGGGCTCTTGGGTTTGAGTACCCAGTCTTTGTTCTCCCGGGAGATAAGCCACTGCAGGGCTGTCTGATAGCTGCCTATGTCCCTCTTCACACACGGGGCACATGTGCGTTCACCCAGGCCCAGTGTTCTTGTGTAAGGGGGAAGCAGGGGAGGTAGTGAGGAACATTCAGGTATGTACAGTGTGGGGCCAGCCTTAGTCATAGGCAGCTGAAGCCGCTGGTGTTGAGCCGATATTGCTTCAGGAAGTTGCATGGTCACCAGCAGAGACTCTCCGTTCTGGCTCCTAGATGGGGACCCCCATTTTGTGATGATATATGCTGATATGAATGGCAGGTTTATTCCTTCCAGGGTTTCTCTGGCTCACTTTGTGCCCTGTTTTGCTCTGCAGGTGGGCAGATGGTAAAGGACCCCTGGCTACAGAGTTCTCCACCAACGAAGTGAAGAGTTTGATCCGAGCTTTGTTTCAGAACACGGAGAGGAGAGCAGCCGCTTTGGCCAAGATTAAATAACCCTCTGATCTTTGTCTGTAATGTTCTGTACATACCTCTCTTTGACAACCAGTAAACTCCCGAAGATCTTTTAACTTTTTGAGGTTCTTGGAGTTTTTTTTTTTTGGGGCATTTATTGTAGGAATAAACAGCACACGGAATTTTTTTTTTATATATGTAACGGACCGTTACGCACACACTGCTCCGTTTAGGCGATATTCCCTTTTCTGACACACCGGCAGTTACTGCCAGCACCAATTTCCCGAACTGCAAGCACATGAATGCTCCAGACTCCCGAACCGGAAACAGTATACAGCCGAACAGGAAAAACCCTAGGAACAGTTTACACTCCTGGCAGTCGCACTGTAATCGCATACACTCCAATTCCCCCCAAGTACGAGACGACACTTCGCTTGAGGGTTAAGCAGACCACATGTACTGGCCCATACAGCCTCTTTTTATTCACATGTTCAGTCCAGAGGAATACCCCCTGGACTTCTACATTAACCAATCATAAAATAACAAAGGAATGACCCTCCCGCACAGAGTACACATTCCCTCCCCTCTGCCGGTGATATAATTACTAAACACAATGGACGAACTTATTATCACTGGCAGGAAAATATACAGTCTTATACAACGTTCATAACTTCAAAACTATGCATGGGATTTCAATAAAAATTACATATTAATCATCAATCCATTCAGGGGAACAACATATCCAAAAATGGTACGAGTTAGACCAGGGGTTCAGAAATGAGTAAAAAGTGTCCTTGTGGAACTGGTCTGGGCCGGAAAGCCATGCTGGCAGTAGGTCACAGAGTCCTCTGTACTGGAGACAACTGGGAAGTAATCCAATTATCTCCCAGGACAGAGGCAAAACTCCATTGTGCGCATGTTAGTGAAAAGACACAAAAATACACAAATATACATAACTCCTATTATGCTGAACAGGACCCCCACATTCAGCCTATCCCCAGATGGCTTGGATCCGAGCGCTCAATATATCCGAACAGCGCTCAGATGCCACAAACACAGTCACATTGCCATGGGGTTTAAGCTTAGCATGGGCTGATGAGAGGGGCCATAATCCTGGGGCAGAAGGTGGGCAACAAGACTTCTCCAGCACCCAGTGTCCAGGTTGGTTTCGCCACAATATACATACACACACAACACACAGTTTGCTCACAGGATGGGGTATAAATGTATGACTGCGGGATGCCCTGTTCTGGAGGAGTTTGCATTAGTGGTGGTCAAGCATGAACCCTGACGCTCCATTCAATATCTGAGGGACTGATGGAGACATCGAGCACTGTGCCCGGCTGTCTCTGTTAGTTCCTTATTCCCAGTTTCCTTATTAATTACTGAACATTATTATTCCTTGTGGAAATTAATGAATACATTACCAGTAGCTATTACCATTCACTCATCTTAAACGGTCCAGTCAGTGCTGTCCGGTACACACCCTATGGACAAAGGTAATATCAGCCACTTGTAAGTTTATTCTTAAATTTCCAGGAGGAATAACAGAAGAACGGCACAGCCAGCAGGGCTCTGGGGAAAAATGTCTAAAAATGGATCTAGAATATCTGTATTTACTAAAACAGAAGTGTCAGGAGAACTGACAACTCTTTTTTTTTTTTTTTTTT
Organism: Bufotes viridis; assembly: GCA_033119425.1. Lineage (NCBI taxonomy): Eukaryota > Metazoa > Chordata > Amphibia > Anura > Bufonidae > Bufotes > Bufotes viridis. The sequence continues at coordinate 544,674,520 of CM065590.1, read as the reverse complement.
TTTTTTAAGCCTTCAAGCCTCATACAGGGTCTCACACTTGCATTGGTTGCTTGTAAAAATAAAATTAAAATTAGAAGCCCCAGCAAACAGACCTTGGGGGATTTGGTACGCCCTTGCTTAATCCCATTTAGGCCTCATACCCACAACCATATGCATTGTGCGGTCTGCAAACCACAGATCCATGAAATACAGATACCAACCATGTGCATACCGGTTTTATTTTCCTAGTAGAACTACCTATTAATCTGCAAAACGGAGAAGAAAAGCACATGGATGACCCGTAAAAATACAAATTGGACGCAGACCCAAAATACAGCCATGTGCATGAGGGCACCTCTTACACCTTTACTTGGGTCAGACGTTGACCCGATCAGTGGGAGCAGTGGTGTAGTACTGGGGGCATATAAGGTACCACTGTAGTATCTGAGAAAATCTTCACTGGCCCATACATTTTTTCTCAATCATCGATCTTCCAAGGAATCTAAATGTTATTTTATTGGAAGCAACCTGCTTGTTAATGGAGCAATTGTGGTAATGGACGTATATTAGAGAACTGTCCTTTATGCAGCTGCCATACATATAACCCACCGTGCGCTCACTAAAAGCATATGGCATACCTAATGGGGTTATCCAGAACTGATGTTGAGGACTTTGGACTTTAGGCTCACTTAAAAGAGACTAGGCTGCGAATAGGTCATGTAAACGAAGTACGGTGACGTCACTGGCCTAGGAAGAGCGCTGTGGCCTCTTTGAACAGCTGATTGGCGATGGGCTTCGGTAGTCGGACCCCCACCGATCTGATATGGTTGACCTATCCTGAGGGTAGGTCATCAGTATCAAATTCCTGGATTACCCCCACTTATTAGGGTTGTCTGGGCTACAGATATTTTCTGACCTACCCTCCATATCAGATCACTCAGACACCCCCAGCTGTTTCAGGCGGCCGTCGGTGCCGGAAACAGTACGGTGTACAGAGCAGGAGAAGAAGACTCGGTGCACTGTGTAAATCTGCCATACTGATGCTCAGTTCCCATTCACTTCAGTGGCAGCTGAGCTGCAGTACGTCGGCTACTACACAGTGTACGGAGCTGATCATTGGGGGCTTCGGCTGTCGGACCTCTACTGATCTGATATCAATGACCTATGCTGATGATAGGACATCCTATTTAAATCTGCATAGCAGTCCAGTGCTGAATTTCTCCACGTCCGCTCTTGTGCGGCAATGGCAGCAATTCGGCAGAGTTCAAACTCTTTTTCTCCGCTGGTAACTTTTCCCATTCCTTTAATGCGTTATTGCTGCCGTTAATAGAGGATTACAATGGTTTTCACATTGTACAGTCCAGTAACTGCTCTCTCCATATCCGGATAGTTTGCTTGTCTAATAAAGCAGAGGGATTATCATACCGGTGATTGCGGCACTTCAACAGGACATTTAATGTCTGGATTCAATTACTCTGCTCTCACTCGAGGCACCTGCAGGTCTAGTAGAAATGCTAAATGACTCGGCTCATAATCTTATTTTACAAAGATAAAGAAGGAGAAGTAATGAGAAGTTTCTGGAGTTTTTTTTTTTTCTTTAATTTAAAGTTCTTGGTTCTTAAAATTAACTGTCACCGAATGTCTCCGAGAGATGATATTCAGATCTGTTTATATAATGCAATGCTTTATTACTGGCCGGCAGCGAGATAGTTCTGTGCTAGTTCTTTCACGCGTCCAGTCTTTACATGCATATAATCACAGCCGTGATGGGCTAGACGTTGGAAATCTTATGTAAAATGGTGTTTAATCTATTTTTTAATAGTTTTAGGGGTATTCTGTTTGTTAGATGTTATTCCCTATACACAGGATAGGGCATAAGTATTAGATTTGTGGGAGTCCTACCGCCCGAGACCACCACAGATCACTAGAATGGAGGCCTCATACCCCCTGCAGCCCTCCTGAAATGAACGTACCCTATACAGCACATGTGCACGGCTACTCCATTAATTTCTGTGGGAGTTAGGGTCCATTCACACGTCCGTAGAATGGGTCCCCATCCGTTCCGTAATTCTGCGGAACGGGTGCGGACCCATTCATTCTAAATGGGGATGGAAAGGATGCGGACAGCGCACGTTGTGCTGTCTGCGTCCACATTTCCGTTCCGCGGCTCCCGAAAAAAAATAGAACAAGTCCTATTCTTGACCGCAATAGCGGACAAGAATAGCCATTTCTATAGGGGTGCCAGCCTGGTGTATTGCGGATCCGCAATACACTACGGACGTGTGAATGGACCCTTATGAAGATAGCCGAGTACAGGGCTTGGCTATCTCTGGAATTCCCATAGAAATGAATGGAACAGACGCACACATGCCCATCAGGCTGCTCTGTTTATTTCAGGGGGGCTGCAGGGGGTATAAGGCCCCTGTTCTCATGATCAGTTGGGGTCCCAGCTGTTGTACTCCCACCATTCTAATAGTTATCCCCTATCGCGTTGATAGGGCATAGCTTCAAACAACTCCGAGGTCTGGAATGTGTTGGATAACACTGACATAATGCTGTCAGTGTTACACAATATATTTCAGAACTGTAAGGCCTCTTTCACACGTGACGCCCAGATAAGATGCGGGTGTGTTGCGTGAAAATGCGTGATTTTTCAGCGTGAGTGCAAAGTGCTTTAATGCGTTTTTCACGCACGTGGGAAAAATCAGCATGTTTGGTACCCAGACCCGAACTTCTTTACTGAAGTTCGGGTTTGGGTTGAGTATTCTGTAGATTTTATTATTTTCCCTTATAACATGGTTATAAATACAGAATGCTTCATAAAATGTGGATTGAGGGGTTAAAAATAAAAAAATTAACTCACCTTCTCCACTTGATCGCATAGTTGCGATCTCTTCTTCATTCATTAGCTGCTGGCTAAAGGACCTGGGATGACGTGATTGGACAATGTGATGTGATGTCACCACAGGTCCTTTAGGCGGCTGCTAATGATTGAAGAAGAGAGAAGAGATCGCAACTACGCGATCAAGTGGATAAGGTGAGTTAGTTTTTTTTATTTTTGACCCCTTAATCCACATTTTACTAAGCATTCTGTAGTGAGAATGCTATTATTTTCCCTTATAACCATGTTATAAGGGAAAATAATAAAGATCGGTTCCCCATCCCGATTGTCTCTTAGCAACCTTGCGGGAAAAATCGCACTGCATCCGCACTTGATTGCGGATGCTTGTGATTTTCACGTAGCCCCATTCACTTCTATGGGGCCTGCATTGCGTAAAAAACGCACATTATAGAGCTTGCAGAAGTGATGCGTGAAAATCACCGCTCATGTGCATAGCCCCATAGAAATGAATGGGTCCGGATTCAGTGCGGGTGCAATCCGTTCACGTCAGACATTGCACCTGCGCGGAAAACTCGCCCGTGAGAAAGGGGCCTAAGGGTTACATAGTATCGTAAATCAATAAAATGCTGTGTGACCCCGTCAGTGCTGGGATGTCAGGACTGTTGCTGCTGCATACTTGCGCTGCAAGTCAGATGCGTGAGACTCGCTCGTCTGAAAGGGACCTAACTGTATCTACAGTTTCAGTGGAGCACCATTTACTTTCAAGGAGGCTGAGCTGCGATTCCAGGCACAGCCTTCTGAAAAGAGTGGCACTGTTTCCTTAGTCTCATACAATCCCGTTCAATGAAGGCATTAGAGGGATGGCTCGAGTCTGTGCCATGAAGAACCGCTCTCCATTCTGAGGTTGTGTCACTGGCACAATGGACGTAGCTCCACCACTAGGAGGCAGACACTAGGTAAGAAAAAAGGTTGTCTCCTTCTACGCATGCTATACCTCTCCTACAGTCACCTGGGTAAACAGTCTTGGGTCTTGTTCACACATTGGTAAATTATGGACATGTGCTGTCGGTGTCCTCCACAGACGGCACGTGTCTGTAGATTTTTATGTTTCCGTTCAGACATCTTTATTTTGATTGGTGGAAAAACAATGGCGGCAGTTTTACAGATAAAACGCCCCCATACAAGTCTATTGGTCTGCGAAATCCATGCCGTCCGTGTTCTGTCCATTCTTCTATAATTCATTGCGAAGAAGCAAAAAGGTCTGAGTATTTGCATCCACACAGTGGACTCGTTCCTGTGAATAAGGCTTTGCCCAATGTCTGGGAGGCAGCTTAGTGAAGTGAGTAATGTGGTCTGTGTATGGCAACATGGGGGAGATTTATCAAACCGGTGTTTTCTGCATATGCCCTGCGCTGTGGAGGACGCTCCCAATTTATGAGGCGCACACCTCCTCGTAAATTAGGTGCATCCTCCACCAGTCTGTGTGCCTAAACAGCAATCTATGACAGCCCAAAGCTGCTGTGGATTTCTGGCTTCATTCACATCAGAAAACGAAAATAAATTTGTCGTCTACATGTCTGTCACCAGATGGTTGGGGGCCGCACCGTACGGTATCAAGGGCCGCAGGTTTAGATCAAAGCAATATTCATGTGTTAGAATGGTCCAGTCCAAGTCCAGACCTAAATCCCATTGAGAATCTGTGGCAAGACTTGAACATTGCCGTTCATAGACGTTCTCCATCCAATCGGACTGAACTTGAGCTAGTTTGCAAAAAAGAACGGCCAAAGATTTCAGCCTCTAGATGTGCAAAGGCAGTAGAGACATACCCCAAAAGATTTGCAGCTGTAACGAGAGCAAAAGGTGGTCCTATAAAAGTACTGACTCCAGGGGCTAAAAACAAATGCACACCACACTTTCCAGATTTTTATTTATTAAATATTTTGAAAACCATGTATCATTTTCTTTTCCCTTCACATATATTTGCTACTTTGTGTTAGTCTGTCACATAAAATCCCAATAAAATACATTGAAGGCCTCATGCACATGGCCGTTCTGTGCGGCGGCCGGCACGGATCGAGACCCATTGCGGAGGCACGGAGAGAAACACCACGGAAGCACTCTGTAGTGCTTCCGTGCCACACCGCAGCTCCGGATTCAAGTGAATGCGGAGAGCACACGGCCAGTGCCCACATATTGTAGACCCCCTGTTTGCGGGCCGCAATACGGCAGCAGCTGTGTGCATGAGGCCTAAGTTTGTGGGTAAAAGGTGGGAAAGTTCACTGGGTATAAATACTTTTTCAAGGCACTGTACTTGTTTTTCTTCATGTGTCGGTGTGCTGTGCCTTGTTCATACACATGCCCTAATAGATGGCAATTGCAGCAGTGGTCACTAGAGGGAGCTGTTGGCTTATGTTAGACATTCTCTCACATGTAACAGCGAGGACGTCCACGCACATCATTTTATTTTTATCTACCTTCACTCCGAATACATCATTCTTCTAATAATTTTGGACTTTCCAGTCATAAAGGTTGTCCGCTATTTAACTTAAAATTCTCTGCGATGGCAACTGAAAATGTGAGCAGCTACATGACCAAAATTAGGTTGAATCCTCTTAGAAATAAAGGATCTGGATATTTTCACTGCGTTGAATGCGAGTAAGGGTGGGTCCGTTTCACTATGGGTATTTTTAATACTCAATGGGCGATGGGTTGTCATCAGTTTGTAATCCATTTATGCCAGGTTTACTGTCGTTTTCCCCTCTGCAGTGATTGTCAATGGATTCCTTCATCAGTCTGAATGTTAGAGAAAACGGATCATGATGGATCTGGTGATGCGCTTCATGATGAATGTCAATCCTTTAGATCTCAAGATTCATTGTGCTGTCATTTCTACTTAGGGTTCATGCACGCAAATGTATTTTTTGTCCATGTCTGTTCAGTTTTTTTTTTTTTTGCGGCACGTATGCGGAACCATTTACTTCAATGGGGATGTAAAAAAATTGCAAATGACTGTGCATTTCGTGTCTGTATGTCCATATGGCTGTTCCACAAAAAAACATAGAACATGTCCTATTATTGTCCACGTCACGGACAAGGATAGGACTGTTCTGTTAGTATCCGTGTTGTGTAGATCCGCAATTTGCTGACCGCAAAACAATAAGAGTTGTGTGCACGAGTCCTTATAATGATAGGCCATGACAATTTATTGGATCTGTTGTACCCAATGACTTATGATAGGGTCCATTGTGGTTCTGTTGCGGTTCCATATTTTTTTTTTTACATGGACAAGACCAGCAGTGCATGCTGCGGCATTGCTGCCATCAACAATAACTCCTGTCAGCCTAAGGGCTCATGAACACGAACATATTTTCTCTCCGTGTCAATTCCGTTTAGTTTTTTGCAGGCCGTATGCGAGGGCATTCATTTTAATGGGTCCGCAAAATAAAAGAACGGAAGTTACTCCATGTGCATTCCGTTTCCGTATGTCTGTTCCACAAAGAGATAGAACGTGTCCTATTATTGTCCGCATTACGGACAAGGATAGGACCGTTCTGGTAGGGGCCAGGTGTTCGGTTCTGCAAAATACGAAATGCACACAGACGTCATCTGTATTTTTTGCGGGTCTGTTTTTGCACGGTCGTGCTCATGAGCCCTACAAGACATACTCTGCGGGATCTTCAAGGTAATCGTTGTGATCCTCTGTTGTGCTTTTCATTATTGTTAACAGTGATAATAGAGTCACAGCACATGACCTCCAAGTCCAAGGGGTTCGATACTGACCTGTGCCACAAGCAAAGAAGCCCTGTACCTCCCCCCAGATGTGCCATTCAGTGCCGAAATAGCAGAGGCGTTAAAGGGGGTTCTAGGTGTTCTGTAGATGAAGAGGCTGACTGTGATGCCCGCATCTCCTCCACGAAGGTTCTGTTTATCTCGTTACATGAAGCACATAAACTGCAGAACAGAACCGTTCAGGGAAGATGCTGACATCATATTCAGCTTTTACATTCATACCAACTGGCCGGTGAAGGTCCATTATCAGCAGACCACCTTTTGCATTCCAGACGTTGGGTGGGAGACTTTGGTGCTGTTCTCAGCTTGTGTTTTTACTGTGCTCAGGATAGGTCATCAGTATCTGATAGGTGGAGGTCTGACTCCTGCACCTCCGCCAATCAGCAGTCTGAAGGGGCCACAAAGCTCCAGCTTACGCAGCGGCCTACTCGTGGTACACCACGCACAGCTCCATACATTGCATAGCGGTTTAGCTTTGTATTGCAGCTCAGGTCCATTGACTTGAATAGGACTGAACTGTGCCAGGACAGGGCCACAGTGTTCACCAGAGCTCCAAGGTCACTTCAAACAGCTGATTGTCTGTGATGCCGGGATTCAGACCTCCACCGATCTGATACTGATGACCTATCCTGAGGAAAACCCCTTTAATAATTCCAGGCGATATTAAAACTGCGGTCTTCTCCCAACATATCTCTACAGCAACAATGTAGAATAAGGAAATCATTTTAATATTTAAGGGGTATTCCATTATAAAAACAACCAATCACAGCACAGCTTTCATTATCTACTGGGCATTTGAAGAATGAAAGCTATGCTGTGATTGGTTACTATGAGCAACAAAGACCATTTTTCTTCAGACACGTCCATAAATCTCCCAAATCTACTTCATCCTGGAGGTTACTGCACTTGTGCAGGAGATGAGGGGGATTCATGGAAGTGTCTGAAGGAAAGAAAAATTGTCTTTGTTGCTCATAGTAACCAATCACAGCAGAGCCTTAATTTTTCAAGTGCCCAGTAGATAATGAAAGCTGTGCTGTGATTGGTTGCTATGGACAACAAAGACATTTTCCTATAAATCTGCTTTATTGTAGTAACGTGTGTGAGGCCTGATTCACGGAGAGCACATGTACGCATTCATATGCTCACGACCATTATAGTCTATTTGTACGTGAAAAACATGGACCCAACTCAGACGCCATCCGTGTTTAATCCATGTTTCAAGGACAGTTTATAGAGTAGCTGAGTAGTGTCTGTGGAACACCGATAACACACGGAGTACAAAAAACGGACACATGGACCAAACACGGATCCTTCATGGATGAATCACTGACCATCTTATGACGGATTTCATGGCTTACACAGACGTGTGAATGAGGTCAGTATTTGCTCACACTGCTGTCACAGGACAAGGGATCTCAAGTCTCCCTGACGTTCAGGGAGTCTCCTGACACCCCCATGTAAAACAATATATCCTGGAAATGGAGAGGCACTGGGGGGCTGATGGAGAAGCACTGGGGGGCTGATGGAGAGGCACTGGGGGGCTGATGGAAAGGCACTGGGGGCTGATGGAAAGGCACTGGGGGCTGATGGAGAGGCACCGAGGGGCTGATGGAGAGGCACTGGGGGGCTGATGAGAGGCACTGGGGGGCTGATGGAGAGGCACTGGGGGGCTGATGGAGAGGCACTGGGGGCTGATGGAGAGGCACTGAGGGGGCTGATGAGAGGCACTGGGGGGCTGATGGAGAGGCACTGGGGGCTGATGAGAGGCACTGAGGGGCTGATGGAGAGGCAATGGGGGGCTGATGAGAAGCAATGGGGGACTGATGAATGTAATAAAAAGTTTGTGGGGAAAAAAAAAAGAACACCTCCCAGACCGTGCTGTTTAATATGGTGAGCTAAGGAAGTGGAGACTGGGAGTCGTATGGCCGCGGCGCCTGGTAAATAGCAAAGCTGGATATTATTTACCTTTGTTTTGCTGGTGTAAGCATCGCTGTCAGGCCCGAGGGCTGTGTACAGACAGGCAGCTCAGCAATTACTGCGAGTGACAGCTCCCACTCTCATATTCATCACTGCGCTCCCCTCTCACCCCGCGGGCGACTTATTATACTAGTAAAATAAGGAAAAGCAGCGTTATCTACACTACTGGGTATTAGAGATATCATAAGAAAATATACAATCTTATATCTATCATCCATCTATTATCTATCTATTATCTATCTATCTTCTATCTATTTATCTATCTATCTATCTTCTATCTATCTATGTATTATCTATCTATCTAGAAAAAATGCAACGGATCGCACAGCAGGTTCCAAAAAATAAAATAAAAAAGATGGAGTGCCAATCCCCTATGTCCACAGAAATATAGCACAAGAAATTCCACAGCACTTCCTTGATGGTGAAAAAAAGTGGCTACTTTATTTGCCGGGTAAAAAGCGACGTTTCGGTGCACTCAATGGCACCTTCACTGCTTGAGAAAGGTGCCATTGAGTGCACCGAAACGTCGCTTTTTACCCGGCAAATAAAGTAGCCACTTTTTTTCACCATCAAGGAAGTGCTGTGGAATTTCTTGTTCTATCTATCTATCTATCTATCTATCTATCTATCTATCTATCCTTCAGAAAGTCTTCAGACCTTTCACTTTTTCACATTTTGTTATGTTGCAGTCTTGTGCTAAAAAAAAAAAAAAAGTTCTTCCTTAGCATTCAGCTCTCAATACGCCATAATCAGAACGTGAAAACAGAATGGTTGAAACTTTGCAAATTTATTGAAAAGGAAAAACTAAAATCTTGCATTGATGTAAGTGTTTAGACCCTTCATGCCTCATGCACACGTCAGTGTCAGTTTTGGATCAGTGGTAACATGGACAGTGTTCAATCCGTGTTTCCTCCCGTGACAGATCCGTGTTGGGTCCGTGGGTGCGTTTTTTTGCTGACCGCGTGCCATCCGTTTTTCACTGACACTGAGCAGCTGGAAAATAATTTTCAAACAATCTCTTTTTAATGATCCGTGAACCATGGATGGCATCCGTGTTGCATCAGTGGTTTTCACGGACTCATTGACTATAATGGGCGTGAGGGATCCGGGAACACGGACAAGATAGGACATGCATCCGTGCTGAAAACCCAGACCCACGGACCGTGCTAAAACACTGATGTGTGAATACACACATTCAAATGAATGGGGACGTATGCTGTCCGCGGAGAACACGTACAGCACACGTCCGGGAAACAATGATGTGTGAATGAGGCATTACTCAGGACTTAGTTGAAGAGCCTTTGGCAGCGATTACAGCCTCCAGTCTTCTTGGTTACAGTATGTCTCCACAATGTTTGCACATCTGGATCTGGAGATTTTCTGCCATTCTTCTCTTCACATCCTCTCAAACTCTGTCAAGTTAGATGGAGACCAGTGGTGGACAGCCATTTTCAGGTCTCTCCAGAGATGATGGATTGGGTTCTAGCCAGGGCTCTGGCTGGGCCACTCAAGGACATTCACAGAGTTGTTCCTAAGCCTCTCCTGTTTTGTCTTGGCTGTGTGCTTAGGGTCAGCAGCTCCACCAAGAGTCCTGGTTGTTCCAAACCTCTTCCATTTAACACTTATGGAGACCACTGTATTCTTGGGAACTGTCAGTGCAGCAGTGCATAGTTGTGTGCACCCTTCTCAAGACTTGTGCCTCCACACAATCCTGGTTCTGATCTCTACAGGCAGTTTCTTCCTCGTCATTGCATAGTTTTTGCTCTAATTTGCATTGTCAGCTAATCAAGAGAAATGGGTGACCCCAGAATTAAATTTCAAGTGTCATAGCAAAAAGGTCTGAATACCATAATTTCTTTCTTTTAAAAAAAATATGCAAACATTTCTCAAATTTTCATTTTCTCCTTATGGGGTATTGAGTGCAGATTGATGGGGGAAGACTTGATATGTTTTTTATTTTAGCACAAGGCCACAACTTAACAAAAATCTATCTATCTATCTATCTATCTATCTATCTATCTATCTATCTATCGCGAAGAATTCCACAGCACTTCCTTGTCAGTGAAAAAAAGGTGCTACTTTTTTTTCCGGGTAAAAAGCGACGTTTCGGTGCACCCAATGGCACCTTTTTCAAGCAGTGATGCCTGAGGTTTTTTTCTCCCAGGCTGTGAGCTCTGCGCTGCTATTGGACAGAGCTACAGCCTGGGAGAAGGAGACGCCCCGGAGAGCAAGAGCAGTCTCCGCCCAGTATAGCCAAGTCACGGAACATACCGGAGGACATAGCGGGAGAACGGAGCGGCGCCCAGGGATAATAATACGTGCAGGGAGATCCCTGGACGCCGCTCTACATATCATGATACTTATTTCAGAATTTTTTTCCAGATCAAAGGTCCTCTTTAAGTGATATGAATCTTTGTGGACTGGTGTGCAGGAATGTGAGAGACACAAAGGAGAAGGTAGTGAGGTTCGGAAGAAAGAGGCAACCTGTGGAGCCGATTATGACGGACAGCCAGGAGGTCGAGATTGTCACCAGATACAAATATCTAGGGGTCCACCTTGACAATAAACTTGAATGGCAAACAATCACAGACAAAATAAACAGGAAAGGAGTGAGTCATCAGTACTTCATGAGGAAACAGAGGTCATTCAACGTGTGTGAGAAAATACTAGAAATGGGCTACCACTCTGTAATGGCCAGTATCATGTTCTTCAGTCAGGGAGGAAGTGATGGGGAGGGGGACGGGGGGAAACTCAAACTGATAAAAAGAAAAACCTAGCAGGGCGGGCACCCACTTGCCTCAACCTGAGTTGGTGGCAGAAGGGAGGATCATTGCAAAATTTAAGAATATGATCAGGAACCAGCCCCACACCCCACACCCACTAGTACTGAGGCAGAGGAGCAGCTCCAGCGAGAGATTCATCCAGATGAAATGCGGGAAGAGCAGGTTCAGGGGATTCTTCCTTCCGACAGCTATAGTACTGTACAACAAGGAACTGCAGGACAACATGGACTGAAAATCAGGCCCAACTAATGTCCTGCTAGAAGGCACCATGCATTGACTCTTTATACAACTATACAATCACTGCCGAGGTGTAAATTTGTATTCTTTTTCCCTCTGCCCCCCCCTCCCCCCCTCCTTCTGACCCTCTGTCCCCTATTACATGAATAAGTGAACGGTGAGCTGCTTGTGGCACCAAGGGATTAATAACGTTTATTGTATCACAGTCAAGGCTCTCCAACTTGACTTTGTTTTCATGGACTGCCTATAAAAAATCAGGGCCTTGTCAGTAAAGACCAAGTAAATTGCATCTGGCATACGGGTTACAGGGTCATCAAGGGCAGATGCCTAATGACTTAATTTTTCACTGTCTATAACTGGACAGGTTGCAAACCCTGATAACAGTCCCCTGTCACAATGGAAAACTTGGTATTGAGCGTTTGTCCTCTCCTCCAGGCCATGATTCAAGTATGAGTTCTGTGATGAATGACATTTGTCCCTCATTGTTTAAAAGATACTGGACCATTAGAAAGAAAAAAGACAATCCCCACACAGTACAGGCCTAGAGCGAACATGAAGGGTAGGACACTTTTACATGGTCCAATGCAGGGCCATGAACAGAAGTCACGACGCAGAGGTGAACTTTTACCTTCATTAGGTAGAATTTGAAGGCCTAGTAATGTGGTGGTTGCCTCACTACAGAGGACAATACTTCTATAAGTGATGGTGACCCCTAGGAACCCTGTGTATGACCATACAGTGGCTCCATGAGGAACTTTAGTCTCCCCTAGAAGCATGAACTCCTAATTAAAATAATTGCTTAGATGTAATTATGGAAATGAGGGGAAATTTGTGATTAATGTTTAAGATTTAGACAGCTTCAAACTAGACAAGGCAGAAGATGAGCCAAATGTATTGTTCTGGCTCATGCTGCGTGACTGATTTAGCACATTATTTTGGAAACTTTTTCTTAGGAAACCTCTTGACTTATTTTTATGGGGCATTTAACCCCTTAATGACCAGAAACATTTTTTTTTTTTTCATTTTTGCCTCTCTGCATCTCAGCATCTATACCATTTTAATTTTTTCATGTATGTGGCTGGCTGAGGCCTTGTTTTTTGTGGGAGAAATGTTATTATTTTTTGGTATACATATACCGTATTTGTCACTCCAAATGACCATATGTAATTTGCGGTCCGCAGAACGCGGATCCTTAAAAAATACTCATGGCGTTCGTGTTGCATCTTTTTTTTGTGGACCTGTTGTAACAATGTCTATTCTAGTCCGAAAAACGAATAGGACATGTTCTATCTTTTTTTGCGGGGCTACAGAACAGACATTAATCCTGACCATGGCATCCGCGCGCAATCCAAACCGAAAGTAAAACTTTTGGTTGTGCTCCGACTCACCCGTGTGGCGATCAAAGGAGCCAGAGCGCGCCTGTAGTAGCCTGGGTTTCTATGAATGAAACCCAGGCTGCTCTGTAGTATTTCTTATGGAGCCTTGCCTGTAATAGGCTTCATAGGAAATATGCGATTTTTTCATACATTCCAATGCTATTGCATTGGAATGTATGATAATCGCAATCAGATGATTGTAAGTTATAGTTCTCTATAGGAACTATATAAAAGTGTAAAAAAAAATAATAAAAAAAGTTTAAAAATAAATAAATAAAAAAAACATAAAAGTTTAAATCACCCCCCTTTTGCTAAAATAAAAATAAAAAAATAAAAAAATACACATCATGGGTGTCGCAATATGCGAAAATGCCCATACTATAAAAATATTAAAAAATACGTCAAACAGCAGAAAAAAGCGTCCAAATGACGGTGATCAAAAAGTCATACACACCCCAGAATGGTATCAATAAAAAGATAAGATTATGACGCAAAAAATGAGCCCCCATACAACTCTGTACATATAATTACAAAAAAGTTATAGAGGTCAAAACATGGCCACAAATAAGTAAAACTGATTTTTTCGTCCACTTTTGAATTGGAAAACGCAAGAAAACCTATACATATAGGGCATCGCCGGATTCGTACTGATCTGTAGAATAAAAGTAACCAGTCAGTTTTATCGCACATCAAACTTTGGAATTGCAGTAACACGCATAGGGAGTCTGCTCTGGTAGTGAAATAATACTGTGAGTCCGTATGACATGCAGATGACAGGCGTTGCTCTTAGAATAACTGCACACTTGAGGTATTTGGTCAGTTTTGGACCCGTGACTGCACAAATAAGTGAAGTATGAACGCAGCCTTACCGGTTGATGTTAGCGCCAAGAAGAAGCGCACTCCTTTTACACCATCGTCAGCTTATTCCCCATAGATGTGTACAGAACCTGTTCTATTAAACGCTTATACAAGTAGAGCCGCCATGCGAGAGAGTAGAGGCTGTCAGCAGTAAGTTTGTGTTGACGTCACTGATTATTTTGCCCTTCCTCTGATCCGTCAGAACAATAACCCCCAAAAAACGGATCCTGTCTCTTGAGCATCCGCCTTTACTGGGTCAGCATTTGGTCACTGATCCATCAGTATTTCTAATGCCCAAAAAAACAGGAGTGGATCCAAAACAGAGATGACACATGAATATTTGCATGTCTTCTGTGTTTTGTACCCACTCCTGCTTTTGGTTACAAAATCACAAGCCAATTCTGATGGGACCATACAGGCCTTACAGCTGCTACATAGACAGAATCCGTTGTGCGTCTCATTTTTCCTTCCTTCTGACAGATTAGAAGAAGGGTCAAAAAAATGATGATGTTAGCCAGGCCAAAAGGCAAAAATAGTGGCCCAGTCATGAAGTGGGGAGGGTGGGAATAGCATGAGAAGTCCACATAGTGGCACTATGACATAGTGGTGAGGTGGAAGCAGCATGAGGAGGCCACAGAGTGGCACAATGACAGTGTGGAGGTGGCATCAGCAGTATCAGGGAGGAAGAGGCAGACATTGTTGCAGGACCAACGGCGTGACAACTTGTCACCTGGCCAAGATTCTGGTGTGGACATTCACCCAGTGGGCCGTAAAGGACATGTATTGTCCCTGACCATAGTTAGAGCTCCACACGTCGGCACTGCTGTGCACTTTGGCAGACACCGGCAGGCTCAAGGACTGGCCCTCCATCTGTTATACATGTGTGTGCAGGGCTGGCAAATAAATGACCTTGGCTCGGCACAAGCCATCAGTTCTCTGAATGATGCAGAGTCCACTACTTGGAAAGGGAGGGACTGCAGCACCAGCAACTTGGACAGGAGCATGTTCAGCTTGGGAACATGGGATGGCTGCCGCTATTTGTAGGGGTGTATTTATAGGAAATCCAGGTACGTCTTATTAGCCGTTCTGCGGTGAATTTACATTGTTATACAGCCTTTTTTGAGGTGTATTTATAGGAAATACAAGTATGTCTTATTAGCCGTTCTGTGGTGAATTTACATTGTGACACAGACTTTTTGGGGTGTATTTATAGGAAATACAAGTATGTCTTATTAGCCATTCTGTGGTAAATTTACATTATCTGTTCAGCGGAGAACTTACCTTGTGATACAGTCATTTTTGTGGTGTTTACTTTTTAATTAAATTCTTTTATTTTACAGTATGTCAGACAGACGAGTGACAGGCCCTTCAAAGGGAACGGGCAGTGCCCTAAATGTTTCTGGTGCAGGCAGAGGTAGCAGCAGAAGAGTGGGGGTGGGGGTGGCAGCTGGAGTTGCACTGACAGGCCTGAGCTCCTAGTGTCATGCAAGCAATGTGTAGAGAAATGGGTGTTTTTTCTTCACAGGTGACAGGAGAGGATTTGCAGGATGAGCAAGAGCAGCTGGAAGAGGTACCGGGCGATGAGGAAGACGAAGCAGATGACCCAGACACAGTGTTGCAGTATGCAGTTGAGATTGAGGCAGGGAGTCTCTCCGAGTCACTTTCGCAAATGGCACGATGAATGCTCAGTTGCATGTGTAGTGACAGTCGAATTGTCACCAATCAACAGAGGGATGACTACTGGCTCTCCACCATTTTAGACCCTCGCTACCAGACCAAAATGGGGGCCTTTTTTCCACCCGGTCAGAGGGAGGACAAACTAAACTACTATTAAGACATTTTATGTAGTCAGTTGGCCGCTGCCTATCTGCGCCATCGCCCATCCTAACAAAGGTCTGACTGGGGGACCCTCTGCACTTACTTTTCACTGCCATGGCTGCTGGGGGGGGGGGGGGGGGTTGCAGGATCAGAACCAGCTCCATCAGCAGCACCTTAAGTCTAAAGTCTCTGATGAGCAGTTTTCTTCATCCGCCTAGTGAAGAAACTACTCACCATCAGCAGCAGCTAGACATGGAGCAGAACTTGAACCAGCAGGTGGTGGCATACTTGTACTGCACCCTTCCACCCCACATCGAAGATCTGCTGGTCTACTGGGTAGCCAAACTTGATTTATGGCTGTAACTGGCAATTGTTTGCAAGTTTGCAATGGACAAGCTTTCCTGCCCAGCCAGTAGTGTGGCATCAGAGTGGGTGTTTAATGAGGGGGGGGGCATAATTACCCCAAGGAGAACTTGCCTTTCCACCTAAAATGTGGAGAAAATGACCTGTGTGAAAATGAATCAGGCGTGGATCAGCCAGGATTTCTACACACCAGTGCCTGATGCATCAGACTAGATCATCCATGGTGCAACACCCAAACTTTGTCAAAAGAGACCTGTTTCTTCTGGCTACCTGCTTCAGCTACTACTCTGATGCTGCCACCATCCTAATACCACACACCTGCCCCCAGGTGATCCTACTGCCATCCAACATCTTGTGCTGGTACTGGCTAGGCTTTTGCCACCCATCTCCCCACTCTGTCACTGGACCACTCTGTGGTCTCCTCATGCTGCTGCCACCTCACCACTCTTTGCCGGGGCCGCTATTTTCCCTTTTTGACCTTGTTGACATCAGCATTTATTTTACCATTCTTCTGATCGAATCCCGCATTTGGAGCAGCCGTAAGGCCTGTATCACATGGTCCCTATTTTACATCAGGATATGCTCATGATTTTGTAGCCAGAAGCAGGAGTGGGTACAAAACACAGAAGACATGCAAATATTCCATTTACCTATCATCTCTGTTTTGGATCCACTCCTGTTTTTGTTTTTTTTTGCCTTAGCAATACTGATGAATTACTGACCAAATGCTGACCGAGTGAATGCGGATGCTCAACAGACAGGATCAGTTTTTTGGGGGTTGTTCTTCTGATGGATCAGAAGAAGAGCAAAATAATGAGTGATGTCAACACAAACTTACTGCTGAAACCCTCTCCACTTTGTCGGGGGGGCTCAACTTGTATCAGCGTTTAACAGAAAAGGTTCTGTAGAAATCTATGTGGATTCAGCTGACGTTGTAAAAGTGCGATATTTGACGCTATAGTAGGATCTAGGGCCGCTGCACGTTTCATCATACCTGATGCTAACATTGACCTGTAAGGCTGAGTTCAGACTTGAATTATTTGGTCAGTTTTGGCACCGTTACTGACCAAATAAGTGAAGTGTGCAGTGATTCTAAGAGTGACACCTGTCATCTGCGTGTCATACTGTCTGACAATACTATTTCACTACTACTGCAGACTCCCTATGCATGTTTCTGCAAGGCACAGTGTTCTACATCACTATACAGGCTCTCTTCAGCCAGAAAATAGCTGTTTTTTTAACGTGATTCATCACAAATAAATTTGTATCGAATCAAATTTTTTGGGGAAATTCGACGAACCAACCGAATCAAATTTTTGAGATCTTGACTACCTTTTTGTCCCATATAAGTTTTTAGACCATACGTTCCTTTAATCCTATTTTGGGTTCAATTACTGTATCCGACTATACCCCAATATTCTTAGGTAAGGAAGTAATAGTATAGTCTAAGGGAGAATATTCTTTGAAATTGAATAAAAACCTTAATTGCTGACTCCCCCCATATCAAAGCCCTTTCTCATGAATTAAATCTATTCTTTAACCCCCAATCATCCTTCCCTTTAATTTGGGAACCCATAAAGCAGTGATCAGGGGTGAATTACTTGCTATGGGGGCTCAATTGAGAAAACAGCTAACAAAAGAAACTCTCTCCCTATTACACAAAATGTCAGAAGGGGTTACTCTCCCTTAAAGTTAGAAACTTAAGAAGAAGAGTGGGTTCACACGTAGCTTAAAGGTGTAGTCCAGTTTCAGGAGGAAACTGGACAACACATGCAATACACCTGTAATAAAGAATAGATTGTTAATTACCTGACAGATCCCACGCTGCTGCTCTGGTTCTCCTGGCCAGGCTCTGTTTGTCCTGCTGCAGCAGTGATGTCCACTGCAGCCAATCACTGTCCTCTTCGGTGCATTTCTAAACATGTGTTTTTAACGGACAGTGGGAGTTGACCCACTGTCTGAACTAACTAGTTTGTACGGTGTCCATATTAGGACATCGTCAGACATCATCCACAACTCCATCCTCCGTCAGGCAAAACACCCTCCTTCGTCAGCCCAAACTCCATCAGTCCTCTTCCCTCAGGCAAAACTCCTTTCTTCCTCATCCAAAACTGCCTCCTCCCTCAGACCTCAGCCAAAACGCCCTCCTCCCTCATCCAAAACTCCCTCAGAAGTCAGTCAAAACTCTACTCCTGAAGAAGCTGCTAGCTGCTGGAAAGGCAAAGGACCTGTGATGATGTCATGACCATGTGATGAGTCATGTGTGTGGGAGGGGTCAGATTTCACAGCGGCTGTGTACAGAACTGTAGTCATCAAATAGAGCAGTGTATTACAGATGTGTGTACTGTGTAATAGAGATGTGTGTGTAGCCTATCTCTATTACACAGTACACAGCTCTGCTACATGCAGGATACACACATATCTCTATTACACAGTACACACATCTGTAATACACAGCTCTATTTGATGACTACAGTTCTGTACACAGCCGCTGTGAAATCTGACTCCTCCCACACACATGACTCATCACATGGTCATGACATCATCACTGGTCCTTTGCCTTTCCAGCAGCTAGCAGCTTCTTCGGGCGTAGAGTTTGTGTATTGCATACTTTTGAGTTAGGGAGGAGGGAATTTTGACTGACTTCTGAGGGAGAAGGGAGTTTTGGCTGACAGCTGATGGAGTTTTAGATGAGGGAGGAGGGCGATTTGGCTGAGGTCTGAGGGAGGAGGCAGTTTTGGATGAGGGAGGTTTGGCTGATGTCTGAGGCAGTTTTGGATGAGGGAGTTTTGCCTGACATCTGATGGAGTTTTAGATGAGGGAGAAGGGAGTTTTGCCTGACGGAGGATGGAGTTGTGGATGATGTTTGACGATGTCCTAATATGGACACCGTAAGTTTGACTTTGGGCTAGTCCTAGGGGTTTATCCTGGCAATCTCTAGTTTTCACCCTTTAACACTTGGCCTTCACTGCAGGGGACCAGGCCACTACCTCTTGGAGTAGACCTAGTGTATTTGGCAGCTGTCCCATGGGGTCAGAGACATTGGTGCAAAGCAGCAAGGGGTCAGTCAATAGTCGTAGTCAGTATACAGACATAGGTTGTGGAAGGCAGAGTTCATGCAGATTCACGAGGTCAGGGCAGAAGGCAAAAAGTCAGTATGGTAGACTGTTGCCAGGTAGAAGTTCGGTACACTGGCAGTCAGAATGGCATGCCTTCACTGGTTAAACTAGTAAAACTAGGAACCTAAGCTCAGACAAAAAGTGAAAGGGCAGAAGAACATTCATAGCAGAAGCTGATTAAAGGATAACTGTCACATTTAGACCCTAATTTCAGTTTTCATATATGTAGTTACTAATATGATAATATACCTGAATCAATAACTATTAGACTTACTTACCCCTTATTTAATAAGATTCAGCCCTTAGCAACCAGTCTGCATAAAACTGCAATTTCACTATTCTGTTAAGATGGCCGCCCTCAGCCCTGAGGCTAATCCGTAGGACACCTGCAGTGAAGTTAGTGAAGACCAGCTCTGTATAGGGAGGTCTTGCAGTGAAGTTCCCAGGTCTGGCTGAAGCCTGTAGTTCTCCTACAAGCTCTCCTCTTATCAGATAAGGCTTTCATTTATACACTGAGCAGCCCATATCTTCCCTGAGCTTTACATTCTCCAGAACTGCTAAGGGAGTGTCTGCCAAGCACAGGCATGTGGAGAAGTTCACACACACAGCCCAGCACTGTTATCTCCTGTCAGGAAGAACCTGGCTTTTTATACATTCCCTTACAATGTTGACTCACTATCAGTTCCCAGTGCACTCAGCGTGCTCCATCCTCATCTGGTAGACGGAAGGAGCATAGCAACCTGATTTTATCTCAGGTAACAATAGCCAATACTGGGGACTTTTAGGTGGCTTTTAGGGGTTATTTATTAAACAATCAGAAATTAAAACAGGGCCAACAAGGTGATATTAATCACCAAAATCCAATAGTAAAAAAAAAAAATTTGACAGTTATCCTTTAACAAGTAGTAACAGCCATACAACTGCACACAGTACAAGGAGAGGAGTGGTGGTAAAGGCAAAAATAGGAGTAGTAGTAGTTTCATGCATAAGGAAAAAGGCGTATCACGCGTGTTGTTCAGGTTCCTCTTGGAGCCAGACAGCTCCTTTAAACACTGCAGATATCGTGTTGCAATTCGAAACCATTTTACACTATCGGCAAAGTGGGTGAAACTTTATGAAAGTCAAATTCACATGTTGTGTTCAAAACCTGCAGGGTATAATGACCTGTTGTGTGAATTTGAAATCTGCAGAATGCCAATTTATGCTCTGGATCTCCACCATGGATTTTACCCTTTGCAATGAGGATGAGATCCACAGCCATTTCTGTGGCAAAAACACAAGTAAGGCTACTTTCACACTAGCGTTTTGGATTCCGTTTGTGAGATCCGTTTCAGGGCTCTCACAAACGGTCCAAAACGGATCAGTTAAGCCCCAATGCATTCTGAATGGATAAGGATCCGTTCAGAATGCATCAGTTCGGCTCCGTTCCGCCTCTATTCCGTTTTGGAGGCGGACACCAAAACGCAGCATGCAGCATCTTGGTGTCCGTCTGAAGAGGCGGAGCCTAACGGATCCGTTTTTTTTTACAATGTAAGGCTACATGCACACGACCGTTGCCTGCCTCCGCGTCCGCTCCTCCTTGAAATTTTGCGTCCGTCAAAAAAAACGGATGACGGACCGTTTTTTTTGACGGATCCGATGTTTATGGCAGATCCAATGTAAAAATGCCTATCCTTGTCCGCAAACGTGAAAAAAATAGGACATGCACTATTTTTTTGACGGAATGAAAACACGGATCACGGATGCGGAACAAAAACGGTTGACCATCCGCATTTTTTGACGGACCCATTGAAATGAATGGGGAAGCACCCTATCAGTGAAAAAAAACGGAACGGACGCGGAAACAAACAACGGTCGTGTGCATGTAGCCTAAGTCAATGGGGACGGATCCGTTGTCAGTGACACAATATGGTGCATTTGAAAACGGATCCGTTCCCCATTGACTTTCAATGTAAGTCAAAACGGATCCGTTTTGGACTTTGTCATTTTTCTTTAAAGCTAATGCAAACGGATCCGTTCTGAACGGATACAAACGTTTGCATTAGAGGTGCGGATCCGTCTGTACAAATAAACAGACGGATCCGCACCAACGCTAGTGTGAAAGTACCCTAAGGCTGGCTTCACACGTCCGTTTAACACAGACGTGAACTGTCCGTGGTAACCTGGGCTGGATTCCTGCTTAGAGCAGGAGCACACGGCGCCATTGGTCGCTTCCTGCCGCCGCTGCAGTACAGTAATACAGTCGTATAGATCATACCAGTGTATTACTGTACTGCAGCAGGAAGCGCACGGCGTCATAGCAACCAATGGCGCTGTGTGCTCCTGCTCTAAGCAGGAATCCAGCCAAGGTTACCACGGACAGTTCACATCCGTGTTAAACGGACGTGTGAGGCCAGCCTAATTCATGAATATTTTGTTGTGGACTTTGCTATAGATGTGCAGCAAAATCTTCACCGGACTCTTTGGCAGTATTTTACGTCTCTTGTGATGTACCCTAAAGCAAGAAGAGCGTGCGGTGCACTTTATAAAGCAGATATGAAAACGTAGTGTAACACCGAAAATGATGTCCCCTTTTTCAAGCCTATATGAAAACCTATTAAATTTGTGCTTCCGAGCTTGTTCTCAGCCATTCTGTAATAAAAAAAAAAAAAAAAACCTCCAGCGAGAATACAGCTGTCAAAATGCGTTAAATAAGATTTATTATATCACTTCAATAAGAGAGGGCAAAAAACAGCAATGTATGACTGAGAGTAATTACTGGAGCAATCAATTATAGCAATTACATGAAAATCCACCACACAAGTCTTTGTACAAATGGATGGGAAATGCAATTCACTTTATCTATGGATGTCATTTCTAGAACATGCCAGCATAAATGTGGTTCCGATAACAGCACCGTTTTATTTTATTTTTAGGCATAGAGATATTCGACTTCCAACCTCTCCAAGATGTTTCAAGAATAATGTATTTCCTCATCATTCAATTAAAGAAACCCCAGCATAGTGAGAAAGCAGTGCGGTCTGCAGGTTATAGAGCAGGAGGAGCTGAGCAGATTGATATATAGGTTTTTGAGAAAAGATTCAGTAAAACTTACAGTTTTTTTTATCTAAATCTCTGCTCTTTCTGGTCTACGGAGTCCAGTTTGTGGTCCTACTCAGTGATTGACGGCCTTCCTTTATAAATGTGCATACAGAGATAGCTGTCAATCATTAAATAGTATGAGCAGAGATTTAAATGAATAAATTATTCGGTATACTGATATAATCAGTTTGCTCTGCTTTTCACGCTTTGTACCACGATGCCTGCAGATTGACCTGAATTTTCAATCTGACAGGTTCCCTTTAGTCACAGACAACCTTAATCCTTGGAAGTAAAAAAAAAAAAATGTCTGCTTCTATAAAACTCTTGTATATCCAGATGTAGTAGAGCTGTTTTTGTCATTAGGCACAATATCATGATGAAAAACAGAAGAGGTTGCAGTCAAGGGAATTTAACTGGGTTTAAAAAAAAAGAAGTACCTGCATTCAACCTGACTGCATAATATAAGTCAGATGATTAAGTTCTGAGAGCACTTTGACTCCTCCAACACCTCAAGTCTTTGCCTCTCCTTGCCCTCCCAGCTCGAACGTCACAGATCCAAGCCTGCTTGAAGCCCTTCTGGGAAAAACCCTGCCCTAAGATATATCATCATTGCTGATATCACGTCTACAGGGCAGGGTCCTAGAGAAAGAGCAGAACACTGCCCTGAGAGGCTTGGTCACTGATGATGTTGTGTCTACAGGGAAGAGCCTTTCAAGCCTTGCCACGTCTCAGATGTCGACGCAACCAACAGAACAGAAAATGTCTAGTTACCATAATGGAGTGCAGGAAAATGGGCATTACAGATTAACAATCACTATCAGTAAGTGACAACATGTGGTTTTTCTGTAAATTGATGTTAAAAATGGTAAAATCTGTAACAGGGACCCTCACCTAACGTGCCATTTATAACAGTGCTATCTTCATATGCGACAGATATATCACCAATATCACTGGGCAGCAGCAGAGAAAGATACGAATCTCTGTGCTCCGTCTATTCACAGATTGACATTTAAAGGATCACTCTACTCTGCTTTGATGCGGACATAATGCATCTACGGGAGCCCATAACACAACACAAAATCTACCAGTTCGTCCTCGACTCTGCTGATGCGTGTGACAGGGTTACTTGTCACTGCTCATGTCCTTTGCTCCGACTTTTTCTTTTAGGACATTGCTGATATTTCAGTTTCCTAATATGATGCAAATAATGTGCCAACAAAGTGAACCTTGCATCAAAGTCCACTTATGTACACTGCCCCTTTAAATAACATAAACATTTACATTGAAAAACTAAGGTACAGTATTCAAACAACTTTGTAAAAGAAGCTAGCCCAGCTTATTTCAGGGCAAGGTTCATTAAAGGGATTTTCCAGTACTTAGATATTGATACCTATCCTTAGGGTAGGAAATTAATATCAGAACAGTGGGAGACCGATACCCTTCACACTTACCAATCGGGTGTTTTGGGCAGCAGCCAGATACCAGTGGCGTAACTAGAAATGACTGGGCCCCACAGCAAATTTTTGAATGGGGCCCCCTCCCCCAGTAAGTTTTGCACAACCCCTTCCTTTCATGCCATCCCCTTTCCTGTGGCTAGCAAAGATCGCTCTCTCAGACCAGGCCCGGCAGCTGTTCCATCCGTTTTCTACACTGTCTATACTGCCACTGTATATCATTTTATTGTGTAATAATGTTGAGGGGCCCTGACAAAATATTTTAGTACTTCCCCTCCTCTTGGATGGGCCCCTTCTGTGTCAGGGCCCCAAAGCAGCTGCTTCCCCTATAGTTACGCCCCTGCCAGATACCATACAGTGGATGAAAGGTTCCGTCCACCGTGTAGATTCCAGCACAAGCCCACTGCACACCAGCTCCCATTCACTTGAGCTGCAGTAGCCTGGCAGTGGACAGAACCTTGTGCTTCCAGTTTAATCCACTGTATAGTTTCCAGTGCCAGCAGATGCCTTCGGAGGATGCCAACTTTCGGACCCTCACTAAACTGATACTGATGAGCTATCCTGAGGACAGGCCATCAATATCTAAGTACTGAAAGCTCCTTTAAATTGATTCATCCAATTATAGCTAGTCATGATTAAGTTCCTTTAACCCCTTAAGGACATGGCCATATTTCACCTTAAAGGGAACCATTTACCTCCAAAACACATTCCAAGCTGGCAGCGGTACCTGACAGTAGGCAGCATCGTGATTCTAACGATCATTGTCTTCCTCAAGCCAGATGAAGGAAATCCTGTAAAAACGTTGTTTAATCCCCGGCCGGCACGCTTTTCAAGTCAGGTTTGAAGTCAAGGGGGCAGCGGCCTCCTTGCTTCAAGCCGTGGTAACCATGCCCCCTTCCCTGCCCCCTTGCTGTGACTGACAGCCGGCAGTTCGGCAAAGCCAGCTGAACTGTGGTGCACAAGACCTTTCAGTCACAGTGGAGGGGCGGGGAAGGGGGCGTGTTTACCATGGCTTGAATCAGGGAGGCCACTTCCCCCTTGACTTCAAACCTGACTTGAGAAGCCCGTTGGCCTGCTTCAGGAAGACAATGATCGTTAGAATCACGATGCTGCCTACTGTCAGGTACTACTGCCAGCTTGGAATGTGTTTTGGAGGTGAACGGTTCCCTTTAAGGACCAGGCCATTTTTTGCAAATCTGACCAGTGTCACTTTAAGTGGTGATAACTCTAAAACGCTTTTGCTTATCCCGGCCATTCTGAGATTGTTTTTTCGTCACATAACTGATTTTGCGAATGCCCTTTTTATTTTTTGGGGACGTTACAAGGCTTAGAAGTTTAGAAGCAAATCTTGAAGTTTTTCAGAAAATTTCCAAAACCCACTTTTTAAGGACCAGTTCAGGTCTGAAGTCACTTTGTGAAGCTTACATAATAAAAACCACCCAAAATTGACCCCATTCTAGAAACTACACCCCTCAACGTATTCAAAACTGATTTTACAAACGTCGTTAACCCTTGAGGTGTTCCACAAGAGTTAATGGCAAATGGAGATAAAATTTCAGAATTTCGATTTTTTTTTGGGCAAATTTTCCATTTTAATCCTTTTTCTAAAATAACAAAGCAAGGGTTAAAAGCCAATCAAAAATCAATATTTATTGCCCCGATTCTGTAGTTTATAGAAACACCCCATATGTGGCCGTAAACTGCTGTTTGGCAGGGCACAGAAGGAAGGGAACGCCATATGGTTTTTGGAAGGCAGATTTTACTGGACTGGTTTTTAGACACCATGTCCCATTAGAAGCCCCCCTGATGCACCCCTACAGTAGAAACTCCAAAAAAGTCACCCCATTTTGGAAATGACGGGATAAGGTGGTAGTTTTGTTGGTACTATTTTAGGGTAAATATGATTTTTGGTTGCTCTATATTACACTTTTTTTGAGGAAAGGTAACAAAAAAAAGAGATTCTGAAATTTCATCTCCGACAAAGTTTGTAAAATCAGTTTTAAATACCTTGAGGGGTGTACTTTCTTATATGGAATAAATTTTTTAGCGTTTGTACTCTGGGGTGCATCAGGGGGGCTTCAAATGGGACATGGTGTCAAAAAAACAGTCCTTCAAAATCTGCGTTCCAAAAACCATATGGCGTTCCCTTCCTTCTGTGCCCTGCTGTTTGGCCATACAGCAGTTTATGACCACATATGGGGTGTTTCTGTAAACTAAAGAATCAGGGCAATAAATATAGAGTTTTGTTTGGCTGTTAACCCTTGCTTTGTTACTGGAAAAATTGATTCAAATGGAAAATTTGCAAAAAAATAGCTGTTTTGGGACAGTTTTTATTTTTTGTTATTTACATCGTTGACCTGACAGGTTAGATCGTGTGCTATTTCTATAGAGCAGGTTGTTACAGACGCGAAAATACCAAATATGACTACTTTTGAAGGGTTTTTGTTTCAGTTTTACATAATAAAGCATTTTTAAATAAAAAAATATTTTTTAGTGTCTCCTCATTCTGAAAGCCATATTTATTTTTTGGGCGACTGTCCTATATAGGGGCTCA
Organism: Bufotes viridis; assembly: GCA_033119425.1. Lineage (NCBI taxonomy): Eukaryota > Metazoa > Chordata > Amphibia > Anura > Bufonidae > Bufotes > Bufotes viridis. The sequence goes on along the minus strand of CM065590.1, from coordinate 544,648,290 downwards.
TTTTTAGCGGGATGAGAGGACGGTTTTATTGGCACTATCTTGGGGTGCATATGTCATTTTGGTCGCTTGCCATTACACTTTTTGTGATGTTAGGTGACCAAAATGGCTTTTGACACCGTATTTATATAATTATTTTTGCTGTGTTCACCTGAGGGGTTAGGTAATGTGTTATTTTTATAGAGAAGGTTGTTACAGATGCGGCGATACGCAATATGTATACTTTTTAGTGTACTTTTTATTTATTTATTTAAGTTTTACACAATAATATCATTTTTGAAACAAAAAAAAATCATGTTTTAATGTGTCCATAGTCGGAGAGCCATATTTTTTTTTTTTTGGGGCGATTGTCCTATGTAGGGTATAATTTTTTGTGGGATGAGATGACTGTTTGATTGGCACTATTTTGGGAGGCATATCACTTTTTGATCGCTTGCTATTACACTTTTTGTGATGTGAGGTGACAAAAATATTTTTTCACGGTATTTACCTGAGGGGTTAGCTCATGTGATATTTTTATAGAGAAGGTTTTTACGGACGTGGTGATGCCTAATAGGTATAATTTTTAAATTTATTTTACTTTAACACAATAACAGCATTTTAGAAAAAAAAAAATAAATCATATTTTAGTGTCTCCATAGTCTGAGAGCCATATTTTTTTTATTTTTTTGGGCGATTGTCCTATGTAGGGGCTCATTTTTTGCGGGATGAGATGGCGGTTTGAGTGATACTATTTTGGGAGGCATACGCCTTTTTGATCGCTTGGTATTACACTTTTTATGATGCGAGGTGACAAAAAATTGCTTTATTACACTATTTATTTAGTTTTTCATTATGGTGTTCACCTAAGGGGTTAGGTCAGGTGATATTTTTATAGAGAAGGTTTTTAAGGACGCGGCGATACATAATATGTGTAGTGTATTTTATTTTTTAAATTTTTATTAGGTGATAAATGTGTTTTTTACTTTTTTCACTTTTTAACAATTTTTTTTACCTAGACCCACTTGGTTCTTGAAGATCCAGTGGGTCTAATGTCTGTATAATACAGTACAGTACACTATATAGTGTACTGTACTGTATTTTCACTTTACACAGTCTGATCAGACTTCTGCCTTTAGCAGAAGTCTGATCAGACTTTCCATTACCATGACAAGCCGGACGCCTGTGAAGGAGTCCTGTTGCCATGGTAACCATCACCCGCTGCCAAAACAGAGCAGTGGGTGATGGGTAGGGAGGAGAGCCCCCTCCCTCTGTGATCCCGTATAGAATCAGGGGCTGCAAGGGCACAGCAGCCCCCAATGGGAGAGGGAGGAAGCTCCCTCCCTGTTAACCCCTTCCATACAGCAGTCTGTACGGATCGTGGCATGGAAGGGGTTAAACGGCTGACATCTGTGCTAACACTCTGGTATACCCACTGGCCACCAATGAATATTAGAGAGGAGGCAGGTGGGGGATCGCCTGCCGCACTTTTAGCCCCGCTCGCACCCTTCCCCTACACAGCTTACCGGCCATCTCAAAGAGGGCTGCGGGGGCGGGGGGGACGTTAAGAAAAACAAAAAAAAACACAATTTTTAAGTCTCTGATCCCTGCGGCCATAGACCGTGGGGATCAGAAACTGCAGAAGGTGCTACAAACCACAGGTCTGAATTGACCTGCGGTTTTCAGCGATCGCCAATACAGGGGGGGTGTCACAGGACCCCCCCTCAGCATTGTCCCATGGTACCTTGTTCCGATCACCGCACACTGCACGCACTGTGTCCCTAAGATGTTAAACAACTTGCTAATGTGAATTAAAGGGGTTGACCGAGTCATTTTTTTGTTTGTATGTTTCTAACTAGGCAAATGAAATGACTTTACAATTGACTTACTTTATCTCCAGTTGCTGGTTTCTCAGATTTCACTGAGGGTCACATAACCTGTGATGTCGGCCTCTCTCCCTGCTCTGATGATGTTTCGTGCACAAAGCCTAAGAGATCAGATATGAGTCTGTACACGAGACATCACTGGGCTGGCCACACACCCCTGCTCTGCCGAGATGTCTCTGGGCTGTCCACACCCTCCCTGCTCTGCTGCTGTTCTCTGCCCTGTGTCTCCCTCCCACTGGATACTTCAGGAAAGATTAACCCCTTCAGGAGCACAGATTCAGGGCTGAAGGCTTTACTGAGTAGCTGCAGGCAGTGAGGAGACAAATGCTGGGCACAGGAGCTCACAGACTAGAGGAGTTCTACACAAGAAGAGGTAGGGAGAAGATCCTGTGTTTATCAGCAGTGTCATTGTACAGCTGGGATTTGTAATCCTACACATACAACATGCTGCTGAGTCTCCCAGCAGGCAGACATGTTACTCAGGGCAGCATTTGTATTCACTCCCTTTGCAGAGCAGGGGGAGGAGCAGAGATGGTTGTTATTGCATGTAAACAAGGGGCCAGAAGAGAACCAGGAAAATGAGGAAATATAATTTTTTTTTACCTAAAACTTCCTAAGCTCAGTTATATATTGCTGCCCATCAGATTTACAGTGCTATATATTTTTTTTTCATAACTCGGACAACCCCTTTAAGACTGAAAGCATATGCCAGGCTCCACTTATTGTGCAATGTTAAGTGAGCAGGGTACACGTCTATTGTATAGACAGCATCATGAGAAAAACAGAGAACACCCTCTTTGAATTTTATGGTTTTTCATATCAGGGCATAAAAAATAATCTGGTTCTTAGAAGGTATAAGGCTAATTTCATCCTAGCACTTTGAGATCCATCATAGCTCTAAATCTATCATATCGCCGTTTGGCCCCTTTCTCTATAATGGGGACCAGTTAACATCTGGCCGCAACCCAGCAAATATGCAGAGAATCGGCCGGACGAAAACTGCTGTGCGCCGGTGGGTGTCAGGTAGAGTCCAACAGTGCTGGATCCAGACATCTCCCTGCCGGAACAGCGTGCCGGAGATGGTAACAAAAACTAAGCCAAAATGCTGAAGCTGTGTGTAAAACATTTAATACACCCTTAGGCTACAGCTAAATGGCGACATGTGTTGCTGAAAAGTTGCATATCATTTTTTGTAATGATAGTCAATAGTGTTGAACTGCGATTGCGATGCGACAGTCACACAAAAATACAACTTGGATGCATTCTTTGCAACTGTTGCGTCGGAGTCACAATGCGACACTATTAACTATCATTACCAAAACATTGTGCGACTTTTCAGCTACATATGTTACCATGTAGCTGTACCCTTTTTTGTGATGTAACTTGGTGTCACCTGACACATGTCACCGTGTAGCTGTAGCCTTTGTGCTTCCATAGGATTTAAGAGGTAAGTAACAGCTAGATACTACCACCTTTAAAAAAGCGTGTGTTTTGGCAGTTTGCTGGTCTGGAGCATTCAGGTGTGTGCTAACACTATGCCAAAGAGGAAATACATTAGTAATAATTTTAGAGAACAATTTTTCATGCCCATCAATCTGGGAAGAGTTATAAGGCCATTTCCAAACAATTTGAAGTCCATCATTCTACAGTGATAAAGATTATGGAAACCTCAAGACAGTTGACATTCTTCCCAGGAGTGGATATCCCAGCACATTCAATAAGGTCAGAAATTGCAAAAACCCCAAGAGTTACATCTATGACTCTATAAGCCTCAGTAAAGGGCATCTGTCAGCAAATTTGTATCTATGAAACTGGCTGACCTGTTGCATGTGCGCTTGGCAGCTAAAGGCATCTGCATTGGTCCATTGTTCATATGTTCCTGCATTGCTGAGAAAAATTATATCTTAATATGTGCAATTGATGCTCTAGCTGTCTCTGCAACTGCTGTGCCCTGTCAAGAAGTGTAGGCATGATTGTGGCTGCCTGGCCAGGTCAATAAAAAAGTTGCTTCTAGAGGCTCATTTGCATATATTAGAACATCATTTTTCTCAGAAATACAGGCACTTATAAACACAGGACCAACGTAGATGCCTTCAGCTGCCAAGTGCACATGTAACAGGTCAGTCAGTTTCATATGTACAAATCTGCTGACAGATGCCCTTTAAGGGTTCAAGTTTATTACAGTACAATTAGAAAAACAAACAAACAAACAAACAAACAAACAAACAAACAAACAAACAGGTATGGCTTGTTTGGAAGGGTTGCCAGGAAAAAGCATCTTCTTTTTAAGAAGAACATGGTAGCACAGGCTAAGTTTTCAAATTTGCATCTAAACAAACCACAAGACTTCTGGAACACTGTTCTTTGGACAGACAAAATCAAAGTGGAGATGTTCGGCCATAATCTGGGCACCATGCAGTTATTGAGTAGACCATTAACTCCTCTGTATACCAAAGTATTGTAGAGTCAAATGTGAGGCCACCTATCCAACGGCTAAAGCTTAGCCGAAACTGGGTCATGCAGCAGGACAATGATCCCAAGCAAACCAACAAAGAATGACAGAAAAAGAAAAGAGTCAAGGTGTCACAATGGCCTACCCAAAGTCCAGACCTCAACCCAATTGAAATGCTGTGGTAGGACCTTAAGAGAGCTGTGTATAAATGAATGCTCACAATCCTCAATGAGCTGAAGAAAAGATGTTAGGAAGAGTGGGCCAAAATTCTTCCAGGGTGAAGTCATACAGAAAACAATTACATACTTTAAGTTATTGCTGCCTGCTAAAGATAGTTGTCCAAGCTATTGATTCACGGTGTGGACCTTTTTTTTTTTTACACACGACTTTTCCATTTTGACTTCATTTGTGTTGAATATATGACACAATGGAATCTGTTATGTGTTGTTCATATAAGGTTGTATTTACCTAATTCTAAAACCTTCCAAGGTCAGGGGGGATATTTATCAAAACCGGCGTAAAGGAAAACTGGCTTGTTTGCCCATAAACCAGATTCCTCCTTTAATTTTCCAAAGGAGCTCTGAAAAATGAAAGATGTAATCTGATTGGTTTGTTCTGAGGAACTAAGCTAGTTTTCCTTTACACCAGTTTTGATAAATCTCCCCAGACATTTTTTTATAGTAACCCAAAAAAGAGTGTGTATTTTGTTTTTCTCATGACTATGCATAAACTATATATTCATATTTTCGTAAACCATAGATTGCACCTTCTATTCCCAGTGGTAAAGGATTGTGGCAAGTTAAGGTCACTTGTTTTCCGTTGTATCATATCTGATGTAGAGTCATTCGGTCGAGGGTCTTTAGTAATGTTAATGACTGGTCTGACATTTTGTAGTATGACAAGCAGAGAATATTTTCAGATGTGGTCCTATATTTCCTAGAGCACTTTCTATGTGAACAATGAATCAATAGGTTGGTATAATTTCTACCTAGATATTGATGATCCCAAATTTAGGATTGCGTACTATATCGCACTATTTTTCATAAATATATAGATAATGCTTCATACATTTCACACATTTTCATTGGTGTGTGCAACCCCAATGTGTTAAATCCTTCCACCTCTATTTTGTATAAATAAAAGAAGCTGGGGAACTGCTCCTCAGACTTAGCATATACGCCATCCTTATCTGTGTGTTGCTCTGTTCTTGAGCCTTGAGGAAAGAAGGGAAAGGAGAAACATGATCGAAACATTTAGGTCTGTTAAAGGTATAAATTAGGTTCAGTAGGGAAGTGTTTTTAATAAAAAAAAACCTCAACATGAGAACAAGGGGGCCAATTTAACACTAATTGGGGAGGAGTAGATCAGAACCAATTTCAGGAAATATTTTTACACTGAAAGAGTATTTCAGGCTTGGAACAAACTCCCATCAGATGTGGTTGGGAAAATAACAGTAATTGAATTTATACATGCCTGGAATAAACACATGCCTGTGATAAGTAATAATATAAGGGCAGAATAGATGGACCATGTGATATTTTTCTGCTGTTAATCATCTATGTTTCTATATAAGTACTGAAACACATCTGATTTGACCCCACCCAGATAACAAAGGGAACTCCATTAGCAGTTCCTGAGGTCAATATACTTTGACAATAGATAACCCTGAGGGTTGACGTATATATGTAGAGATGCCACCACCACAGGTGCCTAGTAGTTCAGATGACTGTGTTGTGTCTAGTCCTCCTGTAATAGAGAAAAAATAGTATTTCGGTTGGTCCCTTATTTGGAAGTTGTGAACACACTAGAAGACCTCCCAACAGGATATTACCTCCATGCTCTTATATATCCAGTCTAGAAAGGATACAATCTTGGTATATACACCTGGGCGGTTGGGCTCAGCACATCCCATTCCCCAGCTCACCACTCCAACCAGTCGCCAGGTATAGTCAGTCTGACAAACCAGGGGGCCACCACTGTCACCCTACAGGAACAAGACCAGAGAAAGTGAGGTAACCCTTCATTATACAATGCAACTTATGACAGCAATTATCTCATATCGCTAGTTTCCACAATCTAAAAAGGCTATCTGTCTATGTATGGTGTAGGTGGTAGTTTAATGGTGTAGAGAATGTTGGCATATATTTGGACTTCTGGTCCAATTAATTACTGATTTAAATGATATATTTTGCTGAAATAATGTCACTATCCATATGACTATTTTCATACCGTTAAGGTGCCCATACACATAAGAGTAAAGCCAGCTAAACTCACCGATTCTGTCACGACCAGAGGCTTATGTCTATGGGAGCCATTTGACTCTCTCCCTAACAGATTATGTTGGGGGGGATTGGATATAGTTGGCTGGGGAGATAAGCCACCACTAGTGTCTAGCAAATGCTTACTCCCCTCTTCCAGTTGAGGATACACATGTAGCCAAGAGTGCGTATGTATGGGGGAGTTGAGATATATAGTTTTTGGCTATGTATGGTCGGTGATGTCACTGGCCTAGATAGAGACCCAGCCTCTTCTAACAGCTGATTGGCTGTGGTGTCGGGAGTCAGACCCCCGCCAGTCTGATCTTGATGACCTATCCTGAGAAAAGGTCATCAATATCTTTTCCCAGATAACCCTTTAAAGGGGTTGTCAGTTTTCTTATATTGATGACCTATCCTCAGGATAGGTCATCAATATCAGATCGGCGGGGGTCTGACTCCCAGCACCATAGCCAATCAGGTGTTTGAAAGGAAAGCAGCTCCACTTGAATGGGAAGGAGCAGTTGTAGTTTCACTCAGTCTCAATGAGTCTCAGTCTCAGTGAATGGGACGGAGGAGCTGTAATGTTGACAGCGAGCAGGCAAATAGCTGACTCTCAGCACTCCATCCAATGTGATATTGATGATCTATCCTGAGGATAGTTTATCAATATAAGAAACCAGACAACCCCTTTAAGGAAACAGACGGGTATATTTGTAGGAGCAGCTGATAGCAACTGGAGACAGTCATGCAGCAGCTCACAGAGCAAGAGAAGATTAACCCTAGCAGTGCTGAAGACAGAGGTACAATGAATACAAGCCCTAATTCACACACAGGAAGCTGGTGCCTGTGCATCATGTACTGCCATTGTAACAAAAGCACAGCTCATTTGGGATGTAGTAGATTGGGATATTCACATAATGGAGGTGTAGTGACCATATCAACTACAGGATGCATTCATGTCAAAATGGTCAAAATGGCACCAAATATGTTAGTTTATGTATAATGAAGGTTTTATGAAAAATAAAGTTAAAATAGGGCATGGTTGATGTATAATTCATTCCATACCTGACACGCATCAACTTTTCCATCAAGGTAACCAGCACAAAGCATCCTGGGAGTAATGTCGCCATCATATATGCAGGAACTATTGCATTTCTTAGTGCTTATGAGGGGCACCATGGCTTCCTTCAGACTTCGAGGCATGTGTGCTAAGGAATTAAGATACTTATGAATCTATCCAATATCTTGTCAAAGCTTAAAGGGATTGTCCAGCTCTTTTCTTTCTTTTTTATCTGCACCACAGCCAGCAATGCCTGTGCAAAATACATACTCAACTGCTGCCCGTGTCTTCGTTTTGCTGTCTCAGTCCCTGCCTCTCCTGACTCGCCTTCCAACCCCATCTGTCAACTTGGACTAGGGTTCAGGTTAATATGGATTTTTCCAAAGGTATTCTAGGCTGGGGTAGAAATTACAAAAAAAATGGATAATCCCTTGAAGGTCATTATGTGGCCTTTTTTTAAATTTCATATGACAAACAATTGCGTTGTTGCAGTAATTCTGCTTTCAGCACTGTTCTGCCACTTCAGGATAAGGCCAGATGTGGCAGATATTTTCCATATTGACATGCAGTGCATTGATCCATATATTTTTGAGAATGCCATCCACATGTATTTTACTGTAAAATATCATGGATTTTCAGAACGAATCTGCACTATAAATTCACAACATGTGAGTTCACTCTTTGGCCACATGCACATGTAAAAGTACGGCCCTATGGCGCAGTCGTAATGCAGTGATGATGCAGTTAGGAACTGCAGAAACTAGAATGGAATACCCCAGCATTCACAGCAAGATGGTAGCTATAGGGGAAGCAGGGGAAGCGGCTGCTTTGGGGCCTGAACTCAGAAGGGTCCCACCGAGGAGGAGGACTAAAAGATAATATTGTAAGGGTCCCCTCAACAGTATTATACAATGACATTATATTACAGTGACACTGTAGGAAAAGGACAGAGCGGCTGCCGGGCCTCGTCTGAGAGCTCAATCTTGACTAGCCACTGGAGTGGGTGCTGCACGGGAAGATGGGGTTGTGCAGAAGTTGCTGTTCAAAACTTTGCTGTGGCGCCCAGTCATCTCTAGCTATGCCACTGGTCTTTAGTCAAGATCCAAATTTATTCACTGACAGAACATGTGACGTTTCGACTGCACAGAGTCAACATCTCATGTTCCTTTGGTGAATAAATCTGGATCTTGACTGAAGACAGTGAATTTCTGCATACAAAGAGCCCATAGGGCTTGGGCCGACACTGTTGGTACCGCCACCTTATTGACTTTCTGTAACCAGATCATTTCAGTGGTGCTGTTCATTGCTTAGACTATGCAGGAACTTCTCATAGAATTCAATGGGAAAAAAGGTTTCTGACGTAGACCTGGTACTTTCAAAGTTGTGATGGTGGCACCTGATTGACCCCACGTAAAACATATCCTGCTGGCTGTGGCTGCTGACCCCATGGGGTATACAACTGAGTAGCCGCTTGCGGTATATGTTTAACATATTTTACCACATGTCTCACTATTTGACAGAACGCTAAAGAACTATGGACATTCATAACGGTTCAGACACGACCCCTTAACGATCATGGACAAAAAATGCATGATCATATATGCGGTAACCGTATGATGACCGCATCTTTTCTTTCCGTGTCTGTTCTGTTTCTTTGCGGACCATATGTGGAATCGTTCATTTCAATGTGTCCGCAAAAGCAAAAACAAAACAAAACAGAAGTTACTCCGTGTGCATTGCGTTTCTGGATGTCCCCATGTCTGTTCCACAAAAAAATAGAACATGTCATATTATTGTCCGCATAACAGACAAGGATAGGACTGTTCTATTAGGGGCCAGCTGTTCCGTATGTATGAAAAGCACACAGATGTCATCCATATTGTTTGCGGATCCGTGCTTTGCGGACCACAAAATACATACGGTCGTGTGCATGAGCCCGAAGATTGATGTTCCATCCTTAGGAAGGTGGAGGTCAAGCACCCTTGCAGTACGGCCCTGGAGCGATAGGTAAAGATGATAGCCCAGCTCGCACGTGCAGCGGACGCCATGGCCGGCAGGTCTCTGCTGACTAATGACCTATGGCTAATTACCGCAACCAGCAATAATGCCGATTGTGGTGATTAAAGGCTTTAGATGCCGTGAACATGTGAGATCACGGCATCTAAATGAACAAAAATTCGGAAGCTCGCACTTCTGGGAGCTTTACCGGTGTCTCCTGCAGCTAATGGGGATACTGGTAATTGACTTGAATGGACTCAGCCTCGCTGAAGAGGCTGAGAACATTCAAAGTGCAATTCTTATTTTTGCCACCAGATGGCAGGCCAACACAAGAAATAAGCAATTCTCAATAATAAGTCCAGTTTAAAAATACATAATTGTTCAAAATTAAAAATTCAAAAATTCAAAATCATCGCAAAAAAATAAACGTTTTAATCACCCCCCCTATAATAAATATATAAATACCTAAATACAAAAAATATAAACATCATAGTTATCATCACGACTGAAAATGCCTACACTATTAAAATATATAAATATTTTTCCAATACGACAAATGGCGTAACGGAAAAAAGGGTCAAAAAGGCCAATTTGCCATTCGTTCATTGCTTCTCTTACCCCAAAAAATGTAATAAAATATGATCAAAAACTCACACACACTCCAAAATGAGATATAAGTAGATATAACTATAATAAAGTTATGGGGGTTTAGAATATGGTGATGTAAAAATTTTTTTATTTTTTTCAAACTTAAAATTTATTATTACACTATTTAGACAAAAATCTATACATATGGGGGTATCATTGTAATCGTACTGACCCAGAGAATGAAGGGCATAAGGTCAGTTTTGACGCAAACGGAAAGCCGTGCGAACAAAACCCGTAAAACGGTGGAGGAATTGTGTTTATTTTCCAATTCCACCCCATTTGAAATTTTTAAACCTCTTCCCACTACATTGTATGCCATAATTAGTGGTGACATTAGAAAGCACAACTTGTCCTGCAAAAAATAAGCCCTCATATGGACATGTGAACGGAAATATAAAAAAGTTATGGCTCAAGGAAGATAGGGAAGAAAAATGAAAACACAAAAACGAGAAAACCTCCAGTATCCTAAGGGTTAAAACAATTATAGAAACTCTTCCAATTGAAACTGTGACCAATACAAAACTCATTATAGCCGTAAGGGTACGTTCACACGATGACATTAAGTCTCGCGACAAATAGGGCACAACTTCACTGCAACATTTGTCGCACGACATTTTGTCGCACCAATGTCGCATGACAATTTTTATAATGTGAGTCTATGGTGTCGCATTGCGGCATGCAACATGGTGCGACAGCGACGCGACAGTTGCATGAAAAATCCATCTTGAATGGATTTTTTGCGACTGTCGCGTCGCAGTCGCAGCATGTTGCATGTTGCAATGCGACATCTTAGACTCCCAATATAAAAATTGTCGCGCGACAATAGTGTGACTTATTGTCGCGCGACAAATGTCGTCGTGTGAACGTACCCTAAATGTATGACACGCTTCTTCTTGCGGTGCAGCAGAGGGATTTCTTACTGCTGACGGCTACCAGTATTGTTAAGCTGATTGGATTTGCAGTCAAACCTACATTTTCAGACTTTTAGTAGATGTTAGTAGGCATTCCTGTATTTAGTATTATGACTGTAGTTTAATTGGGCATTAACGATACAGAAGAAGCGTCCTGCCCGGCCCTGCAATCTTCTCCTGCAGAACGGAAACCTGGGAACTAGCAGTAGATTGTGTTTTGGATTCGGGGGCGGGCTGGGAACTTAAAGTGGCCCTGGAAGAAAAATAACCTCTGCCACCTCTACTGTATATTACATACGGCGTAGTGCTGTACATATGGGCAGCTCATTTCATTAGCATTTATAAGCTGCAGACTTTAGATATGGTGTGCTATAGCACTTTGCACAGGGTAATCATCCGTCTCCGCAGATACTCATTCCCAGCTACTACCTACATTACGTAGCTACATCATTCTCTAGTTCTCGGCTGTCACTGCAGCTCCTTCATCTAGGGAGTTCTCTTCCCTTATAGCCTTGAGGATGCCATAGAACTAGACCTTTGTATCTATCAAGACTTTAATTATCACACCTACCCAGGAAGGACTCATTTCATGCATAAAATCAATAAAGGTCATGGACGATCCATCTACCTTACCATACGTTAGCATCAGTAGCATTATCGTGTCCTTCCAGATGTCCTCTAGTCCTGTGTATTTATTTCCTGACTGGTTTCTTCTAATCGTGATGAATATGTGCGCCTTTGCAACCAATGCATTCAACATAAAACATTAAACGTTTTCGGTCTACAGCTCCTATGGAGACGTATATGTCTTTAAAAAAAAAACCTAGAAGGACATTTATCATTTGTGTTTGTTTCTGTGTCAGTTTTAAAGGGGTTTTCCAAGACTTTAATACTGATGACCTATCGTCTGAATAAGGCCTCATGCACACGGCCGTAGAACACAACCGTGCGTGGACCGTGGTATCCCGGCCTAGAATCCAGCTGATAGCAGGAGCGCACGGCATCATTGGTTGCTATGACGCCGTGCGCTTCATGCAGCCGCTGAACTACAGTAATACACCAATGACGCTGTGCGCTCCTGCTGTCAGCTGGATTACAATGTTCTATTAGGGGCCAGATGTTCCGTTCCACAAAAAAACGGAATGCACACGGATGTCATCAGTTTTTTTTGCGGATCCGTTTTTTGCGGACCGCAAAACCTTACGGTCGTGTGCAATAGGCCTTAAATGGAGCCACTGAACGTGATTTGCAAGCAAGAATAGGACATGTTCTATATTTAAACGGAACGGAAAAACGGAAACGGAATGCATACGGAAACACTTCAGTTTTTTTTGTGAACCCATTGAAATGAACGGTTCAGTATACTGTCAGTATACTGAACTGAAAAAAACGGCCAGTATACGGTCCGCAAAATACTGTCGTGTGCAAGAGGCCTGAATGAGGCCTTGTTCACATATCCGTAGTATACAGCCGATCTATACAAGTGTACGCAACGCTGTGCTTGGCATCAGGTGCTATAGAGATGTCTATGCTGTCACAGGGTCCCGGGTGTCGGTCCCCAGAGACCAGATACTGATGACCTATCTTGAGGATAGGTCATTAGTTGTAAAGTGTTGGAAAACTCTGCCTGTCTTTTCTGTTTGTGCCTGCTTCAAATTTATGAAATGGTTCAGCTTAATATTTTGTGTGAGTGAAATGTGGTTTACACTTATACTGTATGTGGTAAAGAACACCAGGGGGTTGCCTGGCGTAGAGTTAGGGGCAGGGCTAACACCACTTTTAGCCCTTAAACATAGACCACTTTGAAAAATGTCAAGGATCATCAAATGTCATTAAATTAGACCAAATGTTGCAAAAAAAAAAAAAAGAAATAAGATTTGTTTTGATAATTGGCCCTCTGCAGTCTTTTCTTGCAGTCATAATATATTCCATCTGTCCCCTACTTGGCATGGGCAGATGGAAGGCGGTGCAGGGTCAGCCTACACTGGGTTTGGGCCCATTTACACGACCGTACTTTTTTGTACGCATCTATTCCGCAATTTTGCGGATGAGATGCAGACCCATTCATTTCAACGGGGCCGCAAAAGATGCAGACAGCACACCATGTGCTATCCTCATCCGCACTGCCATTCCACGGCCCCGCAAAAAAGATAGAGCATGTCCTATTCTTGGTGGTTTTTGCAGACAAGAATAGGCATTTCTATCATAGGGAATGACATTCTAATCTGCAAAATGCGGAATGCTCATGGCCGGTATCCATGTTTTACTGATCCGCAATTTTCAGTCCACAAAAATGGATACGGTCGTGTCAATGGACCCTTTATATGTAGTCTGTAACCATGGAACCACCAACAGTAGATCTAGATAGAAGCTGAACAAGAAATGGGGTTCAAGCATTTTTATCATGAATTCTGCCTTCACAGGTTGCTTTATGTTCTGCTGCAGCTTTGTGGTAGTTTTAGGGTATTGACACTGTATTTTTATGGCAGTTTTTTCACAATGCATATTGGCAATACTCACTGTTGTCAGGATGAGTATGTCCCCAGCCCGAAACCCAGCACTCGGAGCCTGTAGGGAGATCTTGTTCATATTGTGGTAGGCACACAGGGCGAATGCTGTCTGAGGGAAATCATGGCAATCAAATTACAAGAGTCATCCACAGAAAGGGTTAGAAACATGAGCAATATATACTGCAAAAGGATATAGAATACACAGAGCTCTAATGCAGGAAAACAGCTTAAAAAAGTGCAAAGATACATTGGATCTATAATTACTGACTAATTAATACCTGTTTAGTGCCCTGGAGCAAGGGTACTTTGGACTATGGACATTTGTGGACATTTGCCACTGTTGCTACCATGCAAAACCATCATCTCTCTACTTTATTGCACATTGAAGGGTTAACTTGTATTGTGATTTATGCTACAGTGTGCACTTTAGCCCTGTTGTTTATGTCTGAAGACTTGTTTATGTCTGGAAAAACTGCTTATTCATTCCCATATACTTGCATTTAAACTCTATACAAGTCTATGACAGACTTGGGGCTCATGCACACGAACGCATTTTCTTTCCGTGTCTGTTCCATTTTTTTTGCGGACCGTATACGGAACCATTAATTTCAATGGATCCGCAAAAAAAAAACCAGAAGTTACTCCGTGTGCATTCCGTTTCCGTATGTCCGTATTTTCGAACATGTCCTATTATTGTCCACATTACGGAAAAGGATAGTTCTCTTAGGGGCCAGCTGTTCCGTTCCACAAAATGAGGAATGCACACGGATGTCATTCGTATTTTTTGCGGATCTGTTTTTTGCGGACTGCAAAATACATACGGTCGTGTGCATGAGACTACTTTCACATCAGCGTTTTTTATACAGGTTTTAAGATCCAGCACAGGATCTCAAAACCTGAATTAAATGCTTCCGTTTAATTTAATACAATCGGAGGCATCAGTTTAGTCTGGGTCCGGTTGTATGAACTAGAAATTGAACAAACTGTATCCTGCATTAAAATCACTGTAAGTCAATGGGTGCCGGATCCGTTTTTTTTGGTCACCGAAAAATACTGATTCGGCACCATTGACTTACATTGATTTTCATGCTGATCCAGTTTGTTGAGTTTCACAGACCAGACACAAAACCGTAGCTTGCCGTGGTTTTGTGTCCAGACAAAAAAAATGAGCAAACTGGTACGGAAGGCATCCTGATGCATCCTGAATCTGTTTTGTTCTGTTTTGTCCCCATTGACAATGAATGTGGAAAAAACTGAAGCGTATTGCCCCGGTTTTAATATCCTCTGCAGGGTCCGGAATCCAAACACATATGTCACAGTAGCCTTAAAATGCATTTACCTTTTTAACATTGTACATTTTTTTTCTGCTGTGCCTCTCCACTCCAACCACTCCACTGGAAGGTTCAAGTTCTGCTAGCTGTATATAAGGAGAGCAGTCAGTGCCCCTAGTGGTTTACAGATAGGGACCAGTGCTTAGTAGGAGAGACTCTGCTGGATGCATAAGTAACCAGAAGAAGACACTGAGATGGGGATGCTGAGCCACAGACATCATGTTAACAGTCCACTGACCAGGGAGACAGTCGGACTACTGAACCACATAACCTGGGCCACCAGTCTCTGGCCAGGGTACCAGCTTGCTGAGAGAGAGAAGGACAGACCTTTTCTCAGCATGAATCTTTTGCCAGGGAGGAGACTGGAGAAGCCAGCTTAGTGCCTTGCCATACCCTCAGTTCACACTTGCGCGTTTTACAGCGCGTTCGAACGCGCTGTAAAACGCTCAACAGGAGAAAACTCATGTTTCCCTATGGGCATGGTTCTCACCTGAGCGTTTTACAGCGCGTTTGAACGCGCTGTAAAACGCCCTACGCTCAAAGAAGTTCTTGAGCTTCTTTGGGGCGTTTTGTCGCGCGTTTGCACCCATATGACGCGCGTTTCCTATTTGCAAAAACGCGCTGTAATACGCGTGACAAAAACACGCATAAAATGCGCGTCTCAGAAGCGCTCAGGTGTGAACCCAGGGATATTGTTTTGTAGTGATGAGCGACAGGAGCAATATTCAAATTTGCAATATTTTGGCGAATATTCGTCATATATTTGCAAATATATATTCGTCATATATTTTTTAATTGCGAAAATCGGCAGTGTAATATTCGCATTTTGCATGCGCAATACAGGCGTGGGTCACTTTTGCTACAATTTTCAAGCTGCTAGAAGTTTCCTGAGACTGAAGAAAATGGTTGGCACAGCAGAATATTATATAATAGCTTTATATGCAGATAGAGTGCTCCAATATATTCAAGATTGCGCAAATCGGCAATTGATGCACATATTTTTCCTCAATACTGGCAACTTCCCATTTTTTTTTTGTAGGTGGCAGGCCCTTTAAAGGATAACCTCAAATGGAGTTTAGACTGTAGTCCTATGGAGCTACAGACTAAGCAAAATTAAATCTGACAACTAATGTAAAAAAAAAAAAAAAAGTAAAAAAGTTTTAAAAAATATTAAAAAAATTAACAATATCTAAAAATGTAAATCATCCCCCTTTCCCTATAATAAAAAAACAAATAAATTAAACAATAAAAATTATGAACATTGCTGCGTTAAAAATGCTCCCACTCTTAAAATATGAAAGTATTAATCCTATATGGCGAATGGTGTAAAAGAAAAAAAAAAAAACTAAATGGACAATTCGGGGCAATATTTGCATTACTTCACTTAGCCAAAAAAATTGAATAAAATGTGATAAGAAAGTAACACACACAATAAAATGGTATCAATAAAAAGTACAGATAATAAATAAAAAAATAAGTCTCCACACAGCTTGGTAGAGATAACTATAAAAAGTTAAGGGGGTCAGAATATGGCGATGTAAAGAATAAAATATTTATATTTTTTTTTTCAGTATTAAAACATAACAACCTATACAAATGTGGTATCTTTGTAATTGTACTGACCCAGAAAATGAAGGGCACAGGTCATTTTTACAGCATAGGGTATGCCATAGGGACAAAACCCATAAACCTGAGGTGGAATTGCGTTTTTTTTCCCAATTCCACCCCATTTGAAATTTTTTTCTCGCTTCCCCACACCTGTAATGACTACTATGGTAAGTCCTTGGCATTCACAGCATTTATCACTGTAGAATGCAGCACTCATTAGAAGAGACAGCTTATACAACTAACGAACCATGCACCCATGCTAGCTAGACAAGACCAGGAGAAGTTTTCAGCCTAAGGTTCTTAAATGTAAACAGAAAATATTTCTATTCACTGACACCAAGTAGTTAATTTGAGAAAAATATGGGGCAGATTTACTAATGAAAATTTTTGGTGTATATTCGTTGGAATTTTAGACACTTTTCATGCTGTGCTCGACAAGGGAGCATGGCTGAGAAGAAAGGAGCGTGACTTAAGATGTGACGATGGGAGAGATATATTTTGCTCGGGCTAGCATCCATCGACTCTGGCAGATCTGTCATCATTTACTCCAATTTTCCAGCTACGAACTGGCCTATATCATAACAGATACGTTATGCGGCCCATAGGCTTCTATTATGACGGAATGCAATACGAAGGCTTCCGTGGTGCATTCCATCATAGAATTCCATTATGGTCCGTGGTAATGGAATCCATAACGGAATCACCAGAAAACCCGAACGCCAAACTTCAAAACTAGGGATAAGCGGACCTGTGGATGTTTGGGTTCGCCGGGTTCGGCCGAACTTTAGGTCAAAGTTCGGGTTGGGGACCCGAACTTGGCCTGACTTTGAATCCGAACCCGAACCCCATTGAAGTCGATGGGGATCTAAACTTTGGTGCCTAAAATAGCTGTAAAAAAGTTGTAGTAATGGCTAGAGGGCTGCAAAAAGAAGCAAAATGGGGTAAGAGCAGGACAGTTGCCATGCAAACAAATGTGGATAGGGAAATTAATTAAAAAAACATAGAATAGAAAAAAATGTAAAATAATAATCATGAACTAAGAAGCAGAGGTCAAAGTTGAGTGGGAGGCGATGGACGTGGCGGTGTAGGTGGAAGCGGCGGTGGAGGAGAAAGAGGTAGCCAAAACCGTTTTTGTTGTTTTTTTATTTTTACTTTTTTTTATTAATTATTATTTTTTTATAAATTTGGGAAGACCCCAAAACATTGGAAAATAGAAAAGAGAATGCAAAGAGAAAGTGCACTGGAGTATAACAATGGCTGGGTGCTGCCGGTATACTTGTCTATCCAGCACAAAGTACGGACAAGTCCTGTGGGATCCGTGCCTGGTTTCTTTTAACCGCTTAAGGACACTGCCATATTTCACCTTAAGGACTTGGCCATTTTTTGCAAATCTTACATGTATCACTTTATGTGGTGATAACTTTAAAATGATTTTACTTATCGAGGCCATTCTGAGATTGTTTTCTCATCACATATTGTACTTCAGGACAGTGGTACAGTTGAGTCAAAATATTTAATTTTTTGCAAATTTCAATTTCTCTACTTTTATAATACAGTAGATAGTAATACCTCCAAAAATAGTTATTACTTTACATTCCCCATACGTCTACTTCATGTTTGGATCATTTTGTTTATGCCATTTTATTTTTTGGGGACGTTAGAAGGCTTAGAAGTTTAGAAGCAAATCTTTAAATTTTTCAGAAAATTTCCAAAACCAACTTTTTAAGGACCAGTTCAGGTCTGAAGTCACTTTGTGAGGCTTACTTAATAGAAACCACCCAAAAATGACCCTATTTTAGAAACTACACCCCTCAAGGTATTCAAAACTGATGTTACAAACTTTGTTAATCCTTTAGTTGTTCCACAAGAATTAATGGAAAATGGAGATGACATTTCAGAATTTCACTTTTTTGGCAGATTTTCCATTTTAATAATTCCCCCACTAACATAGCAAGGGTTAACAGCCAAACAAAAATCAGTATTTATTGCTCTGATTCTGTTGTTTACAGAAACAGCCCATATGTGGTCGTAAACTGTGGTACGGGCACACGGCAGGGTGCAGAAGGAAAGGAAGGCCCTATGGTTTTTGGAAGGCAGATTTCACTGGGATAATTTTAAGCTGCAATGTCACATTTGAAGACCCCCTGATGCACCCCTAGAGTAGAAACTCCAAAAACTGACCCTATTTTGGAAACTACACCCCTCAAGGTATTCAAAACTCATTTTACAAATTTTGTTAACCCTGTAGGTGTTCCATAAGAATTAATGGAAAATGAAGATGAAATTTCATAATTTCACTTTTTTGTCAGATTTTCAATTTTAATAAATTTTTTCCCACTAACAAAGCAAGGGTTAACAGCCAAACAAAACTCAATATTTATTGCCCTGATTCTGTAGTTTACAGAAACACCCCATATGTGGTCGTAAACTGCTGTCTGGGCACACGGCAGGGCCCAGAAGGAAAGAACCGCTATATGGTTTTTAGAAGGCAGATTTTGCTGGACTGGTTTTTTAACACCATGTCCCATTTGAAGACCCCCTGATGCACCCCTAGAGTAGAAACTCCAAAAAGTTATCCCATTTTGGAAAATACGGGATAAGGTGGCAGTTCTGTTGGTACTATTTTAGGGTATATATGATTTCTGGTTGCTCTATATTACACTTTTTGTGAGGCAAGGTAACAAAAAATAGCTGTTTTGGCACCGTTCAGGGGGCTGGATCTCACAGACTCTCCCGAAAGGCAGCCACGATGCCTAAGGAAGGCATCTGGCTGCCTTCCCTGCCACCTGGTCCCTGTCACAGCAGCGCGGGGACCCGATGGCTGCTTTCACCCCCCAAACAAACATCGCACGTGCCACGGTCAGCACTGACTGTGGCACATCAAGGGTTAATGCGCCGGCATCGGTGATTTCACGTTCGGACAATACACTTGCTGCAGGGTAGGCCAGCACCTCCAAGGTGTAAAGGGAAAGCTCAGGCAATGAAGTCGAATGGGGCATACTCATAAGTCAGTACGTGTAGGCATGTGCACACGTACTGTTCCACTATGTTGCTTAAATGCTGCCTTCTGCTAAGATGTTCCGCATCAGCTGGTGCTGCTGGTTGTTGTGGTGTGCTAACAAAGCTTTTCCACATTTCGGCCATGCTAACCCTTCTGAGGTGCTGGCGGTGCCCCATCTGCGTTGGCGACTTCTTCCTCCTCCGCCTTGTGCTTCCACTGAGCCCCCACTCTCAGGTGTAAATGCCATCAGCAGCGGGTCTACCAGCGTGCGCTTGAACTCGTGCATCTTCCAATCAGACTCCAGTGACGGAATTAAGGACAGCACATTGTCCTTGTAGTGGGGATCCAGCAGGGTGGCCACCCAGTAATCAGCACTGGGTAGAATGTGGGCAACTCGGCAGTCATTGCGCAGGCACTGCAGCATGTGGTCGCTCATGTGTGCCAGGCTGCCCAGAGGCAACGACAAGCTGTCCTCTGTGGGAGGTGTATCTTCTGTGTCCTCCTCCTTCTCATCCTCTAGAACTGTGCCCTGGCTTGACAGTTGTGTACCTAGCCTCTGATGGTGCAGAAACCCACCCTCCGAGCCACTTGCGAATGACTGGCCTGATAACTGTGGAAATAATCCCTCTTCCTTCTCCTCGTCCTCCTGTGCCACATTCTCTTCCATCATCACCCTAAGCGTTTTTTCAAGGTGACATAGAAGTGTGATATTCACGCTGAGGACTGCGTCCTCAGTACTGGCCATGTTGTTGGAGTACTCGAAACAGCACAACTCGTTGGTGGTGAAGTGGTGCTGTTCCGCAGAGCTACTTACCCATGTGTGCTGCAGCTGAAACTCCCCTATTATCTGCTGCTGCTCGCACAGTCTCTCCAGCATGTGCAAGGTGGAGTTCCACCTTGAGGCTCAGCGGCACCAACCACTCATCGGTCTGTTGCTCCATGCCCATTCACAGCTCCTGCGTGGTGTGGGGTTTTTCCCCCAAACAGATGAATTTCAAAACAGCCTTCTGTTGTTTCCCCCTGGCTGTGCTAAAGTTGGTGGTGAAGGTGTTATGCTGACCGAATGAGGAGGCGGTAGAGGAGGAAACGAAGTAGGAGGAGGAGGCAACAGGATGCAAAGAGAAATGTCTGGCAATCCTCAGTGGCGGTAGGACATGCTCCAAACTGCTATCCGCCTCAGGACAAGCCACCACTGCATTTACCCAGTGTGCAGTTAGGGAGATATAACGTCCCTGCCCGTGCTTACTTGTCCACACATCAGTAGTTATGTGGACCTTGCCACAGATGGCGTTGCGCAGTGCGCAGCTGATTTTGTCCGACATTTGGTTGTGCAGGGCAGGGATGGTTCACCTGGAAAAGTAGTGGCGGCTGGGAACCACTTACTGTGGAACAGCCACCGCCATAAGGTTTTTTAAAATTCTCTGTCTTCACCAGAAGGAATGATAGCAGTTCAAAGGCCAGGAATTTTGAAATGCTGGCATTCAGGGCCAGGGATTGCTGGTTGGTAGGGGGGTTCTTCCTCTTTCTCTCCAGTGTTTGGGGGATGGACAGCTGAAGGTTTTCATGGGACAGTGTTAACATGCTGGGTGACGGTGGTGGAGGTGGTGATGTTGTTGCCACATCCTCTGTTTGCGGGGTGGCAGGTGCCACTGTCACTCCAGAGGGGGAAGAAGAGGCCGAAATTGCAGCAGAAGAGGGAGCAAGAGGAGCCTGAGATATTTTGTGGTTTTTCAGGTGTGTACTCCACTGCAGCTCATGCTTTGCATTTAGATCCCTGGTCATGCAGGTGGTGCTCAGGTTTAGAACATTTATGCCTCGCTTCAGGCTCTGATTGCACAGCGTGCAAACCACTCACGTCTTGTTATCAGCACATTGTCTGAAGAACTGCCACGCCAGGGAACTCCTTGGAGTTGGCTTTGGTGTGCCCAAAGCCAGCTCCAAAAATGTGAATGTCACCCACCGAACTAACAGATGGATTAACTATATTAATTTCCCTGTCACATATGCAGTGCAGGTGTACCTCACACCAAAAATGGGTATATGTCACCCACTGAACTAACAGACGGATTAACTATATTAATTTCCCTGTCACATATGCAGTGCAGGTGTACCTTACACCAAAAATGGGAATATGTCACCCACCAAACTAACACATAGATTAACTATATTAATTTCCCTGTCACATATGCAGTACACGTGTGTCGCACACCAAAAATGGGTATATGTCATCCACCGAACTAACAGACCGATTAACTATATTAATTTCCCTGTCACGTATAATGTGTATGTGCATCTCACATCAAAAATGGGTATATGTCATCCACCGAACTAACAGACCGATTAACTATATTAATTTCCCTGTCATGTATAAAGTGCACATGTATCTCACACCAAAAATGGTTATATGTCACCCACCGAACTAACAGACGGATTAACTATATTGATTTCCATGTCACATATGGAGGTCAGGTGTACCTCATGCCATAAATGGGAATATGTCACCCACTAAACTAACAGTCAGATTAACTATATTAATTTACCTGTCACATATGCAGTGCAGGTGTACCTCACACCAAAAATGTGAATATGTCACCCATCGAACTAACAGATGGATTAACTATTATATTTTTGTGTCAAGGGTACAAAAATGGTGCATTGCACCCACAAAAAAAATCACTATAGGTCACCCACAGAATTTACAGCCAGATTAATTATTATATTTCTGTGTGAGGGGTACAAAGATAGTGCATTGCACCCACAAAAAGATAATTATAGGTCACCCATAAAAAAATTGCCAGATTCCTAACATTCTCCCTCGTTCAGCTGCCTCCTTCCTGTCCCTGCACTACTCAGAGCTGATGGGCAGTGCTACACGTGATCCAGCTTGTATAGTGGCTGGATCACATGATGCACCGGCCAATTACAGCCATGCCATTACTAGGCATGGCTGTGATGGCTTCTAAGTACCCACAGCTTAAAAGCTTGTTGATTGGCTTCCCTGCAGCCATTCAAAAGCTTTATTAAATGGCCGAACACCGAACTCGAATCCGAACTTTTCCGGCAAAGTTCGGTACGGACCCGAACTTTACCGTTCGGTTTCGCTCAACACTATTCAAAACATGAAGTTCGCTCATCACTATTCTTTATTATAAACTTTGGATTAGGCTTGGTTCTGTCTCTCCTGGTCTCACCTGGCTTGTCTCATTTCCACTTCATTCATTGTTATTATACTGTGTCTATCTGTCACTAGTTTATTATTTTCCCCTCATTTTTCCCTTCTCTCTTTGACCCCTGCACTTACTCAGGAAGGGATTGTCATCCAGTTGTCGACCGCTGTCTAGGGCAGAACGTGCAAGTAGGTAGCGAGTGGAATTTAGGGCTTCCTACCATGACAGTTGAGTGTGTAAAAGGTGCCAAGCAAATGCTTGTCATTCTGTTGGCACAAAAAATCAACATTCCTATGCAGCAGATTGTACTGCCCAGGAAAAATGATTTTCTATGGGGTTAGGCGATCCCACTAGTGATCGCTCGCCCCCATAAAGTGGAGGTGATTGCTGCATGTAAATGTAGTCCTCGTCTTCTATGACAGGCAGGTATTGGGAATGTTTGGTTCATTCCTGATAATTGTCTGACACATTGGTCCAAGTACCTTAAGAGAGGTTTTTTGCCCTATAAAAATTTGAAAACAGTTATGTTTTTTACAGATATGCTTGGTGGATTTTAATGTTTGCTAGTGCAAAGGGTTGAGTTTTTATCTGCAAGATCATTGCTTTTAGTATTTCTTGAATCACTGGAACAAAGTGGAGTCAGTGCAGTACATAAACACACGAGCTAGTACTTGTGTCAACCCAGTATACGTGAAAAAAAGAAAGCAAAAGGTTGGATGATAATGCATTACCCCTAAGCACTGTCTGAGTCATAAACAGGATTTGTAAATCTGACCCATGGTGTCTTACCTGGTATATAATTCAGGTGATTAAGGTCTTGTATGTAACCTGTGCTTGGAAGGCCTGATTCCCACTGCCGGTAGTATTTCCAGCAGGCTGTTCCAGAGCTGTTTGCATCCAGCATTGCCAGATGTTACAGGAGTGCCTGCTAGCCTCATTGACTATAAGGGGGCCCGGCAGAGATCCAGCCTCTACCTGGCAAATATGCCTAGATATGCTGGGTCCCAACCAGAGCAAGTGCTGCTTGTTAGGGGCTTTCCCCAGTGGATTATAGAAGGAGAGTGACTGGGGAGCCATTCTGTGATATTCATTTCCACCAATAGAGCATAAAGATGTGGAAAGAGCTTGTTTTCATAAACCAACCCCTTGAACTCCATTTTACACTGGCCAATAAAGCTAATAGTAATGAGGATTGGTACTCATAGGGTCATTCATTCCTAACTCTTTGTTAGCAGCTTTTGGATGCAGCAATGGTTGCTGCTGTATGGGGATGGCTGATGATTACGATGATTATTACTACCCCTATACAGTATGATTGTTAGCGGCATATGTAATGATATTTTGTGCCACCTAAAAGACTAAATCAGCTGTCAAACAAGAGTTTTGCTCCCGTGTTGACTGATCACCTGCACATTTATATGAGCCAGTTATCATGAAAACCTTTGTGTGAATGTTTCTTCCCAATAACTGGTTTATTTAAAAGAGTATTAAATTTGTACTGCTGGATCAACCATGGCAATCTTATCATATGTCTACTGTCAGGAGAAATAGGCAATCATCTAGGATGTACAAATATGTGAACTCTTAGGCTTCATGCACATTCATCTGTATGCACTTTTTGCGCATAGCACACTGACCCACTCATTTCCCTGCAGCCATGCACAAATGCATATGTTCTATTTTTGTCTATATTGTGGATGGGAATAGCCATTTCTGTTGATGGGAGTAAGAAAAATACAGAATAAACGTGGAAGGTATCCAAATTTTGTGGCTCTGTTTTTTGCAGATCGAAATACAGATACGGCCACGTGCATGAAGTCTTATCTGGACACAGATAGTAAAAAGAGAAGGAAGACGTTTGCGACCTATTTCATTCTGGCTGGTAACTGATGAAATTATATTGCAGAAATAACAAAATCAACCTGAATAACTTATCGGTTTCTCCAGTTTCATCCACGCAATGTCATAATCAGACACGGCCACGTGCATGAAGTCTTATCTGGACACAGATAGTAAAAAGAGAAGGAAGACGTTTGCGACCTATTTCATTCTGGCTGGTAACTGATGAAATTATATTGCAGAAATAACAAAATCAACCTGAATAATTTATCGGTTTCTCCAGTTTCATCAACGCAATGTCATAATCATGGGTCCGGTCATCATACTTCTGGTGATAAATGATTTTCTTCACTGCCGATGAAGATGCTTGTTGTCTTACAGCGGAGTGACTGACCATGCCCGAAAGGATGGACCAACTGGACAGCTGAGGAGACCTGTAACTTAAGAGGATCACTCAACAATGACACATGAAATAATTAATCATTTAATTAACAATGAAAAATAGGCAGCACTCCAAAAAATAAAAGCAAAATCACCTTTTATTCACCCATGTGGGCAGCGCAACGTTTCGGCTCACAACTAGAGCCTTTCTCAAGCAACAAACCTGACAAAGTGTTACATATTTATACCCAAAAGCAAATCAGTGCAATAATTACGTAATTGTGATAAATTCATAAATATAACAGCGTGCATGAATCATATACATCAAAAATATACAAGATCATGATTATGATAAAGTGATCAGTGCATATGAGATTACAAAACCTCAACATTCATAAATACATATATCAAAAGTGCAAAGTTTCTCTAGTTCATAATTAACAATACTTCAGAATCACCTGTGAACAAAACCAATATATAATCCTAAATTATTAAGTGTGGCCAGCTGGAGTGAGGGGAGAAGTAGAAGGGAGTATAGACATTCACTAACCAGATGGACATGGCGACATTCACAACGAGTAATCCAGTATCGTGTTCCCAAATGTGTAATGTGCATGTCAGAAGACACAATTACGTCATTCAGTGTGATGAAAGTTAGCACATCCGCATTACATTGAAGCGATAGGTGCAGCCATATTTAAACAGGACAAATCTTCCAGCTTTATAGTAAAATAAAAAAGCAATAAATAAACAAAATATTCCACAAAGACCACTGTAGAAACAGGACAAATGGTTAAACGGACCCTGGTGCAGCCATACATCTCCTTCCCAGGACACACTCGCACTCGCTGGGGAAGATAGGGCAGATGTCGTTAAGTCACTGGGACATTAATGTCCAGTCTCACCCAAAGATCCAAACCAATATATGCCCAAGAGGAATCTCCTCCTATTGCAGTGTCATTCAAAGGGTCAGTGGATAAGTGGAATAAATGCCCCCAAAAAAAGACAAAAAAAAATCCTTGGTCAGCACCATCCCAATGCGTTTGTGATCAATTATGGTTCATCATCTACAAAAAAAATATAAAGAAATTTTTTAATTTCATATATATGTAAAAAGTAAAAAAGACATTGTCTTTCCTAATAAAGAACTACCTAACTGACAGTACTACAGTGTATCAAACCATAGGGAAAAATGGGCAAACCACTTCCTTAAATTACAACTCCTATATTATAATCAATATTCAACCCATGAGGATTAAGCGAACCAAATATATGTATCCAATAAAGTTTCTTCTTTTTGAGTAAGGTCAAATGATTACCCCCTCTTCTGGGTGCAGGCACATGATCTATATTACAACATCTTAAGCCCCTCTCGGTATGATTGAGTTCTGCAAAATGTTTAGAGACAGGTAAATCAAGCTTCTTTTTCCTAATAGTGTATCTGTGATTATTCAATCGAGTTTTGAAATCCGTCAAGGTCTCTCCCACATACAATAAATGGCATGGACATGTCAAGACATAAATTACATGATTACTGTCACATGTAAGATGGAAACGTATTGGGTATGCGACACCTGTATTTGGATGTATGACGGTTGTGCCCTTTATAAAAAAACGACAGTTCACACAACCCAGACATGGGAAACACCCAAGACCAGCCCGTGTTAATGTAATTTGTCTTAGGTATCTGCTAGAACCTACATCGCCCCTCACTAATTGATCATGTAAAATGCCTGATCTCCTGTATGACATTATTGGTGGACTTTGGAATTCTATCACAGATTTGTGACATCCACCAAGAATGTTCCAATGTTTCCTAATAATTCTAGAGATCATTGTGCTTGCTTCCGTATATGTAGTAATAAAATTAATCCTCCTAGTTTTATTATGAACATTTTTATTTTTTAAATTTTTCAAAAGATCGGAACGGTCAAAGTTAAGCACAGTGTCCCTATGTTGCTGAAGTAGTTTAGGCGGGTACCCCCTTGTCCAATATGTATTAGTCAATAAGTTCATAGAACTACTTAGAGAGCCAGAGTCAGATAACACTTGACGTGCTCTCAAATATTGTGAATATGGTAAAGATCTGACCATACTTCTAGGATGACTGCCTTTATAAGATAACAGCGT
Organism: Bufotes viridis; assembly: GCA_033119425.1. Classification (NCBI taxonomy): domain Eukaryota; kingdom Metazoa; phylum Chordata; class Amphibia; order Anura; family Bufonidae; genus Bufotes; species Bufotes viridis. The sequence continues at coordinate 544,621,134 of CM065590.1, read as the reverse complement.
ATTTATATCCGTTGGTTTGACATATAATTGTGTGTACAGCTGTCTATCTTTCAAAATTACATTAGTATCTAAAAATTGAACCTGATCACATGATTGTACAAGTGTAAACTATAAAGACTTATTATGACTGTTCAAAAAAGTCTGAAAGTCAAATAACTGTGTCTCTGTTCCAGTCCAAATGAGGAAGATGTTGATGTAACACCAAGTCAGCACATGGCTGAAATGATGGGAAACAAAGACGACATCTTTCTCAAACGCACGCATGAAAATATTTGCGTAGGTCGGGGCCACATGTGACCCCATTGCCACGCCTTGTGTTTGCAAATAGTATTGATCTTGAAATAAGAAATATTTGTACTTTAGCACTATCTCTAAAAGAGATAGATTAAACTCTGAAGCTTGTGAAGAGAGTGTAGAAAATTCAAGCATTCGAGAGACCGCTTAAAAAGCCTTTTTTATGCTCAATAGATGTATACAATGAGACATAATCAAATGATGCTAATGTTATATTTTCCGTGTTCGCTAATTTCACCCCATCTAGTTTGCATAAAAAATCGGAAGTGTCCAAGATAAATGAACTACCACCAATGGCAAAGTTGCGCAAAATTTTATCCAAAAATATAGAGATATGGCTGAAAATTGAATCAGAACCTGAAACAATAGGACGTCCCGGAGGATCAATTAAAGATTTGTGGATCTTTGGTAGAATTTATATTACTGGCGTAACAGGGTGTGCTATTGTCAAGTAATCCATCAGGTCTGAGTCAATGATTCCAGCCATAAGTGCACTAGATAGTTCATGTTTAATCATTTCTGCTTTTTGAAATTTGGAATCAGTATCTACAAGCATAGCGATATTGTCATCACGTAACTGCCTTAGTATTTCTGCAATATATTTATGTGTGTCAAGCACAACCACAGCTCCACCCTTATCCACGGGTTTTATTGTGAGACTGCGGTCGCGTCTTAACACAATTAGGATGTTCAAACAAACTAGGATGTTCAATCAGAAAAAAACAGATTGAAGTAAAGCAATATCAGATGATGAACCATGGTTGGGAGGAGAGGAAGAGGTGAAAGAAGGACACACCAGATGTATATGCAAAATAATTGATCACAAATGCATTGGGATGGTGCTGACCAAGTAATTTTTTTCTTTTTTTTTTGTCATTTTTTCTTTTATCTATTTTGGGCGTTTATTCCACTTATCCACTGACCCTTTGAATGACACTGCAATAGGAGGAGATCCCTCTTGGGCATATATTGGTTTGGATCTTGGGGTGAGACTGGACATTGATGTCCCAGTGACGTGGAGACATGTGTCCTATCTTCCCCAGCGAGGGCGGCATCATGTCCTGGGAAGGAGATGTGTGGCTGCACCAGGGTCCGTTTAACCATTTGTCCTGTTTCTACAGTGGTTTTTGTGGAGTATTTTGTTTATTTATTGTGATTTTATTTTACTCTAAAGCTGGAAGATTTGTTCTGTTTAAATATGGCTGCACCTATCTCTTCAATGTAATCCACATGCGCTAACTTTCATCACACTGAATGACGTAATTGTGTCTTCTCACATGCACATTACACATTTGGGAACGCGATACTGGCAAGCTCGTTGTAGATGTCGCCATGTCCATCTGGTTAGTGAATGTCTATACTCCCTTCTTCTTCTCCCCTCACTCCAGCTGGCCACACTAAATAATTTAGAATTATATATTGGTTTTGTTCACAGGTGATTCTGAAGTATTGTTAATTATAAATTAGAGGCACTTTGCACTTTTGATTAATTTAATGTATTTATGAATTTTGAGGTTTTGTAATCTTATATGCACTGGTCACTTTATTATAATCATGATCTTGTATAGTTTTGATGTATATTATTTATGCACGCTGTTATATTTATGCTTTTTGGTATAAATATGTAACACTTTGTCCTGTTTGTTGCTTGAGAAAGGCTCTAGTTTTGAGCCGAAACGTTGCGCTGCCCACATGGGTGAATAAAAGGTGATTTTGCTTTTATTTTTTGGAGTGCTCCCTATTTTTCATTGTCACATTAAAAGGACTGGCTCATCCTTTACGGCTTGCACCCATATGCATTTTTTCAGACAGTGCTGCCATCTTTATATATATATTTATATATGCACATATATAGTTTTTTAAGCAGTCTTCGCTTTTTTAAAGCGATTATCCACCATAAAAATATATCCCCTATCCACAGTTTAGGGAAAAAATATCTGATCAATGGAGGTCCTTCTGCTGGTACCCCCACCAATCATAAGAAGGAGGTGCCAGTGTCCCCATGGTGGGTGAACAGGTGGTCACACATGTATGCTGCCGCTCAATTCAACTATATGAGACTGCCAGAGCACTGTACCTTTAGATTCTCTTCAACAGTCTCATAGAGTTGAATTGAGTGGCAACATACATGTGTGACCACTAGGGATGAGCGAACCCGAACTGTATAGTTCAGGTTCGTACCGAATTTTGGGGTGTTCGTGACACTGACCCAAACCCGAACATTTACGTAAAAGTTCGTGTTTGGGTTCGTTGTTCGGCGATTTCTATGGCGCGTTTTGAAAGCCTGCAAAGCAACCAATAAACAAGCGTCATACTACTTGCCCCAAGAGGCCATCAAAGCCATGCCTACTATTGGCATGGCTGTGATTGGCCAAGAACAGCATGTGACCCAGCCTCTATTTAAGCTGGAGTCACATCGCGCCGCACGTCACTCTGCTCTGATTAGTGTAGGGATAGGATGCAGCTGCTGTTAGGGCAAGATTAGGCAGGGATTAACTCAGCAAAAATCGATCTACAGCTGTGAATCATTCAACTTCTGCTAGTTAATTGCTCATTGTTTTCAGTCTGCCCAGAGCGTTTTTCTGTCACTTTTTTCTGGGGTGATCGGCGGCCATTTTGTGTCTTGTGGTGCGCCAGAACAAGCTGCCACCAAGTCCATTAATCCATCAATAGTAGTTTTTTTTTTTTTTGCTATATCCTACATCAGGGGCTTGGCTGTGCTTATTGTCACCTGATTCTCTGCTATGAGACCTCTCTCCTCTGTCTGGGTGCTGGGGCCAAAATAACTGAAAGTGGCCTTTTCCATTGGTGGGTGACATGAAGCCTGATTCTCTGCTATGCGACCTCTCTCCTCTGTCTTGGTGCCGGGGCCTAAATATCTGAAAGTGGCCTGTTCCATTGGTGGGTGACATGAAGCCTGATTCTCTGCTACGCGACCTCTCTCCTCTGTCTTGGTGCCGGGGCCTAAATATCTGAAAGTGGCCTGTTCCAGGGGTGGGTGACATGAAGCCTGATTCTCTGCTATAGGACCTATCTCCTCTGTCTGGGTGCTGGGGCCTAAACAAGTAAAAGTGGCCTTCTCCATTTGTGGGAGACATGAAGCCTGATTCTCTGCTATGGGACCTCTCTCCTCTGTCTGGGTGCTGGGGCCTAAATAACTAAAAGTGGCCTTCTCCATTGGTGGGTGACATGAAGCCTAATTCTCTGCTATGGGACCGCTCTCCAATTGATATTGGTTAATTTTTATTTATTTTAATTTAATTCATTTCCCTATCCACATTTGTTTGCAGGGGATTTACCTACATTTTGCGGCCTTTTGCAGCCCTCTAGCAATTTCCTGGGCTATTTTACAGCCTTTTTAGTGCCCAAAAGTTCAGGTCCCCATTGACTTCAATGGGTTTCGGGTTCGGGGTGAAGTTCGGGTCGAGTTCGGATCCTGAAACTGAACATTTTCGGGAAGTTCGGCCAAACCTCTTGAACCCGAACATCCAGGTGTTCTGGCACCTCATTCTTGTGATTGGTGGGGTTCCCACTTCTGATCTATCGGGGGCCATAAGCAAAGAAGAAGCGGAGCGCAGATGATAGGTGAGTCTTTTTTGTTCAACCCATGCATTCTGCCTGAACATATGAAAAGGTCTCCTGGTCTCAGAGAACCCATTTACACTAAAGCCAGTTTCTGGACCATGAATGCCTTGGCATGGGAGAGACAGAAGATTGGTAAGAGGAGTATACTGATTATATTTTTTTTTCATTTTTCTTTTCATTTTTTTTTACACAATTTTCCACATTGCACAGCAAGAGTTAACAATACTAGGATTTAATGACAGATAATAGCAACCCCACTAAAGTCAATAAGGAAAATCCTCAACAAACCCTTGCTTTTTCCATAGCAGAAATTGACAAATTGTGTATTGAAGAAATTTTCACTGCAGGTCAATTTCTGTGAGGAAAAATTCAGCAACATATGAATCAGATTAGTTATACTCTCATCGACTTTCCCACTACTGTATTCTGATATGGATTTTTCCCATCTCTGCACAAAAAATTCATTCTATAACATTTCCATCCCATGAAAAATTATCTTAACTGTTCTCCTAATGACCATGATCTCATCCCAAAAACTACACTATATTAAAAACTAGTTTGAACCTGCATGAGATATCATTATAGGTGGATGAGTTGCTAACATCATCCTTTCCTTATATGACAAAACGAAAACCATGGTTGTTCAGTAGACAGCTTTTAATATGTTGGAAAATTTCAAAGTGTGAATAGAAGCAATTTTGTTCATACACAGACTATTTCTTGATGAACTGATGGGCTGGGTCATCTAACAGAATCATCTACGGTCAGCCTAATGTTGGCCATACTTTAAGAATTTCACCTGGATGTTTTCTTGGCTGTGTTCATGGTTGGTCTGTGATGGTTCCAAAAGATGGGGATTGCGCTGCCTATGAGTGTAGGATTCACTCCTAGATATTTTTTCTCAAAGCACAGGTGTTTCACTTTGTAGCCAAACAATCGATTTCCAGGGGCCGGTGCAGTCCCGTACACCCTCACCCTAGAAGGAAGTTTTTCGCACAATAGTAAAGTTTCACCAGGAGTTCTCACTTAAAAGCACATTTATTGTACTTACAAGATCGACATGAACAAAACGCCTTAATAAAATCAAGATGTCCGTGTCCACAACGTCCACCCGACCCGGGTTTCGCCATTCCAGCTTCGTCAGGGGCGATAGTATCCTCCCTCTCAGGTTTGATACTTTTGGGCCAAAAGTTCACATCAATGGACTGCCCTTCTACTCAACAACCTTTTTTTCTTCTCTTGTAAGACACATGTTAAAAAGCACTACATGTTTAATTCATTTTACATATAGCAAAAGTATTTTTTACATATCATATTAAAATCCTCAGTTCTCCGGTCATGTGTTCCTCTCAAACCAATCACAGCCCACTATTCTCTTATTCATTCCGGATAGACAGACATCGCTGGTCTTTCACTATCTACATCAGGTCTCCGAGGGTAGCGGCGACACGCCCCCTCACATAATTTCCTCCTCATTCCACTAAACACGGCTTCAGATCGAATTCGATGTTCAACCCTCCTGGTTTTAACGTCCCTAATTTATATATCCAACTTATTTCTTTACGATTAATGTTAGCAACTGGATCTGCTCCTCGCCACTTCCTCTCCACCTTTTCCAAACCACTAAACTTCAAACCTGCCGGATTTTTTCCATGTGCTAGTTTGAAGTGTAGTGGAACACTGTGATCCTACTTACCTTTAATAATATTCCCTATAGGCTCTTGCACTCGGGTCTTCAATTTACGTAGGGTTCTACCCACAATGCAAGGGCATTCCAGCATGTAGATAACCCCCATTTTTTTCCTACGAAAATTCCCCTTTAATCTTATGAACCAGTCCTCCTTTTGATTTCACCTCTTGCTGATTTCTTTTCTTCTTATCCTCCCTAGTGCGGTTGCGGCATCCACTGCAAAACCCGCACCAAGTGAACTGTTCCCTAATTTGCCCTTTGTTCTTCTTTAATAGGCTGCTATGAACCGAGTCACGCAAGTTAGGTGCTCTCTTAAACAATATTTTTGGATGCTCAGGGATAACCTGTCTTTAAAATAAACCAATTTTTCCGCAGCGAGTCTTTTAATGGTCCTATCTGCATATTAAAGTGGGTTAGGAAGGCAAACTTGAAACCATCTCTTTTCAGCATTTTTATTTTTATTACTTTGTCTCCCCTCTCATTCTTCTACCTCCCTTCTAGTTTTTTCCAGGGCTTCGGGGTTGTATCCCTTCTCTTCAAATCTTCTCTGAATTGTTTTGCTTTGTTCCATATAATCTCTGACCTTAGTACAATTACTACGAACCCGTATGAATTGCCCCTTAGGGATGTTTTGTTTCCAAGGGGCACGGTGTCAACTCTCCATGTCGATGTACCCATTTTCATCTATTGGTTTGAAGTACGTTTTTGTCTTCAGCTGACAATCCTCCACAAAGATGGTTAAGTCTAAAACATTAATACTGGTGGGACTCATTTCACTAGTGAATTTCAATTTATACGTATTCTGGTTGAGACCCTTAATAAATCCTTCCAGCCCCAAACGTTCACCTTCCCACATAATCAAGCAATCGTCGATATAACGCTTCCACAATATCAACGTACCCCCTTTTTGAGTTTGATTTGAATAGGGGTCAATTGCATGCTTTTCCTAGGTAGCCATATATAAATTGGCGAAACTTGGGGCACATTTTGCCCCCATCGTCTCCCTGGTCAGCTGAAGATAAAACGCATCAAACCAAAAGAAATTTTTACTTAAGCAAAATTCCAGACACTGTAGAATAAATTCTCCCTGCAGTGGTGACATGCAGTCATCCTCCTCTAGATATTTCCGAATTGCCTCCAAACCAAGATCTTTAGGTATACAACGAGGATACATCGGCAGTAGCCAACCATAAATTCGAGTTCACTTTCCTAAACCCACTAATAATATTCAAGACCATACTCGTATCCTTAAGGTAGAAAGCAGTTTTACCTACATATCGTTGCAGAAAAAAATCCACATACTCAGTAATCCCACTTGTCAAGGACTGCAGGCCCAAGACAGAGGGCCTTCCAGGAGGGTCCACTAGCTGTTTGTGGATTTTGGGCAGGTGGTATATCACCGGTGTCCTCAGATATTTAATTTTCAAAAAACCAAATTCATTATTATCAATAATACCTTTTTCAAATGCTCTATCTAGTATTGCATCCATTTCTTTTTTGTATTCAGGTAGAGAGTCTTTTTTCAATATTTGATAGGTATCTTTATAAGAGAGGAGTTGGTACATCTCAGCATCATACTTCTTCCTATCCAGAACAACTACCTCCCCCCCCCCCCCTTTATCCGCTGGCTTAATCACAATTTGGCTATTCTCCTCCAGATTTTTTAATGCATTTCTCTCCTCACGTGTCAAATTTGATCCCCTCATTCTGTCATACATGTTTTCAAGACTTTTCAACAGGCCTTTCTTAAAAGCTATTATACAATCATTCTCCTTGTTCATAGGAAAAAACTTACTCCTAACCTTCAAATCCGTATGTATTATGTCATTATGTTGTTCCGGGGGCTTATACTCTATTTTTGCATTATTCAACATGTATTTCGCAACATTAAGCTTGCGAATATCTATGCACATCCAGAAACATCTCAAATGTATTTAACTTCCTTGAGGGTGCAAATTTCAAACCCTTCCCCAGCACTTTTTTCTCTTCTTCTGTTAACTTGTGTGAACTAAGATTATAAATCCCACTTAGTTCTCCCTGATTTTTTTGGGGTGGGGGTTGCTGTCTTCCTCCTTTCCCTCTTTTTCTTCTAGCAAATTTATTTTTTGTGGTGTCTTTACCATCTGCAGATCTGTTCCCAAATCCCCTCTCTGTACCCCCTTTATTGCTTGATGCAGAAAATTTTCCGTTTTTTTTTCTACTGTTTTAATATTTCCTTGTTGTTCTGTATTATTTATCCTATAATCATCTTTCCTGCCCTCATGTCTGTACTGGTTCCTATATCCTCTATTGGGCCCCCATCTATCCTGTTATCTTCCTGGTTTTGGCTGTGATTGTATGTTCTGGGTGGGTATCTCTCCTGCCGCTGTTGATAATAACCGTTAAAACCATAATGCCCCCCTCGTGGTCCTGCACCATAATTCCCCACTTCCTTTCCATTGTAATTTTCTCCTATAGGTAAGGCTACATTATTCACTCCTGCCATTGCTTCCTCATTTTTCTCATTTTTATTCCGCCATTTATATGCCTTCTATGCCTCCTATAATCCTCACAAACTTTCATATATTTTTTATGCTTTTTTTTCTTTTACCTCTTGCTCTATTTTCAATAATGATGTTTGACATTTTTTGGACAAATATTTATATTGTTCTTTGTCCTTATGTGGTTTTAAAATTTGTTTAAAATTTTCCACATTTTCATTAATAGCTCTCAAGGTTCATAGCAGCTTATTAAAGAAGAACAAAGGGCAAATTAGGCAACAGTTCATTTGGTGCGGGTTTTGCAGTGGATGCCGCAACCGCACTAGGGAGGATAAGAAAAAAAGAAATCAGCATGAGGTGAAGTCAAAAGGACTGGTTCATAAGATTAAAGGGAAATTTCGTGTAAAAAATTGGGGTTATCAACATGCTAGAATGCCCTTGCGGGCTCCAGTATATGGGTAGAACCCTACGTAAATTGAAGACCCGAGTGCAAGAGCATATAGGGAATATTAGGAAAGGTAAGGAGGATCACAGTGTTCCACTATACTTCAAACTAGCACATGGAAAAAATCCGGCAGGTTTGAAGTTTAGTGGTTTGGAAAAGGTGGAGAGGAAGTGGCGAGGAGCAGATCCAGTTGCTAACATTAATCGTAAAGAAATAAGTTGGATATATAAATTAGGGATGTTAAAATCAGGAGGGTTGAACATCGAATTTGATCTGAAGCCGTGTTTAATGGAATGAGGAGGAAATATGTGAGGGGGCGTGTCGCCGCTACCCTCGGAGACCTGATGTAGATAGTGAAAGACCAGCGATGTCTATTCGGAATGAATAAGAGAATAGTGGGCTGTGATTGGTTTGAGAGGAACACGTGATCGGAGAATGATCACGTGATGTGTTTATGAATGAAAAGAGGTGGGGTTTGGATGTGTTGTGGAGCAAGCGCTCTGGGCAGTGAAGAGATTGTTTCTTATGTGAAAACCGCAGTTTTTTATATGATATGTAAAACATTTTTTTGCTATATGTAAGATGAATTAAACATGTAGTGCTTTTTAACATATGCCTTACAAGAGAAGAAAAAAAGGTTGTTGAGTAGGAGGACAGACCTTTGGTCCATAAGTATCGCCCCTGACGAAGCTGGACTGGCGAAACCCGGGTCGGGTAGACTTTGCGGACACGTGCATCTTGATTTTATTAAGGCGTTTTGTTCATGTCGATCTTGTAAGTACAATAAATGTGCTTTTAAGTGAAACCCCATCTTTTGGAACTTTTGAATGAGAAGCAAACTTTACCCATATCGCATAGTGGATCTGCAGCGCCGACTGATTTAAAACTACGGAATAGAGAGACGTTTCTGAGCTTAAGGTTTTTGTCTCTTTGATGGTTGTTGTCTTGGATGACATTGCAATAAGTTAAAACAACAAATCACTGATCAATTTCTGATGTGATCTGTGGCCTAGAAATACAGACCTGTCATCAGGGGCATAGCTATAGGGGGTGCAGAGGTAGTAGTGGCTACTGGGCCCAAGAGCCTGAGGGGGCCCAAAGTCCCTTGTGCCCCATAAGAAGACACTGGTATTATAGAAAGTGCATGCAGCTCAAGTTACACCTCTGGCTGGAGGGAAGGGGTTAGGTCCAGGATTTGTAATGGGGGGAAGGAGTTGCATTTCAATTTTTGCCTCAGGCAGCACGAAGGCTATCTGCTTTCCTGCCCCTCACCACAAAGCGCTGAGGGAAGGGAGGCCCAAGCTGAACTCTTGCACCAGAGCCCATGAGCCTTTAGCTACGCCCCTGCCTGTCATGTAGCATGAAAGACTTTTCAACTACATCCTGGGCAACAACCAAATCCCACATGGCACATCAACTTGTTAATGTTTGTCATTGGTCAGCATGTGTATGTACTGTAGGGGCAAATGGTGTAAATTGGCCTAAAATGGCTTTTTAAGATGCCCAAAATCTGTAGTATATATCCAGCTTAATCAGTATTTAGATAAGGTCGAGTTCACATCACCATTTATCTTTCCGTTCTTCTGATCCATCAGAAGAAGAGAACATAAAGAAAAATGGATCTGTTATTTTAAGCATCAGTTATTAGCCGTTTACATCAGTTTGTGTCACTTCTGTCAGAGATCAGTTATTTTTGACAAGAGAAAGGGTACTTTTTGCAGGACTTTTTCTCCTGTCAAAAATAACTGATCTCTCATAGAAGTGACACAAAACTGATGCAAACTAATCATAACAGATGCTCAAAATAACAAATCAGTTTTTTTTTTCTATGCTTCTGACAGATGAGGAGAACAGAAAGCTAAATGGTGATGTGAACCCGGCCTAAGTGGTGTCACATTATGTATCTTTTCCAAAAACATCATATCTTTTTGCACTGTTTTTCATTGTGTTTTTTTTACAATGAAAAACACTGCATGTTGGCCAATAGCAAATTATAGTCATTTTGTGTGGTCTTTTTTATAGCATCCTGTTCCGCCAAAAACCACTTCCCCCAGAAAACTTGTAAAAAGACATTTTAAATGCAATAAAAAAAAATCCAGGAAAAATGTAGTGTGGCAGTAACAGTGATTTACCAAGACTTACTTGTGCACACAGTGTGCTGCGGTTACGATCCATTGTTGAGCTATGATGGAGCCACCACAGACATGCTTGTTGTGTACATACAGGCTGACTTGCCATGGCCAACGACCTAAGGCCACATCACGTCCTCCAATTATTCTAGAAGATTTGGAACGGGATCCACATTCTGCAGAAGTAAGGGTAAAATTGTATTCTGGTTTAAGAAACAAAATCATGGAAGCATTCTGTGAACTCAAAAGATTTAGGGCTCATGCATATGAGCAACTAGTGGTCTACAATGCATGGGCACTGGCCGCGTGCCCCCCATTTGTGGATGCGGACCCATTTACTTGAATGGGTCCATGATCCTCAAGAATAAGTCTGCACCGAAGAAAAATAGAGCATGTTCTACTTTTTTGTGGTGCGGAGGCACTGCCTGAAATCCCACTGAAGCGCTGCATAGAGCTTCCATGGGCTTCCGCTGCGTGCCTCCACTCCACATCGTTCCGTATCTAGCAGATTGTGGACCCAGTCAGGTGAATGGGAGCGCAGACGTCTGGAGCCCGTATAATGCTGACCCACTGTTAGCGAGCTGCAATAGGGGATTTATGAGATTACAAACAACGGTAAGCTTCTTTTACCAGAAACAGCGCCACTCTGGTCCATGGACTATGTCTAGTATTGCAGCTCAGCTCCATTCACTTGGAAGTGACTGAGCTACGATATTAGAAACAGCCTGAACATAAGTGGTGCTGTTCCAGGAAAAACAGTAGACCCTTTTTTCATCAAATTTATTTAGGTTCTTGCCACACTACATCTTTTTCTTAGTATTTTTTATTTTTTTGGCTTGTAAAAAATTCCATGAAATTCATGCAAATTTTTTACAAGCATTTTTGGTGTAGCATTTTTCCCCACACTTTTTTTCTATAGAAAAAATGCCACAACAAGAGCATGCTGAGATTGAAAAAAAAAAAAAACACTGAAGAAAAAAAACACTAAGAAATGCACTACAAAAAATAAAACATGTTTGTGGGACATTTTATAATTTCCATCCTATTAGCCTGCATGTAACATCTGGCCACAGGATTTTTTGCTAAAAAAACATACGGTAATTAAAAATTTTTTATTGAGAAACTGCCCTAAAGAAATGGCTTTAGATGTAAACCCAATGCTTTCATCATTGTGGTGGTTGGTTTCACAGATAGCTTTTGTTGTGGAAATTTTATTAGGATGTGTTTTAAATATGTCATGTATTGTCATCATGTCTCTCAGTGTCAGGGTAAACCATTGGAGTGGATATCTTACTGTGGATGTAGAGACGCAGCTGCCGGGCGCAGAGGTCTCCGCTGGCAAACAGTCTATGTGCTATGCACATAGGAAACGTATGTGCGACAGCTAGGGCCCCCGCCCAAAGAGCGGATTTATTGGCTTGGGGTGGATGCAATTATAAAGAGAACAATATACGAAAGGAACATGCGTTTCTTGTATTCAGGGTGCCTGATCAACCACTGGAGGTAATGGCGCAATTCCTGTACATAAGTACACATGAGAATCCTAGTGAACTTTGTTGGGCATTGATCGCCGAGCAAGGCTGGACAAAGTTCAGTCCAGGGGAAATCGGAGACATGTGGTGGTTTTTTCCTGTGTGTCATCACTTCCTGTATGATTGTACTGTACATGAAGGAAGTGGTCAGGTGTTGGGCCTGCCCCCTTCCTATTGTAACCCCTTTTTGTCTATTTAAATTAAAGAGGACCTTTTACTGGTCCAAAGTTTGTTAGGTAAAGCTATGTACATGCAGAGCGGCACCCAGGGATGTACCTGCTCTTACTATTATCCCTCGGTGCCGCTCCGTTTCATCCGCTGTAGCCCCCCGGTATCGGCACACGTGCTGCTGCTAATTTTGCTGTGGGAGGAGACATCTTCTTTTGCCCTGGGCATCTCCTTCTCCCAGGCTGGAGCGCAGGCTAATCGCAGCGCTCAGCTCATATCCTGGGAGGTTGCAGGATATGAGCTGAGTGCTGCGATTGGCCAAAGCTTTTCCAAACAAACTTTGGACCGGTGAAAGGTCCTATTTAAGAAAATAGTCTGGCCGAGGAAACCAGATCTCTACCATGAAACAGCTTATCTGACTCCTGGAAGAGTGTGCCTTTCCTTACACAAAAGAGCTTCATACACGTGCTTGTAAGCACGGGACAAGGAGCTTTCTACAACCCTTTTTTTTCTGGAAATAAGCTGCAGTTTTTGTAGTAGTTCTTCATGCACCTTTTTGGGCCAGAAGGAATGAGAAGTATAAGGCAAGGACTTCTACTCCTGGTTTTGGCTCAGTAAACTATATAAGGAACTGCCACTAAATCTGCAGCCAATCTCAACTGACCGCTGTAATAGCTCTGAAAATAGCCCATCATTGTCTCTGCTATTTCTGGCAGTCCCAGACAGGTGAATGGAATGGTGGCTGCTCGTGCATGGTGCACTTCTATGGGACTTCTAGTCATATGCCATCAATGCTCCAGATAAGAAAACCCCTTTAAGCAGGAATGTTTTACTGTAATAAACTGTATGGGTGAATTCACAAGATGTTCAAATTCCATTTATCTGAATCTGTATGTATCTGCATGGATTTCTACAAGCACAATTAGGTGAATACGACAGTGGCAAAAAATGCAATGAATTTCCCTTACTACCAAAGGAACGGGCTGTGCTCCAGAACTCTGCTAGAATATGCATAAAATAGGTCTAAAATATTTCACATTTACAACTCACCTGAACATTTTAATGAAACAATTCGTCCAGAAAGACATCCTAGTCTGCAAAGTGAAATGTGGAAATAAAAAGCTAGCACAAAGTGTACCAAATGTGATAAATACTTCACAATCATAAAGAGGCAATTTGCTAAAAAAACTTCACAAACTAATGTCGTAAGAAGAGGCCTATGGAGAAAAGACCTCTGTAAAAGAATACTGTATACGTGGATACTATGATGTAAACCATGCCTGACAAAGCCTGTGAAAAAATACAGTATTACCTATTATCATGTATGTATTAATAACGTATATTGCTTTTACTCTGCATTTTGCACAGTGATCTATGCTTACCTTTGATCTCCTGACTTACCTGGTTTGCCACATATGCTCAGGTCCAGTAGTTTGACCAAGCGGGACCTGAACAAATTCTTGACTGTGATTTAAATTGGTGGATGTCATATTCACAGCCTTGTGATGCACCAACCTACAAGTGACAATTCAGGGAGTTACATTATAACTCGGTTATGAACTTTCTATCATACAACATCTGAAACAAGTCTTAGGGTACTTTCACACTTGCGGCAGAGAGATCTGGCAAGCAGTTTCCATCACTGTATGCAGATCTGTCTCACAAATGTATTGCAAGAACAGATCCGTCTCTCTGGTTGTCATCCGGAGAAACTGATCCGTTATGTATTTTTTTCAAATTTTAAAAGGTTTGCGCATGCGCAGAAATTGAGATCCAAGTTGGCAGCCAAAGAAGACCAAAACTTCCATAATCAAATAAGCTAGACTGCTATGCCTGTGTGAATGAACTCAATGGACAAACAGACCCTTTAAAAAATACAGTAATTCATGCATTTCCTGATAAGTCTTTTTATAATTTCTGCATTTTATACATTTGTCAGCAGTATGACATATAAATGGGTTTCCTGAGGTTTGAGTGATGGTTAGGGTGGTCGTCCTGTGATGGCAGGTTAGATGACATCTCTCAGCTCAGTGTGTGGCAGTTTGAAAAAAAAAAAAGCAAGTAAATTTGGACTATATATGGTATTTGTCCTAATATGGGCACAATAAAGGGACAGCCCAAGACTGACCTAAACTTCAACCCAGATGTTGGAAAAGAGCTTTAAGTTATGTTGGCTTTCCGTCAGATACATAACTTAAAGCTCCTGGGTCCTAATGCCAAATCTGTAACAGGTCACCACCATCCATGTGCAATACCTAATGCTGGTGTTTTCTGGCAGAGGAGTTGTTCAAGTATTCAAGAGATTTCGGAAGAGATTGACTAAGGGTGCAACCACAAAGTCAGGTTTCTTGATGCAGTTTTGGAAGTCAAAACCAGGAATGAATAAAAAAAATCAGGAGAAGTCATGTGTGTCCTTTATACTTTATCTCCTTTTATGATCCATTCCTGATTTTTGGCCTCCAAAACTGCATGCAGAAACCTGACAGTGTGGTTGTACCCTAAGAATTCTGTTTCAGAAATCCTTGGATCGGATTTACAGTATGTGTTTTAGTCACTTGTTGTGCCTCAGAAGACAGTTTTAGTGTCTAGAAGAGGGGTGTGGCTTAGAAAAAGAGGGCACAGTGTAAATGCCCCAAACTGTGCCAAAATTTTGGTTCAAAACATTGGTCTATAATATGCCAGGCAAGTGGTCATGTGAGGAAAATTGAGATGTGTAGCAGGATGTGCCAAACTAAACTTGTGCTTCATCATTTAAAGAGATTTTCTGGGGCTAAGGTAATGATGACCTACCTTTAATGTCAGATTGGAGGGGGTCTGACTCCCAGCACCCCAGAAGCTGCGCAGTTCCAGTGCCTGTTAATAGTGCCAGAGCTTCTATAAAGAAGCTGATTGTGAGAGTGCTGGAAGTTAGACTTACGTCAATCTGATATTGATTATAGAGAGATCGATTAGTTGGAATTTAAATGTGACATACATTTTTCCAAAAATTCAGATTTGTCAGAATTTCTTGAGATTTGATTTGGGAGAATTTTGAGAGAGAGAGGAAAGAGAGGCGAGAGAGAGATTTTCAGACATCTAAAGCACTTTCAATTCAGATAGAATCGATTCGTACCTGAACCAAATTTCTTGGCCAAATCAGATCCGATTAAGGATAGGAGCATCTTTTTAAAAAAGTAACCCATGCTAAGAGTAAGTACAGGAGTGGTTGAAAAATTACTTTTGGACTAAGTTTTGTACCTGATGTATCCCAAGTGTCTACATACATGGGTTGCCCAATCTGCGTTCCATCTTTCATGACAAGTGAGGAGCCATTCTTGTTTGTTTTTCACCTGCACTTCCAACAAGAAGTTTTCTGTGTTTATTCTGAAAGATACTAAAACCATATTATGTAAAGGATGATTTATGATGAAAGATTTTTTTTATTAATGAACGTACACCCTGACATCCAGATATGGTATGACTGTAATTGGACTTGGAGAATAAAAGCAATTGTTCTTTTTTACCACATATCGAGTGTCGTAATTTTTTTTTTCCGGCTTCACACTACATCATATGCAATATTAAATGGTGCCATTAGAAAATACAACTTGACCCGCAAAAATAAGCCCTAAAACAACTTTCTGAATGGAAAAATAAAAAGGTTATGGTTCCGGGAAAGCAGGGAGTGAAAAATAAAAAAACTGAAAATCTCTGCGTCCATGGGGTCAATGTTGTAGCTGCATTGTGTTTTTACAATCTTTCCCAGTGGCAACCATACTCGGTGACACAAATTTCCTTCATTTATATGTATAGATAGTGCTAGGGTTGCACCGCCAACGTGGTGAGGTGAGCAGATTGCCTTAGGCAGTGACACGTAGGGACAAGTGGGCATGGTAGCAATGGCATGGGTAATGAGTGCTTCTATTGTGGAAGCGCTCACCTCTCTATATTCACCTGTATCACCGCCCTAAAAAGGGGCATTTTTTGTACTGGCACACATTATAAGGGGGGCACTGCAAAGACATTGTTTCTACTGGGGGAACTAAAATGGGGTATTTTTTGTATGGCATACATTATAAGGGGGCATTTTTGTACTGGAACATAGAATTGGTCATTTTTTTGTACTGGGACGCATTATTTTTGTAATGGCACACATTATAAGGGGAATTATTGCCACTGAGGGGCATTGTGGTGGGCTTTATTACTACTGGTGACTATGCGGAACATGATTACTAGTATGTGCACTACTATTGGGGGCACTATTAAAACTAATTTCACTCTGCTAGAGAATTATTACTATTGGTGGGACTTTTGAGAGCACTATTACTGTGGGGGGCACCCTGGCACAGTATCAGCGTAGCACATTTTTTTTCATATTATTTTTTGGGGACTATGTTTATGACAGTATTAGTGTTAGGGGCACTATTTCCTGGGTGCAGGGCATTGTGTGTCAATAATTTGAGGGGGCATCATCTGTGTGGTATTAATCTTTAAAGGGAGAACTAGCTTTTTTCAGGGGTATTATCTGTCTCTGCCGTATAGTATTGTGGAGCACAGTATTGTGGGTGGCAGGTTGGGATGTTTAGAAGGTGGAGGATGATGAAAATGTAGGAAACAAAAATATGTTTGTCAAACTCTGAAGAGACAAGAAATGGCTGAAAGAAATCATCATGGCGGTCTGGTCTAAATGGAGAAGATAAGGATAGAGTACATACATCAGAGAATACATCACTGGATGTAAGAGGTATGTGGTGCTGTATTACCCTGAATGTTTTGTAGTGCTGTGTATAATGTTTTCCAAGTACGTCTTAAACAGTAGGGCTGGAGGGAAGGGTTAGATTGAGAATTTGGTATGGGAAAGGGGGCGCCGTTTCAATTTTTGCCTCAGGCAGCAGGAAGGTTAGGTGTACCCAAAGAAAGTGCAGTGGGTTGTATCTGCTGTATGACTACTGCAATGAATAAAAAATAATGGACAAAAATACATAAAGTAAAACAGTCTTCAAGTATGGAGTACAGCCCCTCCCCCAGTGACCCGACAGGGGCAGGGAAGTTGCATATAAAATTTTATATGTGCATTTATTGTATAGTGTTTTTATTTTGCCTTATCTAGGTCTTGAGCATCCTTTCTTCATTGTGCCATTCCTTTGTTATTCCTTCTAGAAGTTTTTGAATTGACAACTGGGTTACCATCCTTATATAGGAGAAATAATAGAGGAACAGCACATTATAGAGCTCTAAGAAAAATGCTCCCGAAATGTAAAGTCATAGGAAATATACACCATTACTTTGACTGGCTTAATATGTTCATGCGATAAAAAAATAAACAACTAAAAAACAAAACCCACATTACTGTAATACAACAAATGACATTAAAGTGACCAAATTAGCAGAACTGGTGTCAAAATAATGCAGAAATGTCGAGAAATCCTCTTCATATAGTATAGAAAAGCGGTCATTTCATTTCCTACCTCTAATTATAATGTGATGACTGTGATGAACCTTTCACAGTCTACACAGTAAAGCCAAAGAGTGATCTGAAGAAAACAGAAAAGCTTATCTTGTGTGCTCCAGTGTTCAATGGTAAAAATGTAATGTTTCAGAATTTCTTTATGTGTATAGTCTTTTTAGAATGAAAAAAAACAACACTAAACAGGGGTGGATTGGTCATAAACCTTACAGTGGGCTGATGCAAAGGGGGCCACCCAAGCCTTCCTCTCTGCCGCTGGCCGGGTACATAATGAGCTCTCAGTGGTAATTTATTCTGTGAGAATCAGGTACTCACGTACTCATAGCCAGCGACCCACATGGCCTCCTATATTCAACTGCTCTGACCCATATATCACCTCTTTAGCTGTCTGCTCCATATCTTAATCAAAGAGAACTGGAGGAGGAGGACAGAAAATGGCATCTATTGATGACCCCCCACAGAGGAACAACTTTTGGGGCAATATATTGTGCTGCACTGTGGTATATAGTTGTTATGGGACGGTATTTTGCTCTATAGTATTGCTGACCCCGCCTATTTGTGTTACCCCACCTTCTGTCAATTTGGACACCCCTATAAAATGGGGTCACTTTTAGGATTTTTTTTCAGGGCCACTTTAAGTTCCCAGTCCACCCTATCCTCTAAACCATTTGTATAAAATATTTTTCCCCAAACAGCAAATTTAAAAGGTCTGACCTACAAACAATACTAATTATGTATCCACACGATAGGTAATACATTTTTGATTGGTGGGTGTCTGATCACTGGGACCCCCATAGATCACAAGAACCGGGGCTCCAAGTTTGAATGGAGCAATAGTGTGCATGTATGACTACTGCTGCTTTCATTTCGATGGGAATTCCCTGAAGTCTCATATACAGTAGATGGAGCTGTGGTCACGCCTATGCACTATTGTTGAATTAACACATGAGACTTGGAGATCTCTGCTTTTATAATCAGTAGTGATGAGCAGGAGGTGCCATATTCGATTGCACGATATTTAGCGAATATTCGATTGAATATTCGTCATATATTCATCGAAATCGAATATTCGTCATTATTCTATTTATCGCAAATAATATACAATTTAATTTTTCGCGTATTGCAAATTGAACTTTGAACGGGGTATAAAGGCAAATTTCCTATTGGGTTGGCTATCTAGAATTAACGAAGATAACGAATATAGCGCTATGTTCTCTATCTTCGATAATTCTAGCAAGCCAACCAATAGGAAAGTTATACCCCGTTCAAAGTTTCATTCGCAGTATGCATACTGCGAATGAAACTTTGAACGTGGTATAACTTTCCTATTGGTTGGCTTGCTAGAATGATGGAAGATAGAGAACATAGCACTATATTCGTATTCGTTATCTTTGTTAATTCTAGCAAGCCAAGTAAACTTGCCTATACACAGCTCTAAGTTGGATGCGCAATGCGAGAATATTAAGTAATATTACTCGCATTGCGCATCCAACTTAGAGCTGGGTATAGGCAAGTTTACTTGGTTTGCTAGAATTAAGGAAGATAACAAATACGAATATAGCGCTATGTTCTCTATCTTTGTTAATTCTAGCAAGCCAACCAATAGGAAAGTTATAGCCCATTCAAAGTTTCATTCGCAGTACGCGAATATTACATAATGTAATAATTTCCTATTGGTTGGCTTGCTAGAATTAATGAAGATAGAGAACATAGCGCTATATTCTCTATCTTCGTTAATGGTACCTTGGGTTCAGATTTAGAAAAAAAAAAAAATACGAATATTCGTTTTTACGAATATATGGCACTATATTCTAAATACTCGCGAATTAGCGAAGTGCCGATATTCGTAAAAAAATTCGCTATTCGATTATTCGCGCTCAACACTAATAATCAGTGAGGTCTAATAGTCAGATCCCAGCGATCATACATTTATCACCTGTCCTATGGATAGCGAATAAATGTTGTTCCTGGGCCAACACCTTTAAATATTATACCACGCTCTGATTATACATTCCCTTTAAAGGAAATATGTCACCAACATTTTTTTCTGCTAGTTAAAACCATATAGCAATACATATCCTTTTCACTTTTTTCTGATTGTTGATTTTTTTTTAATTCTATTCTCTGAATATGATTATGAGGGCAGCCATCTTGCTTGAGCCGCTGTTAACATCACTCAGAGCTATGCTTTACAGCAGTCATCATAGGTCGTAGACACAATGGTCATGAGGAGAACTCATTGACCTTTATGGAAGAGTTTTCTAGCCATGCTCTGTGACCTGTGCAGAGATCATTGTACAATGAAAGAATAGATATGATCTAAAACCAATTGTCAATGGTGGATCTTGTCTTATTTAGACACATAGATGTTATATTTCATTCCAATCCTATCGGTAACGATAGGCAGATAACTGCAGTAAACTGATTTGTACAGAACAAAAAGTGGCACCTATTATTATGTTTAGTGGTCAGTGTGAAAACTGCAGGATTTTATGTTTCATGGATATTGACATGGAAAATTAAAAATAACCACCAAAAATTCTTTAAAAATATGTTCAACATAAAAACATGATTTAAACAATAGGTCATTTTCTTATGACATATTCCTCTTAAATCATTTAGCAATACATATCAAGTAAAAATAGAAAAAAAAAATTCCAAACCTTTTCTGCGTGGAACAGTAGTGACTTCATTGTCAGTGTCATTACATCGAGAGGTCACCTCAACATCTTGTAGTGGTACAGAGCCTTGATAAATTAGAGGCTTCATGAAGTACTGCACTGGAAACAATCAGAAACCAAAAATGATAAAAAGATTTTCCCGGACAGAATTGTGTCATACATGAAAGGACATATTCTAACATGTCAAAAAGAAGACCTGAAACCCCACTACTGCTTTGAATGCTGTGCGCCGTCTCCGATGTCAGAAATCTCTTGAGTCTGACACAGTTACCCTATTGCAGTGAATGAGAGATTTCCAACTACAGTCTGAGAAAACTGAAAGATGAAGAAGGAGAGCTGTGGTTCCTCTGTTCTAGGGATCGGTGAGGGTGTCACAGAACAGATCTCCATGGATGATAGATTCTAACATGTCTCAGTGAATGTTTTAAAAGGGTTGTCTGAGTGTTTAAAGCGAGCCTGTCATCAACTTTGTGCTGCCCATACTAATGGCAGAATAAAGTAGAGACAGGTGAGTTGATTTCAGCAGTCTGTCATTTAAGAGTTAAAAGTAAGTGGTTGCAGAGGACCAACATCACAATCATTGCAGACTGGGTCTGGAAAAGAGTCCCGGCCACCTGAGAAGAGTCATGGTTATTCATGAATTCCTGCTCTCCTGCCCACCTGCTGATGACTGACAGTCTTCTACCTAGTTGTCTCTCTTTCTCTCTAGGAGAGAACTGCCAATCATCAGCAGATGGTGGGATAGCAGGAGATTAGGAATAACCATGACTCTTCTCAGGTAGATTTGACTCTTTTCAAGGCCGGTGCTGCAATGATTATGTCAATGGTTCTCGGTAACCACTTACTTTTAGCTCATTAATGATACACCGCTGAATCATTTCTGTCACTTTTTATGCTGCCCTCAGTGAGTTCAGCATAACGTTGATGACAGGTTCCCTTTAATACTGATGACATGTCCTCAAGGAAAGCTAATAAGTATGTCCAACTCCTGACACCCCTAATGATCAGCTTTTGGGAGAGGCTGCGATGAGCTCCACAGCCTCTTCCTAAGCCGCTGACTTCATGTTCATAGTCGTAGCTCAATCCAGTTTAGGTGAATTGGGCTGAGCTGCAAAACCCATCACAGCCACTGTCTAATGGATGGTGCTGTGCTTGGTATGCTAAGAGGAGGCCGCAGCCTCTTTAAACAACTGATCATTAGGGGTTCCGGTAGTCAGACCTCTACCAATCACAATCACATATGAATGACCTGTCCTAAACATAGGTCATCAGGATTAAACACTCTGAGAACCCCTTTAACGGCCTCAGCCCCCCTAGCTTAAAACACCCTCAATGACCAGGCCACTTTTTACAATTCTGCATTACACTACTTTCACCGTTAATTGCTCCGTCATGCAACTTACCACCCAAATGAATTTTACCTCCTTTTCTTCTCACTAATAGAGCTTTCATTTGGTGGTATTTCATTGCTGCTGACATTTTTACTTTTTTTGCTATTAATCAAAAATGACCGAAATTTTTGCAAAAAAATGAATTTTTTCACTTTCTATATACATTTTTCTATAAATTTATTGTTCTACATGTCTTTGATAAAAAAAAATCCAATAAGTGTATATTTATTGGTTTGGGTAAAAGTTATAGCGTTTACAAACTATGGTGCAAAAAAGTGAATTTCGGCATTTTGAAGCAGCTCTGACTTTCTGAGCACCTGTCATGTTTCTTCAGGTGCTAGAATGTCAAGATAGTATAAATACCCCCCAAATGACACCATTTTAGAAAGAAGACACCCCAAAGTATTTGTGGAGGGGCATGGTGAGTTCATGTATTATTTCATTTTTTTTCACAAGTTAGCGGAAAATGAAACTTTCTGAGGAAAAAAAAATAATAATAAAGTTTCCATTTCTGCTAACTTCTGGCAAAAAAATAAAAAATCTCCCACGAACTCACTATGCCCCTCAGTAAATACCTTGGGGTTTCTACTTTCCGAAATGGGGTCATTTGTGGGGTGTGTTTATTGTTCTGGCATTTTGGGCGGAGCTAAATTGTGAGCAGCCATGTAAAACCTAAAGGTACTCGTTGGAATTTGGGCCCCTTTGCGCACCTAGGCTGCAAAAAAGTGTCACTCATGTGGTATCACCGTACTCAGGAGAAGTAGGGCAATGTGTTTTGGGGTGTATTTTTACATATACCCATGCTGGGTGAGAGAAATATCTCTGTAAATTGTCAACTTTGTTTAAAAAAAATTAAAAAGTTGTCATTTACTGAAATATTTCTCTCACCCAGCATGGGTATATGTAAAAGTACACCCCAAAACACATTGCCCTACTTCTCCTGAGTACGGCGATACCACATGTGTGAGACTTTTTTGCAGTCTGGGTCCGCAAACGGGCCCTAATTCCAATGAGTACCTTTAGGATTTCACAGGGCATTTTTACGCATTTGGATTCCAGACATCTTCTCACGCTTTAGGGGCCCCTAAAATGCCAGGACAGTATAAATACCACACATGTGACCCCACTTTAGAAGGAAGACACCCCAAGGTATTCCATGAGGGGTATGGTGAGTTAATGTAAAATTTTATTCTTTGTTACAAGTTAGTGGAATATGAGACTTTGAAAAAAAAAAAATCTATTTCTGCTAACTTGTGCCCAAAATTTTTTTTTCTGTGAAGTCGACATGACCCTCACGGAATACCTTGGGGTGTCTTCTTTCCAAAATGGGGTCACTTTTGGGGTATTTATACTGCCCTGGCATTTTAGGGGCCCTAAAGCGTGAGAATCCAAATGCGTAAAAATGCCCTGTGAAATCCTAAAGGTACTCATTGGAATTAGGGCCCCTTTGCGCATCTTGGCTGCAAAAAAGTGTCACTCATGTGATATCGCCGTACTCAGGAGAAGTAGGACAATGAGTTTTGGGGTGTATTTTTACATATACCCATACTGTGTGTGAGAAATATCTCTGTAAATGACAACTTTTTAAATTTTTTTATACAAAGTTGTCAATTTACAGAGATATTTCTCTTACCCAGCATGGGTATATGTAAAAATACACCCCAAATCACATTGCCCTACTTTTCCTGAGTACGGCGAAGTAGGCAAAGCGCCCGCGCGTCAAGGAGGAACAGAAGGACTGCCGCAATCACGCTTATCTGCGTGCGGTGGTCCTAAAGTGGTTAAAGTTGACCTTTATTTTAAGGGAAATGCAAATGCAGTTTTTTTTAGCAGCTTTTCATGTAGTTTTCTATAAACTAAAGTCAGGTGTGGATTAAAAAGGAATGGAGAATGTAAAGTATTAACTTTGTGCTTTAGCAAACCGGTTTCAGTAATTAAATATTATTAGCTCTATAATAAAAAGTTAGACAGTTTTTCAATATTTGCCAGTTCTTCTTTGTTTTTAAGGTGTCTACTTGCTACCATTCACTAAGGGACCTTCATTTTTTGCTTCTAATGGATAATAATTAGTGTTGGGCGCGAATATTCGAATCGTGAATTTTAATCGTGAATATCGCAACTTCGAGAATTCACGAATATTTAGAATATAGTGATATATATTCATATTTTCAAATATAATTTTTTTTTTATCAGTGACCTCCCTTTTTGCTTGTAGGCCAATGAGCTTAGCAACATCCCTAGCAACCAATAGAAAAGTTACCTACCCCCTTACTATATAAGAACCTCTCCAGCAGCCATTTTCTACAGTTTATTACAGTTCTGAGAGAGACAGCAGTGTTATTGCTGTGCTCTGTGCTTTCCTGTGTCATTACATTAGATAGTTTGTTAGCTGATATAGATATATATATATATATATATATATATATATATATATATACAGATAGTTAGTGGGAGATAGTGTAGGTTGGGTTTGGAGAACATCTCGCTATTTTGCAAGAAATCTCTGAAGTCAGATGCATCATACTGTAAAGAAACAAAATCTTCTCTTTCATTTATTTCCAACCATAAAATATGATTTATTTAAGATTTTCTGATTGCAATAAAACAGAGTTTCTGGTGCCATCACTTCCTGTATTTCACACAATACTTCACACTGATAGTAAATGCCTAGAAACTGTACTAATGCAGACAATTCATGAGATCAATGGACACCACATGTTCATGGTGTCCGGACTTCCATTGGGGCTTAGATTTGAAGTGTTTGTGTAGCGTTGGATATGTCTACAAATCACAAAATATGAGATATAAGGGCACATTTATTAAGACTGGCCTAAATACACCTATTTAGGTATAATTAAAATACCTCTAATTTAGGCGTATTTCAGATTAGTATATGACTCCCATAGTTCTAAGTTGTTGCAGACTATTTCCTAAATTTGATGCAACTTGAACTTTGGTAATGGTGTCTGAGCAACACACTTTGTTGTTTGTCCAGAGACCATGGTTATTTAGTGCTGGTAGAAAAGGAAAACTTAAATCTAGCTGGTTTTCCTAACATAAACCAGAGCAGTTGCCCACCTCAATGAGTTGGGTATCTGCATTTGTGTACAAGTCCGTCTTAGAATAATTAAAACTGTATACTGATTGGCTGCTGAAAACAACTGCAACTGTTTTCAAAACACAATAGAAAGGATATGAAAGTTTAGTTATTTTTGGGAGCTCGTGCAGGATTGTAGATGTATCTTTTAGAGGAGTGGTCCCCAACCTTTTTTGCCCCAAGGACCAGTTTCATGCCAGACAATTTTCCCAGGTACCGGGTGGGGTGGGGGTTCTGGGCGGGGCTTAGGGGCGCTGGTCAGCACTGACTGATTCACACGCATTAAAAAACACAAGGTGCATATTAAAATATATAACACTATATAAGGATTATATTTAGTATTTAAATGTGACTCAACTCACCATAATGCAGAGTCAGTGGGAGCACTGGGCTTGCTTCCGTTCCATCTAAGGAAGTTCCATCTATCTGGAGTAACTTACTGTTAATATAAGGCACATTGTTTTATAAATTTGGACCTGCATGTGCCTCACATTAATAGTAAGTAACCTCATCATGTGTACCTCACATTAAGTTGCCCATTATTTGATTAGGGGCAGGCAGTATATGAAGGGTTAATACTGGTAGGCCTAGTATACGGACAGCAGAGATGGCATCCTCTGGGCATACTGTCTCTGGTCATCCTTCACCAGCACCCTGACTCACCCCACACCTAACACTCAGGGAGTAACTCAGTCACACTGTGACACTGACTGTCACTCACTACTGATAGCCAAGGAGTTGGCAGTCAGGGTGCTGGTGAAGGATGACCAGAGACAGTAATGTCCAGACTGGATGCCATCTCTGCTGTCCAGTTGTACTACCAGTATTACCCTTACTTAATATACCGCCTGGTCACCCGACACCTCTCAGGGAGCTGTCACACTGACAGTCTGACAACTCTGACTGACTGTCAGTGTCACTGGACCCTCATTCAAACTGCCTGTGCAGTCCTGAAGCGGCACACTGCGGCAGCCATCTTCTTCTTGGCCTCCGGCTCCGCAGTGTATTTCCCGGCAGGTAGGCGGGCGGGGCTTCGGGAAGGTGGGCGGGGCTTCCTACTTGCGTGCGCGCCCTGGTGATTCATAAGGGTGCGCTCGTTCTGTTGTCCGACTCTGGGCGGGACATGAGCCTTCTCACTGTAGGCTGGCTTCTCCGCTCCGATATTGCTGCGGCCCGGCAAACAATCCTCCAGGGCCCGGTTCTGGGCCGCGGCCCGGCGGTTGGGGACCGCTGTTTTAGAGAACAGGTGCACTTGTGAGGTCAGGCACTAGCCTCAATATAACAACATTTACATATGCGGGGTGCAAATATCAATGCCCAAGGTGAAAATGTCATACAAAAATGTGAGAAAGAAAGCAAAAAAAAAATCATTTAGAGGCATTAAAGAGGACTTCCCTGACATGTCTGTCTTGCTGACTACTTGCATCCCCATCAGTAAATATTCTAGAGCATATTTTCATATACTGCTAATTCATCTATTATTCCTGCTAGACGTTTATGAATGATTATCCAGCAGCCTGCAATAAAAGTCCATCTAGGCATTACCAGTTGTATGTGTATGTATGTGTATGTGTGTGTGTGTGTGTGGGGGGGGCTGCACAGTCTGTTACTAGCAGGGACACATACGCAACTGGTAACACCCAGATGGATATGTATTGCAGGCTGCCACTAATTAATTCATAAACTTCTAGTATCAAATATAGAGAAATGGCACAACATAGATCTATATGAATAGATGCTGTTAAAATTATTACATGGGTAATGCATGTACTTACTAAAACAGTTACTTAACTTCTCTGAAACTGTGAACTTGAATGAGGTACTATTTATGCATTCGATAATATTGTTTGTATACATCTAGCTTGCTGCATATGCATGCAATTGATTTAATGTAATTCACTAATTTGTCTATTTATCAGGGATTCTACTTTACACTTAACCTTGCATTCATTGGCCACCATGTTTTAGGGATCCTCTAGTTGGGATAGATCTCTGTTCTTAGATTTTCTAGGCATTGTCATTGCTATGTAATAAGCTAATGGTGTTTATAATGTATGAAAGGAGGCTATGTCTCTTTTGGACAGCATCTTTCTCATTTGTTTTATGTATGAGTGTTTTATTATATTGGCATTGATGCATTTTTATTAGATAATATCTGCATGAGTAATTGCACCATCTGTGATACCAAGAAGGAAAAATTGAAGGAGCCATTAATTTTGAGTTGAGTAGAGGCCCCTTCATTGCAACATTAGTAGGATTCTATCAGAATATCAAGTCTATGATAAAATAAATAGAAGTTTTGAGCAAATCATTCTGAATGATTCAAAATTTACATCATCATTAAATATGAAACTTTTCCGATTGGATTCGATTGGACTGAATCACTCAAAATGGCATTCCCAATTTTACAGATCATAAGACAGCACAGCAGGGCAGGAAAGATGAAGAAGGAGGGGAATCACATGACGCTGAGCAAGGCCCTGGCTGGCAAGCTTGCCAATCATGACTTGCAGTCAGCCAATCAGGAAGAATGATAGGCTATATAAGATCCCAACCAGGAAAACTATATGTGAACCATATCCCAACCAGCTTGTACATTGCCATTACAGGATGTCTGGCAAAGAGACAGCAAATAAAGCTTATCTTTAGACACACGATGCAGCAGGTTTAAGGTCATACAGGCATAGTTTTAGGGAGGATATAGTTAGATTTAATTGATAAAGACAGGACACGATCAGCGTAGTGTACTAATGTATGTCACTGGCCTGCAGCCATTCATTGAGGCTCTGAACGTCAACATTTAAAACTACAGTACTCATTTTCTGAGTTGTATCAGCCAACTATCAGCCCAATAATATAAAAAAAAATCACAGACAGAAATGTTCTACAATATTCATCCTGGTCATAAAACCTCCATTGATCACAGACTAGTGCACCTGGTGTATTTGAGGAACCTGACAAAATTATTCTCCCCAAGTGCAGAAACCATTACATTTGTGAAAATGAATCAGACATGGGTCCATGAAGATTTTCACACACCTCTAACTAATGTAAATGAACAGATCAGCCATTGCTGACAGTGGGGACTGACTATTAATCACTGACTCAATGATGACACAGCTGCTGTCTGCCTGACCGTAATGCCCCATGCTTTACTGCTGTAGTTGCTGATGCCGCTAATGCCACTAGTACTACCCCAACACAGCTGCTCATCTCCTGCCTTGCCTTTCAGGTTCCATACTGTACTGCTGCTGGAGTTTCCAAAGAAAGGAAAATTATTGCACTGATTTTGTAAAAACAAGTTATTGCTTCTTCACTGTCCCAGAAATCAGCCACACTGTCACTGGCACATGTATTTGTAGAGCTGGAACTGGTGGAGATATACATTTTCTAACATCACACCTAACCTGTTACTTCTCCCCAAAAATTAATCATTTTTGGGCAACAACTTGTTAAAAACAAGCCGTTGTTTTTTTCTGATACCACCATGTGTAACTATTGGTCTGGATATTAAAAAGCTTGAAAGGGGTTGCATACAGTCCTAGGAGACCCCAGCATGTCATTAGTTTTCTGGCCAATCTGACTACTTTCGATTAAGATTCGATTTATTTGTAACATAATCAAATCTGCCAACCAATTCATTCGAATCAGACCCAAAATGAATTTCAATAAATTTGCTCATTTCTAATTGGAAGTTAAACAAAGGTGACAAAGCCACATTCATGTAGAGAAAGTAACACAACACTCACATCATTATGCAATAATTTAACTTATTTTATTAGTATTTCCAACACTAGTGTCTCGGTCTGTTCCAGACCAGTCCAGCACTCCTCCTGCCACACATTGCTCTGTTTAGCTGTGACCAAGGTCCGAGATGGACAGAAACACTAGTGTCGGCCTCCATGTGTGTTAGCTGGAAATACTAATAAAATGTATTATTGCATGAGAACTTAAGTGCTGTGGTTACTTACTCTATGTGGAGACAGATGTATTCCTATCACTGAGCATAAGAAAACATCAAGATAGGACAGCACTACTCACTGGGTATTCCCATACGTTTCCTTTTGGTGGCGGTGTCTCCGGCAAATATATCCCGGCCTTCAGGGTCCAAAGTAACATAAATAGCAAAAAGAAGCTGCGGCACTCCAATTCCAGTAAACCTTTTCTTCTTTATTGCACCCAAAAATAACCCTATTTTTGGGTGCAATAAAGAAGAAAAGGTTTACTGAGATTGGAGTGCCGGGCTTCTTTTTGCTATTTATATTCCTATCACTGAGCACCACCATAAGCATGACCAGAGTGCCAGCCATTATTTTACGAAAGCCATGCACATTTTATAGTACTAGTATACTGTAATACTAATGCTATTTAATGCAAATAAAATATCATATTTCCTCTCATGTACAGCTATATTTAGTACCATTTAATTAGTTATACATCTCATCATTTAATTTGTACATGAGCATTTTACTGAAAGTTATCTTGTTTGTGGTTATTAAAATGCTTACAAATCACACTTAATATTGGTCATAAATCTTCCACTAAAGGACTAATTAGATATACTCTTTCTCTTGGCAGCGAGCCGCTCAGGATACAGGACTGCAGGCTCTTTGCAGGGTGCATTGCTAAACTGGCTAAGAACAATACGTGAAAAAAATATGATGCATCCTCCTGGCAACTCATTAACAAAGGTGAATTCAATTATCTCAAAATGTCGGTACTACTATGTATGATTGTCCCACCAGTAAATGCAGCATTTTATGTATTATACAGTATGCAAATAAAATTGAACAACTGAAGAGTTAATATACAGTGCTTAAAAAAAAAGTATTCATAAAGTATAGTATTCATAAAACTGCCATTTTTTTTATTTTTTTGCTAATGTGTAGGGACAGGGATAGGAAACATTTTTTCCAATATACTTTATATAGTATATAGATTCAAATCCCACCTTTCATTTTCCAAAGGAGCTGTCAAAAATGAAAGGTGGAGTCTGATTGGTTGCTATGGACAACTAAGCCAGTTTTACTTTACACCAGTTTGATAAATGATCCCATAATGAATTTATAGTTATTAGTGTACTGTCCCCACCAGATTGTGAGGGAGCAGTGAGGGCAGACGCCCAGCAGCTCCTATCCGAGCCCATCTTCCTGTTAGGAAGACGAATGTGCATTAGAGCAAGCATTATTTATTTTTACTGCTCAGCACCCCATGATTTAATAATTATCCAGCAATCTGCGGGAGAATTTGCTGAGGCCTACATTTACGGCTGCCAGAGTCGCAAAGAGACTGACTGGGAAGTTATGGGTACTATATTTACAGCTTGCAGAGGGGGGAGGACACCGACTGGAGCTGATGTGGAGCAAGGGAGGATGAAGAATTAATAGTTTGCATGCAGAAAAACAGAGAAATAGCTCATGGGACAATGCCCAGCAGCCTGCCCACAACAGTGCAGATTAGCTGTGATGCTGGTGGGGAGAACGGAAGAAGGTAAAAAAAAAAAAAAACTGTTCAAAAATGCATATTTTTTTGGATGTAACTTGATGCTGATGGGGAGCACGAAAGAAGGAAAAAAAAGTTCAAAAATGTATATTTTTGGGGTGTAAACAGTGCAAAATAGTTTGAAATAATGCTAATTGCCTGTTGGTACTTTAATATGAATGGAATTTGTGGGATAACCCCTTTGCTCAGTAGTAGTTTAGCCACCTGTAAGATCAAAAGTCCATGCTGGAAGCTCTGCTCTCTCCAGCAGAGCTGGACTTGCATTATCAATTAACCTCATAACGTGGATGACATGTTCCAGTGAGCAATGTAATTCATACTCACTAACCACAGGTGAAAAAACCTTCAAGGTCTTTTATTGCTCAATCCATTTCATATAAGAACAATTATCATGAGGGACGTTGAGATCTTCGTTCACACCTCTTCCTCTCCACGCGATGTTTCGGGAGTACACGCTCCCTTACTCATGTGTATGAGTCACCCATGAGTAAGGGTCGTGTACTCTGAAACATCGCGTGGAGAGGAGGAGGTGTGAACGAAGATCTCAGCGTCCCTCATGATAAATGTTCTTATATGATTATAAACTGGATCAAGCAAGAAGACACTGAAGGTTTTTTCACCTGTGGTTTGTGAGTATGTATTACATTGCTCACTGGAACATGTCATCCTCGCAATGAGATGAATTGATAATTCAAGTTTGTTTTTTTGAAAGATAACCCCTTTGCTGTCATATGTAATAACTGTATTCTCAGGAACAGAGAAAAGAAAGGGAAGAAAGAAGGGAAATGGGAAGGAGAAATTGTAGGACAAGTAGAAGAAAAGGTAAATGGCGAGTGGCACAAACCATCAAATCCGTTATTGTGAGATGTACAAAATAATTTTTTTATGCAAGGTAGCCAGGGCAGATTACATTACTCTAATGGAATGGATCTGAAAGGAGTCTTCTGGGCTTTTCCTAAAATCCCTAGTCTTCTAACCTGTGTAAGCAAGATTGTTTCAGCAGTCCATACTATACCCCACTGTTGTGGTGCTGTAACTACCTGGACTGGCTGCAGGCTATTCTGCTGAGGTCCCCAGTGTATGGGCTCCTGAGTATTCCTGTTCAGCTGCATAATCTAAATGTGGTACACAGGACCTCAGCGGAAAAGTCCACAGCCACTCCAGGTTGTCATTTAAGTGCAGTGGAGATGGCGGAATCAGCGCCACAATGGTGCGGTAAGTATGATCAAAATGATAAAAATGATCTTGCTTCCACAGGTCAGAAGACAAAGGGATTTTAATAAAAGGTCCTTTAAGCTACAGGACCATCAAAACTAGAACTGGATTTATATCTCGAGTCTATAAGCATACATTGTCTTCAATTCCAACAATTAATTAGGCCACACCTTATGTCATGTATGATTGTATAGCTTTCAGAACATTACACACTTCTCACATCTAGGGTCCTCTGCAGCCTTCCTCTTGTCTTTTTCTGAGTGTCCTTCTGTCATCCTCCACTGCACCATGAGTCTCTAACCAACATAATGTAAAAATATATAGAATTCGCATATGAATGCACACTATTTTGTGTTATTACAATTGTTGAGCGAATCGATGTTGACAAAGTGGACTTCGATCTGAATTTGTGGGAAAATTCGATTCTCTGCTAAGCCGAATTTCCCCATGCTTCGTGGTATGACGATAAAAAAAAAAAAAAAAATTCTACTTACCTTATCCATTTGAGCGTGACGATGCTGCCGTGGCCATCTTGCTTGAGAATTCCGTGAGAAATCTTGTGCCGATGACGTCATCACACACTACGCAAGATTTCGCAATGCATCCTAAAGCAAGGTGGCTGTGGTGGCCTCTTTTCACTCAAATCGAAAAGGTATGATCTTATTTTTAAAAAAATTATTGACCCTTGAATGTCATAGGCTGTAATCAGAGATGAACGCAGCATCTGAGGGGTTCAATGAACGGGGCAGTGCAATCACCGTTCCCCGTAATTGCGTCAGCAAATTACAAAGAAATGCTCTTCATGATGAAGTAACTTGCAACAAAGCGAATTTCTTAGTTAAGTCCAGGGAAGCAGCCGAATCAAATTTTGAAGAACTTCGCTCATCTCTAATATTTAGATAACATATCAGTCATCCTTCCTCCAAGGCAACTTCTAGGTGCAGACCTATTGTATAGGTAAAATCAGTCCTGAGCAGATCATATCATATTTATTACATGGAATCAGCAACCATTATCAGCATGAAACCTCATGCCAATGGCCATATTATAAATCGGGGTTGTACGGAGAGAGAGGGACACTTTACAGTATATTGTCAAATATCGGCAAACTGCTTAATTGCTTTACAAGTTCCTACATGTTTGATGTGCCTCTCTCATATCCAAGTTTAACATGAAGGTTTAGCAGAGTTGCACAATTTAGTCATTTGGTTATACTGCAATACGTCAAGTAGTCATCTGGGGACTGTTAGAAGGCTGTTCATGTCTTTAAATTAAATATATTGATATTGGCAGAAATAAATGAGTCTGTATATTTCGCTATCCTGAGACCTCGTGTGGATAAAGGGTGAATTTTCATTTTAAGAGAGCTTAGTTTTTAACTGCTTTAGTAAAAGCTGTCAGTTTAATTGCACGGATCACATACATTCACACATTGCAAAGGGGGGATATTAGCAGTAAAATGGTCGTTCCTTTTAGTTTTTTTTTCCATTGTGATTCTTGGGCCTTTGGCTTGAACTATCTTGTATGTAATTAGGTCTAGAATATGTCCCCTCTGAGTTCTCACACAAGCAGTTTGCTATTGTGTGTATCTAGGAATCCTGACTGTGCATTCTGGAAGAGGCAGCACATGGCAAGGTTCATCACGATCTGGACAAATTAAAGCAGTTATGAAGAGGACATGTTCTGTGCGGGTAATTGCTGACATTCCAGATTACTGAGTCAGACCTCCAACAGGTCTGAGATATTTTATAGGATACTGTACTACTTTAGCAGTATAGGATGTGTCAGCCCCCTTGTCTACAATTTTATGTCACTTACATAATAATATTTGTAAGGCTGAACAAAAAACATTCATAAGGCTGTCCAGTTCAACTCATTATCTTGCAAAGTAGATCCAGAGGAAGCCAAAAAAGGCCAATTTTCCTCATTTTAGGGAAAGAAAATTCCTTTCCAACTCCAATCCAGCAAGCAGAATAACTTCATAACTCAACAATCCTTCTCCAGAAATCGAGTAATTATAAGCTGTAGTATTGTTGATATTAAGAAATGCATGCAGGCTAGAGATGAGAGAACTTAAAATTCGGTTAGTGTCAGAAATGAGTAAACACATGGTTGACTATGTTAACAGTGTGTTTGAAACCACTTCTTAGTTGCAGTGATTTTTCATATACCGTATATATATTTTTAAACTTTCTAGCTTATCAGGGACAGATGGTGTTTAAACACACACAGTGTTATAGGAAAAATACAGTGGCTTGTTGGTACTACAGTAAGTTTCCAAGAATTATGCCTTACTGCATTCAGTTTTGTTTCGTTATTTATACATACATGTTAACATCAGGAGAAACAGTGTCTTGTTATGCACAAGCATCCAAAAATGATGCCTGCCTGTACACATACACAAGTCTTAGTTTCAGAAGAAAGAGTGCCTTGTTTTGAATGAGTCTGGAAAAATTCTCCCTTTTATTTGGGAACAGCAACAGTACAGTGTGGATGTGGAAAGTGTAAGTTATGTAGGGGTAATAATAGTAGCAATAGTCACACCAGCTGTAGCAGCACAGCATGAAAAAGACAATACAGTAGATGTGGTGTCTGCGGCTGTGTTTTGGTAGTATTAGTAGTAGTGACAGCTGTGTATGGGTAATGGTAGTGGTAGCTGAGCTTCACTTACTTCTTGGATGTTTTGAATCTGTGCCCACAGTATCAGTGACTTCCAGTATTTACAAATGGTCAGTGAGACCAAATAAGCCTTTTATTCCATATGTGTTTAACTACTCGCATAAAACATAACTTTTATTATATATTGCACATCTATTGACTAATAAAAAATGTTTAAAATTCTCAGCTGTGTCACTTGGTTTCTTTTGAATTAGTATTTTTTATAACTGTTAATCTCACAGTGTAATGTAGCAACTGCAGGGATATGACGAGCTGTTTCACAAACTTGCTACTATCATCCTCTTACTCCCAATGCTACTTGCAAGCCTTTCCTATTAGTCTATTCTTGAAGCCTCGTGTACACGCTGTCTAAAAACAACTTAAGCATTGCCCTCGACATGTTTTGCTTGCTAACCTGGCGTCTTCAGGGGATTTGGGCAGAATGTGCTTTGAGGGGCGGGGATGATCTTTTAAATCCTGACCTCATTAATTTTGACAGCCTATCGATCCTCCTAATGTTAGTATGTAAGCCGATGGGGTGAATTACGGGAGCGCTGGTTGTAGCAATCCCATCTCATTTCCCCCTCCTCCTAGATGACGTGTTACCTTGCTCTACAAACCTTTCCTCCCACAGGTTAATACGCATGATTCTGAACTTATACATCGCTCTGTGTTTGGTTTTATAATGCTCATTCCAGTAGACTTAGATTTTTTCTCTACAGGTCTATTCTGCATAGTCTCGTGTATTGCCAGACAGCGCTTAAAGTCACTTCTGCGCATGTCTTTAGACTTAGAATATTCTTTGAGAATAAACATATACAGTAGTTTGTCTATTATTCATTACTCATGATATAATAAATCATAGGTATGAATTTAGACTAAGCCTTGCTGACATATATAAACTCCTAGTTGTTATTCCCATGATTGGTAGCCTATATATTTATTAGACAAGGGGACATGATATATTCCATATGGCACAATTAGTTTTATGAATTAAATTTGTATGATAGAAGCCTATATTTTTATGTTGATAAATTAACTTCTCATTATTTTTAGTAAATTAGTTCTTCTGTCTCTCTACCTTTAAAACTTCAGAAAATAATCATGTTTATCTTGTATTATAAATACCTGTAATTTCATGTTAATATATCAACTTGCCATTATTTTAAATAAATAATTTTTATTTCTTTCTACTTATTATGTTTGCCTCACTTGTTTTTCTTCAATCATGGGTTCATTATTTATAATCATGTTGATCTTTTATACATATATAGCCTGTGGATAGTGTTATTAATTATTAGATCATCCACCTTATTTAATTATAATATTTGCCACAATTATTCCTATATTTAATTTCTGATTTGTATTAGCTTTTCTCTATGAACTGTTCGTACTGTTATTTTATTGTATTAACGTAATTGGTGATGATCCCAATGTATCAAGATATAAGCTGTGGCTTTATAGTTGTTAGTTGTTACAATTTATCACTCCAAATGGGAGGATTTATAATAGCTCTATAATTATCTTTGATAGTGTTGTAGAAATTTCCTTGTGTCCGACTTACATATCCAAGCTTCGCTAAAAGTGCACCAAAGTACGCCAGCCACAAACAATTTCTCTCGTGCTTACAAGCATGTGTATCAAGCTCATTTTGTGTAAGGAAAGGCCACACTCCTCCAGAGTCAGACAAGATGCTCCATGCTTAGAGATCTGGTGCGCACTGTCCCCGCCCAGACCCTTTTCTTTATTTAAATAGACAAAAAGGGGTTACAATATGAAGGGGCAGGCCCAACACCTGACCACTTCCTTCATGTACAGTACAATCATACAGGAAGTTATGACACACAGGAAGTAACCACCACATGTCTCCAATTACCACTGGAGTGAACCTTAGTTCACTAGGATTCTCATGTGTGCTTATGTACAGTAATTGCGCTATTATCTCCAGCGGTTGATCAGGCACACTGGAAACAATAAACTCACGTTCCTTTTTGTATATTGTTCTCTTAATAAATGCATCCACGCCAAGCCAATAATTCCGCTCTTCGGGCGGGGGCCCTAGCTGGCGCACATACACTTCCCAAGAAAACACTGCTCTGCAGCGCATCAGTCTCCCCCGGCCTACAGCCCAGTGCATAGCACATAGATTGTTTGCCAGCGGAGACCTCTGCACCCGGCAGCTGATTGTTCTCTACATCCACAGTAATATATCCACTCCAATGGTTTACACACTGAGAGACATAATGACAGTACATGACATATTAAAAACACATCCTAATAAAATTTCCACAACAATAGCGACTGAAGAAGTCCCTCAATTTTACTGTTATTTTTCCTTTAATTCAAGTAGAACTGTTCTCCTTTTGTTGGTTTGACAACATGTATTTATAGAAAATAATGACCGTCAGAGTCAGAGAAAGGACATATACGTAAATCCCTCATTTAATCCTAGGTGGGTGAGACTTTTGAGTCGATATATCCATTTTGTTTCTTCCTGTTTTAATTTCTTGTCTATATCCCCTCGCCTTGGGCCTAGTCTTACTTTCCTAATTCCCCAGAATTTGAGATTTCTCGTATCCCCTTTTTGTTTGCCTTGAAAATGTCTGATCAGAGCAGTATCAGATTCTGTATTGATACAACTAAGATGTTTCAATATTTGTATTCTTAATTCCTGTATTGTCTTCTCTAAATATAATTTTGGGCACTCACATTGAATTGCATAAACCACAGCTGTGGATTTGCAATTAATGTATTCTCTGATTTCATATTTTTTATTATCAAGTTAAGTTAGTGAATTCTTTCCTTGATACCATTTTTTCACAGAATATACAATCTCCACAGGGATATGACCCTGTTGTAGATAACCATGTGTTTTTGTGTTCTTTTCAGTAGAATTGGAAATGGCTATGTACCAGATTTTCTTTTATATTTTTCCGCCTTCCATATGTGATCATTGGATTGGGAGAGATGACTTCTCTTAGTTCGTCATTAATCGTCGAATGTGCCAATGTCATCTCAAGATATTTTAAACCCTCTTGTGCTGTACATTGATTTTGATCATTTCAGTCATCTTATTTACAATTAAATTAAAGAGGCACTTGTAAGTCAGACAAATATAACATAACATTTATAATGAAATAACCACAAATGTCTTTTCTGTGCTCACATCATTATCAGTTTTATTCAACCCCCAAGTGACATTCAATCTTAGTACTTAGTACAAGATCCTTTTCCAGTTATAACAGCTTTTAAACATGAAGCATAGCTTGACACAAGTGTCTTGCAGCGATCTACGGGTATCTTCGCCCATTCTTCATGGGCAAAAGCCTCCAGTTCAGTCACATTCTTAGGCTTGCACGCTGCAACTGCTTTCTTTAAGTCCCACCAGAGGTTCTCAATCGGATTTAAGTCTGGTGACTGCGATGGTCACTTCAAAATGTTCCAGCCTTTAATCTGCAACCATGCTCTAGTGGACTTGGAGGTATGCTTGGGATCATTGTCCTGTTGAAAGGTCCAACGTCTCCCAAGCCTCAGGTTTGTGACGGACTGCTTCACATTTTCATCCAATATCTCCTGGTACTGAAGAGAATTCATGGTACCTTGCAGATGCTGAAGCTTCCCTGTACCTGTAGAAGCAAAACAGCCCCAAAGCATGATTGACCCCCCCACCATGCTTCACAATAGGCAAGGTGTTCTTTTCTTCATAGGCCTTGTTCTTCCTCCTCCAAACATAGCGTTGATCCATGGGCCCAAACAGTTCTAATTTTGCTTCATCAGTCCACAGAACACTATCCCAAAACTTTTGTGGTTTGTCCACATGACTTTTGGCATACTGCAGTCGACTCTTCTTGATCTTTGGAGACAGCAAGGGGGTGCGCCTGGAAGTTCTGGCATGGAGGCCTTCATTATGCAGTGTGCGCCTTATTGTCTGAGCTGAAACTTCAGTACCCGCATCTGAGAATTTTTTTTTCAGTTCCTCAGCAGTCACACGGGGACTTTTCTCCACTTTGCGCTTCAGGTAGCGCACAGCAGTCAAAGTCAGCATCTTCTTTCTGCCACGACCAGGTAGCGTTTCAACAGTGCTCTTTGCCTTGAATTTGCGAATGATGCTTCCTATGGTGTCTCTTGGTATGTTTAACATCTTTGTAATCTTCTTATAGCCATTGCCCTTCCTGTGAAGAGAAATCACCTCTTCTCTTGTCTTCCTGGACCATTGTCTTGACTTCACCATGTTTGTAAACACACCAGTAAATGTCTAGAAGGAGCTGAGTATCACAGTCATTTTAAATCTGCCTATGTGGTGCTTATTATGCTTGATTGCTGCTCCTTGACATCCACAGGTGTTCTCAATACCTGATCGAAAACACTTGAATGAACCTCTGTTCTTAAGAGTGGTAGTCTTTAAGAGGTTGAATAATTGTGTCAATGAAGAAATCACAAAAAAAAAACATTTAATACTGTATTACAAAAACAATTGATGTCATTTTAGTTGCATTTGGTTCTTTAAAAAGTCCTTGTAAGATTTCATTATGAACACAATTACAAATGTACACTAAATTCTCTAAAACCCTTTACAGCATTGGGGGTTGAATAATTTTGAACACAACTGTATAACGACCCCAAAATAAAATGTGCTTAGTGAAATTAACGTGCTGTCCCGTGAATACTATTCTTTCCTCCCACCATTCTAAAAATAAATTTGCAAAACTCGATGCACAAATCATCTCCATTGCTGTGCCTGTGATCTGTAAATAATATTTACAGTTGAAAATAAAATAATTGTGTGTCAACAAAAATTGTAGTAGTGACAAAACAAAATTATTATGTTCGTAAAAATGTGTACCCTAAGTGCTAAAAAAATATTGAATAGCTTCTAATCCCAAGTTGTGTTGTATGCTAGTGTATAAGGCCTCTACATCGAGGCTAGCAATCATTGTAGTTTTATTGGCCTGATTGCCCTGGAGAGAGTGTCTTTCGTGTCTTTTAGATATGAAGAGAGACAGGGCACAAATGGGGAGATTACTTTGTCGACATAGCTCCTAATCCCTTCACATAAATTCTGATTGCCTGATACAATTGGTCTTTCTGGGATAGGGTTACATTTTTTATGAACATTTGGGATAGCGTAAAAAGTTGCTATCGTTAGTCTGGGGCTATACAATACTTTGCATTCTTCTTTTGTTATCAGATTTTTTTCTTTCGCATACACTAGTATTGTTTTCAACTCTTTAGTGAATTTTTCTGTTGGATTTTCTTATAATGTGTTTGTATCTGTTAGTAGTCTCATCACCATTGCCTGATAGTCGCTCTTATCAAGTAGAACAACTTTGCCACCCTTAATCTCCAGATCTTTGTTATCCATGAGTTCCTGCATTGCTATTTTTTTTTTTGGAGTCAGATGTGAACATATTAGATTTCTCTTGATTTTCACTTTTTGAAGGTCTCACGTCACTAGGTGAACAAAAGATTGAATATTGCCATATTTGGTAAAGGGAGGAGTGCATTTTGATTGGGGAGTTAATGTGCTAAATGGAGCAACTGGTTCTTTATATTCTTCTCTATGTTCCATCTCTAGATCTACAAGTATCTGTATAGCTTTTTCCTCTTTCTTTAACATCTCATTTACATCGCTTTCTTTGTGTTTAAATTCTTTATACAATGCTAGCTTTCTAGCAAATAAGTTCACGTCCTTAATAGGGTTCATGTCCTGGTGTTCTGGTGATTTTATTATTTTCTATTTTAACATGGTTATAACGGAAAATAATAGCATACTTAAGACAGTATGCTAAATAAAATGGCCATTGAGGGGTTAAAAAAAAACAAACCTCACCTCATCCACTTGATTGCGGAGCCGGTATCCTCTTCTTTCTTCTTTCTGCAAGACCTGCAAAAGGACCTGCGATGATGTCACCGCGCTCACCATGTAGTGAGCGTAGTGGCGTCATCGCAGGTCCTGCTGAATGAAGATAGAAGGACCTGTGGTGATGTCACCACGCTCACCATGTGGTGAGTGAGGTGACGTCACCGCAGGTCTTTTTGCTGGCCCTGCAGAAAGAAGGAAGAAGAGAATACCGGTTGCGCATTCAAGTGGATGAGGTGAGTTTTTTTTTTATTATTTTTAACCCCTCAATGGACATTTTATTTAGCTTTCTGTCTTAAGGATGCAATATTTTTCAGTTATAACCATGTTATAAAAGAAAATAATAAAGTGAAGTTCGGGTCCCCATTGACTTTAATGGGGTCTGGGTTCGGGGTCAAGTTCAGGTCCCAAACCTGAACTTTGACCTGAATTTCAGCCACACCCGAACTTCCACGGGTATATTTTCGATGTTTCCTTTCTTTTACTTGAAGTGAAGTAAAAGAAGGAGACATCAAAAATATAATAGAGACAAAGGAGATTTTGAGACAGGACGTATCTATGTGAAAAACAAAACAACTTGTGCCCCAAACAAGCATAGGAAAAATTATACACAATATACGGATATCTCAGAATTGGAACAGCCCGAATCCGAAGGAAGCCTATTCAATCAGCGGTTGGGAACCAAACGCAAAGCAAAAAACAGAGCAGGCCCCTATCAGAAACAAGCTTCATATAATAGCAATAATACTAACCAAAAATGTCAAATAAATCAATTACAAACTCAAAATGGAGGAGAGATGTAACATGGAGAGGCTGTACAGCCACCTTTACAGTCGCTGCCCTCCTGTCCATCACTATCTCACTCACATATTGTGCCACAACTCAATGTAGCCACAGCAACAATGGCACCCCCTCTTTTTTTTTAGTACCTGGAATACAATTGAGAGATACAGAAATGCAGATAATTTATCTAAAATCACTT
Source organism: Bufotes viridis (assembly GCA_033119425.1). Taxonomy (NCBI): domain Eukaryota; kingdom Metazoa; phylum Chordata; class Amphibia; order Anura; family Bufonidae; genus Bufotes; species Bufotes viridis. The sequence continues at coordinate 544,579,979 of CM065590.1, read as the reverse complement.
TGAAATCGGAACATGAAACCCTTATACGTAACATAGTAACATAGTAACATAGTATATAAGACCGAAAAAAGACATTTGCCCATCCAGTTTGGCCTGTTTCCTACAAGTTGATCCAGAGGAAGGCAAAAAACCCCTGTGAGGCAGAAGCCAATTTTCCCCACTTAAGAGGAAAAAAATTCCTTCCCAACTCCAAAAAGGGAATTAGAATAACTCCCTGGATCAATGACCCTCTCTAGTAGCTATAGCCTGTAATATTATTACGCTTCAGAAATAAATCCAGTCCCCTCTTGAATTCCGTTATTGTACTCATCATCACCACCTCCTCAGGCAGAGAGTTCCATACGTAAGGGCCAGACATTCACACCAGCACCCCACTTTGACTGTTTCACCTGGGTTAAGGACTAGGGATGAGCTAACCCATGGAAGTTTGGGTTCACCCGGTTCGGCTGAATTTCAGTTCAAAGTTCGGATTTGGCACCCGAACTTAACCTGAATTTGATCCTGAACCCGAACTCCATTAAAGTCAATGGGGACCCGAACGTCACTTTATTATTTTCCATTATAACATGGTTATAACTGAAAATAATAGCATTCTTAGGACAGAATGATAAATAAAATTGTCATTTAGGGTTTAAAAATAATAAAAAAACTCACCTCATCCACGTCACCTCAGGTCCTTCTATCTTCATTCAGCAGGACCTGCGATGATGTCACCACGCTCATCACCAGGTCCTCAATGGCCATTTTATTTAGCATTCTGTCTTAAGAATGCTATTATTTTCCGTTATAACCATGTTAAAATGGAAAATAATAAAATCACCCAAACTTTGTTTTTTTGTGAAAAAGTCCGGGTTCAGGTCCGGGTACCCGAACTCGCAAAGTTAAGTACGAATCTGAACTTTGCAGTTTAAGTTCACTCAACCCTATTAAGGACGTGAACTTATTTGCAAGAAAGCTAGCGCTGTATAAAGAATTTAAACACATTGAAAGATGTTAAAGAAAGAGGAAAAAGCTATAAAGAAACTTGAAGATCTAGAGAGAGAACATACGTAGAGGAGAATATCAAGAACCAGTTGCTCCATTAGGCACATTAACCCCCCAATCAAAATACACTTCTCCCTTTACCAAATATGGCAATATTCAAACTTTTGTTGACCTAGTGACGCGAGACCTTCAAAAAGTGAAAATCACGAGAAATCTAATAGGTTCACATCTGACTCAAAAAGAAAAAAAATAGCAATGCAGGAACTCATGGATAACAAAGATCTGGAGATTAAGCCCTCGGACAAGGGTGGCAAAGTTGTTCTACTTGATAAGAGCGACTATCAGGCAATGGTGATGAGAATATTAACAGATACAAACACATGTAAACCATTAAAAGAAAATCCAACAGAAAAATTCACTAAACAATTGAAAACAATACTAGTGTCCACAAAAGAAAAAAAATCTGATAACAAAAGAAGAACGCAAAGTCTTGTATAACCCCAGACCAACTATAGCGACTTTTTATGCTATCCCAATTGTCCATAAAAAACATAACCCTATCCCAGGAAGACCAATTGTATCAGGCAATCAGAATTTATGTAAAGGGATTAGCAGCTATGTCGACCAAATGATCTCCCCATTTGTGCCCTGTCTCTCTTCATATCTAAAAGACACGAAAGACACTCTCGCCAGGCTCCAGGGCATTCAGACCAATCAAACTACAATGATTGCTAGCCTCGATGTAGAGGCCTTATACACTAGCATACAACACAACTTGGGATTAGAAGCTATTCAATATTTTTTGAGCACTAAGGTACGCATTTTTACGAACACAATAATTTTGTTTTGTCACTACTACAATTTTTGTTGACACACAATTATTTTATTTTCAACGGTAAATATTAGTTACAGATCACTGGCACAGCATTACGGACGTTTTGTGCACCGAGTTTTGCAAATTTATTTTTAGGATGGTAGGAGGAAAGAATAGTATTCACGAGACAGCACGTTAATTTCACTAAGCACGTTTTATTTTGGGGTCATTATATTGATGATATTTTAATTTTATGGGAGAGCACTGAAAAACACTTCCCACAATTTGTTGATGTACTAAATAATAACCAGATAGGTTTGAAATTTACTGCATAAATACACAATAAAAATCTGAACTTTTTGGACTTGAAGATTTCCCTGGAGCCTGATGGGAGTGTTAAACAGAGGTATACAGAAAAACTACATCCACCAACAACCTCCTCCACTGGGAAAGGTACCATCCATTAGCCCTCAAAAGAGGCATCCCAGTTGGTCAATACCTATGGGCAAGATGTAATTGTTCAACAGACGATGACTTTGAGCAAGAAAGTAGGCTTTTATATGATAGATTTAGGGCAAGAGGCTATCCAAAGAAAGTCCTTCATAAAGCATATAAGAGAGCTAAAAATACGGAAAGAACTGTATTGCTAACAGACAATAAACAAATTACAACTAATGAGGACCCTAAAAAAACAATGCATTGTATAGGAACATATAATGTACAACACAAGAGGGTTTGGAAGTATCTTGAGATGACATTGGCATATTCTGCCGATTGATGACGAACTGAGAGAAGTCATCTCTCCCAATCCAATGATCACATATAGAAGGGGGAAACATCTAAAAGAAAATCTGGTACATAGCCATTTCCAATTAGACCATAAAGAACAAAAAAAACACATGGTTATCTATAACAGGGTCACATCCCTGTGGAGATTGTATATTCTGTGAAAAAATTGTATCAAAAAAGAAATCACTAACCCAGTTGAATGATAATACAAAATATGAAATCAAAGAATACATTAATTGCCAATCCACAGGTGTGGTTTATGCAATTAATTGTGAATGCCCAAAATTATATATAGGGAAGACAATACAGGAATTAAGAAGACGAATATCGTAAAATCTTAGTTGTATCAATTCAGAATCTGATACTGCTCTGTCCAGACATAATCAAGGCAAACATAAAGGGAATACGAGAAATCTCAAATTCTGGCCAATTAAGAAAGTAAGACTAGGCCCAAGGCGGGGATATAGACAAGAAATGATAACAGGAAGAAACAAAATGGATATATCGACTCAAAAGTCTCACCCACCTAGGATTAAATGAGGAATTTACTTATGTGTCCTTTCTCTAACTCTGACGGTCCTTATTTTTTATAATAACATGTTGTCAAACCAACAAAAGGAGAACAGTTCTACTTGAAAAATAACAGTAAAAATGAGGGGCTTCTTCATTCGCTATCACAGATAAATAGAGAGCTCTTCAAAATCCTCCCATTTGGAGTGATAAATTGTAAACTAACAACTATAAAGCCACAAATTATACCTTGATAGACATTGGGATCATCACCAATTACATTAATAAAATAAAATAACAGTACGAATAGTTCATAGAGAAGCTAATATGAATGAGAAATTAAATATAGGAATAATTGTGGCAAATATTATAATTAAATAAGGTGCATGATCTAATAATTAATAACACTATCCACAGGCTATATATGTAGAAAAGATCAACATGATTATAAATAATTAACCCATGATTGAAGAAAAACAAGTGAGACAAAACATAACAAGTAGCAAGACATAAAAATTATTTATTCAAAATAATGGCAAGTTGATATATTAACTAGTGTCAAATAGAACACCTCTGGAAGCTCGGATGCTCTACAGAGCACCCAAGCACAATGGAAGTCAATAGGAGAACCCGAGCATTAAACCAGGCCCCCCCTGCTCTGAAGAGGGGACATTGTCTGGTTCACGTGAAAAGGTCAGAAATTGATGGAAACACCACTGAAATGGTTCGGGAACAGCATGAGGAGGATGTCTGGATGCATCTTGGACTCCCAGGTCGTTGCTGGGAACGATGTTGTCCGAGTAGATACCTATTTTACAGACTGAAAATAATACGCACAAAACCGAAGAAAAAATTATTTTAAAGGAAAAATTGTTAGGAAACATTCTTTCCTGTAAATTTACTTGTATACAAAGTGCAAGTGCTGTATATCACATAAAGGAGGGCCTCATTCACATTGTGGTACAATTGTTCAGGTAGTGGGACTTCTACACTGATAAAGACTATGCACTAAGTGAAAGGGCTGCCAAAAACTACAAGGACCCGGCAATTCAATACACCCTTTATTACTCATAAAGAAGGCCATCCTACACACCCTTGCAAAATTATGATTAATGGCCTGCTGGTGACCCTCAAAAACATTAGGGGCTAGGGTCTGCTGTTGATCTGACCATCTAAAACATTAGTGGTGACGGTCTGCTGCTGAGCTGACTATCTAAAACAATATGGGCGAGTGCATGCTGCTGATATGACCATCTAAAACATTAGGGGCGAGTGCCTGTTGCTGAGCTGACCATCGAAAAAATTATGGTTAAGGGTCTGCTGTTGAGCTGACTCTCTAAAAAATTAGGGGTGAGGGCCTGCTGCTCATCTGACCATGAAAAAAACGATGTTGCTATGATGGAGAAGGAGGACGAGAAAAGGAAGATAGAACCATATACCTTTTTTTGTGGTGGAAGAGGTGCATGGGAATACAGTGTATTGAATACACCATAAAAGCCACATTTAAAGTGCCTTGATGTTCAGTCGCTTTCCTCTGGTGGAGTAGAGAAGTCAGGGGCAATCCAGGCCTTGATCATTTTTATAAGAGTCAACCGGTCAGTATTTTCAGTTGACAGGCTGATGCTCTTATCAGTTATTATGCCCCCAGCAGCACAAAATACCTGCTCTGACAAAAAGCTGGTGGCAGAGCAGGCCAGCACCTCCAAGGCTTAGAGCACAAGTTCGTGCCACGTGTCCAGCTTGAACACCCAATAGTTGTAAGGCACAGAGGGATCATTGAGGATGCAGATATGGTCTGCTATGTACTCCTTCACCATCTTCCAAAAATTTTCCCTCCTTGTGACAGTAGCCCATGCATCAGGGTGAGGGTGCTGGGGGTGTCATGAAACTGTCCCAGGCCTTGGAGAGTGTTGCACTGCCTCTGTTGGAACTGCTGTGTGTTTCCCTTGTCTCCCATCCTTGGTTGCCCAAGGAACTACGTACTCTGCCACCCGCGTTGTCAGCTGGAAATTTTTGGAGCAATTTTTCCACATGGATCTTCTGGTATTGCGCCATATTTCTAGTCCTTTCCACCACAGGAATGACAGATAAGAAGTTCTCTTTGTAGCGGGGGTCGAGAAGGGTGCACAACCAGTAATCGGTGTTGGCCAAATGTGTATACTGCGTGGGTCACGGGAAAGACAGCATAACATAAAGTCAGCCATGGGGGCCAGAGTCCCAACAGACAAGACTTCTCTGTCCTCATCAGGAGGATGACTCTCAATCTCCTCATCCTCTTCTGCCCATCTACGCTGAACAGATGGAATAAACCTGCTATGGGTACAATTCTCTGTAGCGGAGGCAACCGTCTCCTGCTCCTCCTCCGCCTCATCATCCAATACACGCTGAAAAGACAAAATGAGGGTGGTCTGGCTATCACCCTGTGTACGGTCTTCCCGCAGTTCCACCTCTTTTACATGCAAAGCTTCCTCCTTCATTGTAAGCAGTGAGCGTTTCAGGAGACACAGAAGTGGGATAGTTACACTGATAATAGCGACATCACCGCTCACCATCTGTGTTGATTCCTCAAAGTTGCGTAAAACCTCACAGAGGTCTGACATCCATGCCCAATCGTTGCTTGTGAAGAGCGGAAGCTGACTGGAAAGGCGATGACTATATTTGCAGCTGGTATTTCACTACTGCCCTCTGCTGCTCACAAAGCCTGCCCAACATGTGAGGCGTGGAGTCCCAGAGCGTGCTCACGTCGCAGAACAGTCAGTGAGCTGGCAATTGCAAATGCTGCTGCAGCATTGCCAGACCGGCGGCAGCTGTAGATGACTTTCGGAAATGGGCACACACGGCGCTCCTTCACCAGTAGCTCAGGCAAATTGGTTTTGAAAAACCACTGAACCACTAAGTTTAACACGTGGGCTAGGCATGGTATGTGTGTTAGCTTGCCGAGCTCCAAAGCCGCCACCAAGTTACGCCCATTTTCAGACACAACCATGCCTAGTTTTAGGTTGAGTGGCTAGAGTCACAGTTCAGTCTGGTCCCTTATACCCTGCCAAAGATGTGCGGCGGTGTGTTTTTTGTCACCTAAGCAAATAAGTTACAGCACAGCCTGTTGCCGCTTCCCCACTGCAGTGCTACACTGCTTCCAGCTACTTACTGATGGCTGACTGGTGCTGCAAGATGAAAATTAAGAGGTGGAAGTGGAGGAAGAGGTGGAGGAGGAGAAGGGGGTGGGGGGGGGGGTTGAAGCCACTAGTGTAGGTGGTAACGGAAATCCTGATGGAAGTAGGACGCACAATCCTTGGCGTCGGTAGCATCTGTGCCATCCCAGGGTATGACTCACTCCAGGCCTCCACAATGTTTACCCAGTGTGCTGTCAAGGAAATAGAGCGTCCCCAGCCACAAGCACTTGTCCATGTGTCAGTCGTTAAGTGGACCTTTCCAATAACTACGTTGTTCATGGCAGAGAGATCCTGCCCAGGGCAGGAACCTGAATTGATTTTATCATTGTGATATGCCTTATATCTACCTTTGTCTGTGAGTAGAATAAAACCTTTTTAACAACTACTAAGAGGGTACTTCACAATGTGCCGGTCATTTAACCCTACAGAGGAGGCGGTCTGAGAAGGATCGAACCCTTTGAGAGAGGAGGACGAAGGCCAATACCCTGATTCATTCACCTGTGCCCCGTACGACCTATTCACAAGCAGCACGGTTTCAACCTTTTATTACATGAATTTTCCAGTGTGAACTACCCACCACACTACATCGGAACCAGCAGCGCAAGTAACTGTCCGTGTTTCCCGGGACACAGGACTGACATTTTCTATTTATTTATTTCATAGAGTCTTCAAACAGCATAAGAGACTGCTGCATAACTTGAGGCTCAGACCGTTTCCCTGATATGCATGGGGATGATGTGACTGACTGATGGGCTTGGTTTTCAGGCGCCACCTGTGCACTTTCTGCAGAAGACTGGGTGGGAGATAATGTTGTGAACGCGTGGGATCCACTGTCGGCCACCCAATTGACTAGCGCCTGTACCTGCTCAGGCCTTACCATCCTTAGAACGGCATAGGGCCCCACCAAATATCGCTGTAAATTGTGGCGGGTACTGGAGCCTGAGGTAGTTGGTTCACTAGGACGTGTGGCTGTGGCAGAATGGCCACGTCCTCTCCCAGCACCAGAGGGTTCACGAACACCACCACAAACGCGTCCGCGTCCCTTACTAGATGTTTTCCTCATTGTTACTGTTCACCAAGCACCAAAAAAAATATTTGGCCCAATGTATTGATTTCAAATTCAGCCTTTTTTTATCTGCCTATTTATTTATGTACCATATTACACTAATCCAGGCAAAGCAGTAACCACTGATTTAGGGGAATATCAATTGTAGGCCTAGTATTTAGGCCCTGGATGAAAGGTATCCTTTTATGGACAGATTTAGCGTGTAAAAAAATATGTATGATTATGCCTTCAGCAATTGTATTTTAACACTTTGTGTAATATACCCTTTAACGGACAGAAATACACTGGGAGATGCACGGTAGCGTGTGAAGTTATTGAGGATAGCCCACTTACCACTTGTATATACACCTTGAGTGTAATATACCCTTTTACGGACATATTAACACTTGGCCTGCAACGGCTGGAACACCAGATTCAGGGTATTGCTATATTGGCAAGTGAATTTCACCCCAGAACAAAATCTATCCTTTGACAGGATACTATTAAACTTGTCCAGTCACAGCTGGAACACCAGATTTACTGTATTTCTATTTTGGCAACTGAATTTCACCCCAGAAAAAAATATACCCTTTTACGGACAGATTTAAACTAGGCCTGCAACAGCTGGAACACCAGATTCAAGGTATTGCTATTTTGGCAATTAAATTTCACACCAGAAAAAAATATACCCTTTTACGGATAGATTTAAACGAAGCCTGCAACAGCTGGAACAACAGTTTTACTGTATTTCTATTCTATATTTTTGCAACTGAATTTCACCACAGAAAATAATATATCCTTTGCCAGACACTATTAAACTTGGCCAGCCACAGCTGAAACCACTGATTTTTGGTATTGCTATTTTGGCAATTGAATTTCACCCCAGAAAAAAATATACCCTTTTACGGACAGATCTAAACTAGACCTGCAACAGCTGGAACACCAGATTAAGGGTATTGCTATTTTGGCAATTGAATTTCACACCAGAACAAAATATATCCTTTGCCGGACAATATTAAACTTGGCCAGCCACAACTGAAACCACTGATTTATGGTATTGCTATTTTGGCAATTGATTTTCACCCCAGAAAAAAAAAAATCTTTTGCCGTTCACTATTAAACTTGGCCAGCCACAGCTGAAACCACTGATTTATGGTATTGCTATTTTAGCAATTGAATTTCACCCCAGAAAAAAATATACCCTTTTACGGACAGATCTAAACTAGGCCTGCAACAGCTGGAACACCAGATTCAAGGTATTGCTATTTTGGGAATTAAATTTCATCCCAGAACAAAATCTATCCTTTGCCGTACACTATTAAACATGGCCAGCCACTGCTGGGACAGCAGATTTACTGTATTTCTATTTTTGCTACTGATTTTCACCCCAGAAAATAATATACCCTTTTACGGACAGATTTAAACGAAGCCTGCAACAGCTAGAACAACAGTTTTACTGTATTTCTATTTTTGCTATTGAATTTCACCGCAGAAAATAATATATCCTTTGCCGGACACTATTAAACTTGGCCAGCCACTGCTGGGACACCAGATTTACGGTATTGCTATTTTGGCAATTGAATTTCACCCCAGAAAAAAATATATCCTTTGACGTACACTATTAAACTTGGGCAGCCACAGCTGAAACCACTGATTTATGGTATTGCTATTTTGGCAATTGAATTTCACCCCAGAACAAAATATATACTTTGCAGGACACTATTAAATTTGGCCAGCCACAGCTGAAACCACTGATTTATGGTATTGCTATTTTTCCTATTGAATTTCACCCCAGAACAAAATATATCCTTTGCCGGACACTATTATACTTTGCCAGCCACTGCTGGGACACCAGATTTAGGGGATTGCTATTTTGGCAATTTAATTTCACCACAGAAAATAATCTATCCTTTGCCAGACAGCTGTCACGACCGCTATCCCAGCAGCAGTCATGTCACACCAGACGGAGGGGAAGGGGGACCCTTATCTACGGATGGGAAATAGAACGGCCACCCCTGACAAACCCTACGCTGGCATCTGTCTGCCCTGATACCCTAGACGGGGTGTGAACCCGTGCGGCGAGCAGGATGCCTAAACCCTGAGTGACCCTCAGAAGACTAGACTGGGGAAAGGCAGATGGGAGCACTAGTCACCATCACTCATGTCTAGGAGAACAACAGGGGAAGATAACAAACAAACAATCTCCAGCAGAGATAGACTTATCCAGTCACGAGCAGAGAAGATGATCCCAACAATGACAGTCCACGCCAGACACGAGCTCCACAGCAATACCGTCAAACGATCTCCTTCAAAGGTCAGAATAGCACTGGAAGTAAGGACTATATCTGGCAATGACTGCAAGTGAAACTGAAACTAATATAGTAGCTGGGAGTGGCAGACAGCACTCACCTGAGAAGAATGCCTACAAACTCCCAGTCAGGACAAAAAGGTTCACAAGGCAAAACCTGGATGACATACCCTGAACCATGAAGCAAACTCACAAGCTATCGCGAGTAGCAAGTCGCTGCGACCTTCTCTTCCCAGACCTATCTGGATCAGTCACAGTCGTGACAGTACCCCCTTTCTACGAGGGGCCACCGGACCCTCAAGACCAGGCCTCTCCGGGTGGGACCTATGAAAAGCCCGAATGAGTCTGTCCGCCTTTATCTCTGATGCTGGCACCCACATTCTCTCTTCGAACCATAACCTTTCCAGTGCACCAGGTACTGAAGAGAGCGGCGAACATATCGTGAATCAACAATCTTTTCTACCTGAAACTCAAGACTGCCATCAACAACCACCGGTGGAGGCGGTAGTGGCAATGGTTCAGGAGGTTCTACATATCTCTTAAGCAGAGATCTGTGGAAGACATTATGGATCCTTAGAGTCTGAGGTAGCTCCAGACTAAAAGCCACCGGGTTAATGATCTTAATTACCCTATAAGGACCAATAAATCTCGGACCTAATTTCCATGAGGGAACCTTCAACTTGATATTTCTGGTAGACAACCACACCAAGTCATTCACCCCAAGGTCCGGACCTTCAGAGCGCTTCTTATCAGCCACACGTTTGTATCTGCCACCAATTCTCTTCAAACTTTCTTGCACACTCTGCCACACTGATGAAAGTGAAGACGCAAATCGCTCCTCCTCGGGAATCCCAGACGGCCCCCTCACTAAACGTACAAAACTGAGGATGGAAACCATACGCACCAAAAAATGGTGACTTATCGGTGGATTCTTGACGACGATTATTAATGGCAAACTCGGCTAACGGTAAATAAGATGACCATTCCTCCTGATTTTCGGAAACAAAGCATCTCAAATATGTCTCTAGGTTTTGATTGGTAATGCTCAGTCTGACCGTTGGACTGTGGATGGAAAGATGAAGAAAACGACAGATGAACCCCTAAACGAGAACAAAAGCTTTCCAAAATTTAGAAACAAATTGGGTACCACGATCCGAAACAATATCGGAAGGGACCCCGTGAAGCTTCACGATGTGGTCAATAAAAACCTGAGCCAGTGTGTTAGCATTAGGCAAAGCGGTCAGAGCAATAAAGTGCACCATTTTACTGAATCTGTCAACAACAACAAGAATAACAGTCTTCCCCGCTGATACTGGTAGATCAGTAATGAAATCCATTGATAGGTGCGCCCAAGGCCTGTTGGGGATGGCCAGAGGTAAAAGACGCCCTGCCGGACGAGTATGATCCACCTTAGAACGAGCACAGGTAGGGACATGCAGACACAAAATTCAACACCTCCTGGCGCCACTTAGGCCACCAGAACCGACGAGACACTAATTCAGAGGTTGCCTTACTACCTGGGTGTCCTGCCAGTGCGGAGTTATGGTGTTCCTTTAGTATCTCCAGGCGTAAATTTTCTGGCACAAACAGTTTATCCGAGGGGCAGGAGGCCGGGCGTCCCCTGAGCTTCCAACACCCTCCCCTCTAAACCTGAGTGTAATGCAGAGACCACCACCCCTTTGCAAAATAGGCTCTGGAACATCATCATCACCCCTCCAGGAAAACTTCGAGACAATGCATCCGCCTTAGTATTTTTTGCCCCGGGCGATAGGTTATTACAAAATTAAACCTAGTAAAAACAACGACCACCGAGCCTGTCTAGGGTGAGACGTTTAGCAGACTCCAGATATACTAAGTTCTTGTGATCGGTAATCACTGTGACGGGATGAACCGCCCCTCCAAAAAATGACGCCACTCCTCTAAGGCCAACTTAATAGCCAAAAGTTCCCTGTTGCCAATGTCATAGTTCCTTTCTGCAGTAGACAATTTCTTCGAAAAGAAAGCACACGGACGCCATTCACCAGGGGACGGGCCCTGAGATAGTACCGCTCCCACCCCCACCTCAGATGCGCCAACCTCTACAATAAAAGGAAGCGAGACATCTGGCTGTACGAGAATAGGAGCCGAGGTGAATCTTTCCTTCAGAGATGTAAAGGCAGTTTTGGCTGCATGTGACCATTTGGAAAAATCGGATCCCTTTCGGGTCATGTCCGTCAGTGGTTTGACCACCAAGGAATAGTTCTTTATAAACTTCCTATAAAAATTGGCAAACCCCAGGAAGCGTTGCAATGCCTTCAGGTTCTCAGGCAGATCCCAGTCCATAATTGCCCGGACTTTCTCTGGATCCATGCGGAAACCTGAATCTGACAACACATACCCCAGAAATGGCAGTTCTTTACGGCGAACACACATTTCTCTAATTTAGCAAACAATTTGTTGGCCCTAATATCTGCAGCACTTGTCTCACATGGATCTTATGTGTATCCAGATCCGGAGAATAGACCAGGATGTCATCAAGATATATCACAACAAATCTCGCGATAAGGTGACTAAAAATATCGTTGACAAAATGTTGGAACACCGCAGGCGCATTAGTAAGACCAAATGGCATGACCAGATTTTCATAATTCCCTTCTGGAGTATTAAAGTCGTCTTCCACTCATCCCCTCTTTGATGCGAACCAGGTTATAGGCTCCTCTGAGATCCATTTTGGAGAACCATTTAGCACCAGCAACCTGATTAAAGAGGTCGGGAATGAGAGGAAGAGGATAGGGATCTCGGATAGTTATCCGGTTTAATTCCCGAAATCCAGGCAAGGACGCAGGCCCCCATCTTTCTTTTTAACGAAAAAGAACCCTGCAGCCACGGGTGAAGAAGAGGGTCTGATGTGTCCCTTAGCCAAACTTCTCCGAAATATAATCTTTCATAGCCTTCCTCTCCGGACCAGAAAGATTGTATAACCGGGTTTTAGGTAGTTTTGCCCCAGGTAACAGATTAATTGGGCAATCATATGGACGATGAGGTGGTAACCCTGACAACCCTTCTCAGAGAACACATCCATAAAATCTGACAGAAAGGAAGGTAGAGATGTTACAGAGAGTGTTGAGCACCTACTACTCAAGCAGTTGTCCTTACAATGTTCACTCCACTCCACAATCTCCTCGGCCTGCCAATCCACCACGGGATTGTGAGTCACCAGCCAGGGAAGCCCCAAAACCATAGGAGCCGGAAGACCGTCCAGGACATAACAAGAGATATGCTCTTTATGGAGGTCCCCTACCTGCAGATGGATATTATGGACGCATCTGAGTTAACTCTATCTGAGTAAGAGGGGAGGAGTCGATGGCAAAAACAGGAATAGTTCTGCGTACCGGTTCCGGAGTAAAACCCAGAGCCTGAGCAAACCGTGAATCCACCAAATTGACCCCCGCCCCACTGTCCAAAAAGACGGAACAGATCTCAGTCTTATTGCCCGCCACAACGGTAGCGGACAACAAAAACTGAGACATGCGTATGGAGGAAACGAATACGCCCAGACTGTTATCCTCCGCACAGTCTGGGGACTCTAGTTTTCCGCGGCTCCTTAGTTTGTGATCTCTTGGGTTCTGAGGGACATACCTTTACAAAATGACCCCTCCCCACAACGAAAACAAACCTCTGACCTATGGCGGACCTTAGGAGGATTCACCCGTCTAGTGGCGCCCTATTTGCATTGGTTCGACTGGATCACAACAAACCGATCCCTGCCCTATAGAGGCCTCTGTAGAATTTAATAGTCTCTCCCTGAGTCGTCTGTCGATTCTTATGGACAGAGACATAGCAGCCTCAAGAGACCCAGGGACCTCGTATACAGCCAGCGCGTCTTTTAATTTTTCAGACAACCCCTGGCAGAACTGACTCCTAAGGGCCGAGTCGTTCCATAATGTATCCGTAGCCCACCTACGGAATTCAGAACAATATAGTTCAGCTGACCGGTTCTCCTGCCGAAGTCTACGTAGCTTAGACTCAGCCAGTGAGACCCTGTCCGGGTCATCATACACGAGACCCAAGGCTTCAAAAACTCCTCCACTGATCGTAAGGCCGGAGAGTCAGATGGTAAAGAGAAAGCCCAAGCCTGCGGATCTCCTTGCAGGAGAGAAATTACAATGCCCACCCGTTGTTCCTCACCGCCGGAGGATCTAGGGCGTAACCTGAAGAACAATTTACAAGCTTCTCTGAAGGTTACAAATTGGTCTCTCCCTCCTGAGAACCTATCAGGAAAAGCCACTTTTGGCTCAGGAGTACCTTGGTCTCCCATAGCAACGGTGGAACCCAAGGATTGCTGCTGCTGCTGCAGTACTGTTGCTTTTAATCCTGCCACTTCAAGGGATAACCCTGTAATTGTTTCGCCAAAACCGTAACCGGATCCATAGTGGAACAGAAGAATACAAAGCAAAACAGCAGGCAAAAAAAAAAAAAAAGGAAATGTCACTTTTTTTTTTTTTTTTAAAAGGCCAGATATACTGTCACGACCGCTATCCCAGCAGCAGTCGTGTCGCACCAGACGGAGGGGAAGGGGGACCCTTATCTACGGATGGGAAATAGAACGGCCACCCCTGACAAACCCTACGCTGGCATCTGTCTGCCCTGATACCCTAGACGGGGTGTGAACCCGTGCGGCGAGCAGGATGCCTAAACCCTGAGTGACCCTCAGAAGACTAGACTGGGGAAAGGCAGATGGGAGCACTAGTCACCATCACTCATGTCTAGGAGAACAACAGGGGAAGACAGTAACAAAACAAACAATCTCCAGCAGAGATAGACTTATCCAGTCACGAGCAGAGAAGATGATCCCAACAACGACAGTCCACGCCAGACACGAGCTCCACAGCAATACCGTCAAACGATCTCCTTCAAAGGTCAGAATAGCACTGGGAGTAAGGACTATATCTGGCAATGACTGCAAGTGAAACTGAAACTAATATAGTAGCTGGGAGTGGCAGACAGCACTCACCTGAGAAGAATGCCTACAAACTCCCAGTCAGGACAAAAAGGTTCACAAGGCAAAACCTGGATGACATACCCTGAACCATGAAGCAAACTCACAAGCTATCGCGAGTAGCAAGTCGCTGCGATCTTCTCTTCCCAGACCTATCTGGATCAGTCACAGTCGTGACAACAGCAGACAGTATTACAATTGGCTAGCCACAGCTGGAACACCAGATTTAGGGGATTGCTATTTTGGCAATTGAACTTAACCCCCACTACAAGTCACAAAATAGCCGCCGATCACCCCAGAAAAAAGTGACAGAAAAATGCTCTGTGCAGCCTAAAAACCAGTGAGCAATTAACTAGCAGAAGTTGAATCATTCACAGCTGTAGATCGATCAGTTCCTTAGGTGCTGTTGGTGACTTTTCCCTGCCTAATCTCACCCTCACAGAAGCTGCGTCCTCTCCCTACACTAATCAGAGCAGTGTGACATGCGGCGCTCACGTGACTCCAGCTTAAATAGAGGCTGGGTCACATGCTGCACTTGGCCAATCACAGCCATGCCATTAGTAGGCATGGCTGTGATGGCTTCTTAGGGCAAGAAGTAAAATGCTAGCTGATTGGCTGCTGTGCAGCCCTTCAGAAAGCGGGAAGAAATCACCGAACAACGGACCCGAACCTGAACTTTTTTGAAAATGTTCGGTCGGGTCCCGAACTACCCCAAAATTCAATACGAACCCGAACTATTCTTGAACTGTTCGCTCAACACTACTACACACTGCAACACATCACTGCACTACATACATCAGTGTGAGATGTATGTAGTGCAGTGTGTGATGTATACATGTGTATGATGTATGTAGTGCAATATGTGATGTGTGTAGGGAAGTGTGTGATGTGTATAGTGATGTGTGTGATGTATGTAGTGGTGTGTGATATGCAGTGCAGTGTGTGATGTATGTAGTGATGTGTGATGTATACATGTGTACTGTATGATGTATGTAGTTCATTGTGTGATGTATACATGTGTATGATGTATGTGGTGCAGTATGTGATGTGTGTAGTGATGTGTGTGATGTATGTAGTGATGTGTGATGTATACATGTGTACTGTATGATGTATGTAGTGCAGTGTGTGATGATCACACACTCCACTACATACATTACACATCGATACACTAACACCTGCGCTGTCACCTTCTTCTGCGGCTCCATCTTGATGCTTGGGCTGTAGGCTTCAGCTCCTCAGCGCCCGGCACTCCTTGCTAGACACCCCAGAGCCGGCCCCTGCTCCTTTTATCTCCCGCCGGCTTTCTCTGTTGCAGGGTGCTGTATGGCTCAGCGCCGCCCAAACTAACCAATAGCAAAGCTCCTTACTGTATGGAGCTTTGCTATTGGTTATTTAAACTGCGCTGCATGTGCTGTTTGCTGTGTGGTGCGTCTGCTGAAAAAGTTTTTTTTTCTTAACGCTGCAGCGCGGCGGTGGGATAAGTTGCAAATGGAGATAAGACTTAATTTTCTTATCGCCATTTGCAAATTCCTAAACGCATTGGCGACCATTTTGTTTACCATCTAGAGCCCTGAGTGGAAGACAGGGTGTTGCTTAACTGACTGGAAGCATTATCTGCTGCAATTCAACCGACCACCTGCTCGTACTGGTCTGACTTCGAGAGTGGTGTCCTGCGCTTCCCTGCAAACTGGGGCATGAAGCTAGGTATCATGGATGAGTGTGTTTTTGTGCTCTGCCAGCAGACACAGTTTCACCGCGCCCAGGGCCACGGCCTCTGCGTGCTCCAGCAGCAGCACGGCCACTTCCTTGTCCTTACTGCTCGCCTTCATCATATTAAATGGTATATATGCTTGCAAGTATGTCACACGTACAGTAGGGCAGTTTTTTAAGTTTATCCGCAAATAAATTACAGTCAATGTCAAAGATATTTGGGATGCGGAAACGTTATACAGGAGAGGTACCAGAGGTAATGGCGCTGCTGTCAATACTGGCTAAGAAAAAATTACAGTCAATGTCACAGATATTTGGGATGAGAAAACGTTATACAGAAGATGTACCACAGGTATTGGCACTGCTGTCAACAGTGGCTAAGGCTACTTACACACTAGCGGCAGGATGGATCTGATGGGTTGTTCACAGACTGTCAGATGCGTCCTGCCTCTAGTGATCGTGTGCCCTGGACTACCGCTCCGGCCCCATTGACTATAATGGGGGTGGGGCTGAGTTCCGGTGGAGGCACGGCAGCGCACGCGAGAAGCTGCCGGAATAAAACTACGACATGTCCGACATTTATTCCGGCAGCCTCTCGCCGTGCCTCCACTGGAACTCCACCCTGCCCCCATCATAGTGGGCCCACATTCACTAGCGGCAGGACGGTTCCAACAGGCTGTTCCGTCAGATGATGATGTGAGGCGGTCACAGTCTGGGGCCCCCTGGATGAAACATATGATTCTCCAATTGGATACATCTGTGACTACATTGAATAAGCTATAGTGATATAACATGCAGTTTGTGTGACTGGCCACTAGAGGCCCTTAGTCGGACAGCCCCCTTAGAACTGATGGAGCGAGATGTTGACAATTAATATATAAAAAGAAAAGTAATCTTATAGCTGCACCCGATTGGCTTTCTTATTGAAATAGACTGTAAAAAATAGCTTCATATTTATTTTGTGCATTTTGTTATTTTGTTGCCATGTCCTAACTTCCTGGGAAAAGCTACAGGGGCTGCAGAAAGGAAGTGGCAGGAGGACAGAGAGTCGGCAGTTGGTGAGCAACGGTTTCAGACGTGTCTGCTAAATTGTTCACCTGAGGTGTCCTGTGATCAGCCAGAGATTGAAGGCTTTATCCACAGCAAGCAAGGGACGATTGGTGAATATCTGCTGCCTGCTAAAGAGGATCTGTAGTCTTCATTTATAATCAGGAGCTGAGGAGACCAGAGGCCTGCCTGCCCTGAGGCCAGCGGTGAATCATCATCAAGAAAACCAAGCTGCCATTCAAGCCTGCACTAGAGATATCCTCCTTAAGCATTTTACACTCGGTTAGTGCGCACTTTTAATGGGACTTAAATCCTGAGCTCAGGTCCCTCCCTGCAATCAGGGTGAGGACAAGTTTTGGCACCGCTGCAGCAATTAAAGCTTTACTGCAACAGCAAGTGGATCCACTTCCCGGCTCTGGAGCTACAAATAGCCACGTGGAAGTTCAAGGGAGTCTAGCTGAGGTGGGGAGTGGGCATTACCGGCATTTGGAGGAATAGTGTGGGTTTTTTCTGTATTTGGCCTCTGTGAGCCACAGTGCCCCTCAGCCGAGATCCCAGGTACACAGACCCCAAATTTAGTGTTGATTCCTAGTAGCTTAGGTTCGCTGTGTTTGGTTAGGAGATCCTGCCATATTAGTGGCATTTAGGCAAAATATGAATATTTAAAGGTACAGTACCTAAATTAGGGAATTCCCGGCTGGGGTCCCACTGTGGACAATTTTGGGTTGCTAACAACCCAGAGAGATTGTATCACCACTTCAGTACACCAGAGCACACCTCACTTCGTGTGATCCGGCTAGATCACGGTGTACATTATATTGTATATAGTTTCTCTTCTAAAGTCAGTAAAATTCTTTTGGTTCACATAGCTCACTGTCCGTGCATTCATTCTTGTGTGGTTCACTGTATCCCAACGGACTCCCTCGGGTCCACCTCTTACAAATTGGCGTAGTCGGCAGGATACAGTGACACCCATGCAGGCGAATGCAGTGGAGGGAGCGGCTCAGCCTGCCCTACAGGCTGTAGCAGCGAGTTCAGGGGTGGCGAGGCAGTGGCGCCCATTGCCACCCACAGGGCGGCACCCCACAGGCCCTGATGGGACACCTCCCGACGGGTGCTCTGTTGAATCACTTAGCGAAATATGACGGGAAAAACATGTTGCTATCCGACTGGGTAGACCGGGTTAGGGGAGCCATAAAGATGTATAACCTGGCCCCTGAGATATGTTCGGAGGTTGCCATTAACGCACTAGAGGGGCGGGCTAGACGGACCATTATGGTTAGGCCCCGGAGGAGCGTGACACGTTTGATAAAATCGTGGCCTATCTCGAAAAGGTACATGGGGGTTGGCAGAGGTCACGACTCTACGTACCCAATTCTTTAGCCGGACCCAGAGGGAAGATGAGGACCTACAGGACTATGCGACGGCCATGCAGGAGTTAGGGAATAACCTTATTCGTCGAGCCCCTAGGGCTCTGGGTGATTCTGGAGGTGGAGACGATCCCTTAAGGGACCATTTTGTGGTAGGGATCGGGGATGAGCGGCTAAGGCAGCAAATGTCCGAATACATAATCCAGAACCCGGACAAACCATTTGTGGAAGTCTACACAGAAGCAATCGCACGGGAACTCCGAATGACTACGGGAACCTTCAAGGCTGTGTCGGCTGTGCGAACGACTGGCAAAGTGCGGGAAGAATCCTCTGGAGAGGTGGTCCAGGAGAAGCTGTGTGAGGCAGTGACTGCGCTGTGTGCCGAGATGGCTCGATGGAGGATGGCCAATTCGACAAAGAGGAGTGCCCCTATGGCCATACCAGCCACCCGGCAGACAGGAGAGGAAATTCCTATGGGACGACCCCGTGAACAGAGGGAACAGATCCGGGTCCGCTGCTGGAAGTGCAGCGGCTGGGTCATTATGCCCGAAACTGCTCTCGGACCGGGCAGACGAAGGAGAGGGGCTTCCTTTAAACTCCCCACTGCCGCAGTGACAGGGCGGCCTGCGGCGGAGACTGGGAGACGACGCCTATCCATGGGAACCAAGATTTGTACTCTGAGAGTCCATGGCTGGAAGCAGACATCGAGGGGCAGAGGGTTCGCTGCCTGGTGGATACTGGGTCAGAGTGTACGATTATGCCCTATGACTATTTTGAGGCCCATTTTGGGTGCAAAATGAGACCAGAAGCTGGCACCCTGATCCGCTTGGTCGCGGCCAACAATGAAAGCTTAGTAGTGAAGGGGTGGTATGGATGAGGATAAAAATCTTTGGCCAAGATATGGGAACCAAAGGAGTGATCCTAGTGACACATTCCCCAGGCGAGGTTGACCGTGACATTAGGGATGAATGTCCTGCGGGAGCTAGACCACCAGCTTTTTGCTAAGGAGGGCCCCGCTATTGGCAGCATGCCACGACTCATCGACCGACACAGAGAGTCCTTCGGCAGATGGTGAGGAGTTGTGGCTTGCAGAACAGCGTGACTCCAGGCCAGTCTGTGGGGATTGTAAGGGTTCCATCGTGCGCCACAATGGTGTTTGGCCCACATCAGGAGCGTGTAGTTATGATGGCTGTGGGCACCAACCGGAGGCTAGACGGCTTGGAGGTCATGGTAGAACCTGTTGCCAGTGGAGAAGGGAGAGCGAAACTGTTAGTAGCTAGAGCCTTGACAACCGTGAGAGATGGTGAGTACCCGTCAGATGCATCAACCTGCAGGACCAGGAGGTCACCGTGCCACCCGGGACCCTGCTAGCCAGAAGTCAGAGTGCAGGATGGGGAAGTGCTCCGAAAGAGGAGTTCACTCTCGAGCCAAGTCAGCAAAAAGTATGGACTTACGCTGTGGGGACGACCCCAGAAGAAATCCCCACTGCGGATTGGAATGGCCAGAAGATTATGGAGCTCATGGGTATGGATCAGGGAATCTTGACTCCCGAGCAGCGAGGAAGGTAGAGACTCTTTGTGTGGGAGTACCAAGCTGCCTTCTCCCGCCATGAGGCAGATTTTGGGTGTGCGACAGCAATAGAGACATGAAATCCCCACAGGGGACTCCCGCCGATCCGAGAGCGATACCGGCAGATCCTCCCAAGGTCTATCAAGAGGTGAAAACTATGTTGTAGTATGCTGGATAACGAGGGTTATTCAGAAAAGCCAAAGTCCGTGAGGCGGCACCAGTGGTACTGGTCCGAAAAAAAGATAGGACTCTCCGGTTCTGCGTTGATTACCGAAGCTGAACGCTAAATACGGTACGGGACGCTACCCCCTCCCGAGGATCGAAGAGACATTGTCTGCACTGGGGAGAGCCCAGTTCTTCTCCACCCTCGACTTGGCCAGCGGATACTGGCAGGTGCCTATGGCGAAGAAAGACAAGGCGAAAACAGCGTTCATCCTCCCGATGGGGGTTGTATGAGTCAATCGGATGCCATTCGGACTAACCAACGCTCCTGGTACATTCCAACGGTTAGTGGAGCACTGTCTGGGAGACCTTAACTTTGAATCGGTGTTGATATATCTTGATGATGTGGTGGTCTTTGGGAAGTCTTCAGCAGACCATCTGGCGGCTGCATTGGGTCCTCCAACGCAGGGACCATGGGTTTGAAGATAAAACAGAAAAAGTGTCAACTCTTTTGTCCAAGCATTGAGTATCTAGGCCATGGTGACCCCAGAAAGGGGTGCAACTCTCCCGGAAAAGTGAGAGCGGTTCAGAAGTGGCCACGACCGGAGACCTCAGAGAACTCCAGGCGTTTTTGGGGCTGGCGGGGTACTACCGTTGATTTATCCCCAAGTTTGACATATTGTGGGGCCCTTAAATGAATTGCTCGGGGGACAGCTAACGGCCCTAAGAACCGTCCAATTTCGTGGGGGGGAGAGGCAGGAGAAGCACTAGATGAAGTGAAGGATGCTCTGACAAAGCCCCAATCTTAGCTTATGCAGGTTCGATGCCGTTTCTGTTGTACAGGATGGGGGCCTGCATGGCTTGGGGCGTGCTAGCTCGAGATACAGGGCGGTCGGAGGCGAGGTTGTGTAGTATGGTAGTCGCATCCCTCCGAGGTCGAAGAAACCGAGACAGTACAGCTCCTTTAGAGTTAGACGCTGTTGGCCATGCTATGGGCAATGGCAGGCGCTTTGCCGAATACCTGACTGGGATGGAGGTGTTGGTGCTGACAGATAATAACCCTTTGGCGCACCTGAATAATGCAAGGTTAGGAGCTTTAGAGCAGCGGTGGATAGCTCGACTGACGGTTCAACTACCGGATCCAAGTTCAGGTCTGGAAAAGAGAATGCTAATGCTGATGCATTGTCCACGGTACCTGTAGGCTCCCGGATGGAGATGTTGACGATGACCTGGAGACTCGCCGAGACTCCTGACCTGGGTGCCTACCTTCCTTTGCGGCGGTGGCACACTCAGTGGGAGTGGCGCAGAGACCACCTGTGCTTGGAAGGACCCATGCAGGTGGGTGCGGGCCCAGAATGAGTGTGAATATCTCTGGAGGGTAAAACAGTGGGTCGACGAGCATAAAGCATTGGCCAAAGCCAGAGGCCCAGGGAAAGTCTGATGCCTGAGGGCCACAAGCTGCTCCGGCAGTGGGACAAACTGACTAGTGTGGCCTTACGTGCCTGTTGTCTCGGAAGGTCACACAGGACAGGGTTGGAGCAGTCAGGTGGCGATCGTTATCCCGGTTGCCATGGCTCCCTTGGCATGCTCGAATAGCTCATGAGAGGGTGCCCACTTGCTGGTAGTGAGTAAAACTATAAGTGGCTGCGAGGCTGGATTTACCTTGAATCAGACGTTGAAGGTGGAGAAGGCCTGTCAGATCTGCAGGGCTTTGGAGGCCTAAACAAGGAGTGTGGAGCAGAGGGCTCGATTCCAGACCATCATGACGTCCAGCCGTTAGAGCTGTGATGTTGAATTCGCGTGTGCAGGTGGGGCACTCAGACGGATCTGGTTTTTGTTTGGTTATGTTGATCGATGTTACAAGGAGTCCGCGTTGGCAGATGCAGCCCGAGACCAGGCAGACCCAGTCTGCTGTGCCAGGCCAGTCTGCCATGGTTACCACGGTCAGGTGTATGGGTGGCCAAAGTCGGATACATTCGGATCAGGGGGCCTGCTCCAGGGGGCCCTGATGAATGAACTGCATCACCTATGCGGTATCGAGAGTCCCGGACTACACCGTATCATCCATAAGGGAATGGGCGTGAGACTTCCAATCGTACACTCCTGCAGATGGTGAGGACACTGGAAGAGGACTGAAACCAGATGGCCGGGATATCTCCCACGTGATTTGGGCCTATAATAACCGGGTGCACAGCTACGACCCGGTTACTCACCGTACATGCTTATGTTATGC
The DNA here is from genome assembly GCA_033119425.1 of Bufotes viridis. Taxonomy (NCBI): domain Eukaryota; kingdom Metazoa; phylum Chordata; class Amphibia; order Anura; family Bufonidae; genus Bufotes; species Bufotes viridis. Next base: position 544,557,287 of record CM065590.1, on the reverse strand, counting down.
AGTCGGGCTGGGAGAGCTGGAGGAGGTTGATGCCCTCGCCTGACAGTGAGCAAGCACGCACTGCAACTAGTGGACTCGAGAACATCGGTCGACGGTTGAGGACCGTCCGCAAGGTGGTGGGAGCGGTTTGCAGCGCTCATTGCCTAACTCAGGGCAAGTATGGACTGGAAGTCTTCTCCCCTGGAGTCGTGTGCTGGTCAGGAGAAGAGGCTTGTGGCAAACTGGACAATCAGTGGGAGGCCACACCGCATATAGTTCGGCGCCAGGTGTGGTTCCAGATATACCCGTCTCGAGGCTGTGAACCAGAGGGGGTAGGTCCTGTTAGAAATACATAGAAACATGCTGAGGTTGTGCCAGTTTCAGAGCAGGCTCCGCCAGGGTTGAACGGTTTCCCAGAAAGGGCGATGACAGATGAGTGGTGGGCGGTGCCCTGGTCCTATCCAGAGGATTACCTCCGGTCAACTGTAGTGATCGGTGTCACCTCGAGTGGTGGTACCAAGTCAGGCACCCCCTTCTCAACTACGTCGGACGACCAAGGCCCACGGCAGGATTCCTCCTCAGCGCTATGCTCAGGAGGGAGTTTGTGTGGGGAACCCTGGGTCTGTGAGAGTGGTGATGAGGTCGCCACCCTGTAGTGGGGTGGGATGTGAGGGTCACAGTCTGGGGCCCCCTGGATGAAACATATGATTCTCCAATTGGATACATCTGTGACTACATTGACATAAGCTATAGTGATATAACATGCAGTTTGTGAGACTCGGCCACTAGAGGCTCTTAGTCGGACAGCCTTAGAACTGATGGAGCGAGATGTTGACAATTAATATATAAAAGAAAAGTAATCTTATAGCTGCACCCGATTGGCTTTCTTATTGAATAGCTTCATATTTATTTTGTGCATTTTGTTATTTTGTTGCCATGTCCTAACTTCCTGGGAAAAACTGCACAGGGCTGCAGAAAGGAAGTGGCAGGAGGACAGAGAAGTCGGCAGTTGGTGAGCAACGGTTTCAGGCGTGTCCTGCTAAATTGTTCACCTGAGGTGTCCTGTGATCAGCCAGAGATTGCAGGCTTTATCCACAGCAAGCAAGGGACGATTGGTGAATATCTGCTGCCTGCTAAAGAGGATCTGTAGTCTTCATTTATAATCAGGAGCTGAGGAGACCAGAGGCCTGCCTGCCCTGAGGCCAGCGGTGAATCATCATCAAGAAAACCAAGCTGCCATTCAAGCCTGCACTAGAGATATCCTCCTTAAGCATTTTACACTCGGTTAGTGCGCACTTTTAATGGGACTTAAATCCTGAGCTCAGGTCCCTCCCTGCAATCAGGGTGAGGACAAGTTTTGGCACCGCTGCAGCAATTAAAGCTTTACTGCAACAGCAAGTGGATCCACTTCCCGGCTCTGGAGCTACAAATAGCCACGTGGAAGTTCAGGGAGTCTAGCTGAGGTGGGGAGTGGGCATTACCGGCATTTGGAGGGAATAGTGTGGGTTTTTCTGTGCTTGGCCTCTGTCAGGGTATTCACAGTGCCCTCAGCCGAGATCCCAGGTACACAGACCCCAAATTTAGTGTTGATTCCTAGTAGCTTAGGTTAGCTGTGTTTGGTTAGGGAGATCCTGCCATATTAGTGGCATTTAGGCAAAATATGAATATTTAAAGGTACAGTACCTAAATTAGGGAATTCCCGGCTGGGGTCCCACTGTGGACAATTTTGGGTTGCTAACAACCCAGAGAGATTGTATCACCACTTCAGTACACCAGAGCACACCTCACTTCGTGTGATCCGGCTAGATCACGGTGTACATTATATTGTATATAGTTTCTCTTCTAAAGTCAGTAAAATTCTTTTGGTTCACATAGCTCACTGTCCGTGCATTCATTCTTGTGTGGTTCACTGTATCCCAACGGACTCCCTCGGGTCCACCTCTTACAATGAGCCTGTCGGATCCGTCCTGCCGCTAGTGTGAAACTAGCTAAAGAAAAAATTACAGACAATGTCACAGATATTTGGGATGTGGAAATGTTATACAGGAGAGGTACCACAGGTAATGGCGCTGCTGTCACCAGCGGCTAAGAAAAAATTGCAGTCAATGTCACAGATATTTGGGATGTGCACACGTTAAACAGAAGATGTAGCTGACATAATGTCATTGTCTACAGCGTCTACGGAAAAAGTACACTGGATGTCACAGATATTTTTAGTATGCGCACACGTTAAACAGGAGATGTAGCGCAGATAATGTCGCTGTCTGCAGCGGCCAAACAATTGCATGCTATTTAGCGCAGGTTGTGCTAAAAATATATATTGCTGCCACATACAACAAATGTAATTCATATAAATATATCTAAAACTAATTCTGCCATATGGAATATATCATGTCTCCTTGTCTAATAAATATATAGGCTACCAATCATGGGAATAACAACTAGGAGTTTATATATGTCAGCAAGGTTTAGTCTAAATTCATAACTATGATTTCTTATATTATGAGTAATGAATAACAGACAAACTATATGTCTATTCTCAAAGAATATTCTAATCTAAAGACATGCGCAGAAGTGACCTTTAAGCGCTATCCGACAAAACATGAGACTATGCAAAATAGACCTGTGGAGAAAAAAATGTAAGTCCTCTGACATGCACATTATACAAGCAAACACAGAGCGATGTATAAGTTTGGAGTCATGCGTTTTAACTTGTGGGAGGAAAGGTTTGTAGAGCGAGGTAACATACTAACATTACGAGGATCGATAGGCTGTCAAAATGAATAAGGTCAGGATAGAGGATTTAAAAGACCATCCTCGCCCCCTCAAAGCACATTCTGCCCGAATCCCCTGAAGACGCCAGGTTGGCTGGCGAAACATGCCGGGGACAATTCCGCAAATTGCGGATCCATAAACACACCCGGCCGGCAGCCCAATAGAAGTGTCTATTCTTGTCTGCTCTACTTTTTTGCGGAGCTGCGGCCGTAAGATCGGCGGCACGCTCCGCAAAAACTGATGCGGAGAGCACAGTGTGTGCTCTCCACGACGTTCTGTGCCCCATTCACAGTCAATGGGTTCTGCATGTATTCCGCAGAATTGCGGAATACATGCGGACGACATTGCGGACGTGTGAATAGGGCCTAACAGTTATAAAAAATACTGATTCAAAAGAAACCAAGTGACACAGCTGAGAATTTTAAACATTTTTTATTAGTTAATAGTGATGAGCGGGAGGTGCCATATTCGATTTCGCGATATTTTCGCAGTATTCGATTGAATATTAGTCTTATATTCGTCGAAATCGAATATTCGGTCATAATGCTATTTATCGCAAATAATATGCGATATAATTAATCGCATATTGCGATTTTGTGTATTTACGAATATTAGTCATATTGCTATATATTCTTGTTTTAGAATATGACGAAATTCTAAAAAACTAAGTTATAGCAATATAGCGATTATTAAGTAAATACACATATAGACTGCAATTTCACTAATGTAGTGCTATAATCTTTTTTTAGTCTAATTTTTTTGTCTCTTTCTGATTCAGAAAGAGACAAAAAAATCGACTAAAAAAAGATTACTACTTGCATATGAAATTACAGTCTAAATGTGTACTTACGAATATTCGCTATTGTCTGACAATATGACGAATATTCTAAAAAACGAATATATAGCACTATATCACATATATTAGTTTTTAGAATATTCTTTCTTCCCCAATTAGTACAGTTATTGCCCTTGGCATACTACTCCCCGACAAGCGTCCCTGTCACCATAGGAACGCCTGGTGGTTAGAATATACTATCGGATCTGAGTTTTCACGATCTAACTCAGATCCGATGGTATATTCTAACCACCAGGCGTTCCCATGGTGATGGGGACGCTTGAAGCTAGAATATACTGCCAGGGCGCTGTGATCGGCGCATTAACCCCTCAGGTGCGGGTTAATTGCGCTGTGCCCCTCCCCAGTATTAAATAATTTGTGGCCAGTGCCTTCCTCCCCAGTATTAAAATAATTTGTGCCAGTGCCCCCTCCCCAGTATTAAAATAATTTGTGGCCAGTGCGCCCCTCCCTATTCCCAGTATTAAAATAATCTGTGGCCAGTGCGTCTAACCCTCCCTCCCCCAATAATAAAATCATTGGTGGCCAGTGGCCACGAGGGTCCCCCTCCCCGGCAGCGAGCAGTTTCACTCGGCAGCATTTGCCCACCTGCAGGGCTCTCCTCCTTCTGAGAACTGACAGGTCTATGCGCCGCATATGCCTTCAGCATTGCTATGCGGCGCAGAGACCTGTGAGTTCGCAGAAGGAGGAGAGCCCTGCAGGTAAGTAAATGCTGCCACAGTGCCGAGTGATTAACTAACCATGGCAGCCAGGACTTTACTAGCGTCCTGGCTGCCATGGTAACTCGATCGAAGCCCGGCCATCACGCTGGGACTCGATCGGAACTGCCTACCGCCACCAATGACGGGGTGGAGGGGAAGGGGGAGCCTGTGGCCACTGACCACCAATGATTTTAATACTGGGGAGAGGGTTAGGGCGCACTGGCTACAGATTATTTTAATACTGCGGAGAGGCGGAGGGGGCACTGGCACAGAATTATTTTAATACTAGGAGGTGGGGTGGGGCGTCCACAGCGCTAATTAACCCGCACCTGAGGGTTGGTTGCCCGGATCACAGCGCCTGGCAGTATATTCGAGCTTCAAGCGTCCCCGCATCACTATAGAACGCTCGGTGGTTGAATATACCATCAGATCTGAGTTAGATCGTGAAACTCAGATCCGATAGTATATTCTAACTACCAAGCGTTTCCCCATGGTGACGGGACGCTGTCGGGGATGTATGTCACGAGACAATAACTGTATATAGTGGAGAAAGAATATTCTAAAAGAGGATATATGTGATATAGTGCTATATATTCGTTTTAGAATATTCTTAAATGACGAATATTCTAAAAACCAATATATCCGATATAGTGCTATTAGTTTTTAGAATATTCTCGATTACCATCTAAACTCTTAATTCCTCTCTGCTTCTTGCTTGTGGCAATGCGTCGATGGCCTGACAAACCACTCTACAGGAAGAAATCATGTGTTCAGATGGAGAAAATGGCAATATTCGATATAACGTGAATATATGGCACTATATTCACAATATTCGCAGAGTTACCGAAGTTGCGATGATCGCTATTAATGATCAACTATCCAATATTGCGCTCCAACACTATTAGTTAATAGATGTTGCAAGATATAATAAAGTTGCGCTTTATGTGAGTAGTTAAAAGCACATGGAATAAAGGCTTCTTTGGTCTTACTGACCATTTGTAAACTAATGAAGTAAAACGCCTACATAAGCATCAGTGGCATCACCAGTTCCTGAGCTTATATGGCTGTGGCAGTTTTTGGGAGGCTTCTGGACGACCTTTGCTTTGCATTGTTGCTGCAGCTAGCCACCCTCCTCCCCTGATGCCACCTCCTCCAGCACTCCAATATGAAACCTGACCCTTCACACAACACTTTTATCAGACTATGATATGTCATTGTAGGTTCTGCCCTACCCTACCATCTCACACAGCTATACATAGGGTTACCTACTACCTCAACCTCCTTTTCCATAGCAGTCCGACCATACTGTTCTCACACAAGTGATCAACAGGAGACTATCTTGAGTATTTTCCATAGGTGTAGGGTTTGTGCCCCTTCTTTGGAAAAGAAGGCAGTCCACTAGGAGGGCAGTGAAACTGATCATGAGGTCAGAGGCAGGAGGAAGGTGTGACCCTAGCATACTTAGTGATGTTACTTGGTTTCTAGGAAACATATGTTTTGTCTGAGGGGTGCTTTTTATTAACTCGCAGGAGTGCCTAGTATGCATAGTACATGTGCTAAGTATTGAAGAGGCAATTGGTTTTCTTGAAAATATATTAAATTAGGCACATCTTACATCTGTTGACATCAGATAGGCATAGAAATCTTATGAAAAGTTACAGGTCAGATACACATATTAAGCGGTGCGCGCAAGGTTGCAAGTGTTTTTCTGTCATTTAAAAGCAGAGGGCAATTAATGTCCCTCCTCTTCACACTGCTATTGAAAATGTACAATTCTAATGCAATGCGAGGATTGAAACCTGCTATATTAGTCGTAAGCAATTCAATGAGTTAACTTAGTTAACTGTTATATAAATATACTGTTACCTTTGCAGCGCAGTATGCGGTCACTAATAATTCAGGATATTTTTTTTTTTTTTTTAAGGGCTGGTTGCTACAGTTTGTAAACAGTTAAAGCATGCTACTGGGATGCTGCCAATACTCTATATGAGACTGTAGAAAGCATTTTACAAGAAAAAATTCTAAAAACTGGCTGGTTGCTCAATCAGAAAAATGTAGAAGCTTTCTTGCTAGGAGTTCTGTAATGCAGAACTTGCCCAGCAAGCTTGTATGGAAACAGCCAAGACCAGTGACCAGTCCCTCATATACTCTCTATGCTAAGCTTTCCCCTGACAATGGAAGCCAATAAATAAGCGTAGAAGATGACCCCTCGTCATAGTCGCAGTCTTCCTGGGAATCTCTTTGCTGGCTGAGTATATTTAGGCTCCCTTTCACACAGAGAGGAGCGGGTTTCCTAGTAGGTGCTAATGCTGTGAAGGAGGGCAGCATTGCACCCGCACTGAATCCTGACCATTCAGTTTCTACGGGGCTGTGCACATCGAGCGGTGATTTTCACGCATCACTTTTTGCGTTGCGTGAAAATCGCAGCATCGTTCTACTATTCTGCGTTTTCACGCAGCGCCCAGAGCCCCCATAGAAGTGAATGGGGATGCGGGAAAATCGCAAGCATCCGCTGATCATGTGCGGATGCGTTTGCATTTCCGCATGGTTGCTAGGATACGATCCGGGGATGGAGGACCCGATCGTTATTATTTCCTTTATAACATAGTTGCAAAGGAAAATAATCGCATTCTAATTACAGAATGCAATGTTGGCTTTAAGGGTTAAAAATAATAGAGTGAACACCTTCTCCATTATCGCAGCGCAGAGCCCCAGACGTACTCTGACCGGATGAACCGCCTCCAAAAAATGACGCCACTCCTCTAAGGCCAACTTAATAGCCAAAAAGTTCCCTGTTGCCAATGTCATAGTTCCTTTCTGCAGTAGACAATTTCTTCGAAAAGAAAGCACACGGACGCCATTCACCAGGGGACGGGCCCTGAGATAGTACCGCTCCCACCCCCACCTCAGATGCGCCAACCTCTACAATAAAAGGAAGCGAGACATCTGGCTGATACTGAGAATAGGAGCCGAGGTGAATCTTTCCTTCAGAGATGTAAAGGCAGTTTGGCTGCATGTGACCATTTGGAAAAATCGGATCCCTTTCGGTCATGTCCGTCAGTGGTTTGACCACCAAGGAATAGTTCTTTATAAACTTCCTATAAAAATTGGCAAACCCCAGGAAGCGTTGCAATGCCTTCAGGTTCTCAGGCAGATCCCAGTCCATAATTGCCCGGACTTTCTCTGGATCCATGCAGAAACCTGAATCTGACAACACATACCCCAGAAATGGCAGTTCTTTTACGGCGAACACACATTTCTCTAATTTAGCAAACAATTTGTTGGCCCTTAATATCTGCAGCACTTGTCTCACATGGATCTTATGTGTATCCAGATCCGGAGAATAGACCAGGATGTCATCAAGATATATCACAACAAATCTCCCGATAAGGTGACTAAAAATATCGTTGACAAAATGTTGGAACACCGCAGGCGCATTAGTAAGACCAAATGGCATGACCAGATTTTCATAATTCCCTTCTGGAGTATTAAAGCCGTCTTCCACTCATCCCCTCTTTGATGCGAACCAGGTTATAGGCTCCTCTGAGATCCATTTTGGAGAACCATTTAGCACCAGCAACCTGATTAAAGAGGTCGGGAATGAGAGGAAGAGGATAGGGATCTCGGATAGTTATCCGGTTTAATTCCCGAAATCCAGGCAAGGACGCAGGCCCCATCTTTCTTTTTAACGAAAAAGAACCCTGCAGCCACGGGTGAAGAAGAGGGTCTGATGTGTCCCTTAGCCAAACTTTCGAAATATAATCTTTCATAGCCTTCCTCTCCGGACCAGAAAGATTGTATAACCGGGTTTTAGGTAGTTTTGCTCCAGGTAACAGATTAATTGGGCAATCATATGGACGATGAGGTGGTAACCCTGACAACCCTTCTCCAGAGAACACATCCATAAAATCTGACAGAAAGGAAGGTAGAGATGTTACAGAGAGTGTTGAGCACCTACTACTCAAGCAGTTGTCCTTACAATGTTCACTCCACTCCACAATCTCCCGGCCTGCCAATCCACCACGGGATTGTGAGTCACCAGCCAGGAAGCCCCAAAACCATAGGAGCCGGAAGACCGTCCAGGACATAACAAGAGGTATGCTCTTTATGGAGGTCCCCTACCTGCAGATGGATATTATGGACGATCTGAGTTAACTCTATCTGAGTAAGAGGGGAGGAGTTGATGGCAAAAACAGGAATAGTTCTGCGTACCGGTTCCGGAGTAAAACCCAGAGCCTGAGCAAACCGTGAATCCACCAAATTGACCCCCGCCCCACTGTCCAAAAGACGGAACAGATCTCAGTCTTATTGCCCGCCACAACGGTAGCGGACAGCAAAAACTGAGACATGCGTATGGAGGAAGCGAATACGCCCAGACTGTTATCCTCCGCACAGTCTGGGGACTCTAGTTTTCCGGCGGCTCCTTAGTTTGTGATCTCTTGGGTTCTGAGGACATACCTTTACAAAATGACCCCTCCCCCCACAACGAAAACAAACCTCTGACCTATGGCGGACCTTAGGAGGATTCACCCGTCTAGTGGCGCCCCCTATTTGCATTGGTTCGACTGGATCACAACAAACCGATCCCTGCCCTATAGAGGCCTCTGTAGAATTTAATAGTCTCTCCCTGAGTCGTCTGTCGATTCTTATGGACAGAGACATAGCAGCCTCAAGAGACCCAGGGACCTCGTATACAGCCAGCGCGTCTTTTAATTTTACAGACAACCACTGACTCCTAAGGGCCGAGTCGTTCCATAATGTATCCGTAGCCCACCTACGGAATTCAGAACAATATAGTTCAGCTGACCGGTTCTCCTGCCGAAGTCTACGTAGCTGAGACCCTGTCCGGGTCATCATACACGAGACCCAAGGCTTCAAAAAACTCCTCCACTGATCGTAAGGCCGGAGAGTCAGATGGTAAAGAAAGCCCAAGCCTGCGGATCTCCTTGCAGGAGAGAAATTACAATGCCCACCCGTTGTTCCTCACCGCCGGAGGATCTAGGGTGTAACCTGAAGAACAATTTACAAGCTTCTCTGAAGGTTACAAATTGGTCTCTCCCTCCTGAGAACCTATCAGGAAAAGCCACTTTTGGCTCAGGAGTACCTTGGTCTCCCATAGCAACGGTGGAACCCAAGGATTGCTGCTGCTGCTGCAGTACTGTTGCTTTTAATCCTGCCACTTCAAGGGATAACCCCTGTAATTGTTTCGCCAAAACCGTAACCGGATCCATAGTGGAACAGAAGAATACAAAGCAAAACAGCAGGCAAAAAAAAAAAAGGAAATGTCACTTTTTTTTTTATTTTTAAATGGCCAGATATACTGTCACGACCGCTATCCCAGCAGCAGTCGTGTCGCACCAGACGGAGGGAAGGGGGACCCTTATCTACGGATGGGAAATAGAACGGCCACCCCTGACAAACCCTACGCTGGCATCTGTCTGCCCTGATACCCTAGACGGGGTGTGAACCCGTGCGGCGAGCAGGATGCCTAAACCCTGAGTGACCCTCAGAAGACTAGACTGGGGAAAGGCAGATGGGAGCACTAGTCACCATCACTCATGTCTAGGAGAACAACAGGGAAGACAGTAACAAACAAACAAACAATCTCCAGCAGAGATAGACTTATCCAGTCACGAGCAGAGAGATGATCCCAACAACGACAGTCCACGCCAGACACGAGCTCCACAGCAATACCGTCAAACGATCTCCTTCAAAGGTCAGAATAGCACTGGGAGTAAGGACTATATCTGGCAGTGACTGCAAGTGAAACTGAAACTAATATAGTAGCTGGGAGTGGCAGACAGCACTCACCTGAGAAGAATGCCTACAAACTCCCAGTCAGGACAAAAAGGTTCACAAGGCAAAACCTGGATGACATACCCTGAACCATGAAGCAAACTCACAAGCTATCGCGAGTAGCAAGTCGCTGCGACCTTCTCTTCCCAGACCTATCTGGATCAGTCACAGTCGTGACAACAGCAGACAGTATTACAATTGGCTAGCCACAGCTGGAACACCAGATTTAGGGGATTGCTATTTTGGCAATTGAACTTAACCCCCACTACAAGTCACAAAATAGCCGCCGATCACCCCAGAAAAAAGTGACAGAAAAATGCTCTGTGCAGCCTAAAAACCAGTGAGCAATTAACTAGCAGAAGTTGAATCATTCACAGCTGTAGATCGATCAGTTCCTTAGGTGCTGTTGGTGACTTTTCCCTGCCTAATCTCACCCTCACAGAAGCTGCGTCCTCTCCCTACACTAATCAGAGCAGTGTGACATGCGACGCTACGTGACTCCAGCTTAAATAGAGGCTGGATCATATGCTGCACTTGGCCAATCACAGCCATGCCATTAGTAGGCATGGCTGTGATGGCTTCTTAGGGCAAGAAGTAAAATGCTAGCTGATTGGCTGCTGTGCAGCCCTTCAGAAAGCGGGAAGAAATCACCGAACAACGGACCCGAACCTGAACTTTTTTGAAAATGTTCGGGTCCGGGTCCCGAACACCCCAAAATTCAATACGAACCCGAACTATTCTTGAACTGTTCGCTCAACACTACTACACACTGCAACACATACATCACTGCACTACATACATCAGTGTGAGATGTATGTAGTGCAGTGTGTGATGTATACATGTGTATGATGTATGTAGTGCAGTATGTGATGTGTGTAGGGAAGTGTGTGATGTGTATAGTGATGTGTGTGATGTATGTAGTGGTGTGTGATGTATGCAGTGCAGTGTGTGATGTATGTAGTGATGTGTGATGTATACATGTGTACTGTATGATGTATGTAGTTCATTGTGTGATGTATACATGTGTATGATGTATGTGGTGCAGTATGTGATGTGTGTAGTGATGTGTGTGATGTATGTAGTGATGTGTGATGTATACATGTGTACTGTATGATGTATGTAGTGCAGTGTGTGATGATCACACACTCCACTACATACATTACACACATCGATACATAACACCTTGCGCTGTCACCTTCTTCTGCGGCTCCATCTTGATGCTTGGGCTGTAGGCTTCAGCTCCTCAGCGCGCCCGGCACTCCTTGCTTCAGACACCCCCAGAGCCGGCCCCTGCTCCTTTTATCTCCCGCCGGCTTTCTCTGTTGCAGGGTGCTGTATGGCTCCGGCGCCCGCCCAAACTAACCAATAGCAAAGCTCCTTACTGTATGGAGCTTTGCTATTGGTTATTTAAGGCTGCGCTGCATGTGCTGTTTGCTGTGTGGTGCGTCTGCTGAAAAAGTTTTTTTTTTTCTTAACGCTGCAGCGCGGCGGTGGTATAAGTTGCAAATGGAGATAAGACTTAATTTTCTTATCGCCATTTGCAAATTCCTAGTCGCATTGGCGACCATTTTGTTTACCATCTAGAGCCCTGAGTGGAAGACAGGGTGTTGCTTAACTGACTGGAAGCATTATCTGCTGCAATTCAACCGACCACCTGCTCGTACTGGTCTGACTTCGAGAGTGGTGTCCTGCGCTTCCCTGCAAACTGGGGCATGAAGCTAGGTATCATGGATGAGTGTGTTTTTGTGCTCTGCCAGCAGACACAGTTTCACCGCGCCCAGGGCCACGGCCTCTGCGTGCTCCAGCAGCAGCACGGCCACTTCCTTGTCCCTTACTGCTCGCCTTCATCATATTAAATGGTATATATGCTTGCAAGTATGTCACACGTACAGTAGGGCAGTTTTTTTAAGTTTATCCGCAAATAAATTACAGTCAATGTCAAAGATATTTGGGATGCGGAAACGTTATACAGGAGAGGTACCAGAGGTAATGGCGCTGCTGTCAATACTGGCTAAGAAAAAATTACAGTCAATGTCACAGATATTTGGGATGAGAAAACGTTATACAGAAGATGTACCACAGGTATTGGCACTGCTGTCAACAGTGGCTAAGGCTACTTACACACTAGCGGCAGGATGGATCTGATGGGTTGTTCACAGACTGTCAGATGCGTCCTGCCTCTAGTGATCGTGTGCCCTGGACTACCGCTCCGGCCCCATTGACTATAATGGGGGTGGGGCTGAGTTCCGGTGGAGGCACGGCAGCGCACGCGAGAAGCTGCCGGAATAAAACTACGACATGTCCGACATTTATTCCGGCAGCCTCTCGCCGTGCCTCCACTGGAACTCCACCCTGCCCCCATCATAGTGGGCCCACATTCACTAGCGGCAGGACGGTTCCAACAGGCTGTTCCGTCAGATGATGAGCCTGTCGGATCCGTCCTGCCGCTAGTGTGAAACTAGCTAAAGAAAAAATTACAGACAATGTCACAGATATTTGGGATGTGGAAACGTTATACAGGAGAGGTACCACAGGTAATGGCGCTGCTGTCACCAGCGGCTAAGAAAAAATTGCAGTCAATGTCACAGATATTTGGGATGTGCACACGTTAAACAGAAGATGTAGCTGACATAATGTCATTGTCTACAGCGTCTACGGAAAAAGTACACTGGATGTCACAGATATTTTTAGTATGCTCACACGTTAAACAGGAGATGTAGCGCAGATAATGTCGCTGTCTGCAGCGGCCAAACAATTGCATGCTATTTAGCGCAGGTTGTGCTAAAAATATATATTGCTGCCACATACAACAAATGTAATTCATATAAATATATCTAAAACTAATTCTGCCATATGGAATATATCATGTCTCCTTGTCTAATAAATATATAGGCTACCAATCATGGGAATAACAACTAGGAGTTTATATATGTCAGCAAGGTTTAGTCTAAATTCATAACTATGATTTCTTATATTATGAGTAATGAATAACAGACAAACTATATGTCTATTCTCAAAGAATATTCTAATCTAAAGACATGCGCAGAAGTGACCTTTAAGCGCTATCCGACAAAACATGAGACTATGCAAAATAGACCTGTGGAGAAAAAAATGTAAGTCCTCTGACATGCACATTATACAAGCAAACACAGAGCGATGTATAAGTTTGGAGTCATGCGTTTTAACTTGTGGGAGGAAAGGTTTGTAGAGCGAGGTAACATACTAGCATTACGAGGATCGATAGGCTGTCAAAATGAATAAGGTCAGGATAGAGGATTTAAAAGACCATCCTCGCCCCCTCAAAGCACATTCTGCCCGAATCCCCTGAAGACGCCAGGTTAGCTGGCGAAACATGCCGGGGACAATTCCGCAAATTGCGGATCCATAAACACACCCGGCCGCCCAATAGAAGTGTCTATTCTTGTCTGCTCTACTTTTTAGCGGAGCTGCGGCCGTAAGATCGGCGGCACGCTCCGCAAAAACTGATGCGGAGAGCACAGTGTGTGCTCTCCGCATCGTTCTGTGCCCCATTCACAGTCAATGGGTCTGCATGTATTCCGCAGAATTGCGGAATACATGCGGACGACATTGCGGACGTGTGAATAGGGCCTAACAGTTATAAAAAATACTGATTCAAAAGAAACCAAGTGACACAGCTGAGAATTTTAAACATTTTTTATTAGTTAATAGATGTGCAAGATATAATAAAAGTTGCGTTTTATGTGAGTAGTTAAAAGCACATGGAATAAAAGGCTTCTTTGGTCTTACTGACCATTTGTAAATAATGGAAGTAAAAAATGCCTACATAGTATCAGTGGCATCACCAGTTCCTGAGCTTACATCTGGCTGTGGCAGTTTTTTGGGAGGTTCTGGCCACACTTTTACTTTGCTTTTCATTGTTGCTGCAGCTACCACCCTCCTCCTCTGATGCCACTTCCTCCCCAGCACTCCAATATGAAACCTGACCCTTCACAACACTTTTATCAGACTATGAATATGTCATTGTAGGTTCTGCCCCTACCACTACCATCTACACAGCTATACATAGGGTTACCTACCTTACCCTAAACCTCCTTTTCATAGCAGTCCAAATGCTTGCTGTTCTCACACAAGTGATCAACAGGGAGACTATCTTGAGTATTTTCCATAGTGTGTGGGGTTTTGTTGCCCCTTCTTTGGAAAAAAGAAGGCAATCTGTTGACATCAGATAGGCATAGAAAATCTTATGAAAAGTTACAGGTCAGATACACATATTAAACGGTGCGCGCAAGGTTGCAAGTGTTTTTTCTGTCATTTAAAAGCAGAGGGGCAATTAAATGTCCCTCCCCTTCTACACACTGCTATTGAAAATGTACAATTCTAATGCAATGCGAGGATTGAAACTGCTATATTAGTCTTAAGCAATTCAATGAGTTAACAGTTAACTGTTATATAAATACTGTTATTGCAGCACAGTATGCAGTCACTAATAATTCAGGATATATTTTTTTTTTTTTTTTAAGGGCTAGTTGCTACAGTTTGTAACAGAATGCATGCTACTGGGATGCTGCCAATATGCATATGAACTGTAGAAACATTTTTACAAAGAAAAATTCTAAAAACTGGCTGGTTGCTCAATCAGAAAAATATGACTTTCTTGTAGGAGTTCTGTAATGCAGAACTTGCCAGCAAGCTGTATGAAACAACCAAGACAGTGACCAGTCCCTCATATACTCTCTATACTAAGCTTTCCCAATAATAAAATAATAAATAAACGTAGAAGATGACCCCTCGTCATAGTCACAGTCTTCCTGGGAATCTCTTTACTGACCCCTGATATATTTAGGCCCCTTTCACACGGGCGAGTTTTCCGCGCGGGTGCAATGCGTGAGGAGGACGCATTGCACCCGCACTGAATCCTGACCCATTCAGTTCTATGGGGCTGTGCACATGAGCGGTGATTTTCACGCATCACTTTTGCGTTGCGTGAAAATCGCAGCATGTTCTATATTCTGCGATTTTCACGCAACGCAGGCCCCATAGAAGTGAATGGGGATGCGGGAAAATCGCAAGCATCCGCAATCATGTGCGGATGCGTTGCGATTTTCCCGCATGGTTGCTAGGATACGATCGGGATGGGGACCCGATCGTTATTATTTTCCTTTATAACATAGTTATAAGGAAAATAATCGCATTCTAATTACAGAATGCAATGTTCCTCGGGCTTTAAAGGGTTAAAATAATAAAGAGTGAACTTACCTTCTCCCATTGTACGCAGAGCCTCAGAACGTCTTCTCTCTTGATAGTTTTGATGCTTGAGGACCTGTGGTGACGTCACAGGGTCACATGGTCCAATCATAGAAGCATTTGAGTGGACCATGTGATCCTGTGACATCACGGCAGGTCCTTTATCCAACAGATGTTGGATGAAGGACCTGCCGTGATGTCACAGGATCACATGGGTCACATGGTCCACTCAAATGCTTCTATGATTGGACCATGTGACCCTGTGACGTCACCACAGGTCCTCAAGCATCAAAACTATCAGAGAGAAGACGTTCTGGGGCTCTGCGCGTACAATGGGAGAAGGTAAGTTCACTCTTTATTATTTTTAACCCTTTAAAGCCCGGGGAACATTGCATTCTGT
The DNA here is from genome assembly GCA_033119425.1 of Bufotes viridis. NCBI lineage: Eukaryota > Metazoa > Chordata > Amphibia > Anura > Bufonidae > Bufotes > Bufotes viridis. Next base: position 544,541,557 of record CM065590.1, on the reverse strand, counting down.
AATTAGAATGCGATTATTTTCCCTTATAACTATGTTATAAAGGAAAATAATTACACATACAGAATACTCATCCCGAAACCAGACTTCAGTGATGAAGTCTGACTTCGGGTCTGGGTACCAAGCATGCGGATTTTTTCACGCGCGTGCTCAACGCACTACAAACGTTAGCACACGCGCGGAAAAATCGCGGCGATTCCCGCAACGCACCCGCATCTTATCCGGGCGTCAAACATGACGCCCGTGTGCAAGAGGCCTTATACATAGTTTTTAGATTTCCCTCAGTTGTCTTTTTCTTAAACTAAATACTGTAACCATACATTTTACATCAGTTGCCTCTGTTTGAACCCACTCAAGGTCTACTATACACAATACTCGATGTGTTCTAGTGACTAGTGTTTCAGCAGCCACCTTACTCTGGTTGCTGCAGTTGCATTTACTATTAACTAAAATTCCTAAGTTCTTTTCCATATCAGTTTTAACTAGTGTTTTACCATTTAGCATGAACGGATGAATTATACACTCTACATTGAAATTGCAACACCAAAAAGGAAAAGTCATGGAACTTTGGAAACCACAGGATCGATAGACCCGATAATGATTTGCAAATGATAAAAAAGGAAACTAAATATTCAAAAGATCTTGATTTACTCATTATTGAGTATAAGTGCGGCTTACAGAAATACACTCACTCACACACCATAGCAGACAATTCCGGAGGTGCTGCAGGCCATACAGATTGCTCAGAGTAGCATGAGCAACATGTGGCCAGGTTTTTGCGTGTTAAAAAGAAAAACAGCTCCTGGGACTCTTTGGAGACATGTATATACCACTAGTTTCATGACCAAATCAATGTAACGCCAAGCTGTTAGTGCACCTGAAATGAAGGCTAGAGGAATCCAGCTACTGTACATTATGCCACCTTACATCATAATCCTGGGAGTAGGACCAGGGTGATGTTCTCTTGTGAAGGCCTCTTGATGGTGTTATCCACATGGTCTCCAGACCAATCTCTTGCTCTCTTTGTGTCCGAGATAAAAGCAGGACTCATCACTGAAGAGGATAGACCTTCATTCCAACCTCCATTGCTATCCTAGTGTGCACCATAATAGCCTTTGAGAGCGACTGTGTAAGGTCAATGGAAAATCTGTAGCTGGACATCTGGCTCATAGCCCAATGTCGTGCAAATGCCTTCTGATGGTTTGTGGAGACACCGTTTGCCTCCCTAGGCTTGGTTGGGACGTCCAATTTCACTTGCAGTACAGAATGGATCACGAGGACGATCCGTCCTTGCACAGGTTCGTCTCAGCGCATCTCTTGCTGTCATTCACGTTTACAACCACCAGGACACACAATGCTTAACAGTTCTGGCATTTGGTATAGACATGTAGCGATCAGCTGGAGTGATAAACCAAGGAATCTGTCCTTCTCAATTGACAACAAGTGATGATATTTGGCAAGTTCATGAACAGGAGGCATTCCACAATCATCCCACATGACTTTATGCCTTTTTTTTAGGTTTTATGAGGGTAAAAAACATTGTTTTAATCTATCTTTTACCCCCTCCTACATGCCACACATTGGAGTTAGGCGCTCAAAAATGTGCATATCTTAGAGGCACCTGCCTGCATTGCAAATCACCATTTTTTGGGGCAAACTACAACATCTGTATTAGGCACACGACCGTTGTTTGATTCCGTGTCCGTTGCTCCGTTTTTCGTGATTTTCTGCAGACCCATTGGTTTTCAATGGGTCCGTGGAAAACTCGGCAAATGCACCGTTTGTCCTCCGCGTCTGTGATTCCAGTCCGTCAAAAAAATATAACTTGTCCTATTCTTGTCCGTGAAAAACGGTTCACAGACCCATTCAAGTCAATGGCACCGTGAAAAAATGCGGATGGCCATCCGCGTTCCGCGTCCGTTATTTTTGCGGATCCCTTGGCAGGCACTTGGCAAAAATTGTCGGCCTGTCTTTTGGTAAAATCTTTTGGGTCATGTCCGCTAAAAAAAACGGAAGACACAACGGAAGGCAAAAACGGACACGGATCACTGAACAATGGAACCCCTTTTTGCGGACAGCATAAAAAAACGGTCGTGTGCATGAGGCCTTAGTCAGTGTGCAATTTAAACTAAAAATACACCCATCATTTTCTGGGGTTAGAAAAACATACTTTTTTTCCCCAAAAACAGCATATATACAGTATTCATATTCTGTTAGCAAAAAAAGACTATATATATATATGCAGCATTCATATTCTGTTAGCAAAAAAATACTTTTTTGGCATTCTACAACATCTGTATTAGTAAGTGTGCAATTTAAAAACACACTTTTGAAAAACACACTTTTTTCCCCCCAAAAACAGTATATATACAGCATTCATATTCTGTTAGCAAAAAAAGACTATATATATATATATATATATATATATATATACAGCATTCATATTCTGTTATCAAAAAAACACTTTTTGGCAATCTACAACATCTGTATTAGTCAGTGTGCAATTTAAGCTAGAAATACACCCATCCTTTTCTGGGGTTTGAAAAACACACGTGTGATATTACAGTCTTATATACTGCTGTCAAATTCAGTCATTTGGGCACAAAAAATTTAGTTGGCAGCCTTTGATGCAGATGTCATTGTGAGATACACCCTTAATACATTTGGGTTACATTCAGAAATTTTAAATACCGCCATTTGGTGCACCAATATTGAATTCAGGCCTACAGAGGTTCAGGCCTTGTGAGATCCCCCTATACATACAGGGGTTTGAATTAGGCATTTGAAATACAGCCATTTAGTGCAAAGATATATTTACTTTAGGCCTACACTGATTCAGGGCGTGTGTGATTCCCCTATACATACAGAGGTTTGAATTAGGCATTTGAAATACAGCCATTTTAAATACAGCCATTTTGTGCAAAGATATATTTACTTCAGGCCTACACTGATTCAGGGCGTGTGTGATCCCCCCTATACATACAGGGGTTTGAATTAGGCATTTGAAATACAGCCATTTGAAATACAGCCATTTTAAATACAGCCATGTAGTGCAAAGATATATTTACTTCAGGCCTACACTGATTCAGAGCGTGTGTGATTCGTAGGGTTTCCGGCCAGTCATTCCCAAGTGGCTCCGAGGGTGGGTTCCTGCACACACAAACCCAAGGTACACAATTGTCCAGCCAGGGCACAGTTCTGAAGGATGACGAGGTGGAGGATGAGGAGGAGGAGATGGAGGAGGAGGAACCATGTTCACAGCAGGGTGGCACCCAGACCAGCTCATGGCCATCACTGGTGCGTGGATGGGGGGGATACAGAGGACACAGACGATACACTTTCCACAGAGAACAGCTTTTCATTGCCTCTGGGCAGCCTTGCACACATGAGCGATTACATCCTGCAGTGTCTCCGCAATGACCGCAGAGTTGCCCACATTCTAACTTGTGCTGATTACTGGGTGGCCACGCTGCTGGATCCCGTTACAAGGACAACGTACCGTCCTTAATTCCGTCACTGGAGCGTGATCGTAAGATGCGCGAGTACAAGCGCACGCTGGTAGACGTGCTGCTGGTGGCATTCCCACCTGACAGCGGGGGCACAGTGGAAGCACAAGGCGAAGGCAGAGGACAAGGAAGAGGTCGCCAACGCAGCTGGGGCAACGCCAGCACCTCAGAAGGCAGGGTTAGCATGGCCGACATGTGGAAAAGCTTTGTCAGCATGCCACAACAACCAGCACCACCTGCTGATATTGAACGTCTTAGCAGGAGACAGCATTTAACCAACATGGTGGAGCAGTATGTGTGCACATGCCTACACGTACTGAATGACGGGTCTGCCCCCTTCAACTTCTGGGTCTCCAAATTGGGCACATGGCCTGAGTTTGCCCTTTATGCCTTGGAGGTGCTGGCCTGCCTTGCAGCCAGTGTATTATCTGAACGTGTGTTTAGCACGGCAGGGGGCGTCATCACAGACAAGCGCAGCCGCCTGTCCACAGCCAATGGGGACATGATCACAATTATTAAAATGAACCAGGCATGGATCCTTCAGGACTTGTCCGTACCTTGAGCAGAATAGACATGTATACCGGCACTAAGCCATTGTTATACTGCAGTGCAATTGCTCATGTTTGTATTTTGGATATTTCACACTCTTTTGGAGTGTACCTTAATTTTACAAAATTAAATTAAAGCCAAAAACCTGTGTTGGCTATCTTGTCCTCCTCCACCGCCACTTCCACCTACTCCGCTGCGTCCACCGCCTCCTCAAACTGCTACTCTATATGGAACTCCAAATTTTTGGGTGTATAGTACCACTGCTATATCTAGTAGGCCGGTTAAAAAATAAATAAAAATTGTCATTAACATTTTATTGTGAAATTCACTAATTTTTGGGTAGGCCGGTTAAAAAAAAATAAAGAAATTGTCATTTACATTTTATAGTCAAATTCACCAATTTTTGGGTGTAATATACCCCTCTTCTACCTAGCTGACAGCTTAATAAATTTCAATAATTTTTCTTTTACATTTTTGGGTGACAATAAACAATTGTTTTCTGTCATAGACCCCTGCTCTACCAAGTAGACAGGTTAATTCACTTCAGTAATTTTTCTGTTACATTCTTGGGTTGACATTATACAATTTTAGACGTGAATAAACCCCTGCTCTGCATAGGTGACTATAGATGAATAAAATTTCGGAAATGCTTCTTTAATTGATGCGCGCCACCTCCTTTGATTCAATGCTTAAACTTAAACAAGTTGTACCACAGTTAAGCTTCAATACTTTGTTCCACGTTTCCGCTATACTCTTTTGTCCAACATTTCCACCTCAATAGCTTTTCCCACAATTCCGCTTGACTCTTTTGGCCCACATTTGAGCTTCTGCAATTTGTCCCACATTTGCACCTCAATAGTTTTCACACATTTATGCTCGATCCCAAATTTTTTTAATACATTTATCTCCTTTAAATTTGGTCTCTTTTTCTCACACTCCCTCTCTGGTCTGGAACTCTGATTCCCCTCCACCCGTGATCACCATGGTAGGTGCATAAAAGAACATCGAAAGTTGATAGAGCAGATATCAAATTGTGTGCACACGCCTACACACACTGACTGACAGGGGTCAGTCCCTGCAACTTCTGGAAGAGGGGTTAGGTGGTCACTTGGACTTAGCGCAACCTTTGCAACCTCTCTGACTAGTAATAGGTAAAATGTAATCTTTATTAATGAACATGCAACTTCTGGGTCTCCAAATTGGGCACATGGCCTGAGCTTACCCTTTACCCCTTGGAGGTGCTGGCCTGCCCTGCAGCCAGTGTATTGTCTAAACGTGTGTTTAGCATGACTGGAGGTGGTTATCACAGGTTAAATTTCCCAATGTTTTGGGGTGTACCCTAATTTAAAAAATAAAATTTAAAACCAAAAAGCAGTGAAGGCTACCTCCTCCTCCACCGCCTCCTCAACCTCCTACTCCATATGGACCTCGTCCTCCTAGATCAGGTATCCTCAAACTGCGGCCCTCCAGCTGTTGTAAAACTACAATTCCCACAATGCCCTGCTGTAGGCTGATACCTGTAGGCTGTTCGGGCATGCTGGGAGTTGTAGTTTTGCAACAGCTAGAGGGCTGCAGTTTGAGGATGCCTGTCCTAGATCAAGATTATTAATTTTTATTTTTACCTATTTAATGTTATTTAAAGTCATTTCCCTATCCACATTTGTTTGCAGAGCACTTGCCATGCTCTTAACAACATTTTGCTGGCAGTCGCAGCCCTCTAGCCCTTTCCATGACATTTTTACAGCCATTTTAGTGTTTAAAAGTTCGGGTCCCCATTGACTTCAATGGGGTTCGGGGTCAAGTTCGGGTCCCGAACTCTAACTTTTTTCCGAAGTTCGGCCGAACCCGTCGAACCCGAGCATCCAGGTGTCCGCTCAACTCCATTTATCAGTATTCACTTCTATACAGATCCATCTGTAGCAGTATACTGTCCTCTTTTGTGCTAATTACTTTTTATAGTTCAGTATTGTCTGCAAAAGTTGATATTTTATTGAGCAAACCTTCTACAAGAACACTGATAAATATATTGAAGACATTAGCACCCAATGCTGACCTCTGTTGTACCCCACCAGTAACAGTAACCAAATTTGAGCATGTGCTGTTAATAACCACTTAGTTCCTTCTACTAGCACATATGGACTTCTGCAGCATTGCTATCAGCTGTGGACAGAGTTAATGTTCCTTATATGTAAAAAAAATAAAATAACCAAGTCGATAGGAAAATAAATCTTTGTACAATACCTAAGATGTAAACTCCCACAGCTGTCCCGATGAGAAAACCAAGAGCAATGAGAAAGATAACCGTCTTCTGGATTTTGCATCTATCATCTTTGGACTTTGCTGGAGAAGACGTGCAAAATAATAGAGATATATTGTTACAAGGAGTCAAGGTACAGTATGGATCTAAAAAGATGACCATGTAATTCCACAATGTTACAGAAGACTGCCAGTTTAGACCTTGGAACACCATTGTGAAGTTTAGAGAATGAAAGCGGTTATACGGCTGATTTCATAGGTTGCATGTGTTATTGCAGTTCAGCTTCACGCACTCCAATGGAGCTGAGCTACAATACTGGACACAATCTGTGGACTGGTGTGGTGCTATTGATAGAAGAAAGCAGTCGTGTTTTTAGAATCTTTTACAACCTGTTTACAAGGGTTATCCCATGATTAATGTAAAAAAGTAAAAAAGGCATCATGTGGTACATGACAATCTCTTTCTTACAAAGCTAGAACCATTCCTGTACTTCACATGGATCCAGAGTGTTAAGCAAGTGGGTGTGGACCCACTGCACCGTTGACCACCTATACCCATGACTAAGTAACTACCTGGTCTTCACTAGAGCCTCTGATGGTAAGGATAGGCTTGGGCCATAAGGGTAGCTACCAGGTACCGCTCCAGAGTCAGTGGCAGCTGACCAGGGGGTTAAAGATACAGGTGAAAAAAAAAAGAAGAAAGACGTGGTCAGGAAGTCCGGAGTCAGGGCAGGCAGCTATCAAGAAAAGTCCATAATCGAAGTCCAAGGTCATGGGCAGTTGTCAATTAAGCATAGTCCGTTTAATCGAGAAGCAGGGTCTGGTACACAGTAAAGCAGAAACCTCCAAGCACCCTCACACAAGGAACTAGACTGGCTAGTGACCAAGATTGTCCAGGTGCCTTCCTAAAGCAGGAAGCGCCTTTGAATACATCCTGAAACACAGCCATAGGCTGAGGAGATAGAGGGTGTGTGCGTGTTGCCTCACAAAAGGAGGAGAGACATGCCTGTGCACACCCTAACAAACAGTACTTGACTCTAAGCAGGAAGGAAGAAAGCTCCGGCGCGGGGTAAAGATACAACAGTTTAATCTGCCAGCTGCCCATGCTTGTCAGTATGATGCACAGCAGCAGGGGGGAGTGAGGTAGCCCAGCGCCCGTGCCCACGTGTAGGTGCAACAGCGCAGACATGGAGCACTGGGTTAGCACAGAGATCTCCCCAATTATTGTGCCAATTTCTCACCTACACTTATTTCAATCTGACTGCTCAGGGGGCATGTCCTTGTTCAGGGAGTCCTTTTGCTGCAGCTGGTGCCAGTCAAATGATGGAACTGAGTATGTCTGTCCAGCTTAGTGAGGTGGACAGAGAAATAAGAAAAAGAACAGATGGCAGGAATTTCATTAAATAACTCAATGGTTATGCTAAATACTTAATTACATGCAATTACATCACTATTCAGACCCAGGTGCTATTTTGAAAAATGTAGATTATTTTTTGCTGGACAACCCCTTTAATCTACATACAAATATAGTAACTTTGTTGCTTTACAAATCTAGTACTGAGTTACAGATTGCGACACTCTGCTAAGTGTTAAAGGGGTTATCCAATTTCAAGAAACCCCCCCACATGTGTCGGGCCCCTCACCGATATTATACTTACCCGCTCCCAGCGCCGCTCCTGGTCCCCGCATGGCCACTGCTGCTTCTCCCTGCACACGGATTAAAACATCCGGTGTCGGGGGGAGCAGCCAATGGCAGACGGGGATGTGGACGATCCTCTCTAGCGTCACCCGCGATGCTAGGGAGGCTCGTCCCCGTCCCCATCTGCCATTGGCTGCTCCCCCCCCGACACCGGATTTTATAATCCGTGTGCAAGGATAAGCAGCTTCGGTGGTGCGGGGACCAGGAGCGGCGTCGGGAGCGGGGTAAGCATATTGCTGGTGAGGGGCCCCGCTTAAATTGGATAACCCCTTTAAGAATGTGCCTGTTGACATTGTTGATAACTGTTAGACAACAATCAGCAGCATTATGAATGCAGCTCTGGACTATAAATCAGGCTGTTACACAGTCAGGATCAGTACAACATAAGCAATGCACTGGATATGCAAAGTTACTTAAAAGGGGTGTCCGAGTTAAATAAAACTCAGGTAACTCCTGCACATGTGTTAAAATGATAAAAGAATCAATACTTTTCTCCTCACTTCATATGTGGTCCTCCCCGCTGATGTTTGTTTTCCTGGTAGCAGTGGTGATGTTCTGTGCACACAGGTCACTGCTGCAGCCAGTCGCTGATCAGCAGTGATGTTCCATGTACTGCTGAAGCAAGTGATTGGCTACAGCAGTGACCTGAGTGCATGGAACATCACCATTACAGCCAGGAAGATCAAGTCATCAGCGTGGAGGACTGGATCTCAGAGCTGGAAGCTGTTGGGAGAAAAGGGGTTCTTATTTTACCACATTTACAGGGGCAGCCAGAGTTTTTGTTCAACTCTGACAACTCCTATAACTTTCTCCATAGCTTTTTATGCAATTTTTAGATAAATAGATAAACTTGTAAATGGCTTACAGAGGTGGACACACTGTAAAAATGCTTCAAATAAAAAGGAGGTTGTCCAAAACGGAAGCTCACAACTTTTTTTTTTGTAAAGTTGGTCATACATTGGATGAACGTTGGTTGAACCAGTCAAGTTTACTGGGACTAGTTTACCATGTAATGCAGGGATTAGCAACCTCCGGCACCCCAGCTGTTCAGAAACTAAAACTCCGGGAATGCTTCATTTACTTCTATGGGAGTTAAAGAACAGCCAACCATGTTAGTTTGCAAGCTGGCAGCTTCAGTTTCACAACAGCTGGAGTCCCAAAGGTTGCTGATCCGTGATCTAATGTGTAGAGTGTGTGTGTGGGGGGGGGGGGGGTTGTCAATCAACTCTTCTCCGATGGCTGATGTTTGGCATATTACACTTTGCCTGATCCTTTGTTCTCGGGGGAGATAAGCCACTTCCACAGGTGTCTGGCAGAGGTTTAGTCCCTTTTAAGAACACATGCACACTTGGCTGAACCCGGAGTGCATTTGTATGAAGCAGTCGGAAGAGATCGCTGTCAGCTATCTACTATGTATGGTCAGCCAAAGTTTTCTACAGCAATCTTTGGTTTATATGATGTAACTTCCATGTTTCTAATTTCACAGCCTGATATTACTGCTATCCCTTCATTTCACACACAAAATAGAGAAAATGCAGTGAAATAATAATATGCAGAGCCCTAAGTAATAAACCTCATCATTCATGATCTTTAAAAGCCTATTGAGAATTTTATCTATTTCCATTGTTCATGTTGTCATGGCTTTTATTTTTTTAATATCTTTCCACAAAGGGATTCCGTCTAAATACCCATTATAAATTTTCCCTTTGATCGAACATTGTTACATTTAATGAGTATTGTAGGGATGAGATTGCATCTATCGCAAACCCCATTCTCCATGCTCAGTAAAATATTCTATCATGTTAGTGCATTGAGAAGGCGATATAAAATCTTCCAACGTCTCGGCTACTGCTAAGGGCAAGGCTTTGGACGGGAGACAATTACTGTACAGTAGATTGCCTTTTTTGGATGGCAGTATTGACTTACACATTCAGAAGGATTACCCTGTTAGACTGAATATGTCGAATTTACATTAGATTCCTAATTCACTCTGTGTGCGGTGGAGGATAGAGGCATAATAGATAAACACAGCGCCGCATGGTATACTATTGGATTGAGCACCGCTCAGCTGGGACCACCATCTGCAGCACGTGGATCCACCAAGTGGAAACATTATTATTACAGTCACACAGTCCTTACTCTGTCTCCTTCTTTTTTGCAATCCTCCAGGGTCTCATAGCGCTCTGCAGTCATTCCCCTATCTTAAATCTGCAGACAATTAATTACCGTAATCTCTGTCCTTTTATGAAAAATGTTTAATGACGGTGTCAATCACACTTACCATAAGTCACCTACAGTTATGATTTGGTATCTTGAACTGATCCCACTTGGTACATCCTTATGATGATAGGTCTGATTCACACCCATGCAAGTTAGTTTTCAAAATAACCCTTTAATGGTAGAGGAGCTCCCCCGGAGCTGCCTATTTCTTGTACCTCAGATGTTTTGACCTTTGTAGTAGTAAGTCTTAGTGTGAATAATAGAGGGTTTGCATAAACCATAACCATTAGGCAGGATTAGCCCAAAATGATTATGGGGACAATCTTACAGTCCGGCTTACAGTGTCCAGACAACATGTATTTTATGTCTGTCTTTGGATGAAAAACACTGGGGGACAGTTACAGTGCTAATCTATTTGCAACCTTTTATAGCTTAAATAGGTTGAAAATTTTGTCGCACGCCATTTGTGCAATAAAACTTGACTTTTCCCCGCTCACGCCACTTTTTCAAAGTGACGAGAAAAGGGGGAATGGATTGGGCGGAAAAGCGGGTGGCCTGGGAGGCCCATGCCGATTTATAGAAGAGGGCTGGCATTGAGTTAAGTCTGCCACATGGACTGCACCTCTATATAACTTTGCTGCTTCCTCCAGCAGTTCAGAGGGACTACAAACTGGCGTGAAAAACTCAGGTGTAAAAAAAGTCCCCTAATCTTTATTAGTACATATAATTTAACAAAAAAAATTAACCCTACTTTAAAAAAAGACATTAAAAATGGGGATGTGAACAAGCCCTAAGTGGCACACTATATGCCCTATAACATAACTGAAGGGATCCAGGAGCATCTTTCTACCATAGGATTTCATGATGATTAATTTGCTTAAATAGTAATATTAGTAATATTGCCTGTACTATAGTACCTACTGAATATGGGTCATTGATCTAGGTATTTTCCTAGTTACCATATTTGGAGCCAGATAGGAGGGATCTTTGCCTTCCTCTGGATCAACATTGAAGAATTATAAGACCATGGACATGATGGACTTAAAGGGACTGCAGAAGAAGAGCCTTCCTAGCATCACCCACGATGCTAGGAAGGCTCGTCCCCGTCGCAGCCTGCTATTGGCTGACTTCCCCTGTTGCCAGATGTTTTAACCTGTGCAACGGGGAGATGGAGTGGCGGCCGTGCGCGCATCAGAAGCAACGCGTGTGCCGGGATGCAAGGTAAGTACAACCTGTGTGAGGGGCCCGGGCATTAAAGGGGGCATTATAGGGATTGGATAACCCCTTTAATATATGTCTTATTTCAACCTTAAAGGGAATATGTCACAAGGAAATTCACTGATAAAGCAGCCACACTCTCTTGTAGGGCTAGCTCAGCTGAATGTAATAATACATTTAACTTAGTGATCCATTGCTTCATTCTGGAGAAAAAGTACTTTTAATCCATATGCAAATAATGACCTAAGTGCACCCCCGCTGGGTCCAAGCCAATTTGTGCACCCTTGCTCCTCCTGCTTCCTCTATAAGTCCCTCCCTCTGCTTCATGATTGACAGGGACAAGTATCCGCATAGACCTCGCAAGGGTGCACTTAAGTCTTCTTTTACATCTAGATTAAAAGTACTTTTTCTCTAGTTTCTCTGCACATGCATTGATATAAAATGAAAAGATTGCATGCTCAGGATTTAGAAGGGATTTGAGATTATATATTTTATGCTCTTCATTCACTTCTATGGCAAGCGCTCTCGGCTCTTTACGGAACTCCCATGGAAGTGAATTGAGAGCGCACCGTGACAGCACAGCCATCTTTCCATTCACCTCTATGGGAGTTCCGGAAATAGCAGAGCATGCTCGTTCAGCTCTTCTCAGAACTCCAATAGAAGTGAATGGAGGGTGGCTGCAGTGTGCATTGTACCCTCTTTCACTTTGGGTGTCCCATTCTAGAGATAGGTATGGGTCTTAAAAGTGGGATCTGCACCTGACATTGGTGGCTTATCCTAGTGCAGGGATCAGCAACCTTTGGCACTCCAGCTACTGTGAAACTACAACTCCCAGCATGCACACATACTTGTCTGTTCTTGTAACTCACATAGAATTGAAAAGAGAATTCTGGGAGTTGAAGTTTGTGAACAGCTGGGGTTCCAGAGGTTACTGATCCCTGTTCTAGTGATATGCCACCAATGTGTAAGATGGGCTAACCCCATAAATGGTTACAGTCTCTCAATGATGGAACAGACTTTGTTACAGGGAGCAGTTTAATTCGCTACACTGTCTTTGGCAACGAACAAAGATGAAACTCTTCCTTGAAGAGATAACAACTCACTCTCCCTCTGATTTGCATTGCAGCCAACACCTCTCTGCAATGACACTTTAGTCTCCTCATAGTGGCACCAATGTAGATGGGCCAGTCCTCACTGTGACTATGGGGTTCCCCAGCACACAGTAAAGGGAGGAGAGCACCCTTTCTTCCCCTTTGGGCATACCCTTTTTTAGGGACTTCTGTCTGGTGGTAGGTAGGGTGCCCTTGGTGTTGGTTTAGGGGCTTCCTCAAGGAGGTGCTGTGGAGAGGCAATGTTGTGTTAGTACAGGTTGGGAACGCCAGGCAATAATGAGACCAGGTTAGGAGTAGCAAGTCTACTGTACTTCACTGAAGCAACTCGGCAGATGGCACACACAGGCACTTGCAAAAGTGGGCTCAGTCTATACAGGTTGCATACAGTTTTCCCAAGGCTGTGCATAGGGATATAGGTCGTATAATGTTTACTTCTATAAGCCTCTTTCCAGTTAATCCAGGGAAACTTTCCAATTCAGCCAGGGGTGCAAATTCTTTCTCTCTCAATAAATTCTCACTCTCAATATAGCACTACAATAGCCAGCTTCACGTGTAGTCTTTTAACAGGTGGCCAGTCTGTCTCAGAAGTATGAAGTCCACAGCTAACATACATGTGTTACCTTCACTAACTTTTTCTCAATGCGCTGTCCCTTAAGATGGCCCTCAACCTTCTGTAAAGATTAGTGCTTATCTCCCTGAAAGGCTGGCTTGTCTTTTATAGTTGCTCTCAGTTCACAGTGCTGGTGCATCCCTATCTGCTGCTTCTCTTTGCAACTCTCCCTACACACACAGAATATAGCTCCTTACTCCTCGGCTAACTCTCACAGACTCTGTACTGCTTAAAGATCAGGAGGGTCGGACAAGCCAACCCCGCACCTAACAGCTGAATCTAGAGCCAGAATATTAACCCCTTCTTCCCTATACACACACTAAAATAACATCAACCACTTTAGCAGTAAAGCACGGGGCCAATGCAGGTGCTCTCAGATTTCTGTATCTCACTTAATCATAACCACTGCACACACGCCCTTATCCGTGGCAGTATCTCTGCCTTGTGACATGCAGTATAGCACTTTAGCAGTGAACCACCACATCACTGCAGGTGCTTCCAGGTTGATGTATCTCGCTTCACAACCACTGGGGCATACTCTTATCCATGGCAATAGCTATGCCTCAAGACATGCAGAATTGGACAGCATTGCACATGGTATCTCATACTACAGTATATTGCTTACAGGCTCACCTATCAATTTTTATAGGCTACTATCTAAATGTATAGACTAAGAGGATTCACTATACCCCACAGGTCTGGTTCCAAAGTATTTGTGGCATTCAAATTCTATTGCCCTAACAATTTCCTGAGGTCTTGTACCCTTATTTTCAGTACCAACCACCTCTACTAGTTCTCATAGAAATAACACTAGACCTGCGTCCAGCTGCAGCCACCAGCTTACTTTTCCATGTCTTGTCTCATACTGCACATACTGAACATGTGGCATGCATATAACTTTTTTTTATAGTTTTCTGACATACAAATTAGTTCACAAGAGCTCTGATATTGGGGCTGAACCTCTCTGTCCATCATAGCTTTAGTCCATTCCCTTTTTTCTCTTGTTTGATTGATGAGGCCTCTCTTCCCCGCAGCATTGTTCCTGGGTTCTTTGAGAACTAATTACATACATATTAAAAGACAATTTTTTAAAAGATTGCAGCATCATTTCTGTGAGATAAAGGTATTAGTATAATGTGGAGATGGAAAATAGGAGGCATTGTTGACAGTTTAAAAGTAAATTTACCACTGACAGACTCACTTTATAGGGTTTTTGCAAGATCTGGCAAACTATACTATTATTCATCTAGTAAATCCCCATCCCGTACTTGGTTGCAGCAATGACTCCACTGAGGACTACTGTAGCCAACCGATGACCCCAGCCCAGTCCTGGAAAACTACTTTAGGGTACAGGAACTTTCAAATCCAGTCTGCAAGTTGTTTGTATGTTCTACCCATGGGTTTTGTATGCACAGGTTTTCTCTTACATTTCAAAAATATACAGATAGGCAAATTGCCTTCCTATGAAACTGATCCTAGCATGTGTTGGGGTAGAGCTGACTTCCCAGTGAGTCATCCAATGACACAACTATCTATGCGCTTTGAGTGCCTGGGAGAAAAAGTGCATTACAAATGTTTGTCATTTTTATATGTGCGCTCTCATTTCACCTTCAGGGAGTCTTTTTAATTTCTACTATAAGGCCTCATGCACATGACCATAGCAGGTCCATGCCCGTGTTGCAGTCGGCAAACAGCGGGTCGGCAATATACGGCCACCAGCTATGTGCACACCGTATCACAGATGTAGACCCATTCACTTGAATGGGTCTGGAATTTGGTGCATTTTGAAAGCCTGAAAGCCTGCACCAGACCATATGTTCCAAATTCCAGAATAGGTCTGGAATTTGGAACATATGGTCTGGTGCGAAATTCGTACTGAATTTAGGGGTGTTCGTGACACGGACCCGAACCCGAACATTTACGTAAAAGTTCGGGTTCTTTGTTCGGGATTTCTATGGCGCATTTTGAAAGCCTGCAAAACCTGAAAGCCTGCACCAGACCATATGTTCCAAATTCCAGAATGGGTCTGGAATTTGGAACATATGGTCTGGTGCGATACAGAGGCCTGGATCGGAAGCCCATGGAAGCACTACTGAGCGCTACACATTATGTGGATGCCGATCACGGACCCCATTCAAGTGAATGGGTCCATGTCCGCAGATGTCGGCACGCGGTCAGTGCCCATGCATTGCAGACTGCAATTTGCGGTCCACAGCATAGGCATGGATCCGTTTTTTTGCAGAAATTTCAGCATGTCAGCAAAAAAATGGATTTAATAGGGCCATGTCCTGATTTTCACTGACAAGTATAGGACATGTTTAATTTTTTTTGCTGAGCCGTGCAATGGAAAAAAAGGACCTAATAGAAGTGAATGGGACAGCATCTAATCCGCAAAAAAACGGATCTGCAATTTTGCGGACAGCATACAGCTCTCTGAATCAGCCCTAGGCTGAGAAGAAGAGCAGTTGTTTATCTAATCACCCCCTCCAGCTAATCAGGATATTCGTTCTCTCTTTGACTCATATATTTACTATGAGCATCTGAATTGCAAAGATTTATGGTCTATTTAGTTCCAGTTAATATGTGAAAATGTGAGAGTGAAGACATCGGCATAAATTACATGGTGATGTATATTTTTATGGCCTGTGCTTTTCTTTTACTAATTTATTAAATACTAGAATAGCTTCTTCAGCTTTCTAGTATAAGCCGTAAAGCATGCAGTAATTCCAATAATTTGAGTGTCCTTGATAGGATCCCCCATGCAGGAGAGAGAAGCAAAATGGATGATGTATAGGGATGAGCGAACCCGAACTGTATACAGGGTGGGCCACTTATATGGATACACCTTAATAAAATGGGAATGGTTGGTGACATTAACTTCCTGTTTGTGGCACCTTAGTATATGTGAGGGGGGAAACTTTTCAAGATGGGTGGTGACCATGGCGGTCGTTTTGAAGTCGGCCATTTTGAATCCAACTTTTGTTTTCTCAATAGGAAGAGGGTCATGTGACACATCAAACTTATTGGGAATTTCACAAGAAAATCAATGGTGTGTTTGGTTTTAACATAACTTTATTCTTTCATGAGCTATTTCCAAGTTTCTCTTTGTTTACAGCCATTGACATGTCGCCGAGGTTAACACATGAGGAGCGGATAGAAATTGTGTTGATGTCTGGTGAACGCAGTAACCGGGTCATTCCAGCAGATTTCAATGCAAGACACCCTACGAGACCACCCATCTCCCATGCTACAGTTAGCAAACTGCTTGCTAAGTTTCGTGAAACTGGTTCAGTGTTGGATTTGCCAAAATGTGGACGCATGAAATCTGTCACTAATGAAGAAACATTTTGTGTCTCGTTGTGCGCTAGGACAGGCAGCCACCAAGTCCATTAATCCATCAATAGTAGTTTTTTTTTGCTATATCTTACATCAGGGGCTTGGCTGTGCTTATTGTCACCCCTAGAAACTCAGGATATAATTTTCTATTTTTTATTGAGAGGTGAAATTCACTTAAAAAAATAGCAATTCTCTAAATCTGGTGTTCCAGCTGTGGCTAGCCAAGTGTAATACTGTCTGGCAAAGAATATATATTTTTTTGTGGGGTGAAATTCCATTTCCAAAATAGCAATACCCTAAATCAGTGGTTTCTGCTGTGGCAGGACAAGTTTTATAGTGTCCGTCAAAGGATAGCTTTTGTTCTGGGGTGAAATTCAATTACCAAAATAGCAATAACATAAATCTGGTGTTCCAGCTGTGAATGGACAGGTTTCATAGTGTTCGTCAAAGGATATATTATTTTCAGGGGTGAAATTCAGTTGCAAAAATAGAAATACCGTAAATCTGGTGTTCCAGCTGTGACTGGACAAGTTTCATAGTGTCCAGCAAAGGATATATTATTTTCTGGGGTGAAATTCAGTTGCAAAAATAGAAATACCGTAAATCTGGTATTCAAGCTGTGACTAGACAAATTTCATAGTGTCCATCAAAGGATATATTATTTTCTGGGGTAAAATTCAGTTGCAAAAATAGCAATACCGTAAATTTGGTGTTCCAGCTGTGACTGGACAAGTTTCATAGTGTCCGTCAAGGGATATATTATTTTCTGGGGTGAAATTCAGTTGCAAAAATAGAAATACCGTAAATCTGGTGTTCCAGCTGTGACTGGACAAGTTTCATAGTGTCCGTCAAAGGATATATTATTTTCTGGGGTGTAATTCAATTGCAAATATAGAAATACCGTAAATCTGGTGTCCAAGTGTGACTGGACAAGTTTCATAGTGTCCGTCAAAGGATATATTATTTTCTGGGGTGAAATTCAATTGCCAAAATAGCAATACCCAAAATCTGGTGTTCCAGCTTTAGCAGGCCAAGTTTAAATCTGTCCTTAAAAGGGTATATTACACTCAGCGTGCATCTCCAAGTGTATTTCTTTCTGTTAAAGGGTATATTACACAAAGTGTTAAAATACAAGTGCTGAAAGCATAATCCTTTATATTTTTTTCGCACGCTACTGTGCATCTCCAAGTGTAAATCTGTCCGTAAAAGGATACCTTTCATCCAGGGCCTAAATACTAGGCCTACAATTGATATTCCCCTAAATCAGTGGTTACTGCTGTGCCTGGATTAGTGTAATACGGTACATAAATAAATAGGCAGATAGTGTTAGGTGCCTGTAAAAAAAGGCCTGAATTTGAAATCAATACATTGGGCCAAATATTTTTTTGGTGCTTGGTGAACGGTAACAATGAGGAAAACATCTAGTAAGGGACGACAGTGTGTTCACAACATTCACAACATTATCTCCCACCCAGTCTTCTGCAGAAAGCGCACAGGTGGCGCCTGAAAACCAAGCCCATCAGTCTGTCACATCACCCCCATGCATATCAGGGAAACTGTCTGAGCCTCAAGTTATGCAGCAGTCTTATGCTGTTTGAAGACCCAAGGGAATCCACCTAGCCCTTCCCCAGTGGTGATAGACATAGAATGCACTGACGCACAACAACTTATGTTTCCTGATGATGAGGACATGGGAATACCACCTCATCAGAGTCCGAACGTCTCTGATGATGACGAAACACAGGTGCCAACTGCTGTGTCTTTTTGCAGTGTGCAGACCGAACAGGAAGTCAGGGAGGAAGACTGTGTGGAAGATGATGCATGGGACAATAAGGTCCTAGACCCCACATAGAATGAAGGTCGTGCCACTGACTTTCATAGTTCAGAGGAAGAGGCAGTGGTGAGACCAAGCCAACAGCGTAGCAAAAGAGGTAGCAGGGGGCAAAAGCAGAACAGCTGCCGCCAAGAGAGTTCGCCTGCTACTGGCTACCGCCACCATGGACCGAGCACCCCAAAGGCAGCTTCAAAGAGTTCCCTGGCATGGGACTTCTTCAAACAATGTGCTGACGACAAGACCCGAGTGGTTTGCACACTGTGCCATCAGAGCCTGAAGCGAGGCAATAACGATCTGAACCTTAGCACAACCTTCATGACCAGGCATCTACATGCAAAGCATGAACTGCAGTGGAGTAAACACCTTAAAAACAAGGAACTCACTCAGGCTCCCCCTGCTCCCTCTTCTGCTGCTGCCTTAGCCTCTTCCTCCGCCTTGGGAGGAATGTTGGCAACCTGCCACCCACCAAACAGAGGATGTGTCACCAACACCACCACCTCCGTCACCAAGTATCTCCACCATGTCACACGGCAGCGTTCAGCTCTCCATCTCAACATTGGAGAGAAAGCGCAAATTCCCACCTATCCACCCTCGAGCCCTGGGCCTGAATGCCAGCATTTCTAAACTACTGGCCTTTGAAATTCTGTCATTCAGGCTGGTGGACACAGGCAGCTTCAAACAGCTGATGGCGATGGCTGTCCCACAGTATGTTGTTCCCAGCCGCCACTACTTCTCCAAGAGAGCTGTACCTTCCCTGCACAACCAAGTATCTGATAAAATCAAGTGTGCACAGCGCAACGCCATCTGTGGCAAGGTCCACCTAACCACAGATACGTGGACCAGTAAGCACAGCCAGGGACGCTATATCTCCCTAATGGCACACTGGGTAAATGTAGTGGTGGCTGGGCCCCAGCCGGAGAGTTCTTTGGCGCACGTCCTTCCGCCGCCAAGGATCGCAGGGCATCATTCTTTGTCTCCTGTAGCCTCATCCTCCTACTCGGCTTCCTCCTCCTCTGCTTCCACCTGCTCATCCAGTCAGCCACACACCTTCACCACCAACTTCAGCACAGCCCAGGGTAAACGTCAGCAGGCCGTTCTGAAACTCATATGTTTGGGGGACAGGCCCCACACCGCGCAGAAGTTGTGGCGGTGTATTGAACAACAGGCCAACGAGTTGTTGCTGCCGGTGGGCCTCAAGCCCGGCCTGGTGGTGTGTGATAATGGGCTAAATCTCGTCGCAGCTCTGGGACTAGCCGGTTTGACGCACATCCCTTGCCTGGCGCATGTGCTGAATTTGGTGGTGCAGAAATTCATTCACAACTACTCCGACATGTCAGAGCTGCTGCATAAAGTGCGGGCCGTCTGTGCGCGCTTCCGGCGTTCACATCCTGCCGCTGCTCGTCTGTCTGCGCTACAGCATAACTTCGGCCTTTCCGCTCACCGCCTCATATGCGACATGCCCACCAGGTGGAACCCCACCTTGCACATGCTGGAGAGACTGTGCGAGCAGCAGCAGACCATTGTGGAGTTTCAGCTGCAGCACGCACGGGTCAGTCCTACTGCGGAACAGCACCACTTCACCACCAATGATTGGGCCTCCATGCAAGACCTGTGTGTCCTGTTGCGCTGTTTCGAGTACTCCACCAACATGGCCAGTGGCGATGACACCGTTATCAGCGTTAAAATACCACTTATATGTCTCCTTGAGAAAACACTTAGGGCGATGATGGAAGAGGAGGTGGCCCAGGAGGAGGAGGAGGAGGAAGAGGGGTCATTTTTAGCACTTTCAAGCCAGTCTCTTAGAAGTGGCTCAGAGGGAGTTTTTTTGCAACAGCAGAGGCCAGGTACAAATGTGGCCTGCCAGGGCCCACTACTGGAGGACGAGGAGGATGAGGAGGAGGTGGAGGAGCTTGAGGATAAAGCATCTTCACGGCGGGATGGCATCCAACGCAGCTCGGGCCCATCACTGGTGTGTGGCTGGGGGGAAACGGAGGACAATGACGATACGCCTTCCACCGAGGACAACTTGTCCTTACCTCTGGGCAGCCTGGCACACATGAGCAACTACATGCTGCAGTGCCTGCGCAACGACAGCAGAGTTGTCCACATTTTAACGTGTGCGGACTACTGGGTTGCCACCCTGCTGGATCCCAATGTGCCCACCTTACTTCCTGCACTGGAGCGTGATAGGAAGATGTGCGAGTACAAGCGCACGTTGGTAGATGCGCTACTGAGAGCATTTGCAAATGTTACAGGGGAACAAGTGGAAGCCCAAGGCGAAGTCACCGGAGGAGCGAGAGGTCGCCAACACAGCTGTGTCACGGCCAGCTCCTCTGAGGGCAGGGTTAGCATGGCAGAGATGTGGAAAAGTTTTGGCACCACGCCACAGCTAACTGCACCACCACCTGATACGGAACGTGTTAGCAGGAGGCAGCATTTCACTAACATGGTGGAACAGTACGTGTGCACACCCTTCCACTTACTGACTGATGGTTCGGCCCATTCAACTTCTGGGTCTCCAAATAGTCCACGTGGTCAGAGCTAGCCTTTTATGCCTTGGAGGTGCTGGCCTGCCTGGCGGCCAGCGTTTTGTCTGAACATGTATTCAGCACGGCAGGTGGCGTCATTACTGACAAACGCAGATGCCTGTCCACAGCAAATGTGGACAATCTGACATTCATAAAAATGAACCAGGCATGGATCCCACAGGACCTGTCCCTCCCTTGTGCAGAATAGACATTTATAACTACCTCCCCTTAACCATATATTCTTGTACTCCATGGCACTTCTTTATTGAATCCTCTTTTTTTAATTTTACCATTATTTTGCGGGGCAACCCAAAGTTGAATGAACACCTCCTCCGTCTTGGTGCCAGGGGCCTATATATCTGAAAGTAGCCTTCTCCATTGGTGGGTGACTTGAAGCTTGATTCTCTGCTTTGGGACCTCTCTCCTCTATCTGGGTGCTGGGGCCTAAACAACTAAAAGGGGCCTTCTCAGTTGGTGGGTGACAGGATGCCTCTTTTGCTGCTATGGGACCTCTCTCCTATGTCTGGGTGTCAGGGGCCTAACTTTCACGTACTTTCTTGCTGTCTTGGTGGCAGACATTTAACTCCTTTTACTGTCTAATGACCACCCCATTGTCTGGGTGGCAGGGGCCTATATGTCGTTTAATCATTTGTTGTCTTGGTGGGCGATATTAAACCCTTTTTACTGTCTAATGACCGACCCATTGTCTGGGTGTAATGGTCCTATATGTCGTTTAATCATTTGTTGTTTTGGTGGGAGATATTAAACTCTTTTTACTGTCATGACCGCCCCATTGTCTGGGTGTCAGGGGCCTAAATTTCACGTACTTGCTTGCTGTCTTGGTGGCAGACATTTATCACTTTTTACTGTCTAATAACCGCCCCATTGTCTGGGTGTCAGGGGCCTATATGTCGTTTAATTATTTGTTGTCTTGGTGGGAGATATCAAACTTTTTTTTACTGTCTAATGACCGCCCCATTGTGTGGGTGTCAGGGGCCTAAATTTAACGTACTTGCTTGCTGTCTTGGTGGCAGACATTTAACACTTTTTACTGTCTAATGACTGCCCCATTGTGTGTGGCCTGTATCTCGTTTAATTGCTTGCTGTCTGGGTCAGAGACATTAAACTCTTTTTACTGTCAAATGACCTCTCCTCTGTCTGGGTGTCAGGGGCCTACATAAATGATAATGGCCTGTTCCATTGCAGGTTGACCTAAGACCATTGTTGCTGTTACGGGACTGCTCTCCTCTTTGCAGGTGCCATGGCCCTGAGTCTGTGAATGAGGCCTGTGGCACTGCAGGCAGACATGAATCCTTTTTGGCTGTGATGAGAACTTCAACTCCCATAGCATTCCCATTGCTCCCTTTGCCACCCCAACCTCCTATTCCACCTCCTCCTCCTCCAAGTTGCCAATTGATATTGGTTAATTTTTATTTATTTTATTTTAAGTCATTTCCCTATCCACATTTGTTTGCAGAGGATTTACCTACATTTTGCTGCCTTTTGCAGCCCTCTAGCCCTTTTCTGGACTATTTTACAGCTTTTTTAGTGTCCAAAAGTTCGGGTCCCCATTGACTTCAATGGGGTTCGGGGTGAAGTTTGGGTCGAGTTCGGATCACGAGCCTGAACATTTTTGGGAAGTTCGGCTGAACTTCTCGAACCCGAACATCCAGGTGTTCGCTCAACTCTAATGATGTACTACCCAATGAGAATTTTCCGGTTCCTTAACTTACTACTCCTTTGAAATCTTTCCAGTTACCTGTTTCTAGGGATTGCATCACTTCAAATTGATTTTCTTTGATTTTGATTGCAGTTTTGGTCCCATAGGCATTGCTGTGTATCATCATGTTGTGACCCTGTGCAGAGATTCATAATACATATTGGACTCTATAGGAAACAATGCACATTATATCAATTCTCAAATATAAGTACATGGACAACCAGACATCGCAATATGAAGAGATGAGCAGTGTTTTTAAAAATTCGATTTGGTTGCTTCACAGAATTTTTCCAAAAAATGTGCTTCATGACGAATTAATTAGTCACAGAGCTCGTTAAATTAGGTCTATCCCAGCCTGCAGTTAACCTTTAGGAAGACTGTATCTCAGTGTACATCATGAGCATTGCAGCAACACATAGCTAGTCCTTTCTGGTAGCGAAACAGTTACTGTATGTCAGAATGACAGGCAGGTCACATATATGGATGTGCGCATCATTGTGCAGGCCACAAACATTCCTAGCTGATCCCTAGGTATACAAAAAATATATATATATATATATTCAGTACAGACCAAAAGTTTGGACACACCTTCTCATTCAAAGAGTTTTTTTTATTTTCATGACTATGAAAATTGTAGATTCACACTGAAGGCATTAAAACTATGTATTAACACATGTGGAATTATATACATAACAAAAAAGTGTGAAACAACTGAAAATATGTCATATTCTAGGTTCTTCAAAGTAGCCATCTTTTGCTTTGATTACTGCTTTGCACACTCTTGGCATTCTCTTCATGAGCTTCAAGAGGTAGTCACCTGAAATGGTCTTCCAACAGTCTTGAAGGAGTTCCCAGAGATGCTTAGCACTTGTTGGCCCTTTTGCCTTCACTCTGCGGTCCAGCTCACCCCAAACCATCTCAATTGGGTTCAGGTCTGGTGACTGTGGAGGCCAGGTCATCTGGTGCAGCACCCTATCACTCTCCTTCATGGTCAAATAGCCCTTACACAGCCTGGAGGTGTGTTTGGGGTCATTGTCCTGTTGAAAAATAAATGATGGTCCAACTAAACGCAACCTGGATGGAATAGCATGCCGCTGCTAGATGCTGTGGCAGCCATGCTGGTTTAGTATGCCTCCAATTTTGAATAAATCCCCAACAGTGTCACCAGCAAAGCACCCCCACACCATCACACCTCCTCCTCCATGCTTCACGGTGGGAACCGTTCACCTTTTCTGCGTCGCACAAAGACACGGTGATTGGAACCAAAGAACTCAAATTTGGACTCATCAGACCAAAGCACAGATTTCCACTGGTCTAATGTCCATTCCTTGTGTTCTTTAGCCCAAACAAGTCTCTTCTGCTTGTTGCCTGTCCTTAGCAGTGTTTTCAATTCTACCATGAAGGCCTGATTCACACAGTCTCCTCTTAACAGTTGTTCTAGAGATGTGTCTGCTGCTAGAACTCTGTGTGGCATTGACCTGGTCTCTAATCTGAGCTGCTGTTAACCTGCGATTTCTGAGGCTGGTGACTTGGATGAACTTATCCTCCACAGCAGAGGTGACTCTTGGTCTTCCTTTCCTGGGGCGGTCCGCATGTGAGCCAGTTTCTTTGTAGCGCTTGATGGTTTTTGTGACTGCACCTGGGGACACTTTCAAAGTTTTCCCAATTTTTCGGACTGACTGACCTTTATTTCTTAAAGTAATGATGGCCACTCGTTTTTCTTTACTTAGCTGTTTCTTTCTTGCCATAATACAAATTCTAACAGTCTATTCAGTAGGACTATCAGCTGTGTATCCACCTGACTTCTCCACAACGCAACTGATGGTCCCAACCCCATTTATAAGGCAAGAAATCCCACTTATTAAACCTGACAGGGCACACCTGTGAAGTGAAAACCATTTCAGGTGACTACCTCTTGAAGCTCATCAAGAGAATGCCAAGAGTGTGCAAAGCAGTAATCAAAGCAAAAGGTGGCTACTTTAAAGAACCTAGAATATGACATATTTTCAGTTGTTTCACACTTTTTTGTTATGTATATAATTCCACATGTATTAATTCATAGTTTTGATGCCTTTAGTGTGAATCTACAATTTTCATAGTCATGAAAATTAAGAAAACTCTTTGAAAACTGTCAGTATTTGGTCAGCATTTGATCAGTATTTGTGAGGCAAAAACAGGAGTGAGTCCAAAACAGAGATAACATATGATGGAAATATTTTCATGTCTCCTGTGTTTTGGACCCACTACTGTTTTTGGCCTCATGTACACGGCTGTGCCCCTATTGCGGTCTGCAAAACAGTTGGTTCGCAATATATGGGCTCTGGCCGTATGTACACCACAATCCAGAGGGTGGGGTGCGGAACGGAGGCATGGACATCGCCTCATCGCCCTCCTAGTGCTTCCATGGGGTTTCTATCTGTGCCTCCACACCACAAAAGAATAGACATGTTAAATTTTCATGAGTTTAGGCCAATTGCCACTTAAATCAGTTTCATTCAGATGGAAAAGAAGTGATGCATGCAGGACTTTAATGGCCTCTATTACACGGTCAGTATTTGGTCAGTTCATTGCATCAGTAATTTAGCAGTATTGGTAAGGCAAAAACAGGAGTCGGTCTAAAACATCCTGAAACAACAGGACACATTTTTTTGTGATGTCAACATGGCCAAATAGGGACACTAGTGGCCCCGTAACAAACTGGTGAGAGTGGCAACAGAATGAAGTGTCATCAAAGTGGCCATGTAACTAAGTGGTGAGGGTGGGAACAGCATGAAGATTCACAATAGTGGCCCCGGAACAGAGTGGGGAGGGGGAAACAGCAGTGACAGTAACAAAACAGCATGGTGGCAGATTACAGTAGGGGCAGATGGCAGTAGAGGCAGCAAGTGTGTGGTATAATGCGGATGGCAGTATTAGAATAGTGGCAGCATCACGTGTGCAGAAGTAAAGGGCCATTTGTCACAATGTTGCAGCACACTACAGTTAGATCATTAATGCCAGGGTGATCTAGTCTGTTGTGTATCTGGAAATCCTGGTTGATCCAGGCCTGATTAGCTTCTCAACATTTTGTGTTGAAAGGCGAGTTCTCTTTGGGGTAACTTTGCCACCCGCCACATTAAACACTCTTTTTGATACTACACTACTGGCCGGGCAGGAAAGCTTGCCCAGGGCAAACTCGGACAGTTGCGGCCACAATTCAAGTTTGGCTGCATAGTAGTCCAAGGGATCTTGGATCTGGGGTGACAGGGTGCAGCCCAAGTATTCCACCACATCAGAGTGGTGCTCCTGCCCCCCACCCCCTCCAGCAATCATGGCAGTGGAGTGTGAGTTCATATGGTCCCCCCTGTTAGACCTTTGCAAGGATGGGTGATCGCACACAGGCATTAACCAAACGGTTACAATAGATGCCTCTATAGTAGCTGAGTTTTTCATACCTCCCAGAAGGTGTAAAAAAGGCCCCCATTTTGGACCAGTAGCAAGGGTCAAACATTGTCGAGAGCCAGTACTCATTCCTCTGCCTAATGGTAAGCATGCATCTGGCCATTTATGCAAGGGATTCAGAGGGACTCCCTGCCTCCTTCTCCACTGCATACTGCCACGGTCTGTCTGGGTCATCTTCCTTATCACCCTCTAGCTCCTTATGCTCCTCTTGCTTGGGCAGATAAACCACATAAGTTTGTATATAATTCTTGAGTGTCTATGTCCTTCTCCTGTGCCAGTTCAGCCACCAAAGGGCTCAGGTGGCTATGAGATTTAGGCACCACGTCTTCTATCCTCTCGCCATTCAGATCTATCAGCATCCCCTCCAGGATGTGAAGGAGTGGAATGATATCATTCATTCCATAGTCCTGGCGACTGACAAATAAAGTGGCCTCCTCAAAGGGCCTGAGCAAATAGCAGGTGTCATGCATGAGCTGCCACTGTCTCAAAGTTATTCTGGGTAGTAGTCGTGTCCATCTGCATCATCAAGAAATCAGTCACGGATTGTCTCTGCTCATACAGTCGATCCAACATATGGAGGGCAGAGTTCCAACGTGTGGAAACATTACATATTAGGCGATGTAGGGGAACACCATTCTGCCTTTGCAGTTCAAGGAGGGCATTTTTTCTTGGTAAGAGTGACTGAAGTGCATGCACAGTTTCCTTGACATTTCAAGATGACTTGCAGTTGGGTGGAAGACTTCAGGAAGTGGGTGACAACCAGATTTAAGACATCCGCCATGCAGGGTGCATGGTTCAGCCCTCCCTGATGCAGTGCAGACAGAATGTTCTTCCTGTTATCGGTTACCATGGTTCCTATCTCCATTTCACGAGTACACAGCCAGGATTCGATTTCTTGGTTAACAATGTGGAGAAGTTAATTCCCAGTGTGACTCCGTTCGTCCAGGCTGACCAGGTGCATAACTGTGTGACAACACTGTGCTTTGTATAGGTAGTATGCTGGCGGACCACTCTGAACTGTGCCTACAGTGAAGGCTAATGACAAGACAAGATAAGGAGGCAGAGGATAAGGAGGCAGAGGAGGCAGATAAGATAAGGAGGCAGAGGAGGAGACTAGCGCAGAAATCCCACAATTAAAACGTGGAGGAGCGCATACTGTTGTCTCTTTGCAATTGATGAGGAGTAGAAGGAGGAGTAGACAAAGGGATGGAACGACAGCTTCCTTCTGCTGAGGTTGAGGAGCCCTGACTGCTGGAGAAGCCATGCGGGCCGCTTGGAGATGCAGCTGTTGCTGCATCATGCTGTACTACTAAATTAGTACCACCGTTTTTCCAAGCGACTTTATGGTAACACTCCATGTGTTGACGTATGGCCATGGTTACAACATTAGCACCCTGACAGTGCTTCACCTTCTGCCCATATTTCCTGCATACCACCACGCTAACGTTCTCCAGTGACTTGATAAAGACTTCCCACACTGCTGAGAATGGCATTTTACCCCCAACACTCAGTGCTGCCTGCCTGTCGCTGCCCTTATGAAGCTGTGCAGTCATAGTTGTTTACTGACAGGTAGGCTCCGGAGTAGCAGCTGGTCTATCCCCGGGTGCCTTTGGCTTCAGATCTCCCACTATTTCCACCCTGCTGGCTCATCGACATGCTACCACCCTGATGCTGTCACCCGGGCCAGCTGCCACTCTCACCCCCTGTTGAGGATGATTCCACCTCTTCACCCGGCTCCCACGTGTGATCGCCTGCATCACCATTGACTAATGTCTGTTCGTCACTTATGTCACCCTCACCAATCTCATGGCCACATCCCTGTATGCTCACAATATGTACTCCCACCCGATTGTCATCATCACTAAGGAAGGAAGCAGTTGACCTCTCTTCCAAGTCTATGCTGGCATGTAGATGCTTACTGTTCTTACTAAGCTCTTCCTTGCTTAAAAGTGGAGCAGAAACAGCAGCATGCATTACTTCCTGAGGAGAAGGAGCATCAAAAGAAAGAGGCAGTTGCAGGACAGGTGGGGGCACAGAGGTTGTTCCTGAGCCATGCCAACTAAATGTGGTGTCAGAAGAACCCACCGATTCCTGCCTGTGTGTATCAGTTGTCACCTGAGATGATGTTGAAGAGTGAGTCAACCATTCCAGTACAGCTAGATTGTTAGTCAAAACCCGACCAGAGGATGACAATGACAGCTTTGGCCGTTGCTGTGGCTGCTGCTACCACTACCCCTTCTTCTGCTGCTACTTGTGCTGGCTACGGCAACATTTTTGCCACCACCCGTTGCTTTTGAGGGCCCAGGCAACTGTCTGTTGGCCATAGTGTATAGTAACTGTATCAGTAAAGTAACAGATAGAGTATGAATGTCGCAGCAGTTGAACTAAAAAAATGCACCTTTATATTAGGCCTCCTATTTACAATGAGTCTGATGCACAGTACGTCTATGTATACCTGCACAGAGTAATTATTAATGGCGCAGCAGATGAACTAGGTAAACAAGTCTATATTTTAGACCAGCTGTTGAGACGAAGTCTGATGCACAGTAAGTCTATGTATAACAGAACAGTTTAAGTATAAATGGTGCAACAGATGAACTATATAAAAGTGCCTATATGTATATTAGACCACCTGTTGACAATGTGTCTAATGCACAGTAAAATCTATGTATAACTGAACAGATTAATCATTAATGGCGCAGCAGATGAACTAGGTAAACATTCCTATATATTAGACAAGCTCTTTAGACTAATTCTGATGCACAGTAAGTCTATATATAACAGAATAGATTAATTATGAATGGTGCAGCAGATGAACCACGTACACACACCTATATATTACACTGCATGTTGAGACTAAGTCTGATGCACCATAAGTCTATGTATAACAGAACAGATTAAGAATTAATGGCACAGTAGTGGAACAAGATGAACTGAGCAAATACACAAAGCCTGCACTGTCCCTGTGCTCTCCCTACAGTGTCTGAAAACTCTCCCTACGATCTCTTTATACTGTCACTTTACTGTCCCTATTTAAGATTCTACAATTAAAAGATTTGTTAAACACTGTGCCTAGCACTTGTTACGTGTCTCCCTTTGCTTAGTTCACAGAAAATTGCAGAGACTTGGCAGGAGAAGGCTATTTATAGGGCTGTGACATCATAGGGGATAGCCATCTGCTAATTTGCTGACTGCACGGCTTTATGGGTTATATTGCATTTCCAGGCTTCTTAGTTTCAGTTTGTAATATGTGTATCCACCTTTTTAGGAAAATTCATTACTACGAAACAAGAGGAAATTCGTTAAATCGGATTTTCCCTTAAATTCGGATAGAAGTCAACTCATTTCACTTTGATTTGCTCAACACTAATCTGTGGTAATGTTGAGCAAATCGATTCTACTGCTTTGGATAAATCCGGAATTTTCCAAAAAGTTTGGATCCTAACAAAATCAAATCTTTTATGAGAGAGACAAAAAATATGCATGATGAGTATTGTATGCCAGGTGACACCTACACTTGTTTTTTTTAGGAAGAATATATGAAAATGTACATATCTTAATTAGTATAATATGAGACAAGATTAGCTTTCTTTTTTGGAAGAAAAGTAGAGTTAAGCGAACCTGAACTGTAAAGTTCAGGTTCGTGCCGAATTTGGGGATTTTTGGCACCCGGACCCGAACCCGACCATTTTCGTAATTGTTCGTTGTTCGGTGGATTTTATAGAACTTGTTGAAAAGCTGCTGGGCAGCCAATCAACAAGTGTCTAACTACTTTGCCCTTAAAAGCCATCACAGCCATGCCTAGTAATGGGATGGCTGTGATTGGCTAAGTGTAGCATGTGACCCAGCCTCTATATAAGCTGGAGTTACTTAACGCCGTACGTCACTCTGCTGCTCTTAGTGTAGGGACAGGTTGCTGCTGGTGCTCTCAGGGAGAGAATAGGAAACAAGCTTAGCTGATAATATCTGATATCAGAAATGTGTTCACTCAGCGATCTACAACCTTTTTTATTCTTGTTGGTGCAATGGCAGTTTTTTTTTATGAGGCCAGTGACAAAGACTTTTATATTTCTGTGAGTGGTTGGCGTCGGCGGCCATTTTGTGCAAGTGAGGTGCACTTGCAGCTGCATATGTGCCAGGGACAGTTTTTGAATCCAGTCTTTTTAAGTGCATCTGCACTGCATATCTGGCTGGGGAAGGCTGTTACTCTCTTTGTGATTTTAGGGACCTAGGGGGTGACAATTTTGTTCTGTAAAGTACCCCTGTGCTGCATAAATTCTTGCCATTAATTCTATAAATCCATCAGATTCTGGGCATTCTTTTTTGTTCTAATAAGTACATTTGCTCTGTGCACTACATTTGGGTAGTAGTCGTGTCCATCTGCATCATCAAGAAATCAGTCACGGATTTTCTCTGCTCATACAGTCGGTCCAACATATGGAGGGCAGAGTTCCAACGTGTGGAAACATTGCATATTAGGCGATGTAGGGGAACACAATTTCTTGGTAAGAGTGACTGAAGTGCATGCACAGTTTCCTTGACATTTCAAGATGACTTGCAGTTGGGTGGAAGACTTCAGGAAGTGGGTGACAACCAGATTTAAGACATCCGCCATGCAGGGTGCATGGTTCAGCCCTCCCTGATGCAGTTCAGACAGAATGTTCTTCCCGTTATCGGTTACCATGTTTCCTATCTCCATTTCACGAGACATGAACATTCTAAACCTGAGAACAACCTGCATGACCAGGCATCTAAGTGCAAGGCATAAGCTGCAGTGGAGGAAACACCTCCAAAACCAAGAAAAGTCTCTGGCTCCTCCTGCTCCCTCTTCTGCTGCAATCTCGGCCTCTTCATCCACCTCTGAAATGACAGACGGAGGATGTGACACCAACGCCA
Source organism: Bufotes viridis (assembly GCA_033119425.1). Lineage (NCBI taxonomy): Eukaryota > Metazoa > Chordata > Amphibia > Anura > Bufonidae > Bufotes > Bufotes viridis. Next base: position 544,510,635 of record CM065590.1, on the reverse strand, counting down.
CCACGTCCGTCAACTTCAACAAGCACCACCACAGTGTCCCATGGCAGGGTTCAGCTTCCATCTCCCTAACACTGGATCGAAAAATAGGAAGTACCCCCCTACCCAGCTGCGATCCATGGTCCTAAATGCCAGCATTTCAAAATTGCTGGACTTTGAAATGCTGTCATTCCGTCTGGTGGAGACGGAGAGTTTTAAAAACCTTATGGTGGCGGCAGTCCCACAGTACGTTGGTCCAAGCTGCCACTACTTTTCCAGGGGAGCCATCCCTTACCTGCACAAGCAAGTGATGGACAAAATAAGGTGTGGACTGCGCAACGCCATCTGTGGCAAGGTCCACATAACTACCAATACATGGACCAGTAAGCACAGCCAGGGCCTCCCTATTAACACACTTGGTAAATGCAGTGGTGGCAGGGCCTGAGGTGGATAGCTATTTGGCACATGTCCTTCTGCCCTCGAGAATTTCAGGGCATTTCTCTTTGCCTCCTGTTGCCTCCTCCTCCTACTCCTCTTCCTCCTCTACCACCTCCTCATCCTCTCAGCATAACACCTTCAACACCAACTTCAGCAGAGCCAGGGGAAAACGACAGCAGGCAGTTTTTAAACTCATCTATTTGGGAGACAAACCCCCCACCACGCAGGAGCTTTGGACGGGCCTGGAACAACAAACCAATGAGTGGTTGGTGCCACTGAGCCTCAAACCCGGCCTGGTGGTGTGCGATAAGGGACGAAATCTCGTAGCAGCTATGGGCCTAGCCGGTTTGACGCACATCCCTTGCCTGGCGCATGTGCTGAATTTGGTGGTGCAGAGATTCCTGAAAAACTACCCCGATATGTCAGAGCTGCTGCAGAAAGTGCGAGCCGTCTGTGCTCGCTTTCGGCGTTCTCATCCTGCTGCTGCTCGCCTGTCTGCGCTGCAGCGTAACTTGGCCTTCCACCTCATATGCGACGTGCCCACAAGGTGGAACTCCACCTTGCATATGCTGGAGAGACTGTGTGAGCAGCATCAGGCGATAGTGGAGTTTCAACTGCAGCACGCACGGGTCAGTCGCTCTGCCACTGCCACTGAGTGGACCTCTATGCGAGATCTGTGTGCCTTGTTGCACTGTTTCGACTACTCCACCAACATGGCCAGTGCGGATGATGCCGTTCTCACTTCTCAGCGTTATTATCCCACTTCTATGTCTTCTTGGAAAATCGCTTCGGGCGATGATGGAGGAAGATGTCTCACAGCAGGAAGAGGAGAAGGAAGAGGGATCATTTCAATGGTTATCAGGCCAGTCATTCACAGGTGTCTAGGAGGGTGGGTTCCTGCACCAACATAGGCCAGGTACACAATTGTCCAGCCAGGGCACAGTTCTGGAGGAGGAGGAACTGTGTTCACAGCAGGGTGGTATCCAAAGCAGCTCATGGGCATCACTTGTGCGTGGCTGGGGGGATACAGAGGACACAGACGATACTCCTCCCACAGAAGACAGCTTGTCCTTGACTCTGGAAAGCCTGGCACACATTAGCGACTACATGCTGCAGTGCCTGCGCAACGACAGCTGAGTTGCCCACATTATACCTTGTATTGATTACTGGGTGGCCACCCTGCTGGATCTCGTTAGAAGGACAACCTGCCGTCCCTAATTCCCCAACTGGAGCGTGATTGCAAGACGTGCGAGTACAAGCGCATACTGGTAGACGTGCTGCTGATGGCATTCAGTGGAAGCAAAAGGCGAAGGCAGGGGAGGAGTAAGAGGTCGTCAATGCAGTCAGGGCACCGCCAGCACCTCAGAAGGCAGGGTTAGCATGGCCAAAATGTGGAAAAGCTTTGTCACCACGCCACAACAACCAGCACCACCAGCTAATACGCAATGTCTTAGCAGGAGGCAGCATTTCAGCAACATGGTGGAGCAGGATGTGTGCACACTCCTACATGTACTGACTGATTGGTCTTCCCCATTCAACTTCTGGGTCTCCAAATTGGGCACATGGCCTGAGCTTTCCCTTTATGCCTTGGAGGTGCTTGCCTAACCTGCAGCCAGTGTATTGTCAGCCCTTTAGACTTCTTATAATAGAAACAACCTCCCCAAAAATCCCCAGTTACTCCCATATCCTCAAGGTTTATTAATAAAGGTTTTGGCGCGGTCCTATTCAGATATACTCAGATACAGCACCTTGTGATTGTGTCTGTGCTATCGGCATAGGCGTGCGCACGGGGTGTGCCGGGTGTGCCTGGGCACACCCTAATCATCACCTCCATGCTGCAGTGCCATCTACAACTCCTGAAACGGACCGTTCTCATAGGCTTCAGGCTAGTGGTCTGAAGCCTATGAGACAACAGAGCGCTAGAATGGAGTTGCTCCAGGGAGGTATGATGTCGTAGGAAGAGTCTCATCATCCAGGGGGCGGGGCCTCACAATGGAGATTCTACAGAGCCCATTGCAGGAGAGAGGAGCAGAAGCTGCAGGTCGGTGAGTGGAGGATAAAAGTGATTGCTATGTTTACTGGGGGGCTGTATATTAAAGGGGTCGGAAGGGGGTGATATTATTTCCAGGGGACTGTATGTTGGAGGGGCTGCAGGTGGGGGTGATATTATTTACATGGGGCTGTATGCTGGAGGGGCTGCAGGCAGGGTGAAGGTGATGTTATTTACATGGCACTGTATGCTGGAGGGGCTGCAGACAGGGGAAAGGTGATATGATTTACATGGGACTGTATGCTGGAGGGCTGCAGGCAGGGGTGATATTATTTACATGGGACTGTATGCTGGAGGGACTGCAGGCAGGGGTGATATTATTTAAATGGGACTGTATGCTGGAGGGGCTGCAGGCGGGGGGATATTATTTACATGGGACTGTTATGACTGTTGTGTTTACTTTGGGGGCATTTTGCAGGGGCTGAAGGGAGGAGGAACAATCCTTGTACTGGAGACTGTGTGTTTGAGGGGTCTGAAGAGGGGTAGGGGATATTATTTACATGGGGACTGTATGCTGGAAGGGCTGAAGGCAGGGGAGTTTTATATTTTACATGGGACTGTATGTTGGAGGGGCTGAAGGCGAGGAGTGATGTATTTTACATGGGACTGTATGCTGGAGGGGCTGAAGGGCGCCATAATTATTACTATTAAGGTCCATTCACACGTCTGTAGTGTTTTGCGGATCCGCAGTACACCCGGCTGGCACCCCAATAGAACAGCCTATTCTTGACCCCAGCTTTGGACAAGAATAGGACATCTTCCATTTTTTCCGGAGCCGCGGACTAGAAGTTTGGCAGGCCGCTCCAGAAATATGGATGTGAAGAACACACTGTGTGCTTTCCACATCCATTCCGTCTCCAAAGAGAATGAATGGGTCTGCTCTAGGGGTGGGCGATATGGGCGATATAGACAATATGCGATATGAATTTGTGCTACGATATCGATTTCATCTATATCGCGGTAGAACATGGTATGCGCCACTCTCGGCGCATACCATGTTCTCCTGAGCCGGAACAGTGGAGAAGGAGGGAGTCCCTCCCTCCCCACTGCGTGCGACTGCCACTGGCCACCTATGAGAGCAGAGGAGGGGAGGGACTGTGGCCACTGCCACCAATGAGAGCAGAGGAGGGGCGGGACTGCGGCCACTGCCACCAATGGGAGCATAGGAGGGGCGGGACTGTGGCCACTGACACCAATGAATGACTGAATAGCAACGTAGCCTGCATGTGCTGGCCATATCCCATACCCGGCCTCTATGACTGCATGCTGCGATCAGCCGCAATTAACCTCTCAGGTTCATAGAGGCCCAGCATGGGATATGGCCGACACATGCAGGCATATAGAACCTTTCATTAGTTTGAACTTCATTACTTAGGTAGCGGCACATAGGGCATATATGGGGCACTTACTATTATATCTGTGAGGGGCCCCGTTCGCCCGCTCTGGCCCCCGCTACATGGTGGGAACAGCAGGGAGGAGACATCAGCCTCTCTCCCTGGGCGTTCCTTCTCCCTGTCTGCAGCACTGTCCAATAACAGCGCAGAATGTCACAGGCAGGGAGAAGGAACGCCCAGGGACAGAGGCTGATATCTCCTCCCTGGTGTTCCCACCATGTAACGGGGGCCAGAGCGGGCGAACGGGGCCCCTCACAGATATAATAGGGCATATATGGGGCACTTACTATGTGCCGCTACTTAAGTAATACAGTTCAAACTAATGAAAGGTCCTATACGACTGCCCCCCGATCATTGGTGGCAGTGATCGGAGCCTCAGCAGTGTAATGCTGGGGCTCAGATCGGTTACCATGGCAACCAGGATGCTACTGATGTCCTGGCTGCCATAGTCAGCTCCCTGCTGCTGTGTGCCCAGAGCACAGGGCAGCAGGGACAGTGTGAGGTCCTATTCACCTTCATAGATCTTTATTAGGGTACATAGGAAAAGGGTTCTAGCCCCCAAGAGGGCTAATAGTAAATAAAAAGTTGAAAAAAAAAAAGTTTAACCCCCCCCCCCCCATATAGAAAATATATATTGCATATCGCACATGATTCATAATATATCGCAATATGAATTTTAGGCCATATCGCCAACCCCTAGTCCGCACCCGTTCTGCACAATTTACAGAGCATATGCAGACACATTCTGCGGACGTGTGAATGAAGCCTAATACAGCGGGGGCCATTATAATATTAAGAATAATAATAACACAGCGGGGCCATTATATATTATAATTTTACAGAGGGGCCAGGGCATTATACTTATGGGCACTACGGAGGGAGGGGAGGTCTGTTATCTGAGGATAATAGTACAGTGATGAATCTAAGAAAAATTCTGTCGACCCATGCTACACCACTGGAACTCTGCCCTGGCTGAGAGTCACTCCCCATATAAGTTAGTTATATAACGTTAAGTTAATGCATAAAGTATGTTCCCTGCTGCTTGCTACCCCTCCTCATTTATACCCCTGTATAATGTACCCTGATACCCCTCAGTTATATGATACCGTGTAACTGAGGGGTATCAGGATAAATTACAGGGGGTAATATAACTGAGCAGGGCTATTGGGTACATTATTATACAGGGTAATATAACTGAGGAGGGCTATCTCAGGGGACATGATAAAGGGGTAATATAACTAATATAATATAAGTTATCTTACCCCTGTATAATGTCCCTGATAGCCCTCCTCAGTTATATTAGGCCTCTTTCACACTTAGCGTTCTGAGGATCCGGCAGGCACTTCCGTCCCGCCGGATCCGTCAGAACGCAAGTCGCCTGAAGCATTAGAAGACTGATCAGGATCCTGATCAGTCTTCGAATTGCTTTCAGGTTACTATGGCAGCCAGGACGCTATTAAAGTCCTGGTTGCCATAGTAGTAGGGGGAGCGGTATACTTACAGTCCGTGCGGCTCCCGGGGCGCTCCAGAATGAAGTCAGAGCGCCCCATGCGCATGGATCACGCGATCCATGCGTGTAGGGCGCCCTGACGTCACTCTGGAGCGCCCCAGGAGCCGCATGTTTGGTAAGTATACTGCTCCCCACTCCCCACTACACTTTACCATGGCAACTAGGACTTTAGCGTCCTGGCTGCCATGGTAACCATTGAGAAAAAGCTAAGCGTTGGATCCGGCGATGCGCCCGAACGACGTTAGCTTAAGGCGGATCCGGATTAATGCCTTTCAATGGGCATTAATTCCGGATCCGACCTTGCAGCAAATGTTTAAGATTTTTGGTCGGAGCAAAAGCGCAGCATGCTGTGGTATTTTCTCCGGCCAAACAACGTTCGGTCCTGAACTGAAGACATCCTAATGCATCCTGAACGGATTTCTCTCCATTCAGAATGCATTGGGATAATCCTGATCAGGATTTTTCCGGCATAGAGCTCCGACGGCGGAACTCTATGCCGGAAAACAAATACCCGTGTGTGAAAGAGCCCTTACTCCTGTATAATTTACCCTGATACCCTTTAGTTATATTACCCCTTTATAATAATGTACCCTGATACCCCTTAGTGTATTTGTGTATATATATGTGTATGTGTATATAATATATATACATACGCGCGTGCGTGTGTTTTTTTTGCTTTAGGGTGCACACCCTAATGCAATTGGCTGCGCACGCCTATGGCTATCGGCCGATTGATTAAATTATTTAATATTGATTACTTTGTACCTGAACATTAAACTACTCTAACATACATAACTGTATTCTAGATTCAGTGTATCTGATAGCAGTGGGTATGGCTGAAATGGATGGGGTGTCCATATACCATGAAAATAGAAAAGTACGCAATGTTTTAGTGCTTAAAGAATATACAGTAATTTGCACAATGCATTATTAGAAATACAGATCTATAGCATGTTAGTTTTTATATTTGACATGTTTATTGTAGGACAGATTTTTTTTATGTAGATGGATGGGTAGATCATGAGGACAGCTCTGTGTGCATGGATTTGTAGAAATATGTGCAAAAGATTATGGGGTTCTGTAAAATGTAGAATCAGTAATGCAATTTATAATATCCAGAAGATGGGGATATAGAAATATGTTCACCGCTTCCACTCTGAGAATAACAGAAATGTTCCTCCTTTTCCATTTTAACATGCAGCTGACTGTAGTTTTTCTAATGTCAAAGTGATAAGAATGAAAGCTATCAGTGCTGTCTTTTAGATGGATAGCATTTGATTTCTACATAATAGCTTATAGTAAAAGGTATCATAATCTTATTATCCATCTATATGTGCTTACTGATAAGAAAATAGGACCATTCTCAGAATCTTATTTCTTTTCCTTTGTACAGAATCGTGTTCAGTTTTCTGATAGGGTAAAGGTACATTTTCTCCCTTCCTATTTTGGATTTATTTTTGGACTCAGGAATAATCACTGAGAGCAGTGGTGCCTGGGGGCAAAAACTGTATATTCCCAAAGAGCAAGTTCTCATAACTTACCACCTCCTTTGTTTCTATGGGCAGTGGGTGTGGACTAACTGTATCTACTAACCGTCATGACTTTGGGCTAGTCCTAAGGGCGTTATCCTGGTGATCTCCTAGTTTTCACCCTTTAACCCCTATACAGGGATCTGGCCTTCACTGCAGGGGACCCAGGACGTTTGCCCACAGAGGTGGCAGCTGGGCCTGTAGAACCTGCACACTCATAGGTTGTTGAAGCTGGCCTCCCAGTTGGTCCCATAAATGCTTAATGTGCAATAAATTTGGTTACTAGGCAGGCCAAGAAAGTGTTGCAATATGGTGGAGACATTCTTGGGAAACCCTTGCTATGTGTGGGCGAGCATTATCCTGCTGAAAAATGCAGTTGGAAGACCTGTCATAAGAGGAACACACGTGGACGCAGATATACTGCACTTGTCACTGAGCTGTTAGTGTCCCTCGTGTTACTACTAGGGGTGACCAACTGTTGTATACAATGGCTCCCCAGATCTTCACAGCAGCAGTTGAGACAGTGTGTCACTCCACAGCAAAGGAAGGATTGAAGTCCATACTTGAATCCAACCATTATTGGATCCCAACAGAACCTGGATTCATCTATAAAGACAATACGATTCTCACCTGTAGCAGCCCAGGTTTCTCATTCATGACAAAACTGCAAGCAAAGGTGACAGTTGCTGGCTGTCAATGGCAGGACACATAATTAGCAACTTGACACTACATTTCCTCCTACTAAGTTCTGGGAAATAGTCCAGGCATAAACAGGGGTGTGTAATAAAGGTGCCACCTATGTCTGAATGGTGGACAATTAAACTGTGTGAGCTGCAACTGTGCTCGTCAGCATATCAAACAATTCTCTCTACTGGCAATTTGTCTGGGCTATGTGGGCATGCCCTCACTTCCACATCCACTGCTCCAAACATCTTATGGCAGCTAGTTAAGAATGTCTTAGTTGGCGGGCAATTCAATGAAATGACCATGCACCCCCTATCAAAGTCTGTCAACTGGGAAAAAATTATTAAGATGCATCATAGAGGCATGTCTAGTAGTTAACAATCTCTCACCAAGATGTAAACTACCGAAAAGTTGCCTCTATGAGCCTTTTTATAGGGCAATCAGACCACATCTGTAATTCTGTAATCTGTAAAAGCACTATAGACAAGTGAACTTCAGGTGCCTATTTCATAAGGAAAACTTGAAAAAAAATTCACTTTATGGCATTTAGAATAGTTTTTCTTTTTTACTCCTTAAGGACTGGGGCCATTTTCAATTTTCCCTCCCCATATTCAAAGAGCCATAGTTTTTTTTTAAATTTTCTGTTCACATAGCCAAATTGGGGTATATATTTTGCAGGACAAGTTGTATTTTTTAATGGCACCATTTAATTTACCATATCTTGTATTTAGTAAAGGAAAAAAAAATATTTGTGGGGTGAAATTGAAAAAAAAAATTCCGCTAAAGTGTTCACTGTTTGCTAAAAGTGACACAATGTCCTTATTCTGTGGTCAGTAAGATTACTGTGCTACCAAATTTGTATATTTTTTTTGTTTTAATACTTTTAAAAAAATGGACCGAAATAAACATTATTTTGGTGGCAATTTTAAAGAATAAAGAACTATACATTGAAAATTGTTATTTTTTTCTTTTTAGACAAAAACTAAAAAAAGAAAAAATCTTTAAAAAAAGGCATCAAAACAATCTTGTGCTTCATAAAAAAGGTGCAATAGTTATTTTGGTAGCCCAGAAATAATGATGTTCGATCTATTAAAACACCACATGCACAAAAATGCTAGAAAGTGTCTTGTCATTTGGCCCAAACAGGATTTCTCTTTAAGTAGCCCCCTAGAGGGTGGTACCTAAGAAAAGAATCATGCTAACCTACTTCCTGCTGATTCAGTCTGGTGCCCTTGCTCTGTTTGGTAATATTCCAGTTCCCATGCCACTTGAGGACATTTCCCCTGAGACCAATCATTAGCAGCAGCGGCGCAAGTGGCCCCATCCAAGGTGGGAAGTGAACAAGCTGGAAACCTGGAAGATGACAGACTGGAGGCACCAGACTGGAGTGGCAGGGAGCAGATCAGTATGATTCTTTCCATGGGTTTCACACGCAAGGGGGCCTACCTAAAAACCAACCAACTCTAGGAAAACCTCTTTAAGGGATTAATAGCATTCACATACCAAATTCCCCAACATACCTGATGTCCTGTATCTGCCTCGGTGTATGTGGGGCACATTCTGTGTTCTTATCCAAGATACAAACATGAAAACACTTTGAATCGTTTCCTAATTTCTGTTATAATCCACATTCATAAAAATCCTCCTTTGAATGTCATTAGGCTGGAGGATTGTGGCATCACAATGCATTATGCTGCTCCCAGTTGCTGAGTGTTGAAGGGTTCTCAATGGCGACCTCTTGTTAAATAGTCAGCTAGAACAGACTGTTATTTGGTGACACGAGAGCGCCAAATCAGCAGAGCTCGTTTCAATAGGTTTGTTGTTTGTACCGGGGTCAGGGGCTGAGTTGTACCCACAGCAGATCTGTAATGTTTATTCAGTGTTAGTTACTAGGCTCAGTGTAAGCTGTCAATCTTCAAAATCCGTACATCAAACAGACAGCGCACGCAGATCCAAAGGGGCTGAAAAGCTGCAAAAAGAAAAAAAAAGCTTAGTTGTGAGCAATGTATGCTTTGAACGTATTTAAAACATGTTCAAAGCACAAAGGATGTTAAAAAATGATAATGTAATTTAGAAATGTTACAAGCAGCAGGGAATTGCTTCCTTTTACATAATAATTGGAAAAAGTGACCAAAAAACTGGTTTACGAGTTGGATTATTAAATGCTGATCACTTAAATGGTGCTTTTATTAAAACATAAAAAATATACATAAAAAACTAGCTAGGGGTAACTATTTTCGATAAGGGAACTTCTTCTTTATCAGGCACTTAATGAAGTTGATCAAGTGCCTGGTGAAGAAAGGGTCCCTTTGAAACACGTCAGTGCTAGCTAGTTTATAATGTATACTTGTTTTTATATGTTTTAATATAAGTAATCAGCACCCCATAACCCTTTTTTTTCTAACTTTTTCCATATCGTGTCCCATTTTAGATATCCCAAATGGTTGGAAGCAGCTGTCACTTCCATTGAATTATACACCCATGCCATATTTGTGCCTGATATACCATAACCTGTTTTGGTAAGCGCTTAACAGCTGTATCTTGTGTGATTTATTTAGCAGTGCTTCACCTGGAGGTGCCCTGTCTCATCTACATTGCTATATAATGCATATTGTAGAGCCAAATCAACCAATGTTAACTTATCCTGATCAATATTAGGGCAGAGAAGGTACTAAAGCATTACCTTATGATTACAACCATGTGGTCTGCAAAGCATATGTAAGATAAGGGGGTCCTATTCTCGCATACTGTGTCCATTGGTGCATTGCATGCAAGCTATGTGCAGCACCCTGAAGCAGGGGGTATCTGCAAATAGTTTGTTATTTAATGTATTCTATATACATAAAGAAGGACGTAAATATGTGTGTATATATGTTCTGCGATGAAAAACGCAGCCAACGATTTCAACTAAACTTGGTATACACATCGCTTGCTACCTGGAAATAAATCTTGTGGGGGGTCACAGCTCTCTAGGACGTACCGTTCTTGAGATATTCCCAAAAAATTACCTGCATTAGCCAATACAAGCCTGCAAGTCTTTTTCTTTATATCCCAACTGCCATACACATGGTCGCATGTCCCTTATCAGCCAATAGAAGCTCGCAGGCCCTTAGTCTCCACATACACATAGTTTTACTCTAGGTTTCCATAACAACCCAGCCATTTTTCTTCACTGCTGTAGGTCAGATTTAGGCTAGGGCTGCACGGCGACAATAAGTCGCATGACACATAGGGTACAACTACACTGCTACATGTGTTGCGCGACATTGATGTCGCACCAATGTCGCGCGACAATTTTTATAATGATAGTCTATGGTGTTGCACTGCGACATGTGACATGCTGCGACTGTGTCGCGACAGACTCAGAGAAATGAATCTTGGAGGTCACTATTAAAGAGGCGTTTACTGTGGATGTTACTGTAAATGGGGCAGGCCACTGTGGAGGTCACGGTTAAAGGGGCGGACACTGTGGAGGTCACTGTTAAGGCAGCAGGGTACTGTGAGGTCACTGTTAAGGCAGCGAGTACTGTGGAGGTCACAAGTAGTGTTGATTGTGAATATTCTAATCGCAAATTTTTATCGTGAATATCGGCACTTGGAGAATTCGCAAAGATGTAGAATATAGTGCTATATATTCGTAATCGTGAATATTCTAGATTTTTTTTATCAGTAACCTCCCTTTTTGCATGTGGGCCAATGAGAAGGCTACAATATCTTTGTCAGAGCTTAGCAACATCCCTAGCAATCAATAGGAAAGTTGCCTACCCCTTTACTATATAAAAAACTCCCCAGCAGCCATCTTCTGCTGTTTTTTTGCAGTTCTGAGAGAGAGAGAGAGAGAGAGAGCAGTGACGTTGCTGTGCTCTGTGCTTTCATCTGGATCATTTTCCTTATCCAATTACATTAGATAGTTAGTTAGCTCACATATATAATACAGATATTTGTTGGGAAATAGTCAGTGTAGGTTAGATAGTGATATTGTCATGATTTATCGCATGCTCTTGACAGCGGCATGGTTTCGTGGTTGCCGCATGTGTGGGCTGTTATGTGGTAGCCTCACATGCGGTTGCCGCTGGCAACATGGTGGGTTTTAGCATGCGAGTCTCATCTTCTTATACTTGGTGTCTTGGCAGGCTGTTGCCAGCTGCTATGTTCTGGTTGCCGCCTGTGTAGGCTGATACCAGGTGTGTGCTGGGTATGGCCTCAGGGCTCTTTATGTTGGTGTGTTTGGAGCCTGAAGTCATTCTGTTTTGTTGGCAGCTTGGTGTAGGAGCTCTGCTCCTTGGCTGTGTGTTATTGTCTGTGTGAGCCACCTTTGGTGTTCATAAACGTTCCTTGGCACTGTCTGCGTGGCCCCTTCCATGTTCCTCTGTTTATCCTTCCCCACCTTATGTTTGTTGGTTTATTGTGTGGGTTTGTATGAAGGTGTGTAGTTGTGTTTCTCCTCCGGAAGGGGGTTGTTGCCCTGCCAGGATCTCCCCTATGAATCTGGTTTCCGCATGGGGGTCCAGGTGGTCCTCATATTGGTTTACGTCTTGGCTGTAGCAGGTAAGTGTGGATATGTTGGGATAGTTGTATTTTCCTGTTTACTTACCTGTCGTGCAGGTTTGCACACTGTCTGGCCGCTGTCCTCTACTGGGCCTCGGAACACGCCTGCTCATCCGTGGTTCTGGAGGAGTGGGTGGTCTCTGCCCTCTTACCATGCTAGGGCAATGCAGGGATGATAGGGCTCCAGGTTCATGGGCATGAGCCTCCTGACCATCTGAGGTGGCTCATGCACTAGGAGTCTAGGGGCAGTCATAGGGACTCGTCAAGGAGATGACCTGGTCACTGTTTCCTGCATCCTGGCCTAGCAGCCGTGGACATTGTATGGTGGGGGGTTTCTCCCACTCCCCACCATGAAAGATATAGTGTAGCTGAAAGGTTCCAGTGCAGGGTGTTAGGTAGTGTGATAGGAATTACTGTTTCTCTGCTATCCATACATACGTGTGTACCTAGCCTAGCCATGTATGGATGGCGAAACCAGGGTTAATAATTATTGCTCGGCCCTTTTAGGAGGTTAGATGAGGATCCAGAATCTGACCCCAGCTTAGTCAGTGAGTTGAGAGTTAAGGGAGAGAGGAAGCTGTTGCCATGTGCTCCCTTTTCTCAGGCCCAGAAAGCTACCGAGACTCACCTCTACTTGATATACAGAAAGAGAGAAGGGGTAGAGACAAAGAAGAGAATTTCAGTACCTAGAATGTGCATGGCTGAGCATTGGAGTCAGTAAAGTAATCTGCTACCAAAATCTGCTCAGACTTTACTGCTGTGAGGGGCACTGTTAAATGGACCTGGACACAATTTTGCCAGTCATACTACTAAAACCCTGTATCCTGCAGTGGTCACGATTACTGCACAAGTACTATTTCCTGCCATATGTTGTTTTAGAAGACACTTTAGCAGGTTAGAGAGCAAAGAGGGTTATAACTCCCATCCTTTACTAAATCCATACATCGTTATCTGGGAAAGAATTGTACTGTGTAGAGTTGGAACTATGTTTTCTATACACTGGATGAACTACAACTCCCATTTTGCACTTGAGTAAAGAGAGATGTTTATTCTTTTACCTCTTGCCTGTTTACTGACTCCTGCACCATATGCCAGCCATTGCACTCCACACCGTACCTTGCACCCATACACACTCGCCATCATGGGCACCCCAACTACCATCAGGCAGGAGGCCTAAAGCCAGGAGAAATGGTGGCCCCTTATGTCAGTGCCCTGGCACTAGCAAGATCAACAGCAAGAGAATAGCCACTGTGATAAATTGTTGCGGCCAGAGCTATAACCACCCTAAGCCTCCACTCTGTTTCCTCCCCAGAATATGTAATATATTACATAGTCCCCTTTAGAAAATGAACCTCTGCCAGCTGATTGTGGGACAATTTCATGTAAGAAAGTGCCTTTTCAAGATTAGAAAAGCCTTTTAAATGGCCCAGACTGAATATTTTGTCCACTCCATACCATGCATTTGTGTTTGGCATTCCTTTACCTAATTCCTTGACGCTTTCTGACAACAAACTTCAAACTACAGTAAGTGTCAGGGAAACCTGATTGGGAAACAGTGGCTTAACTCCTTGCAGAACAAAAGGATTGGAAGTTAAGATTCAACATATCCAACGCATCTTTCCCCTGATGTAATCTGTCAGGGAGTCAGACATCTCCATACACAAGATAGTTGGTCACTACTGCTGAATTTTATGGCTTTAGGCAACTTCTCTCTTATGTGTATTGACTCTTTTAAGAAAGCCCCAGGTCATGAACCTTCACCACCAAACTGGCATGAACTTGACTACTCATTAGACTGGCTAGTAGAGCCAAAATGGGCTAAATAATACACACTGGTTGAAAAACAAATCGCTACAGCAAATCCCAGTTATCAGATATGGTGTTAGGACAATTTTCTACTTTGGAACACAACTATAATTTATCTTCACCAAACCTGAAACAATTCCTTACAGACAATAATACATTACCTGGAGCTGCACAGGTTTATTGTCTCTGTCAATGCTCCTGTTTTAGTTTTAGTAACTATTTATTTTCCCCATGATGATTCTGGGGCATCTTTCTTTAAAACTCTAGGTTGCGTTGTTCCTTTACTATTTATCCTTAAAAATGACAACTAGGTGTTGCCAGTTGCTGGGGAGGGGGGGGGGGATCCTTGCCCACTCTAACCCTGTTCAATCAGTGCTGACTATGTAGAGAAAAACCTCTTTGACAATGGGAAGGGTAACACCAAGTTGTCAATTTAGTCATGAATTTCTAATCAGAAATAATCCAGAAAATAATGTATTTACTAAACCAGACAGACAGATCCTCTTAAAATTACGCTTTCCACTCATGTTCTCGGCCCCATATGCTGTTTTCTTAGAAAATAATGACTGCTGTAGAACATGAATAGAGGAATATATCTGTTGATCCATGGTGAGCGCTGTCACGCTCATAATTCCTTTATGGACAACTAAACCTCGAAATGAAAAAAAATTCATATGTATAACATGAAAAGAAGAACTGGTTAGCGGGACACTGACTTCCCTATGAGCCTGACAGAGACTTACAGAACAGATGTCCTCTCCACTTTTCATGCAGCATGATACAATATAAAAGCCTATAACCTGAATCTCAGTGGGACGCATATCAAAATACAGGAATAACCAGCGTGATATTACATGAAATAAAATTCTTGTCCTGCACATGGAGAGTTGTATATCTACAATATTGTGTGAGTGTCAAAGAGCACGTTACTATAAATTGGATATTCTTGTGCATAGGAAGTATATTGATAAAAGTTTCCTTCATTTTGAGATTAATGGGTTGTTCTCACGTTAAAATATTATGGCATATCACTAAGAAAAATTGCAAATTCTTAGGAGAAGGGGTTCAATCTTTGGGACCCCACAATTCCTAAAACAAAAGGGCAGAGGTCCATTGAATAATTCTCTTGCACCAAGACACTCTCAGATATACATTATGTGAAGCACTAGAGCACTGCTCTGTTCATGTGAATGGGGCTCTGTTCTAGTCCCTTGCATAGCAGGTGGTTAGTAGCACTGTTCAGGAAAAATCTGTGTAGTAGCCTCAATGCTAGCCATGCAGCTGGACCTCTATTCAACAGGAAATGGCAGCATAGCCATTGCTTTCTATGCTAGGTAAACAACATAAAAGAGGTTTTTAGAATTTTGGTATTGGTGGCCCATCCTCAGTATAGGTCACCAATATCAGATCAGTGGTGGCACCCCCAATCAGCTGATTGAAGAGAGCGCAGCACTCCAGTGAGAATTGTGGCTTCTTTCTAGGCAGCAATGGCATGTTTATAGGTCTAACATGCATCTCATACCCATTAATGGGCCTGACCTGCAGTAAAAAGCACAGGCACCATACAATGTAGACCTCTGTGCCTGGTGTGCTGTGAGGAGGCCCTAGCACTCACCAGTGAACCCCAAGATCAGATATTGATGACCTATCCTGAGGATAGACGATCAATATCAAAATCACAGTCAAACCTTTTAAATCTGACCATAAACATTAGTTGAGTGTTCTGTAGTTGTCTCTCCCATTTCCCCCATAAATATGTTTATTTCATAAAGCTTAGTAGACAGGAAAGAGAGGACAAAATAGGTGTTGGTTGAAAGCTTTTTTTGGCTCCCTTCAGTTCAATCCTGCATGGCATCATCTTATCTGCCCTGAGAACAAAGGATCAAACGTGTTGAAGTCTAACAGCATGGTCCTTCTTTCCCCTAAATCTGGTGTTGAGGGGAGTCAGCACACCTCCTATACACATAAGGTAGTCAGGCAGTCTTGCTGACATTGACATTGGTGGATTCAGCAGATTTTTCTTATGTGTATCGGCACCTTCAAGCAGACAGCTGTTAAAGTCTAAGACTAATTTATAGGCTTGAGAAGATGATATCATGTTACGATTATTTGTAAGTGGACTGTCCAAATTCTAAAATGACATATGTAAGAATAACAGAAAGAAATATGCATGAACTGACCACTTCCAAATTGTGTGGGTGAAGGGGATCTGTTTGGGTCCCAGTGGTCGGATTTCAATCTATATAGTATGGTGGCAGCCTGTGTTATCCTCCACTCCATTTCATTTGGAGGGAACTCTACTCACCTGCTCCATCACTCCTGGGCTCAGACCCACTGGCATTCCCCTCCTCCTATCCGGCAGGACTGGTCACACGGGCTCCATCTAGCCCATAAAGGGTTAGCACGTGCACATTAATCGTTCCCAGCCTATGGATAGTCAATTTATGGAATTCAAGGCACCTTCCTCTGAGGGAAGGTGCCTGAGCAATATGTTTGTCTGCTAGGGTACTGACTTTCTGGATTCCTGGATTTATCCAGATTTTTTGCCTGATCTCTTGGTGCTCCACACCGGTGTCTCTTGAACAGAGACTACACCAAAAAGTAGCTGCCTAGTGTTTCCACTGCAGTAGAGTCTAGTTCCCTGCACAAGGGTTAAAGGGTGACGACTTGGGGCTTCTTAGATAAAGCCCTTAGGAATAGCCCCAAATCAAATCTGTTCAAGTGACAGCGTTTTCACATCTGCTTCGTAACAAAGGGATTTTCATGGTAAATTATATTACATGAAAATTTGACCATTGAATTGATGTGTCCCATAAAGTAACAGGGACACAGGCTAACATTATTCATTGTATATGCAGTTTTTTCACAGCTTGTGCATTTAAAACCTGCTGTGCTTAAGCTTTACAAAGCTGTGATTCTGTTCTGCCAGATGGTTTATTCAGAAAACATGTTCAGCCATTTGGTATCCACTGTGGGGGTCTGACATAAACTTGTTACAAAAAGTGAAAAAGTTATGAGCCGGGCATGAGTAACCATTTGTAATAAAGGCAAACACCTGGAAAGTTCAACTTTAATGTTATGTTGATTATCTGGCTGGAAGGGTAACATTTTTAAAGTGGATTTGCCAAGAATAGAGAATCATTTATTAGTATTTTTTAAAGTGACTTTATATTCTTTATAATTCTATAATTTTCTAAATTACAGGTATATAACAGAAAAATCAAGCACCAATGTCATCTTCAAAATAAAATCAAGTTTTTCATTTTATGCATGGATAGTGATGGACAAACATCGGCTGGCACTGTAGTCAGCGGGTGCCTGGTGTATTACACAGTAGACAACCTGTGGTAGAGTATCTTATCATAGACAAATCTTAAAACATAACCTTTAATATTTTAAATAAGTTAAAACTCCCTAATAGAATATTCCAAATAGTCGCAGCTCAAAAATGGTAACAGTAACCTCAGGGATAGGGTGGTAACTAACACTGGGTTTCTTACAACCATCTGACCCTCCAATACAGATGCCCCAGTGAAGAAGGGCAATAGAATCCCAAAGTAACAAGGCTAAGCTAACTACACCATCCCTACCTGTCCCTGCGCCGCAATATGGACTGCCCAGCTTCGTCCAGCTAGATGTAAACATACAATTGCCAAATAAAAGAAAAACCATTCCCACAAAACAATTCCAACGCGTTTCATTGGGACAAACCAACTCCTCAGGGGATCAGTACGGACACGTGGGTTAGTAGTACTCCCAATAGTTACTACCCAGGGTAATATTCCCTGGGTAAAACGTATCTCAGTCTATTGGGTTAGGTATACATGTAGATCTGTTTATCCTTAGAATCACAGGTACACAAATATCTTCCAAGTGCAGACTCAAAGGGGGGCAAACCAGAACATCAATCAGCCAGCTACAGTGTGTAAGCTGATAGCCCCCAAACAAACAAGGTTCTTAGCTCTCAATTGTCCTGGCTTCAGTCCGCTCAAAACAAAGTCTGGGTACATGTCAATCCCTCCTGTCCATGCCTATGTGTACACGCATATCAGGGGTTTCCTGCATGTTGCAGCAAACTGATGGCGTACCTTAGTGCCCTTTAAACATGTGCGCGGGATGCCAGACGCCTCCCATATTGCTCAAGTGATCGCCGTGTCACCAGATCACGTGTTCAAACCAGGTGACCCGGCCGATCACATGACCGCAAACAAGGATTAGCGCTTCCGATCTCTTGTGCTTTTCACAGGTCAGCAGCAATTGGGGAGGATAGGGGAGTGAAAGGGGAGGAGTTATGGGAGTTGATTCTTTACCACCCTTCGCACAGTGCCCGTTTCTAATACGTGTGCCTTTTCTGTCTGTTCATTCAGCGATACGGCACCTGCAGGACTTATATATGACTAGATACATATCGATAGGTTAGTGAAAGTTAAAAACAACAGATATAATGGCTGCTTTTCTATTCTGAAAATTAAATGAGGCAGACGAGGAAAAGATGTAGAGGAACATTAAATCAATGAAAAATATTAGGATAATGCACACTGTTCATATATACAGACACCCTGATGACACCCTATACCCTGCTACTGTCTCTAATGGCTAACCAGTAATGTCATCTGTGTATTTGATTCCAGGTCCTTTGCATTAATAACATTGCTATGTAGCTTATGTATTGTATTACATGCACTGTGCCTAGTTGTCCAGCTGGTGGCAGTGTATCTTGCAGAGAGAGATCTTTAGATAGAATGGGACTTACCATTCCATTTTCCCCCTTTTGGGCAGAATTGGGCTAGTCCTGCTTCCCACCTAAGGAAGTGTTGCATGAAGCTGCAGCTATTGTCTGGATGCAAGTTTATTCAAGTAAAACTGATGAACTTTATCAAGTCTGGACTTGACTTATCCTCTACTAACTACTAACTATAACTCTCTCCTTTGAATGCTCCAAAGCCTAACCCTGGGGAGCGACGGTATCCAGGTAAGAGCACCACGACACACAAACTATTTAGGCCACATCACCACTCGGCATTCCTGAGCACTAGGACCTGATCGACTCTGGGGATGGCACATTGCATGATCAAAAGATCAAAGCATTTCTTACCCCCCCACCCCCCTTACAACAAGATTGCAGGAGCCATTCAGTTGCTATGGTGGCCTATGAATATGTGAATACTCCAAGGCCTCTCACAATTAAATTCCTATTAAGCCCAACCTCAGGCATAGCTTAACCTCTTTCCGACCGCCTAACGCAGGATTGCGTCCTGCGGGCGGTCGGTTTGCTCCTCTTTGACGCGTGAGCGCGTCATCTCGCGAGACGCGAGATTTCCTGTGAAAGCGTGCACGCGTTCACAGGATTGAATCGGGAAGAAGTTAAACTACAGCCTGCCAGCGCTGATCGTGCGCTGGCAGGCTGAAGAAGTTAAAAAAAATGGCATATCAGGCGCTGTTTTGTTAACAGCGTCTGATATGCTTGCTGTTCGTTCCTTTGGTGGTCCCTTTTGCTTGGGACCACCAAAGGAAACTTTTATAAGTGCACCAATCACCACACAGACCCCCCCCCATCCATCCCCCCCACCCCCGTCACTGATTAACCCCTGATTAACCCCTGATTAACCCCCGATTAACCCATGTCACCCCCCTGTCACCCCCTGTCACTAATCACCCCCCTGTAAGGCTCATTCAGACGTCCGTATGTGTTTTGCGGATCCATGGATCCGCAAAACATGGACACCGGCAATGTGCTTTCCGCATTTTGCGGATCCGCACATTGCCAGAACTATATAGAAAATGCCTTTTCTTGTCCGCAATTGCGGACAAGAATAGGACATGCTCTATCTTTTGCGGAGGTGCGGCCGGATGTTTGGTGGCCGAAACCCGGAAGTTTGTGGCCGCAGCTCCGCAAATGCTGATGCGGCGAGCGCATAGTGTGCTCTCCGCATCACCGCCAGCCCCATTCACACTGAATGGGTCCGCATCTATTCCGCAGAATTGCGGAATAGATGCGGACATTTTTGCGGACGTGTGAATGGGGCCTTACTACTTTTTTTTTTGCACATTTTTTGGCAGAGATTTATTCATCCACATTGATCGATGCGAATGAGGAAATCTGTGCTGTTCATTTTTTTTTTTTTTTTGCACATTTTTGGGCAGAGATATTTTCATCCACATTGATCGATGCGAATGAGGAAATCTGTGCCGTTCATTTTTTTTCTTTTTTCAGCCCAGAGGCTGAACGGGAAAAAAAATCTCATTACCCGTATGCTCAATATAAGGAGAATCGCAGAAACTCCTAATGCTGGCCATACGTGTAATGATTGCGGAGACCCTAAAATGCCAGAGCAGTACAAAAACCTCACATGTGACCCCATTTTAGAAAGAAGACACCCCAAGGTATTCCGTGAGAGGTATGGTGAGTTCATGTAAAATTTTATTTTTTGTCACAAGACAGTGGAATATGAGACTTTATAAAAAAAAAATATATATATTAATTTCCGCTAACTTGTGCCAAAAAAAAAAAAATTCTGTGAACTCATCATGCCCCTCAAAGAATACCTTGGGGTGTCTTCATTTCACAATGGGGTCACTTTTGGGGTATTTATACTGCCCTGGCATTTTAGGGGCCCTAAAGTGTGAGAATCCAAATGCGTAAAAATGCCCTGTGAAATCCTAAAGGTACTCATTGGAATTTGGGCCCCTTTGTGCATTTTGGCTGCAAAAAAGTGGCACACATGTGGTATCACCATACTCAGGAGAAGTAGGGCAATGAGTTTTGGGGTGTCTTTTTATATATACCCATACTTTGTGTGAGAAATAACGCTGTAAACGACAACTTTTTAATTTTTTTTATACAAAGTTGTCTGTTTACCGAGATATTTCTCTCACCCAGCATGGGTATATGTAAAAATACACCCCAAGACACATTGCCCTACTTCTACTGAGTACGGCGATACCACATGAGTGACACTTTTTTGCACCCTGGGGTGCGCAAAGGGGCCCAAATTCCAACGAGTACCTTTAGGTTTTACAGGATTGCTCACAATTTAGCCCCCCCAAAATGCCAGAACAGTACAAACACCCCACAAATGACCCCATTTTGGAAAGAAGACACCCCAAGGTATTCGCTGAGGGGTATGGTGAGTCCATGAAAAATTTAACTTTTTGTCAAAAGTTAGCAGAAAGGGAGACTTTGTGAGAAAAAACAATAAAAAAATCAATTTCCGCTAACTTGTGCCAAAAAAAAAATCTTCTATGAACTCGCCATGCCCCTCACGGAATACCTTGGGGTGTCTTCTTTCCAAAATGGGGTCACATGTGGGGTATTTATACTGCCCTGGTATTTTAGGGGCCCTAAAGCGTGAGAAGAAAAATGCGTAAAAATGCCCTCCTAAAAGGTACTCATTGGCTTTAGGGCCTCTTTGCACATCTTGGCTGCAAAAAGTGTCACACATGTGGTATCGCCGTACTCAGGAGAAGTAGGGCAATGTTTTTGGGGTTTATTTTACATATACCCATGCTGGGTGAGAGAAATATCTCTGTAAATGACAACTTTGTATAAAATTTTTTAAAAAGTTGTCATTTACAGAGATATTTCTCACACCCAGCATGGGTATATGTAAAAATACACCCCAAAACACATTGCCCTACTTCTCCTGAGTACGGAGATACCACATGTGTGCCACATTTTTGCAGCCAAGATGCGCAAAGGGGCCCTAAAACCAATGAGTACCTTTAGGATTTCACAGGGCATTTTTACGCATTTTGGATTTTCACGCTTTAGGGCCCCTAAAATGCCAGGGCAGTATAAATACCCCACAGGTGACCCCATTTTGGAAAGGAGACACCCCATGGTATTCTGTGAGTTGCATGGCGAGTTCACCCCAAAAAAATTTTATGGCGCAAGTTAGCGGAAATTGATATATTTTTTTTAGTTTTTTGTTTTTTTACAAAGTCTCATATTTCACTAACTTGTGACAAAAAATAGAATTTTTCATGAACTCGCCATACCCCTCACGGAATACCTTGGGGTGTCTTCTTTCTAAAATAGGGTCACTTGTGGGGTATTTATACTGCACTGGCATTTTAGGGGCCCCTAAAGCGTGAGAAGAAGTCTGGAATCCAAATGTGTAAAAATGCCCTGTGAAATCCTAAAGGTACTCAATGGAATTTTGGCCCCTTTGCGCATCTTGGCTGCAAAAAAGTGTCACACATGTGGTATCGCCGTACTCAGGAGAAGTAGGGCAATGTGTTTTGGGGTGTATTTTTACATATACCCATGCTGGGTGTGAGAAATATCTCTGTAAATGACAACTTTTTAAATTTTTTTATACAAAGTTGTCAGTTTACAGAGATATTTCTCTCACCCAACATGGGTATATGTAAAAATACACCCCAAACACATTGCCCTACTTCTCCTGAGTACGGCGATACCACATGTGTGCCACTTTTGCAGCCTGGGTGCAAAGGGGCCCAAATTCCAACGAGTACCTTTAGCTTTACATGGCTGCTCACAATTTAGCCCGCCCAAAATGCCAGAACAGTAAACACACCCCACAAATGACCCCATTTCGGAAAGTAGACACCCCAAGGTATTCACTGAGGGGCATAGTGAGTCCGTGGGAGATTTTTTTTTTTTTGCCAGAAGTTAGCAGAAATGGAAACTTTATTATTTTTATTTTTTTCCTCAGAAAGTGTAATTTTCTGCTAACTTGTGAAAAAAAATGAAATCATACATGAACTCACCATGCCCCTCCGCGAAAACTTTGGGGTGTCTTCTTTCTAAAATGGTGTCATTTGGGGGGTATTTATACTTTCCTGGCATTCTAGCACCTGAAGAAACATGACAGGTGCTCAGAAAGTCAGAGCTGCTTCAAAATGCCGAAATTCACTTTTTTGCACCATAGTTTGTAAATGCTATAACTTTTATCCAAACCAATAAATATACACTTATTGGATTTTTTTTTATCAAAGACATGTAGAACAATAAATTTTGCGAAAAATTTATATAGAAATGTCGTTTTTAAAAAAAAAAATTACAACAGAAAGTAAAAAATTTCATTTTTTTGCAGAAATTTCGGTAATTTTTGATTAATAGCAAAAATAGTAAAAATGTCAGCAGCAATGAAATACCACCAAATGAAAGCTCTATTAGTGAGAAGAAAAGGAGGTAAAATTCATTTGGGTGGTAAGTTGCATGACGGAGCAATAAACGGTGAAAGTAGTGTAGTGCAGAATTGTAAAAAGTGGCCTGGTCATTAAGGGTGTTTAAGCTAGGGGGGCTGAAGTGGTTAAAGGGCTTGTCTGCTTTTTTATATTGATGACTTTGATGACCTATACTCAGGCTAGGTCATCAATATCAGGTCGGTGGGGGTCCATCCCCCAACATGCCCATGATAAGCTGTTTGAAGAGTCCACACTGCTGGTATAAATGCTGCATTCTCTTCAGTGTTTACTTGGTTGGCGTCAAAATTTCAGTGGTGAATAGGTGTTATAGCAGCTCCTTCATTGCATTGACTAAAATAGGAAGGAGCAGACGAAGAATAGCTGCTTTAATAGACGCACAGTCGAGTAGATTTACTAGTCCTATAGATGGCACAACCTTAGACAGGCTGTCTAGACCTGCCCCAGATTTATCACAGTATCTGAGGCTGGATGGTAAATGTGGTGCAGGAATAGACACTTTGTTTAACTCAATCTCAACTACTAGTTGAGGCTTATTTTCAGATAGAGTTTTTAAACAGAATTTTGGCTTGAAATGTTGACTATTAGGCAGGGCCGGCGCCACCTGTAAGGCGACCTAGGCAATTGCCTAGGGCGCAATTTAGCAGGGGGCGCCGGAACCCTGCGATTGAAAAAAAAAAAAAAAACTTATGTGGTAACGGGGCGGCCGGCGCGCCGCCTCGCTATCATGTTGCACTGCCTGAGGGGGGGCGGACCGTACCAGGTGACACCAGTCCCTGGGGTGACACCCGGTGCGGTCTCCCCGCCCCCAGGCACCAGAGCAGAGTCGCGGCAGCGGAGCGTGCAGGAGGAGGGCGGGCCGGAGGCGTGTCCCGTCCTCCCCTGTTCATCTGATAGGCTGCCGGCCTAGTGCGGGCAGGCAGCCTATCAGAGGCCGGTTCAGGAGGCGCGATGACGTCATCGCGCCGCCTGAGCCGTACAGCACGGGACACAGGCCGGAAGAGGCCTGCATCGCATCGCTGCCATGGAGGTAAGTATGTGTTTTTTTGTTTTTTTTTTTGTGTTTTTTTTTTACTCAAATCAGGGTGGAGCACATATGTGGGGGGCTACTGGCACATAAGGGGGTCACTGGTGCATAAGGGGGTCACTGGCGCATAAGGGGGCTACTGGTAGTACTGGAGCATAAGGGGACTACTGGCACATAAGGGGGCTTGCTGGCACATAAGGGGGCTTGCTGGCACATAGGGCGGGGCTTGCTGGCACATAGGGGGCTACTGGCACATAAGGGGGCTACTGGTACATGGGGGGCTACTGGTATATAAGGGGCTTGCTGGCACATAAGGGGCTACTGGCACATAAGGGGGCTACTGGCACATAAGGGGGCTTGCTGGCACATAAGGGGGCTTGCTGGCACATAAGGGGGCTTGCTGGCACATAGGGGGCTACTGGCACATAAGGGGCTACTGGTACATGGGGGCTACTGGTATATAGGCTTTGGCACAAAGGGCTACTGGCACATAGGGGCTACTGGCACATAAGGGGCTTGCTGGCACATAAGGCTACTGCACATAAGGGGCTTGCTGGCACATAAGGGGCTACTGGCACATAAAGGGGGCTTGCTGGCACATAAAGGGGGCACTACTGGCACATAAGGGAGCTACTGGCACATAAGGGAGCTATGGCACATAGGGCTACTGGCACATAAGGGGGCTACTGGCACATAAAGGGGCTACTGACATAGGGGGCTACTGGTATATAAGGGGCTTGCTGGCACATAAGGGGCTACTGGCACATAAGGGGGCTTGCTGGCACATAAGGGGGCTACTGGCACATAAGGGGGCACTGCTGGCACATAAGGGGGCTACTGGCACATAAAGGGGCATGGGGCACTACTGGCACATAAGGGGAGCTACTGGCACATAAGGGGAGCTATTGGCACATAAGGGGGCTACTGGCACATAAGGGGCTACTGGTACATGGGGGTGGCTACTGGTATATAAGGGGCTTGCTGGCATATAAGGGGCTACTGGCACATAAGGGGCTACTGGCACATAAGGGGGCTTGCTGGCACATAAGGGGCTACTGGCACATAAGGGGGCTACTGGCACATAAAGGGGCTTGCTGGCACATAAGGGGGCTACTGGCACATAAGGGGGCTACTGGCACATAAAGGGCCTGCTGGCACATAAAGGGCTACTGGCACATAAGGGGCACTACTGGCACATAAGGGGAGCTACTGGCACATAAGGGGAGCTATTGGCACATAAGGGGGCTACTGGCACATAAGGGGGCTACTGGCACATAAGGGGGCTACTGGTACATGGGGGGCTACTGGTATATAAGGGGCTTGCTGGCACATAAGGGGCTACTGGCACATAAGGGGCTTGCTGGCACATAAGGGGCTACTGGCACATAAGGGGGCTACTGGCACATAAAGGGGCTTGCTGGCACATATGGGGGCTTGCTGGCACATAAAGGGCTACTGGCACATAAGGGGCACTACTGGCACATAAGGGGAGCTACTGGCACATAAGGGGGAGCTACTGGCACATAAGGGGGCTACTGGCACATAAGGGGGCTACTGGCACATAAGGGGGCTTGCTGGCACATATAGGGGCACTACTGGCACATAAGGCGGGCTATTATTATTGTTATAAGGCCGCCTCTGTATATTATTATTATTATAATGGCCCCCTCTGTACTATTCTTATCTTAATAGCCCCCACTGTATTAGTATTATTATTATTTATACAGAGGGGCCGTTATTATAATAATAGCACAGAGAGGGCCTTTATATTAATAATAATACCGAGCTGTGTTGCCATGTTGGAGGGGAGAATTGGGATATACCCTATATACTGTGTATTATATTATGGGGGCACTAGGAGGAAGGCGGAGAGGAGCACTATGGGGGCATTTACTAGGGGCACTATATAGGGGTATTTCATACTGGTACATTATGGGGACATTAGCTGAGCTGGGGTATTACAAGGGGATATTTTTGCACTGTATATTAAAAGGAGAATTATTACTACGGGGGTATTATGGTGGGCTTTATTACTCCCCATGTTATGACCCCCAGTAGCAGCACCAGCCTCTCCCTGCTCTGCTATCCCTCTGATCCTTCTCCAAATCCTTATTCTGATATCTTTCTCTTTAGGATAAAACACATCATCAGCTCCGCCGATCCCCACAGTATACCTCTACACCGATCCCCCGGCCAAAGTGTGAAGTGGTGTCCGAGATCCCCAAGGGCCAAGCAACTGTAAGTTTTCATGTGAAATATGTTTGTTATACACATATAGCATACACTGCGCACAGCGTCATTGATTACTATGACGCCGTGCGCTTCGTGTCGCCGCTACAGTACCGTAAGGGCAGATCATCTGATGGGGGCGTCACTTTTATCTTGCCTAGGGCGGCAAAAATTCTTGCACCGGCCCTGCTATTAGGCCCCACCACATTCCCACAAAGCCACGCTCTTTTCTTGTAAGCCACACACCTTGTTAAACAAGGCTCAGTTGATTTCTCAAAAACTAGATGCACCAAAATGTGCCAGATAGCGCCAGTTTGCACCAAATTGTGCCAAATGATAGAACAATTAGTGACAGCTGTCTAGGTGCACTGACACCAGTAAATATGGGCCAGTAATATTTCATAGACTATTCCAAAAGTCTTTAGGGGCTCAATACCGAAAAAAATAGATCAGTTTTGTCGCAATGCATTCTGAATGGAAAGAAATCCATTCAGTATGCACCAGGATGTCTTCAGTTACAGTATTTGGAACGAGAAAATATTGCAGCATGCTGCAGAATTTTCTCTGGCCAAAATTCCAGAACAATTGCCTGAATGCCGGATCTGGCATTAATTTCCATTGAAATGCATTAATGCCGGATCCGGTATCAAGTGTTCCGGTAAAACGCGCAGACCTTAAAAAATGTGAAAAATAATAAATACCGGATCCATTTTTCCGGATCCATTATTGCAATGCATTTGTCAGACTGATCAGGATTCTGATCAGTCTAAAAATGACATGGGTTTGCATACAGTTTTCCTGATCAGGCAGGCAGTTCAGGCAACAACGCAAGTGTGAAAGCACCCTAAAAAAAGCACAAAATCAATAAAAAGTTTCCAATCACCCCCTTTCTCTATTTTACAAATTAAAATAAGTAAACAATAAAAAATATCAACATAATTGGCATTGCCAATCAGAAAATGCTGGAACTATTAGAAAAAAAAAAGGATTTATCTCGTATGGTGAACGGAGTAATGAAAGAATAATGTACATTGCTGATTTGTGGTTGTTATGCCTCTCAGAGTTAAGTTTTTATTTACTAATTCCGTGTGAACGTTTCCCTGTGACTTATATGCTCCCTGTGTTTGTTCATGTAAAGGTTAATGTTTCTCTGGTCTGTGTGTCTGAACATCAGGTGGTCAGGTCAGGATTGGAGCCTCCACAGACATAGGGTATAAGGGAAAGATCTGCTCCTGATCTGTGTTTAGAGCCGCACCTGGTTTCGGCTCAAAATCACTGATGAGAATCACTGACCGAACACTGACGTGTGAATAAGGGCTCATGCATGCAAAAGTAAGGACTCTGTGTCCACAATATACGGGCGCTGGCCACGTGCTGCTGCGAACCCGTTGACTTAAAAAAGAGTCTGCGATCCGCGAGATACGGCCAAAGATAGAACATGTCCTATCTTTTGTGGAGTGGAGGCACGAATCGGAGGCCCATGGAATCACTACAAAGTGCTTCTGTGGACTTTCAGGACTGTGCCTCCGCACTGCAAAAGATAAGACGTGTCCTATCTTTAACTGTATCTTGCGGATTGCGGACCCATTGAAGTCACTGGGTCCGCATCTGCAGCACAGAATGCACACGGCCGGTGCCCGTGCATTGCAAACCTCTGTTTGCGGTCCGCAGCGCGACTGTACTTCTGCCGGGTTTGTGTGGTCAGCCTAATTGTTCATCGACGTTGCATTCATCTGCAATGTCCAATATGTCTTCGTCATGTCTTTGGTTATGTCCTGGCCGGCCTGTGAACATTATGCTGCTGTCTGTGTGTACTCTGGTCTGCATGGGTTCTGGCTTATGCTTTGATCCAGATTCTGTGGGGAAGATTTACCAAAAGTGGAACTGGATTACTTGCCCATAGCAAACAATCAGATTCCACAATTCATTTTCAAAAGGAGCTCTGAAAAATGAAAGGTGGAATCTCAATGGTTGCTATAGGCAACTAAGCCAGTTTTTCCATGTCTCTTTGGTATGCTCAGGTGTCGGCTGTGGGAACAGGTCCCTGCAGTTCCTATTGCAGGTGCACGGACTTTGTCCCTGCACTTAGCCAACATAGGGACTGTTGACCAATTGGGGGCTGGCGTTAAGAACAGATTGCTCAAGTAGGTAGGGACCGTGGTCAAGTCGAGATTAGGACGGCACTGTTCCTTTCCCATATGTCCTGTTTGATTCTGATCATGTTTATCTTGTAACCATCGTTACATTTAATATTTCTTATAGAGTGGAATTCTAATATACAATAGTATAAAGGAAAAGAAAAAAACTGTACAAAATTGAACAAAGAATGTAGAACTAAAAGATATAACATGATTGGTAGTGTTTTCCAAGCAGCAGTTTATGTCCCAGGTGGCACTACGTTTCACCTTATGCTGTGCTCTCGTCTAGGGAAGGCATCCTAATTCATCTTGTATACAAAAAGACTGGCACTTGCTGCAATTCAAAGCTTTATTACCGCATCAGCATAAATACATATGATGCGTTTCGGCTCATACATCATTTGAAAAAGGTTTGTGCCTGAGCCGAAATGCATCACATGTATTTGCACTGATGCAGTAATAATGAGTTGAAATACATGAAGCTAGTGCCTGTATCATTTTCTGTCACAGTTACATAAAGGTGATAGATGACAGTTAAAGGGCTTTGTAATAAGCAGAAGATAGTCACATAGAGCAATGTTTTAAAAAATATATAATTGATTGACCCAAGGCTGTGGCAAAAATCTGCTTCTACCAGCATGTACCATGTATTTCTTTCATGATATTGGAGATAGAAGGTATAGTACAATCCATCCAGTGGACTCCAATTTTTTGCCAGGTGAAAATGCAAAAATACGTAATAATATGTCTGTGGTCAGGAGGGACATTATGAACATCAAGAGAAAGAAGAGCCAAAGCTGGAGTGGGTGGAATGATATATTGGCAGAGTTTAGAAAGGTGACTCAAAATTTTTGGGGCACATTTAGACGCAGGTCTTAATAAAGGCCCATAGCTGGCGGTGGATCTGCTGAAGTTATAAAGAGGCGCAGGCTGCCCCCTTCCCCGCTCATAATTTTAGACTTGGTGTGAGCGGGCGAAGTCGCAGATAGCGGCAAAACTAATCATCTGCACCTGAAATACCCCTAATTTAGGTGTATTTCAGAGTAATAAATGACCCCCTCTGTTCCAAAGTGTAAATGAGTACCTGTCCTAGAATTACATCTTCAGCATGTGTCTAAACTAGTAGGAAACATCTTAGAAAGATTCCATCTGTAGAGTCATTTGCAGGCATTTTCTAGATGACTCATACATCTAGAAGCCTTCTTAACAATAAGAAGGGCATATTTCCAGTCTTCATCTGAAAAGAGCAGTTGTAAATCTTGCTGACAAGTGTCCTTAATATTTTATTGAGGGATCTTCCATAAAAGAGAAGATCAATTGTTCCCATACAATACAGCTGCACTCAGTGTCGGACTGGGGTACCTAGGACCCACCAGTAAAATTTATTTTGGGGGCCCAACATATGGATACATTCAAGTATAATAAATAATCTAACAAGTTTTTTTTATATGAACATAGGCTGGTTAAGGTGCTGTACATTGAATATGTGTATGTAGTGCAGTAAGTCTAATGTATTATGTGCCACTTGTGCAGGGGGTGGGAGACTAGGGGCCCACCTTGCTCAGGGGCCCACCAGGGGATTCCCCTGTACCCCTGTGGGCCAGTCCAAGCCTGGCTGCACTATTTCTGGACAGTAAATCACTGTTTAGACAGCACAATATGCTTCCCAGAAACGATAGTTGATGCACCTGCACAAATGACAGGATCGGCCGATGAACGAGCATTTTGCTCATTCATCAGGTGATCGGGGGCACATTTACACAGTCAGATTATCGGGAAAGAGCATTTGCAGGGTCATCACTTCTGGATAATCTGCTGGATATTTGGGGTGTGTAAATAGACCTTTAAGTCTTTCTTGGACTGAGGAGTTGTTGTTCACCAATTTGTCTAGTATGCTGGCAATTTTTGGCACAAATGCCGGGAAGGAGAGGAGTAAATGCCTCATTTCGAGATATTTGTACTACCCTGTAGTAATGTAACAAGGAGGAAGAAAAATATATAAAACCTTAGGAATTAATAAAATTTTTGCTGTTGCTATCCTGCCAAATCAAGATACTCCGTAATGTCTGAGAGAAGAGATGCTAGATTTTAAATCTTTCACTAATACTATATAATTGAAGTCAAATATTTTAGATGGTGGAAATGAGATGTTTATACGTAGATTAGAGAGTGAGTTTTTAACTAGTGATGAGCGGGAGGTGCCATATTTGATTGTGCGATATTTCGCGAATATTCGATTGAATATTCATCATATATTTGTTGAAATCGAATGTTCGTCATTATTCTATTTATCGCGAAAAATATGTGATTTAATTATTTGCGTTTTGAACTTTGAACGGGGTATAAAGGCAACTTTCCTATTGGCTTGCTAGAATTAGCGAATATAGAAAATATAGCGCTATATTATTACTCGTCATATTCGTTAGTTCTACCCAGCCAAACAATAGTAAAGTAAGTTGCATATACCCCGCTCTAAGTTGGATGTGCAATGCAAGTAATATTACTTAATATTCTCGCATTGCGCATCCAACTTAGAGCTGTGTATAGGCAAGTTTACTTGAATACAAATATAACGATATATTATTTATCTTCGTTAATGTAATATTTGCATACTGCGAGTGGAACTTTGAATGGGGTATAACTTTCCTATTGGTTGGCTTGCTAGAATTAACGAAGATAGAGAACATAGCGCTATATTCTCTATCTTCGTAAACGGTATCTTGGGTTCAGATTGAAAAAAAAAAAAAACGAATATTCGTTTTTTATGAATATATAGCACTATATTCTAAATATTCGTGAATTAGCGAAGTGCCAATATTGGTAAAAAATAAATTCGCTATTTGAATATTAGCGCTCAACACTATTTTTAACTCAATGACATTGATACAGTTGTTTAACCCCTGCTATCCCAGTGCTGTACAAGTACAGCGGAAACGGGTTTTAGATATGCACAGCCGATTCTCTGCTGTTTCAAACAGTAAAGGCCCAAGGCTAATTTATGTAACCGGAAATAAAGCCAATGGCAGAAGTTAAATCCTTTAGATGCTGTGGTCAAATTTGACCACAGCATCTAAATGCAGAAAAAACGGAAGCACACACTTTTGGGTCAGAAATGGCTCCCCTATGCAGTCATCGGGGGAGCTGTTCCTTTGCTCTGATATGCATGGTCTCCCTGATAACCGCAAATGGAGCTTGTAGTTTAGTGTTAGCTAAAAGCAATTTAGAAGTTAGCATATTCTAGACTCCAGGGCGTAGGGGGGTGGATTTTGAGGCTATGGCTAAAAAAGTAAAAAAATAAAAATAAGTTTAAATATAAAAATAAAAAATATAAAAAAATTAAATCACCCCCTTTTCCCTAGAATTAAACTAAAAATAAACTATGAAAATTAAAAATCATGGGCATCTTCAAACCCCAAAATGCTTGAACTATTAAAATATGAAACATACTGCGAATGGCATAATAAAAAAAAATCTAAATGGCCAATTCGCCATTTTTTCATTGCTTCACTTACACAAATTTTTTTATAAAATATGATCACAAAGTCACACACTCTAACATAGTAACATAGTATATAAGACCGAAAAAAGACATTTGTCTATCCAGTTCGGCCTGTTTCCTACAAGTTGATCCAGAGGAAGGCAAAAAACCTCTGTGAGGCAGAAGCCAATTTTCCCCACATAAGGGTAAAAAAATTCCTTCCCGACTCCAAACAGGCAATCAGAATAACTTCCTAGATCAACGACCCCTCTCTAGTAGCTGTAGCCTGTAATATTATTACACTCCAGAAATACATCCAGTCCACTCTTGAATTCCTTTATTGTACTCACCATCACCACCTCCTCAGGCAGAGAGTTCCATAGTCTCACTGCTCTTATCGTAAAGAATCCTCTTCTATGTTTGTGTACAAACCTTCTTTCCTCCAGACGCAGAGGATGTCCCCTCATCACAGTCACAGTCCTGGGGATAAATAGATGATGGGACAGATCTCTGTACTGACCCCTGATATATTTATACATAGTTATTAGATCTCCCCTCAGTCTTTTTTATTTCTAAAGTGAATAACCCTAATTTTGATAACCTTTCAGGGTACTGTAGTTGCCCCATTCCAGTTATTACTTTAGTTGCCCTCCTCTGAAACCTCTCCAGCTCTGCTATGTCTGCCTTGTTCACAGGAGCCCAGAACTGTACACAGTACTCCATGTGTGGTCTAACCAGTGATTTGTAAAGTGGTAGGACTATGTTCTCATCATGGGCGTCTATGCCCCTTTTGATGCAACCCATTATCTTATCGGCCTTGGCGGCAGCTGCCTGACACTGGTTTTTGCAGTTTAATTTGCTGTTTATTTTAATTCCTAGATCCTTTTCCATGTCAGTGTTACTGAGTGTTTCACCATTCAATATGTACGGGTGACTTGCATTATTCCTTCCCATGTGCATGACTTTACATTTGTCAGTGTTAAACCTCATCTGCCATTTCTCTGCCCAAGCCTCCAATCTATCCAGATCCCTCTGTAGCAGAAAACTGTCCTCTTCAGTGTTAATTACTTTACACAGTTTAGTGTCATCTGCAAAAATAGATTTTTTACTGTGCAAGCCTTCTACAAGATCATTAATAAGTATATTGAAGAGAATAGGGCCCAATACTGACCCCTGAGGTACCCCACTAGTGACCGTGACCCAATCTGAGTGTGTACCGTTAATAACCACCCTCTGTTTTCTGTCACTCAGCCAGTTACTTACCCACATACAGACATTTTCTCCCAGTTCGAGCATCCTCATTTTATATACTAACATTTTATGAGGTACTCTACAATGGTATTAATAAAAACTGTCCATAGACATAACTGTAAAACAGTTATGGGGGTCAGAATATGACACTGAAGTGAAAATTATTTTTATTTTTTTTAAGTTTTAATTTTTTTTTAGTAGTAAAACACAATGTGGTATCATTGTAATCATGCTGACCCAGAGAATAAAGGACACGAGTCAATTTGACCGCATAGGGAATGCCCTACTATACCTACCTATGGAGGAATTGATTTTTTTTCAAATTTTACCCTGATGGAATTTTTCTCCGCTTCCCACTAGTTATGGTTTTGGGAAGGGAGGGAGTAAAAGTGAAAACATGAAAACAAAAAATCCTCTGGGGCTCTAGTGGTTAAGGGATTTTATGAGAGACCAGGAGAGATTTAAAGAGAAAATCAGTGATATAAACACATTAGGGGCCATTTACTATTCTGAAATACTCCTAAATTTGGCGTATTTCAGACGCAGATGGCGGAGCATCTGTGACTTCGCCTCGCTCATGCCTGGTCTAAAATTGTGGGCGTGGCATAGGCAGGAAAGGGGACTGGCTAGGAGGCCTGTCTCATTTACCATTTTCTACACCTGCTTTTGGCGTAGAAAATGGTCTAAATGTAAGACACCTAGGAAGCAATTTTACATTTCGAACTGGTGCTGGATGCGCCAAAATTTTGGAGAGGCCTGTGCCTCTTCATAACTTCTATTATTAAATATAGTAATAGCTGCCAGAAGTGAGAGTTCTGGTTTGGATAAAGCTAGAATTGTGTCATCATCGAACAATCTTTTTTCCCTGGATAATGTCCGCACTCTCAATCACTTTATTCAATCATGTAGTCGCAATGTTTTCAGCTCAGTCACATTACACTTGAATATAACAGTTGCAAAATAGGAAATGCACAATGTTTGGGAGTAAGCTAGACTGCTCTAGAAAAACTATGTAGCCGCATAGGCAGTAATAAAAAATAAAATAAAATATGAGACTTTTACTGTATAGGAATACTTACTAGTAGTAAGTGTTCCTCTACAGTAGAAGTCTAATTTTTTTTTTTTACCTAACTGGCTATGTAGCTGTTTAGTGTAGTGGTTAAAGTTCTGCGCTGTGATGCAGAAGCTGTGTCACAAACATTTTCAGAAATAGAGGTTAAATTAGATTTCTATATTTTATATTTTTTAGTAATTGTAAAAAATGTATGCCACAAAATAAATGTGTATTATATGGTGGGAAACTACTACTGATGTTTTAGCCATTATATATTTCTGAAAAGGTTTGTGACAGGATTTGAACTCACGGCTTCTGTATAAAGTCTCCAGGGTGATGATTAGGGTTAGGTGAATGATTCCTTAACTGACATTGATACTGGGGGATGGTCAGACCACATAATAAGACCTACAGATGTAGAGAAAACCATTTGTAGTAACCATTTATCCAATCATATAAATAAAATCATATCGATATGGGAGCATGAATTATGGGGGTGGGATAGACAATGGGAATGTTTGTCCTGGAATTAAATAACTTCTTTATGTAAAAGACCTCAAATTCATAGATCCTTGTGTTTGCAGTCTGAGTGACTCCTGTCTAGTATAGGGTCAATCACCTATTGACAAATAATGACTGAGCCATTCTTAATAGAGGATGTAATATTAATAACCTTGATGGAGAAAGTTCTGTTGTGGGTAAAAATGTTTGAAGGACTAATAAGGGACTATATACAGGAGTATGTGACTGTAAATAATAAGTGATAACCAACTTGGGTTTACGAAGAACAGAAGTCCCTTTCCTGCGACCTTTGCGTTATACGCATTTCAGGTAACACAGATTACTGGGTGTTCACCCTTCTCAACCCCCGCTACAAAGAGAACTTCTCATCTCTCAGTCCTTCAAACATTTTTCCCCACAACAGAACTTAAACTAACTGGACCATCATTACGAGCCTGTGGAGGACCTATATCCTTTTTTGAATGTGGGCACCATATTTGCCTTGCGACAATCACTTGGCACTGACTGTACCAGTACCTAGAGAATCTTTAAAAATTATAAACAGGGGCATATCAGTGATTGAACTGAGCTCTTTAAGAACTCTTAGGTGTAATCCATCTGGATCTGGAGCCTTGTTCACATTTACCTTAATTTACCTTACCCTAATTTAGCTTGGACTATATCTACAGTTAGCCAATTGAGTATATTACTGGATGTACTAACAGCCCCAGCACCACAGATATCAGCTCCTTTCTCTTCTTTTGTATATACAGAGCTAAAAAAAACACATTTAGTAACTGCCTTTTCCTTATCTTCAGTGACTAACCCTCCTTTACCATTATTTAAAGGACCTACCTGCTCCGACCTTGGTTTTTGGCATATATATATTGAAATAATTTTTTGCGATTTGTTTTGCTCTTTCTTGCCACCTGCTGTTCATTTTCTATTTTTGCAAATTTTATCTTCTTTTTACAGATTTTATTAATCCCTTTGTAAACTTCAAAGGCTACAGCTGACCCCTCAGATTTTACACAGGTTATTCACCCCAATATGAGAATCAAAGCCTAATGGAATTGCTTATCTATGAAATCAGATGGAGCTCACTGTAAGGGCTCATGCACACTAACGTATTTTCTTTCCGCTTCCGTTTCGTTTTGTTTTGTGGACCATATGCGGAACCATTCACTTCAATGGGGCTCGAGAAAATACTGAAGTTACTCTGTGTGCATCCAATGCAACGTTGAGATAGGTAACAAAAAGAGACTTGCGGCACTCACCGAGGTAGAAACTTTAACATTCTTTATTCATCCTTTTACAGGACACTTGTGAACGGGGTGCAGGGGCGGACAACCAATTGCAGATGATTAGCGGCTGCTAAAGTTTCTACCTTGGTGAGTGCCACAAGTCTCTTTTTGTTACCCTGTCTCAACGTTGCATTGGATTTTTACCTTGAATTGCTATTGTTGCTGGGCACCACATACGACCGTTCACCTGCTGTGTTGTGCGCATTGGTCTGAAAGGGGAGATCGGGTGGATTGCCTGATTGGATGGCAGTGCCACCGTTTCTTATCTTCATTTGATATATTTACTCTGTGTGCATTCCGTTTCCATTTGTCCGAATGGCCATTCCGCTAAAAAGTAGTGCATGTCCTATTTTTGGCCACAAATCATGGTCCGATTTTTGGGTCTGCATTTTTGGGTCCGCCAAAAATACGGAACGCACATGGAAGACATCCGTATGTCATCCGTATTTAATCCGTATTTTGCGGATCCATACTGTAGAAATAATATGCCCAGCCCATATTGCTCATGTGTTTGGTGATTTATAAGTTACTGTTTCCGTTTCCGATCCGCAAAAAACGGATCGCATATCGATATGTTTTGTGCAATAACGG
The DNA here is from genome assembly GCA_033119425.1 of Bufotes viridis. NCBI lineage: Eukaryota > Metazoa > Chordata > Amphibia > Anura > Bufonidae > Bufotes > Bufotes viridis. The sequence goes on along the minus strand of CM065590.1, from coordinate 544,473,956 downwards.
AACAGAAGAGGACTTAAATCATAGAAAAAAAACCTTGGATACGGAACAACGGATCCATGAAAAACGGACTGCAAAACAACAACTGTCGTGTGCATGAGCCCTGACACTTATATTACACAGGTTTTTCATCCCAATTTAAGAATCAAAATGTAATTGCTTATCTATTAAACAAGATGGGCACGACAATAATGGTTTTATTATACAGCTTATTCACCGCAATTTGAGAATAAAGGAGTAATAGAATTGCTAATCTATTAAACAAGGTGGGCACCCAAATAACAGTTATATTACACAGCTTATTCACCCCAATTTGAGAGTAAATGAGTAATAGAATTGCTTATCTTTTAAACAAAGTGGGATCTGTTCAATTAAATAGCTCTGTGCCCTACACTGGGGATTGATGCAAACTGCATTGTCTCCTATGGACTCCTTCAGATTACAGAGCTTGCACTGTGCTGCAGTCTCCATAGGCTATCCCTATGCTCTCCCTACAGTTTCTGAAAACTCTCCTTACGATCTCCCTACACTGTCTATGCACTGTCCCTATCCCAGATTATACTATTAAAAGCTTTGTAAAACACTTTCCCTAGCACTTGTCACATCTGTCCCTGTGCTCAGTTCACTGTAAAATGGTGGAGATGGGGCTTTTTATAGGACTGTGACAGCACAGGGCTATCTATGGATTGGCTGGCTGCATGGCATTATGGGTGACCTCGCTTTCCTGGGCTTCTTACTTTCACTTTGTAACATGCGAAGCAGCCATTTTATAAAAAATACTATTCATTACCATGAAGCGCGAGGAAATTTGGATAAGTGGCAATTAGAATTTTTCCTGAATTTCGGATCGAATTCCACTTTGTTAACTTTGATTCGCACTACACATACTCATTTCTTTGATTAACAATTCCCCTTTTACGCTGGTTACGGTAGATGCCCCTAACCGTCACCAAATTAAATTTCTCCATCAAGGTTATTAATATTATAGATCATAGGATCTATGAATTTGAGATCTTTTACATAAAGAAGTTATTTAATTCCAGGTCAAACATTCCCATTGTCTATCCCACCCCCATAATTCATGCTCCCATATTGATATGATTTTATTTATATGATTGGATAAATGGTTACCACAAATGGTTCTCTCTACATCTGTAGGTCTTATTATGTGGTCTGACCATCCCTCAGTATCTATGTCAGTTAAGGAATCATTCACCTCACCCTACTCATCACCCTGGAGACTTAATAATTCTATTAAAAACAATGGCGAATGCGTGCTCCAAACATCACAAGCACTCCAGGAATAATATTCAAATAAAATCATGTTCTGAAGAGGGGAAGGTGTCGGGACTCTAGTCCGGCTTAGGAGTCCCTGCTCTGATTCCATATTTAGCTATGTCACTTGGATGACGTGCCAGCCAACAGCATATTTCATATATGGAGTCAGTGCTTGGGAACATCCCAGTGTATTTTCATCTAATTTAGCCTCTATTTCTATGCAAAAGATCGCTGTACAGTAAGGGAATCCCTCAGTGTGAGTCCGTGGCTTAGGAGTCCCTGCTCTGACTCCATATATAGCTATGTCCATATATGGAGTCAGTGCTTGGGGACAGCCAGTGTATTTAAATCTAATTTAGCCTCTATTTAAGAAAAGTTTCTGCTTGGAATCAAACTCATGACCTTCTGCATTATAAACAAGGCACTTAACCACTCAGCTGTAATAGCTGCATTGCCTATTACTTATAATAATTAAAAAAAAATGCTAGTAAGTGTTCCTATACAGAAGAAGTCTCATATATATATATATATATATATATATATATATATATAATTTTTTTTAAGTATAACTGTAAAAAAAAATTTACTATTGGATTTTGGTGATTAATATCACCTTGTTGGCCCTGTTTTAATTTCTGATTGTTTAATAAATAACCCCTAAAAGCCACCTAAAAGTCCCCAGTATTGGCTATTGTTACCTGAGATTAAAATCAGGTTGCTATGTTCCTTCCGTCTACCAGATGAGGACGGAGCACGCTGCGTGCACTGGGAACTGATAGTGAGTCAACATTGTAAGGGAATGTATAAAAAGCCAGGTTCTTCCTGAGAGGAGAAAACAGTGCTGGGCTGTGTGTGTGAACTTCTCCACATGCCTGTGCTTGGCAGACGCTCCCTTAGCAGTGCTGGACAATGTAGAGCCCAGGGAGATATGCCGGCTGCTCAGTGTATAAATAAAAGCCTTATCTGATAAGAGGAGAGCTTGTAGCAGAACTACAGGCTTCAGCCAGACCTGGAAATGTAACTGCAAGACCCCCCTATATAGTGCTGGTCTTCACTAACTTCGCTGCAGGCATCCTATGGATTAGCCTCAGGGCTGAGGGCGCCCATTTTAACAGAATAGTGAAGTTGTAGTTTTATGCAGATTGGTTGCTAAGGGCTGAATCTTATTAAATAAGGGGTAAGTAAGTCTAATAGTTATTGATTCAGGAATATTATAATATTAGTAACTACATATATGAAAACTGAAATTAGTAACTAGTTATGCAGCTATATAGTGTAGTGGTTAAAGTTCTGGCCTGTGATACAGAAACTGTGAGTTCAAATCCTGTCACAAAGCTTTTCAGAAATAGTGGCTAAACTTAATATGTATATATATGATGAGGGGACATCCTCTGCGTCTGGAGGAAAGAAGGTTTGTACACAAACATAGAAGAGGATTCTTTACGGTAAGAGCAGTGAGACTATGGAACTCTCTGCCTGAGGAGGTGGTGATGGTGAGTACAATAAAGGAATTCAAGAGGGGCCTGAATGTATTTCTGGAGTGTAATAATATTACAGGCTATAGTTAATAGAGATGGGTCATTGATCCAGGGAGTACTTCTGATTGCCTAAATGGAGTCGGGAAGGAATTTTTTACTCCCCTTAAGTGGGAAAAATTGGCTTCTACATCACAGATTGTTTTTTTTTGCCTTCCTCTGGATCAACTAGCAGGATGACAGGCCGAACTAGATGGACAGATGTCTTTTTTCGGCCTTATGTACTACGTTACTATGTTACTATATATATATATATATATATATATATATATATATATATATTTCATGGCAATGTGAATAATGTTATGGGCTGTGAAGTCCAATAGAAGCATGTGTGTTCCATGTGTGAACAGGGTTGTCACCAAGGAATGTGTCACCAAGGTTCCCAGCCTTGGTGGAGTAAATGCCCTAGTTTAGGTGTCCACTAAAGTAGTTGGTGGACACCATAATAGATAGTATAGCTGGTTCCAGCTAGTTCAGGGCGGGCTTTTACTGGGAACAGGCAATGTGCTGGGTGGGTGCCTGTTCCTCATGTTCCAGTCCGGGACTTGCTCACATCCAGCAATTGAATTTAGTCCGGGACTTGCTGGACTTGGGTGGAGCTCACTCTGGAGGGAGAGTGGTGTAACACAGAGGCCTAGTGCAGAGGCTCTGTGCGAGTGGTCTCAGCTGGGTTGGCTGAGGGGCCACGGGCTAGGTGCTAGCCGAGACATTGGGGGACGCCGTGACCCCTGGGCTGACAGGTCACAAGGCCAGAGTCAGGAGGACTGCTGGGCCACACTCCCCCAATAAAGGTAATGGACTTGGTCTAGCCTGTAAGGCTGTGGGACTGTGAGGCGTGGAAAGCCGCACGTCAAAGCTGTATGTGAACAGCGCTTTCAGTTAGTTAGGGACCCACTGCTGATGTGTAGGAAGAGCCCAGGCGGGCAAGGCGTTTATTTTGCATTATGTTTATTTTGTTATGCCGTGTGCCAAAATAAATCACAGTGTTTGGACCGGAAATCAAGTGGTAAAGAAGAATATTTGTGTGAATGATCCCCGAGACCAGAGCTAATCCCTACAATATATATATAAGTTTTTAGCTATAATATATTTATACATATTATTATATATTTGGAATATATAAATATATTATGGCTAAAACATCAGTAGTAGTTTCCCAACATATTATGCATAAGATAATAGATAAGCACTTCCTGCACTACGCGTGGTGACCAGTTCTAGTCAGTCTAGCTTACCCCAGGCTAGGGGAAGGGAGTAAGGGCACGTCTCTACACCCTCAGCTCTGCTTGCCATGGAGGCCAAAGCTTAAAGCCTCAGGAGCCAGGAGGAAATTTCCCTGGTCTAATCTAGAGACAGACCAGACTACAAAAAAATGTAGTGCAGCATACAGAAAAAGCAGAGTCATACAGCCAGCCTGTCTACAGCAGAGTGAGACAATTGTAGCAGAGTTGAGTTTGCCTGCCAGTTTCATGCTAAACCCTGCTGGGACAAAGACCAAGCTTGAAGATTGTTTCTGATGACAGTTTATGCAAAGTAAAGCTGCTGTTCAACTACATACAAGGTCTGGACTCAATCTTTCTTTCAAATCCCTCAATTATTCCCCCTATTTATTGCTTCGGAACCAAAGCCTGGGGTCAAGCCGTATCCAGGTAGGAGCACAGTGACACACATAAAGGGATATTTTAGGCGATGGGGACAGAAGTTGTCAGACTAACCTGATTTGTTTTTATGAGGAGGTGAGTAGAAGCCTGGACAGAGGGGTGGCTGTGGATATAGTGTTCCTGGACTTTGCAAAGGCTTTTGATACTGTCCCGCATAGACGTTTAATAGGTAAATTATGGTCTATAGGCTTGGAAAGTATAGTTTGTAATTGGTATGAAAACTGGCTGAAGTACCAAGTCCAGAGAGTTGTTGTCATTGATTCCTATTCAGAATGGTCCTGCATTATAAGTTGTGTACCACAAGGTTCAGTGCTGGGCCCTCTATTATAATGATGAGTTAAGAAATTTGAGTTAAGAGTTTGTGTGTTAACCCTGTTACATCTGTACTGTGCGGTCTATGGAAGATGTACATAAAATGCAAGCTGACTTGAACACTGAGTGGTTGGGCATTAACTTGGCAAATGAGGTTAAATGTGGATAAATGTAAAGTTATGTATCTTGGTAGTAATAATCTCTGTGCTTTATATGTCCTAGGTGATGTAAGACTGGGAGAGTCCCTTATTGAGAAGTATTTGGGTGTCCCTGTAGATTGTAGATTAAATAACAGCATAGAATTTCAATCAGCTGCTTCTAAGGCGACCAGGATATTGTCATGCATTAAACGAGGCATGGACTCGCGGTGCAGGGATGTAATATTACTAGTGATAAGCGAGCACCAAAGTGTTCGGGTACTCGGTCCGAACACATAGCGATATTCGTGCACTCAGCCGAGCACCCGAGTATAATGGAAGTCAATGGGAGACATTGCTTAGATGAGGGGAGGGTGCCTGGTCCATTGGAAAAGGTTAGAAAGTAACAGAAACACCACCGAAATGGATCTGGAACAGCATGGGGACCATGTCTGGGTGCATCTTGGACTCCAATGTCGCTGCTGGGAACCATATTGTCCCAGTTGTCCGCCACTTTTACATAGCGACAAAATCCTGCCCCCTCAAAAAAAAAATTTTTAGAGGTAAAATTGTTAGAAAACATTCTTTCCTGTATATTCAACTGTATATACAGTGCAATTGCTGGCAAAAATTACAAGGAAGAAGCACTCCGCTACAGCCTGTATATCACATAAAGGAGGGCCTCATTCACATGGTGCTACAATTGTTCAGGTACACTGCTGCACTCATAAAGCCTATGCACTTAATGAAAGGGCTGGCAAAAATTACAAGGAACCGGCACTCCAATACACCCTTTATTACACATAAAGCAGGGCATCATACACACCCTTGAAAAATTATCATTGATGGCCTGCTGGTGACACTCAAAAACATTAGGAGCAAGGGCCTCTTGGTTACCTTCTAAAACATTATAGTTGAGGGCCTGAAGGTGAGTGGACCCTATAAAAAATTGTAGTGAGAGCCTGAAGGTGAGCGAACCCCATAAAACATTGCAGGGATGGCCTACAGGTGAGCAGGTGAGGGCATATATATTCTGCATGGAAGAGGAGGCGGATGAGAAAATAAGATTCAAACATATACCCTTTTTTTATGGTGAAAAGGGTGCATCTGAATATTGTGTATTGTGTACATTATAAAGCATACATTTAAATTGCGTTTTTGTTCCTTTTTAGCTCAGCTTTCCTCTTGTGGAGTTGAGAAGTCAGGGGCAATCCAGGCCTTGTTCATTTTTATCTGAGTCAACCTGTCAGTATTGTCAGTGGACAAGGGGATACGCTTACCTGTTATAATGCCACCAGCAGCACTAAATGCACACTCGGACAATACGCTGGTAGCAGGGAAGGCCAGCACCTCCCAGGCGTAGAGCGCAAGTTCGTGCCACCTGTCCAGAGATCATTTAGGACACTGACACGGTCTGCAATGGATTCCTTCACCATCTTCCAAAACTTTTCCCTCCTTGTAACACTAGGCCGCGATTCAGGGTGAGGTTGCTGGTGGGTTGTCATGAAAGTGTCCCACACCTTGGAAAGTGTTGCCCTACCTCTGTTGGAACTACTGTATGTTCACCTTGTCTCCCTTCCTCGGTTGCCTAGGCAAGTACGGACTCTGGCAGCCCCATTATCAGATGAAAAATTTTGGAGCAATTTGTCAACAAGTAACTTCTGGTATTGCACGGTTTTACTCGTCCTCTCCACCACAGGAATGAGAGATGAGAAGTTCTCCTTGTAGCGGGGGTTGATGAGGGTGAACACCCAGTAATCTGTGTTACCTAAAATGCGTATAACGCGAGGGTAGCGGGAAAGGCAGCCTAACAAGTCAGCCATGTGTGCCAGAGAACCAACGGGCAAGATGTCGATGTCAACTTCAGGATGACTCTCCATACCTCCCTCCTCCTCTGCTGCCCATCCACGCTAAACAGATGGAATTAAAGCTCCTCCTCCTCTTCTTCATGGCCCAATTCGTGCTGATAAGACGAACTGGGGGAGGTCTGGCTATCACCCTGTATCATCTCCTCCCCGATTACCTCGTCTGCCACATTCAAAGCATCCTCCTTAATTGTGAGCAATGATCATTTGAGTAGACGCAGCAGTGGGATGGTTACACTGATAATAGCGTTATCGTCACTAACCATCTGTGTGGATTCATCAAAGTTTTTTAAAACCTCACATGGGTCTGACATCAATGCCCACTCCTCACTTGTGAATAGTGGCAGTTGACTGGAAAGGCGACGACCATGTTGCAGCTGGTATTCCACAACTACCCTCTGCTGCTCACAAAGCCTGGCCAACATGTAGAAGGTAGATTTCCACCACGTGCTCACGTCGCATAACAGTCGGTGAACTGGAAGCTGCAAGCGCTGTTGCAGCCTTGACAGACCATCTGAAGCTGTGGACGACTTTCGGAAATGGGCACACAAGTGCTGAACCACTAAGTTTAAGATGTGGGCTAGGCATGGAATGTGCGTCAGGTTGCCGAGCTTCAAAGCCTCCACAAAGTTACGGCCATTGTCAGACACAACCATGCCTGTTTGTAGAAGGAGTGCCTAGAGCCACAGCTCGGTCTGGTCCCTTATACCCTGCCACTGCTCTGCGGCGGTGTGCTGTTTGTCCCCTAAGCAGATCAGCTTCAGCACAGCCTGTTGACGCTTACCCACATCAGTGCTACACTGCTTCCAGCTAGCAACTGATGGCTGACTGCTATTGGAGGTGGAAGTGGAGGAGGAGGCAGCGGAGGAGGAGAAGTAGGGGTTGGAGCCAGTAACCTAGCTGCTGGCAGAGACCCTGACGGACGTACAGTAGGACCCACAATCCTGGGCGTGGGTAGCACCTGTGCCATCCCAGGGTACGACTCACTCCCGGCCTCCAAAACATTCACCCAGTGTGCGGTCAGGGAAATGTAGCGTCCCTGGCGAGGTGGACATTTCCAGTAAATGCATTGGTCAGGGCAGGGGTGATGTTCTGGGACACATGCTGGTGTAAGGTGGCCACGGCACACCGTGAAAAATAGTGGCAGCTGGGGAATGCGTACCGAGGGATGGCCACCGACTTCAGGCTGTGGAAGGACTCGGTGTCCACAAGCCTAAATGGCAACATTTTAAGGGCCAGTAATTTTGAAAGTTGCGCATTTAGTGCTATGTCCTGTGGGTGTATGGGTGGGTATTTGCGCTTGCATTCGAATGCCTGTGTTATCGACATTTGGATGCTGCACTGGGACAGGGAAATGGATGTCTTAGCTGCTGGTTCATGTGAAGGTCCAGGTGCAGGGTGAGGGGCATCCAGGCCTGCGCCTTCGACAGGGGATTGTCCAGCAGTGTGTAACACAGGGAAAGAGGAGGCAGTGGTGGGACCGTCAGAGTGTGGAGCCAGGCGTTTTACACACTGTATTGTCTTGCTGTAATGTACTGGATACGGAAAACTACAGATTTTAAGTACTACACTAGCCCAGAGATAATGAAATTTTTACAATACACACTGTATTGGTTTGCTGTAATGTACTGGATACAGAAAAATACAGATTTTCGGCACTACACTAGCCCAGAGATAGTGTAATTTTTACAATACACACTGTATTGGCTTGCTGTAATGTACTGAATACAGAAAAATACAGATTTTCGGCACTACACTAGCCCAGAGATAATGTAATTTATACAATACACACTGTATTGGCTTGCTGTCATGTACTGGATACAGAAAAATACTGATTTTCCGCACTACACTAGGCCAGAAGTAATGTAATTTTGACAATACACACTGTATTCGGGTGTAGTTCTATATTGGATACGAATTTGTCCCAAATAAAATGTATTCTCTGCGGGAATACTGTATATACGGTTGCGGCCTAAATGCACACACAGATGTGCCCAAAACTAGTTAACTATGGCGAAAATATAAATCACTCTCTGCTGGAGTAATTAATATACCGGTTGCGGATTGAATGCACACACAGATGTGGCACAAGTTAGGTTAATTTAACCGTAAAAAATAAATTTCTCTGATGTGCAGTGTAAATCTCAGTACCAGGCACACTGTAGTGAATAAGCCCATTTTTATAATATTTGCCCAACACACTGCTTTATGATGGCTTATTGTAGATGTCACTAATCTGAAATATTTCTGTCTTTTAGAAGTTAAAAAAGCGACTTTCAAGCCCTGCATTATCTGTACCTTCCTGGTGATGCCTGTCCCTGATAGTGCTCAAGCAAACCCCTTCTTAAAACGAAGGTGCTGCACTGCTGTCAAACACACACTCTAGTCCTTCAATAAGGTTTTTGGAGTAAAATCAGTAAGTTTAGAGCAAAACGCTATCTGTCCCTGACTACTGTCTGCTCTCCCTGACTCTGAATTAGCCGAGCGCCGGACCTCAGCTCCTATATGAAATGGTATCACGTGTTTCGGCCAGCCAATCAGTGTAAGACTTACAGCTCACATGGCTATGGATTTACACTGAGGGGAATTACTTACCTGGACATTGTTTGCTTAGAAGGCGCCAAATGTGCGGGGAGGAGAATCGAGCAATGCGACGAATACACGTGGTGCTCGGCCGAGTAAAGCTGAGCGCTGAGCATAGCGGCCGAGCATGCTCGCTCATCACTAGAGTATAGTTAAGCGAACACCTGGAAGTTTGGGTTTGCACGGTTCGGCCGAACTTCATAAAATTGTTTGGGTTCATTGAAGTCAATGAGGACCCGAACTTTGGGGCACTAAAATGGCTCTAAAAAAGTCCAGGAAAGGGCTAGAGGGCTGCAAAAGGCAGCAAAATGGGGGTAAGTGCCCTGCAAACAAATATTGATAGGGAAATGTCGCAAAAAAAATAAAAACTACAAATTTTTATCCTGAACTAAGAGAAGGAGGTCCATATGGACTAGGAGGTTGAGGAGGCGGTGAACGTGGCGTTGAAGGTGGATGTGGTGGTGTTGGTGGATTTGACGGTGTAGGTGGAAGTGGCGCTGGAGGAGGTGGAGGCAGACAATGTTTTTTTTTATATTTTATTTAACCACCTCAGCCCGCCTAGCTTAAACACCCTAAATGACCAGACCACTTTTTACAATTCTGCACTACACTACTTTCACGGTTTATTGCTCGGTCATGCAATTTACCACTCAAATCAATTTTACCTCCTTTTCTTCTCACTAATAGAGTTTTCATTTAGTGGTATTTTATTGTTGCTGACATTTTTACTTTTTTTGATATTAATAAAAAATTACTGAAATTTTTGAAAAAATGAAATTTTTCGCTTTCTGTTGTAAATTTTTTTTTTTTTAAAAACTACATTTCTATATAAATTCTTCTCTAAATGTATTGTTCTACATGTCTTTGATAAAAAAAAATGCAATAAGTGTATATTTATTGGTTTGGGTAAAAGTTATAGCGTTTACAAACTATGGTGCAAAAAAGTGAATTTCCGCATTTTGGAGCAGCTCTGACTTGTCTTGTCATGTATCTTCAGGTGCTAGAATGCCAGGATAGTATAAATACCCCCCAAATGACACCATTTCAGAAAGAAGACACCCCAAACTATTCACGGAGGGGCATGGCGAGTTCATGTATGATTTTTTTTTTTTCACAAGTTAGCGGAAAATGACACTTTCTGTGGAAATAAAAATAATAATAAAGTTTCCATTTCTGCTAACTTCTGGCAAAAAAATAATAAAAAATCTTCCATGGACTCACTATGCCCCTCAGTGAATACCTTGGGGTGTCTACTTTCCGAAATGGGGTCATTTGTGGGGTGTGTTTACTGTTCTGGCATTTTGGGCGGGGCTAAAATGTGAGCAACCCTGTAAAACCTAAAGGTACTCATGGGACTTTACGCCCCTTTAGGCACCTAGGCTGCAAAAAAGTGGCACACATGTGGTATCTCCGTACTCAGAAGAAGTAGGGCAATGTGTTTTGGGGTGTATTTTTACATATACCCATGTTGGGTGAGAGAAATATGACACATTGCCCTACTTCTCCTGAGTACGGCGATACCACATGTGTGACACTTTTTTGCAGCCTGGGTGCGCAAAGGGGCCCAAATTCCAATGAGTACCTTTATGATTTTACAGGGCATTTTTACGCATTTGGATTCCAGACTTCTTCTCACGCATTAGGGGCCCTTAAAATTCCAGGGCAGTATAAATACCCCACAAGTGACCCCATTTTAGAAAGAAGACACCCCAATGTATTCCGTGAGGGGTATGGTGAGTTCATGTAAAATTTTATTTTTTGTCATAAGTTAGTGGAATATGAGACTTTTCAGCTTTTCAGCCAATTTCCGCTAACTTGTGCCAAAAAAAAAATATCTTCTATGAACTCGCCATGCCCCTCACAGAATACCTTGTGGTGTCTTCTTTCCAAAATGGGGTCACTTGTGCGGTATTTTTACTGCCCTGGCATTTTATGGGCCCTAAAGCGTGAGAAGAAGTCTGGATTCCAAATGCGTAAAAATGCCCTCCTAAAAGGTACTCATTGGAATTTGGGCCCCTTTGCGCACCTAGGCTGCAAAAAAGTGTCACACATGGTATCGCCGTACTCAGGAGAAGTAGGGCAATGTGTTTTGGGGTGTATTTTTACATATACCCATGCTATGTGGGAGAAATATCTCTGTAAATTATAACTTTTTTTTAAAAAAAATTGACTGTTTTTTTTTCTCTTACAAAGTCTCATATTCCACTAACTTGTGACAAAAAATAAAATTTTAGATGAACTCACCATACCCCTCATGGAATACCTTGGGGTGTCTTCTTTCCAAAATGGGGTCACATGTGGGGTATTTATACTGCCCTGGCATTTGAGGGTCACCGCAATCATTACATGTATGGCCAGCATTAGGAGTTTCTGCTATTCTCCTTATATTGAGCATACGGTAATAAGATTTTTTTTTTCCGTTCAGCCTCTGGGCTGAAAAAAAAAATGAACGGCACAGATTTCTTCATTCGCATCAATCAATGTGGATGAAAAAATCTGCAAAAAATGTGCAAAAAAAAAAAGAGAGGGGAAAGGACATAGGAGTGCTTGCGAAGTAAGGCCCCATTCACACGTCCGCAAAAATGTCCGCATCTTTTCTGCAATTCTACGAAATAGATGCAGACCCATTCAGTGTGAATGGGGACGGTGGTGATGCGGAGAGCACACTATGTGCTCTCCGCATCAGCATTTGCAGAGCTGCGGCCGCGAACTTCCGAGTTTCGGCCCCGAAACATCAGGCTGCAGCTCCGCAAAAGATAGAGCATGTCCTATTCTTGTCCGCAATTGCGGACAAGAAAAGGAATTTTCTATATAGTTCTGGCAATATGCGGATCTGCAAAATGCGGAAAGCACATTGCCGGTGTCCATGTTTTGCGGATCCATAGATCTGCAAAACACATACGGACGTCTGAATGAGCCTTATAGGGGGGTGATTAGTGACAGGGGGGTGACAGGGGGTGATCATGTGGGTGAAATGGGGTGATCAGGGGTTAATCAGGGGTTAGTCAGTGACGGGGGGGTGTGGTGATTGGTGCACTTACTTTAGCTGCCTGTGTCCTCTGGTGGTCACAAGCAAAAGGGACCACCAGAAGAGCAGGCAGCAGGCATATCAGACGCTGTTTACAGCGCTGACATCTACAGTCTGCCAGCGCATGATCAGCACTGGCAGGCTGTAGTAAAACTTCCTCCTGATGCGCGTGTTCACAGAAAATCTCGCCTCTCACGAGATGACGCGCCGACACGTCAAGGAGGAATAACTCGGCAGCCCGCAGGACGCATCCCTGCGTTAGGCGGTCGGGTAGTGGTTAATTTGGGTACACCACAAAACATTGTGGAATATATAAAATAACACAAAGAGAACGTGCGCTGGAATATATCAATGGCTGTGTGAAGTCGGTATACTTGTGTCACTACCAGAGTTTTGAGGTGTTCTCACAACTCTGTTTCTCCGCCCCTGTGATGATGTCACTACCAGAGTTTTGAGGAGTTCTCACAGCTCTGTTTCTCCGCCCCTGTGATGAGGTCTTTACTTTCAGTTTCCCTCCTCCCAGCTGTCCCTCCTGTGATTGATTCCTCTTCCTATAAATCACCCCCCTTCCTGTTTAATCATGCGGATTATATTTCTCATCTGAGTTGTTTCAGTCTCTGGAATATCTGCACTTGTGTGGTCTCTTTTCACTGGACCTGTGTTCTGCTGAAGCAAGTAACATCGGATATTGTCTGCTGAGTTTGGATCTGTCTTCACTGCTGCTGCAGCTCCTACAGATAAGTTTGCAGACATTGTGTGTTTTAGTTTATTTGCTGACTGGATCCGAGGCGACCCCAGTTCCGTCCGTATTCTGAGTAGGGCGCCGGTGGCCGTGCCCCTCCCACCATCTGGGTCTGGGCATGTGCAAAGCAGCATAGGGAGAGCTCTTAGGGTCTGACAGGGGTCACCCTTTATTCTCCCTAGTTTGGGTCCGGTCAGTAGCTTCTGCACTGTTTATGCTCCTGTTGTTCACATATACTCGTGACAACTTGTCTATTCTGCACGAGGTACAGACAAGTCTTGTAGGATCAATGCCTGGTTAATTTTAATGAACGTGAGCTTGTCCACATTGGCTGTGGACAGACGGCTGCGCTTGTCTGTGATAACTAGTGATAAGCGTCAGGGGCAATATTCGAATTCGCGATATTTCGCAAATATTCATCATATATTTGCTTATATTCGGATTCGAGGTTATTACGCTGATTGCGAAAAATCGGCAATGTAATATTCGCATAATGCGAATATTATAAAACCCGAATATATAGCACTATGAAATATAGTGCTATATTTTCTTTTTTTAGAACATTCGTCATTTTTTCCCATCTGAAGTCAGGATTCCTCCCTTGCTTTTGGGCCAATGACTGTTTACATTAAATTGGAAAAAATGACGAATATTCTAAAAAACGAATATATAGCACTATATTTTGTGCTAGATAATCGGGTTTTAGAATATTAGCATTACGCGAATATTACATTTCCGATTTTTCGCATAAGAGAAAATAAATTGATTGAATTATGAATAATATTCTAATTCACTACAGACTACAATATTGCAGCCTTCTCACATTGGCCCACAAGCAGGTAAGTATACTAGGTAATGGGTTTAGACAAAAAAAAACAAAAAAAAACTGAATATTTGTTTTTACGACTATATATCACTATATTCGTAAAATATTCGCAAGTTTTCGAAGTGCCAATATTTGCAATAAAAATTCGAAATGCAAATATTCACGCTCAACACTAGTGATAACACCCCCTGCCATGCAAAACACACTAACTGCAGGGCAGGCCAGCACCTCCAAGGCATAAAGGGCAAGCTCACGCCATGTGTCCAATTTGAAGACCCAGAAGTTGGATGGGGCAGACCCATCAGTCAGTACGTGTAGGTGTGTGCACACATACTGCTCCACCATTTTGCTTAAATGCTGCCTCCTGCTAAGACGTTGCGTATCAGCTGGTGGTGCTGGTTGTTGTGGCGTGGTGACATAGCTTTTCCACATTTCGGCCATGCTAACCCTGCCTTCTGAGGTGCTGGCGGTGCCCTGGCTGTGTTGGTGGCCTCTTCCTCCTCCTCTGCCTTTGCCTTGTGCTTCCACTGTCAGTTGGGAATGCCATCAGCAGCACGTCTACCAGCGTGCGTTTGTACTTGCACATCTTCCGATCAAACTCCAGTGAGGGAATTAAGGATGGCACATTGTCCTTGTAACGGGGATGCAGCAGGGTGGCCAGCACAAGTTAGAATGCGAGCAACTCGGCTGTTATTGTGCAGGCACTGGAGCATGTAGTCGCTCATGTGTGCCAGGCTACCCAGAGGCAAGGACAAGCTGTCCTCTGTGGGAGGTGTATCGTCTGTGTCCTCTGTATCCCCCCAGCCACGCACAAGTGATGCCCATGAGCTGTTTGGGTACCACCCTGCTGTGAACACAGATCCTCCTCCTCCTCATCTTCCAGAACTGTGCCCTGGCTGGACAATTGTTTACCTAGCCTATCTTGGTGCAGGAACCCACCCTCTGAGCCACATATGAATGACTGGCCTGATAACCGTTGAAATGATCCCTCTTCCTCCTCCTCTTCCTGCTGTGACACATCTTCCTCCATCATCACCCAAAGCGTTTTTTCAAGGAGACATAGACGTGGGATAGTAATCCTGAGAACAGCATCATCCGCACAGGTCATTTTGGTGGAGTAGTTGAAACAGCGCAACAAGGCACACAGATCTTGCATGGAGGCCCAATCAGTGGTGGTGGTGCATGGAGGCCCAATCAGTGTTGCTGTTCCGCAGAGCGACTGACCCGTGCGTGCTGCAGCTGAAACTTCACTATCGGCTGCTGCTGCTTGCACAGTCTCGCCTGCATGTGTCAGGTGGAGTTCCACCTTGTGGGCACGTCGCATATGAGGAGGTGAGCATGAAGGCCGACGTTATGCTGCAGCGAAGACAGGCGAGGAGCAGCAGGATGAGAACACCGAAAGCGCGCACAGACGGCCCGCACTTTCTGAAGTAGCTCTGACATATCGGGGCAATTTTTCAGGAATCTCTGCACCACCAAATTCAACACATGCTCCAGGCAAGGGATGTACGTAAAACCAGCTAGGCCCAGAGCTGCTACGTAATTTTGCCCATTATCGCACACCACCAGGCCTGGCTTGAGGCTCAGTGGCACCAACCACTCATCGGCCAGTTGTTCCAGACCCATCCAAATCTCATGCGCGGTGTGGGGTTTGTCCCCACCAGCTGTCGTTTCCCCCTGGCTGTGCTGAGGTTGGTGGTGAAGGTGTTATGCTGAGAGTATAAGGGGGTGATAGAGGAGGAGGAGGAGGCAACAGGAGGTAAAGAGAAATGCCCTGCAATCCTCGGGGGCGGAAGAACATGCGCCGAAATGCTATCTGCTTCAGGCCCAGCCGCCACTGCATTTACCCAGTGTGCTGTTAGGGAGATATAACAGTCCTGCGTGTGCTTACTGGTCCACGTATCGGTAGTTATGTTGACCTTGCCACAGATGGAGTTGCGCAGTGCACACCATATTTTGTCCGTCACTTTTTTGCTTGTGCAGAAGAGAGATGGCTCGCCTGCAAAAATAGTGGCGGCTTGGAACGACTTACTGTGGGACAGCCACCGCCATAAGGTTTTTAAAACTCTCCGTCTCCACCAGATGGAATGACGGCATTTCAAAGGCCAGCAATTTTGAAATGCTGGCATTCAGGGTTTGTGATCGGGTGTGGGTAGGGGGCGTGATCCAGTGTTTGGGAGATGGACAGCTGAACGCTTCCATTGGACAATGTGGTGGTGCTTGTTAAAGGTGATGGATTTGGTGGCATTCGTCTCACATCCTCCGTTTGCTGGTTGGCTGTTGCCACTGTCACTCCAGAGGCGGAGGAAGAGGCCGAGATTGCAGCAGAAGAGGGATCAGGAGGAGCCAGAGACTTTTCTTGGTTTTGGAGGTGTCTACTCCACTGCAGCTCGTGTCTTGCACTTAGATGCCTGGTCATGCAGGTTGTGCTCAGGTTTAGAACGTTTATGCCTCGCTTTAGGCTCTGATTACACAGCATGCAAACCACTTGTGTCTTGTTGTCTGCACATTGTGTGAAGAACTGCCACGCCAGGGAACTCCTTAGAGCTGTCTTTGGTGAACTCGGTCCCTGGGTGCAGTGGGCATTAGCAGGCGTACTGCATAGGTTACGGGTGCTCTGCTTCTGCACCCTGCTCCTTCTTTTGCTGTGCTGGTGTCTCTGTGCGACCACCGCCTCTTCCTCCAAACTGCACAGGTCACTAGCATGACCATCATCCCATGTAGGGTCTAGGAGCTCATCGTCCTCCACATCATCTTTTACCAAGTCTTCTGCACCCTTGCCCTCCTTGTGGGTTTGCACACTGCAAAAATCTGCAGCAGTTGGTACCTGTGTTTCGATATCATCAGAGACGTGCTGCGGTGGTCTTCCCATGTCCTCATCCGCAAACATAACTGGTTGGGCATCAGTGCACTCAATCTCTTCCACTTCTGGAGCAGGGCTAGGTTGATGAGCCGGGGAAACCCTGCCAAGAGAGTCATCAAAAATAATGAGAGTCTGCTGCATGACTTGGGGCTTAGACTGCTTGGCTGATTTGCAAGGGGGTGAGGTGCTAGATAGCTTCCCATGGCCTGCAGGTGCCATTTCTGAGCTTTCAGCGGTGGACTGGGTGGGAGAAAATGTGAAGGTACTGGCAGCACTATCAGCCACCGGATCTACTAGCACCTGTACGTGCTCTGGCCTCACCATTCATAGAGCGGCATTTGGGCCTACTAAATAACGTAGAAGGCTCTGTCGTCTACGCGAACCTGAGGAAGGTAGTTCATTTGAGCGTGTAGCTGGCACAGATCCACCACGTCCTATCCCTGCAAAAGGAGCCTCACCAGCAGCACCACGACCATGACCATGTCCCTTATTTGACGCTCTCCTCATTCTTTTCGGTAACCCAATGAAGTAACAGACAGATTTAGTAAAACTTGTTCCCTGTCAGGTATACCATGCCCCTGTCATAAGCAGAAAAGATTAGTTTTGGTTGCACCTTTATGTGAAAGATGAATTTATTACACTTTGTGTCCTGCCTAATATGCCCTGGCAGTGTGATAAAGATACTGTAAAAGATATTTCTAGGTCACACCACAATATGAGAAACAAATTTATTACACTGTGTGGCCTGTCCAATAGGCCCTGGCAGCGTGTTTAAGATAAAAAATTGGTTAAGGTCACAAGTTACTTTGAAATATATGAGGGGCACAGATCCCCCAACAATCGGTAGTACGCCACCTAATTTACTGAATACATTTTGGCAAGTCAGGTATGCAGTGCAGCAGGAACAACAACGCAGGCCGCAGGGGTACTTTATGGGCCAAAAATATGTGTTTTTTTTTCAACCACAATGTCCTAGTGGAATTTACTAATTTTATTTGATTTGCAAGACAAGGCAAGAAGGTACTTTATAAGGAAAAAAAGAGGATTTTTTTAACCCCAGTGAAACTGATCGATTTACTGATTATTTTTCAGTATAAGATTGCCTGTGCAGGCAGAGGTTTGAATTTATTTTAACAAAATATATGATTTCTTCACCCACCAATGAAACTGACGGATGCAAGTGAAATTCTTTCACTACACTAGCAGTAGTAGAAAGCAAATTTACTTTGTGGCAAAAATTACATGTTTTTTCCACCCATAATGTCCCAGTTGAATTTAAAGATTGTATTTGATTTGCAGTACAAGGCAAAAAGGTCCTTTATAGGAAATAAAGAGGATTTTTCCTACACCAGTGAAACAGATGAATTAACAGATTATTGTTCACTATCAGATTGACTGTGCAGGCAGAGGATGGAATTTATTTCAACCAAATATATGATTTCTTCAACCCCAGTGAAAAAGATGAATTAACAGATTATTGTTCACTATTAGATTGCCTGTGCAGGCATAGGATGGAATTTATTTTAACCAAATATATGATTTCTTCAACCCCAGTGAAACTGACGAATGCAAGTAAAATTCTTTCACTAGCAGTAGTACAGAGCAGGCCACAAATTCACTTTGTGCCAAAAATTAAGTGTTTTTTTCACCCACAATGTCCCAGTGGAATTTACTGATTTTATTTGATTTGCAGTACAAGGCAAAAAGGTACTTTATAGGAAAAAAAGAGGATTTTTTTTAACACCAGTGAAACAGATGAATTAAAAGATTATTTTTCAATATCATATTGCCTGTGCAGGCAGAGGATGGAATTTATTTCAACCAAATATATGATTTCTTCAACCCCATTGAAACTGACGGATGCACGTGAAATTCTTTCACTAGCAGTAGTACAGAGCAGGCCACAAATTTACTTTGTGCCAAAAATTGCGTGTCTTTTCCACCCACAATGTCCCAGTGGAATTTACTGATTTTATTTGATTTGCAGTACAAGGCAATAAGGTACTTTATAGGAAAAAAATGAGGATTTTTTTCTACCCCAGTGAAACAGATGGATTTAATGATTATTTTTCACCATCAGATTTGTTGAGCAGGCAGAAAAGGAACTTAATGGTAAAAAAAAACATTATTTTTTTTCACCCACAGTGAAACAGACTGATTTACTGATTATATTTTTCACAATCACAAATGTAGTGCATAAAGCAAATGTACTTTTTAGCAAAAAAAAAAAGCCCAGAATCTTATGTATTTAGAGAATTAATGACAAGTATATATGCAGCACAGGGATACTTTACAGAACATAATGTGAAAATATCCCCCCCTAGGATCCTAAAATCACAAACAGAGTAACAGTAGTATTTTTCCCTTCCCCTGGCAGGTATGCAGTGCAGGTGCACTTAAAAAATAGGTAAATTTTGCCAAATTAAGTAAAAAGACTAGATTCTATTACTGTCCCTGGCACGTATGCAGCTGCAAATGCACATCACTTGCACAAAATGGGTGCCGACACCAACCACTCACAGAAATATAAAAGTCTTTGTCACTGGCCTCATAAAAAAAAAAAAAAAACTGCCATTGCACCAACAAGAACAGAAAGGTTGTACATTGCTGAGTGAACACAATTCTGATATCAGATATTATTCAGAAAAGCTTGTTTTCTATTCTCTCCCTGAGAGCACCAGCAGCAAGCTGTCCCTACACTAACAACAGCAGAGTGACATGCTGCGCTACATGTCTCCAGCTTATATAGAGGCTGGGTCACATGCAGCACTTAGCCAATCATGGCCATGCCATAAGTAGGCATGGCTGTGATGGCTTCTAAGGGCAAAGTAGTTAGACGTTTGTTGATTGGCTGCCCAGCAGCTTTTCAACAAGTGCCATAAAATACGCCGAACAACGAACCCCAACCAGAACAATTGCGAAAATGGTTCGGGTTCGCTCAACTCTAGTTAGGAGTTTTCTTTGTCTTTCATACTCCTCCATGAGTTTTTCATGCTCCTGCTGCCACTTCAGGTGAAGGATAATAAATACTAGTGATGAGCGGCAGGTGCCATATTCGATTTCAACGAAATTCGCGAATATTCGAATGAATATTCGTTTCATATTCGTCGAAATCGAATATTCGTCATTATTCTAGTTACCGCGATTAATATGCGATTTAAATAATCGCGTATTGCGATTTTAACTTAAGGCTACTTTCCTATTGGTTTCATATCTAGAATTATAGCGAAGATGACGGATATGACGAATGTATTCGTCATATTCCTCAAAACGAAGATAACGAAGTATTCTACATCTTCGTTTTAGCAACCTATTCGTCAACTTCGCTAATTCTAGCAATCAAATAGGAAGGTTGACTATAGAGAGTGACAACTGTGTTTAATTCGCTATGCGATTATTTATATATTTTTTTTTAATAAATAGAATAATTATAAAAATTATATCAAGTAATATAATTATTCTATTTAAAAAAAAAAAAAATCGCATAGCGAATTGAACACAGCTGTCTCTATAGTCAACCTTCCTATTTGATTGCTAGAATTAGCGAGGTTGACGAATAGGTTGCTAAAACGAAGATGTAGAATACTTTGTTATCTTCGTTTTGAGGAATATGACGAATACATTCGTCATATTCGCTATTCGCTAATTCTACCAAGCCAACCATAAAGTTCCTTGCTCATGGAGCGTCCCCATCACCATGGGAACATCTCCATATACTAAAATGTACTGTCGGATTTGAGGAATTACGTTGAAATCGCAATGCGATTAATTCAAGTTATATTAATCGCATTGCGATTTCAACTTAGAGCTGGGTTTATAATGGGTCAGCTTGCTAGAATGAGCGAAGTTAACGATTCAATGAACGAAGTTAACGAATATGGAATATAGCAGCACTGCTAAGTTGAATTCGCAATGCGATTAATTTAACTTGAAGTAATCGCATTGCGATTTCAACTTAGCACTGCTATCTTACATAGGCTAGAATTAACGAATATGGAATATAGCAGTGGCACTAGCAGTGCTAAGTTGAAATCGCAATGCGATTACTTTAAGTTAAATTAATCGCATTGCGAATTCAACTTAGCAGTGCTGCTATATTCCATATTCGTTAACTTCGTTCATTCTAGCAAGCTGACCCATTATAAACCCAGCTCTAAGTTGAAATCGCAATGCGATTAATATAACTTGAATTAATCGCATTGCGATTTCAACGTAATTCCTCAAATCCGACAGTACATTTTAGTATATGGAGACGTTCCCATGGATGGGGACGCTCCATGAGCACGGAAGTCAGCAGAAGCGGCAATGGGCACTGACTAGAGCAGCCAGGAAGCCAGGAATCCTCAGGACAGGTAAGAACTACTGTTGGGAAGAGGGAAAGAAAAAAAATATAACTAAAAAAAAAAAAACGAATATTCGAAATAGCGAATTTATAGCGCTATATTCGAAATATTCGCAAATTAGCGAAGTGCCGATATTCGCTAGTGTTGAGCGCGAATATTCGAATAGCGAATTTTTTTAGCGAATATCGGCACTTAGCTAATTCGCGAACATTTCGAATATAGCGCTATAAATTCGCTATTTCGAATATTCGTTTTTTTTTTTTTAGTTATATTTTTTCTTTCCTCTTCCCAACAGTAGTTCTTACCTGTCCTGAGATTCCTGGCTTCCTGGCTGCTCTAGTCAGTGCCCATTGCCGCTTCTGCCGACTTCCGTGCTCATGGAGCGTCCCCATCCATGGGAACGTCTCCATATACTAAAATGTACTGTCGGATTTGAGGAATTACGTTGAAATCGCAATGCGATTAATTCAAGTTATATTAATCGCATTGCGATTTCAACTTAGAGCTGGGTTTATAATGGGTCAGCTTGCTAGAATGAGCAGTTAACGAATATGGAATATAGCAGCACTGCTAAGTTGAATTCGCAATGCGATTAATTTAACTTAAAGTAATCGCATTGCGATTTCAACTTAGCACTGCTAGTGCCACTGCTATATTCCATATTCGTTAATTCTAGCCTATGTAAGATAGCAGTGCTAAGTTGAAATCGCAATGCGATTACTTCAAGTTAAATTAATCGCATTGCGAATTCAACTTAGCAGTGCTGCTATATTCCATATTCGTTAACTCCGTTCATTGAATCATTAACTTCGTTCATTCTAGCAAGCTGACCCATTATAAACCCAGCTCTAAGTTGAAATCGCAATGCGATTAATATAACTTGAATTAATCGCATTGCGATTTCAACGTAATTCCTCAAATCCGACAGTACATTTTAGTATATGGAGATGTTCCCATGGTGATGGGGACGCTCCATGAGCAAGGAACTTTATGGTTGGCTTGGTAAAATTAGCGAATAGCGAATATGACGAATGTATTCGTCATATTCCTCAAAACGAAGATAACGAAGTATTCTACATCTTCGTTTTAGCAACCTATTCGTCAACCTCGCTAATTCTAGCAATCAAATAGGAAGGTTGACTATAGAGACAGCTGTGTTAAATTAGCTATGCGATTTTTTTTTTAATAGAATAATTATATTACTTGATATAATTATTATAATTATTCTATTTATTAAAAAAATATATAAATAATCGCATAGCGAATTAAACACAGTTGTCACTCTCTATAGTCAACCTTCCTATTTGATTGCTAGAATTAGCGAAGTTGACGAATAGGTTGCTAAAACGAAGATGTAGAATACTTCGTTATCTTCGTTTTGAGGAATATGACGAATACATTCGTCATATCCATCATCTTCGCTATAATTCTAGATATGAAACCAATAGGAAAGTAGCCTTAAGTTAAAATCGCAATACGCGATTATTTAAATCGCATATTAATCGCGGTAACTAGAATAATGACGAATATTCGATTTCGACGAATATGAAACGAATATTCATTCGAATATTCGCGAATTTCGTCGAAATCGAATATGGCACCTGCCGCTCATCACTAATATTCGCTAAAAAAATTCGCTATTCGAATATTCGCGCTCAACACTAATAAATACGTGGTATGTGATTATTGTGTAATATGAATTGTAGTGATATTATCATGTTTTAATACAGAATTTTTTTTAAATTGTGGAAATAAGTCTAATTTTAAAAAGACCTTTTGGGTTAACGCCCACATCACCATTAAAATAAGGAACCGAATAGGATTTTCAGATTCCCCTGACGAAGCGGAAGCGAAACCCAGGTTGGGCAAATGTCGAGAGGAGTGCGACCTATTTTATATGACTGAGATTTTATGGAATTTGTGAGTATAATAAATGATTTTACAAGATGAAGGAATTCACTATGTTGGGCCGTTAATATTATAGGGATTAAGAGCACTGATTCTTGTGGAAGTCGAAGTCACTTTGACGGATTCGACCATATCAGATGAACTTTCTGTGTGTCTGAAAGGTGTACTTTTTCACTGCTGGAGCAGCGTGGTTTTATTACTATATATGGACTGTGTGTGAACAATACCCACCTCACGACGAACCTACTGCGCTCCAAGTGTAACATTGACTTGGGATTTAAAGACTTGTGCCTGTTTGGTTTTGTTTTATTTAATTTTTAATCTATATAGAGATGCTGAGTTGTTTTCCTAGTGACAGCTACATTATCACCATTCAGCACAGGGATGACTACTGGCTCTCCACCATGTTAGACCCTCGCTATCAAGCCGAAATGGGGGCCTTTTTTACACCTGCTGAGACGGATTAAAAACTTGAGACATACTAGGTAGTTGGTTGGTTGCTGCCTATGTGCGCCATCGCCCATCTTCTACCAGCAGCAGGATATGAAGCAGAACCTGAACCAGCAGGTGGTGGCATACTTGGACTTCTGGGCAGCCAAACTTGAATTGTGGTTGCAAATGGACCAGTTTGCCCTGGACAAGCTTTCTTGCCTAGCCATTAGTGTGGCATCAGAGTAGCTGTTTAGTGCATCAGGGGGCATAGTTGCCCCAAAGAGAACTTGTCTTTCAACAGGAAATGTTGATAAATTAACCCTTCTAAAGATGAATCAGGCCTGCATCAGACAGGATTTTCACACACCAGTGTCTGATGCATCAGACTAGATCATTCTTGCAGTAATGTTCTGACTGCAGTGTGCTGCCACACCAGAACATTGTGAGAAATGACCTACTACTTCAGGCCACATGCTTCAGCCATTATTCTGATGCTGCCACCCGCCTAATGACACACACCTGCTCCCCCTGCTGCCATATTCTCCAACTTCCACCCACCATCTTGTGCTGTTGCTGCCACTGCTGTTTCCCCCCACCTCCCCACTCTGTGATTGGACCACTATGTTGACGTCACATGCTGTTGCCACCCCCCCACTCTGTGACTAGATGACTATGTTAACTCCTCTGCTGTTAACCACCATCCCCACTCTGACTGGGCCACTTTGTTGACTCCTCAAACTGTTGCCATCCTTCCCATTCTGTAACGGGGCCACTAGTGTTCATGTTTGGCCTTATTGACATCACCATTTATTTTACCCATCTCCTGATCTCTTAGAAGAACTGAAAAATGAAAAACACAATCCTGTCTTTGGAGAATCTATAAGTCCTCTAGCACAGGGTCAGTATTTTGCATCAGGATTGGATCATAGTTTGGAAGCCAAAAGTAGGAGTGGGTCCAAAACACAGAAGACATGCAAAGATTTCCAACACATGTTATTTTTGTTTTGGACCCACTCCTGTTTTTGCCTTACCAATACTGATGCAAAACACTAACCAAATACTGACTGTGTGATAGAGGCCAATAAAATACTGCATGCAAGACTTCTTTTCCATCTGAATAAAACTGATTTCAGAGACAAATAGCCAAAACTAATGCAAATTGAGCATGAGGCCTTTATGACACAGTTAGCATTTTGTATCAGGATATGATTATAATTTGGAAGCCAAAAGCAGAAGTCGGTCCAAAACACAGAAGCTATGCAAATATTCCCATCATATGTAATCTCTGTTTTGGACTCACACCTGTATTTTTAGCCTTATCAATACTGATCAATTACTGACCAAATACTGAACGTGTGAAGGCGGATGCTCAAAAGACAGGATCTGTTTTTTGTGGGGTTGTTCTGATGGATCAGAAGAAGGGAAAAATGAAATAGTGACATCAACACAAACTTACTGCTGACACCTTCTCCACTCTGTCATGGGGCCAGTACTTGTGTCAGTGTGTAGCAAAACAGATTCTCTAGCAATTTATGTATAATCAGCAGATGTTGTAAAAGGAGACCACTCTTTCACTCTATAGTAGAATCTTGGGCCACTGCACGGTTAAGTACATTATACCTGACGCCAATGTTGACCTGTAAGGCTGAGTTCACAACAGTTATTTGGTCAATTTATGACCTGTAACTGACCAAATAAGTTAATTGTGATGCCTGTCACCTGCCTGTCATACTGACACACAGTAATTGTTTCACTACCACAATGGACTAGCTATGCATGTTTCTGCGGTGCACAGTGATGTACACAGAGATACGCTGTCCCTGCAGGACGGGAAATAGTTGATTTATAACACGCTTTGTGACATATTAATTCGTATCGAATCAGATTTTTTGAATAAAATTCTGAAAAGTTTCCGAACTGAATTTTTGAAAACTTCACTCATCTCTAGAAATGAGTATTAAATACCAACCCTCATCATCAGCATGAGAGGAAATCAGTTGAAAGGAAATTGTGTTTTTTGGCAATCAAGACTTCACTTATTTTCTGTCTTGTGTTAGCATAGAAAATGTAAAGAAATTGTCTATTGTGGATTCTGAAATTGTCTTCAGACGAAAAATATGTTTCCTGAGTACATAAGATATTGCATTTAAGGCTTTTAGTTTCTCTCCATATTGAAGAGTGTTTGAAAGGGCTATTCAATCTTTTGACATTTAAGGAGGAGATCTTGATTGCCATCTGTATAACAAGTGTAAGATACTTAATATAAATTGTAAATGTATGGAATCCATAAATGCACTATACATAATGGTGTTTTGGTGAATATATTGCAACAGAATTAACACCACTTGCAAAAATAACCCTTTATATAGGTAAACTTAAAGAAACAAACTTTAAAAGAAACAGGCTAAAATGGAAATAACTTGAGTCTTGGCTCTAATTGAACCTACTTTATAAAGCCACTATGGTCTATGGATTTCTGGGTAATAAAGTCAGAAATAATAATAATATAGAAAAAGATTAAATATTTGGAGAAATCTTTTCAAAAGGCTGAATAAGTTTTGATCCTCAGGAACAGACATGATGGGATGCGTTGCAGTAGTGGTAAGTTCAGAACTGTGGATGTAGTCCCAGGGGTGTAAAAGATACGCATGGATGTTGGCTGGCAAAATGAGTCACTAGGTTTTATGACTTTTATAAGTATAAGAGAATAAACAGATCAAGTAGTAGGCGAGGTGTTAGGAGTGCCTACCATGGTCCACTAAGGGGTGAATGTAGACAATTTCCTTTTGAGAGGTGAAATGTTTTCATCTGGTGACGGATCCACAGACCATTTGGCAAGTACTACAGCTGCTTCCTTAGGTGAAAGAATGATATCACATTTTGTAGTGTTATAGGTAAAACTATGAATATTAGTTGTCTGTTCATAATCACATCTGTTTTTCTTAAGGAATGCATATCTGTTAGCACCACAGGATGTCCACTCTCTGACAAACATTTAATTAGCCCTAAACTCACCAGGGTACAAAAAGTATTGATTAAAGGTTTAATCACTAGAGCATGTACTTGGCAACATATGACATTTTCATTTCTGGTTGGAGGTAATTACCCACACATCCTGACCAGGGATGAAAGTAATGCAAAGAAGTGCCTGTAGTGTGTCTGCCATGAGGGCCTGGAAATAGCATGACAATGGCTGAACTTCAAAGGAAGATATGCCCTGGTTGGTATATGCATGCCCAGGTGATTGCACGTAATATTATATTTGAGAGATTCTTGCAAGAACATATGCCCACTTCTAGTTTTCTCAATAGAAATATAACCGTGTAAGGGGAGGTGTATTCTTCATTATCATAAGAACAGCCTCCTTTCAGTGACATCACCAGCCAGTGGCCGGGAGGGAAAAAAGAATGGGTTTAAATTGTCAGGAAAAGAGGGAGTCATAATAAGTCGTTGGAGATCCATATCTTGATTGGAGTTACTGCCCATATTTCCAGCTGTCCCACAGCCAGGATACCACTGCTGTACATCATTAAGCTTTTATTATATTCTTTTATCAGTCTAATTTTCATAAACTATTGAATGCATTGTAACTATATATATATCTTTTCTCATCCTTTTATCTGACAATTACTTTTTGTTAGTGTTGAGTGAATCAAAGCATCCGAAGCAGAATTTAATTAGAATTTTTCTAATTTTTGTTTTGTTCGTTACCACAATGGATTTTGAACAAAACAGTTGAAGTTGAAGATGCAGTTGAAGTTCAGACATTCAGCTTTAATTCAGTGGGTTGAACCAACTGATTGCATAAAAATGTGAGGAACTAAATCATTTTATAAACTCTATCCTTTCATTTCAGAGGCTCAAAAGTATTTGGACAAATCAAATCATTGTAAATAAAATGTTAATTTCTAATACTTGGTTGAAAACCCTTTGTTGGCAATGACTGCCTGAAGTCTTAAACTCATGGACATCACCAGACGCTGTGTTTTCTCCTTTTTAATGCTCTGCAGGCCTTTACTGCAGCAGTCTTCAGTTGCTGTTTGTTTGTGGGCCTTTCTGTCTGAAGTTTAGTCTTTAACAACTGAAATGCATGTTCTATTGGGTTCAGATCAGGTGACTGACTTGGCCATTCAAGAATATTCCACGTCTTTGCTTTAATAAACTCCTGGGTTGCTTTGGCTTTATGTTTTGGGTAATTGTCCATCTGAATTATGAGATGCCAACCAATCAGTTTGGCTGCATTTGGCTGGATTTGAGCCCACAGTATGTCTCTGAAAACCCCAGAATTTATCCGGCTGCTTCTGTCCTGTGTCAGAAGCTCCTGCCGCTCATCACTACTTAGGATGTACCAAACTGTAGATTTTGCCACTCCTAATAGTGTAGCAATTTCTTGGATGTTTTTTTTTTTTTCGCAGATGAAGGATGGCTTGTTTCACCTGCATGAAGAGCTCCTTTGACCACATGTTTACTTCTCAGCAAAATCGTCAAAATGCAAGCACCACACCTCAAATCAACTCCAGGCCTTTTATGTGCTAAATTGAGAATGAAATAACGAAGGAATTGCCCACACCTGTCCATGAAACAGCCTTTGAGTCAATTGCCCAAATACTTTTGGTCCCTTTGTAAACAGGGTGCCACATGTAAAGGATCTGAAACTCTTAAACCCTTCACCCAATTTTAATGTGGATACCCTCACATGAAAACTAAAAGTCTGGACTTTATGTTCATGTCCATTATATAACTATAACTTGAATATGTTTTAGTAAACAGGTATCCAAATTTTTTCAGTGTCCAAATATATATGGGCCTAACTTGTATTGCCGTGAGCATCTTGTTCAACTGTTGGCATATTGAAAGTTAATCTTTTAATTCATATATAGAATTACTGTGCCTCAGTACTAAAGGACGGTCTAATATATCGACATCTGCATCTTGTTGAACTGCTGGCACATTCACAGTTAATCTCTTAGTTCATATATAGAATTACTGTGCCTCAGTATTAAAGGGAGGTCTGCTATATCGCCACGTGCATCTTGTTCAACTGCTGACACAATCCCAGAGGAGGAGGACATAAACGTCCAGGAATGTTATATATAACTAGGTGGTTTATCTGCCCAAGCGACAGGAGAGGAGCACGAGGAGCTGGATGGCGACAATGAAGACGAAGCAGATGACCCTGACAGACTGTGGCAGTATGCAGTGGAAATGGAGGCAGGGAGGCCCTCCGAGTCTCTTGCACAAATGGCCAGATTGCATGCTGTTTGTGAAGTATTGTCCAGATTCGGCAGAGGGATGACTACTGACCATCCATGTTGTTAGACCCTCGCTGGGTGCATTTTTTAGACCTTTTGAGAACCATGCAAAAAAAGGCTACTATAGACATGCTGTGTAGTAAGTTGGCTGCTGTCAAAGAACGCTATCACCCATCTTCAGGAAGGTCTGACCGGGGGGACCCTTTACACTCATGCTCAACTGCAATGACTGCTGGAGATAAGGGGGGGGGCAGGAGCATCACCAGCTCAATATGCCGCAAATCCAGTCTGGAGTTTATGATGAACAGTTTTCTTCAGCCGCCTACTGAAGAAACTATCCAAAAGCAGCAGCTGGCCACAACTGCCCAGCCAGTAGTGTGATATCAGAAAAGGTGTTCAGTCGGGCGGGCGGCATAGTTACCCCTAAAAGAACTCGCCTTTCCTCCCGAAATGTTGAGAGACTAACCTTCATAAAGATGAATCAGGTGGGGATCAACCAAGATTTCTAGGCACTGGTGCCTGATGCAACAGAATAGATCATTCTTCCACTAATGATCATACTGTAGTATGCTGCCACACTGGAATATTCTACAAAATGGGTGGTTACTTCTTTCAATGTCCTGCTGCCACCGTTTCGATGCTGCCACCTGCCTACTGCCTCTACTGCCGTTCTCACAATGGGACTCCTTGGCCTACTGATATGTACATGTTTAACCCCTCCAGGACCTAGGACGAGAATGCTCATCCTAACTTGTAGTTAATTAATGCACTAGGACGAGCATTCTCGTCCTAGGGTTAATGCACTGCCCCACACCTCCTGCCGCGATCAGCAGCAGGGGCCCGGCTGATACTGACAGCCGGACCCCTGCTGTATTCACCAGTATCGGTGAAAACACCAATGCCGGCGGATTAACCCCCTGTATGGCATGGTCGCGCTGACCGCGGCATACAGGAAGTTTGCGGCAGTTTCTACATCCCCATCGGGTCCCTGTGCTGTGGCGACGGGGACCCGATGGTTGCAATGGCATCGGGACTGCCAGCTACAAAAGCCCAGGAGATGTAGCCCCAGGGCTGGGTCTCCTAGGTAACTGTTAGTGTCTTACAGTGTAAAACACCAACAATTCAATACAGCACAATACAGATGTATTGTGCTGTATTGAAACAGGGATCAGACCATGAAATCTTGAAGTCCCATAGTGGGACAAAACATAAAGGGAAAAAAGAATTTAAAAAAAATAAAGTTTAAAAACAAAACATTAGTATCAGTATTTGCAAACCAAAAGCAGGAGTGGGTCTAAAACACAAAAGATATGCATATATTTATATTACATCATGGGGCCACTATTGTCACTGCTGCTGCCACCCTCCCCACATCCAAGATGGTCGATTAACCCCTATTTTACTAACATGCTGCAACTGGTGCAGAGTTACACTTTTCAGCAGCAAATTAACCTTATATACTGCATTCAAGTCATTTTTAGGAGCTTTGGTAGTAAGGTACAGAAGTATATATCCTGTTTGTGATGCCAAAATGCAGCAAGCTGCCTCCTCATATGGAGTCGTCCCAGAGTGTAGGATGCGACTGGTATACTGTGGCCTAATGTTTGTGTGACAGTGCTCGTACCTTCAGGCTGTTGCTTCCTGGAGGTCAGTCTTTGTTGCAGAAAAGGTTAGTATATAAAATGAGGATGCTCGGAGTGGGAGAAAATGTCTGTATGTGGGTAAGTAACTGGCTGAGTGACAGAAAACAGAGGGTGGTTATTAACAGTAGATACTCAGATTTGGTCACTGTCACTAGTGGGTACCTCAGGGGTCAGTATTGGGCCCTATTCTCTTCAATATATTTATTGCAGATGATACTAATCTGTGTAAAGTAATTAACACTGAAGAGGGCAGTATACTGCTACAGAGGGATCTGGATAGATTGGAGGCTTGGGCAGAGAAATGGCAGATGAGATTTAACACTGACAAATTGTCGGGTTTATAATAATTCAATTAAGAATTCACCTGGTGAATTGTAGATTACCCAATCGATACAATTCACATCTGAGGCCGACTATTTCCTCAGATAATAAGTTCTTTTCATGAGAGATGACAATAATGCTAAAGATGTTGTTTTGACATTAAATAATACGCAGATATTATAAAAATATGCAGATTTTATTAGTTACACGATTATAAACAAATAGGTATATAAACACGATTATATATGCCAAGGAATATATATGGCAATGATATATGAAGCATTACAAGCTTATCATAGGTAAATAAAAAAATGATATCTGCCAATTAATATATATGGCAATGATATCAGGCACTAGAAGCTTCACAATAAGTAAATAAACACATGTGGGTAAGAGCAGCTTGTCACATTATAACAAAGCTATTTGGTTAGGATATCAAAACAAGAAGTTACATTATATACATCACTTCTGTTCAGAGGAAACCTCATGATATCAGGATGGGCATGTCTAATCCTAGACACCAATATCGAATGCTAACTACATTCTGCCCCCCTCTAACCAACTACACCTCACTTGACTTCAGGAATGGGTAAATCCATCCAAGGATATAACTTAGAAGAGATAACTGTATCCTTCCGCCCCATCCTGGACTATTTTCACATCTATGACTTGGTAAGACTATTAAGACAAACAGAAATGGGAAGAACTTGGAACAAATCTTCCAGTGGGAATTTATCATCTAGCTTGGTGAAGAATGCTACTATCAATATATTTATATATGTATATATATATATATATATATATATATATATATATATACAATCATTTAATACTTTGCTAGATTATGAGCCTTGATTCTTCTGCAGGTAGAATGAAGCCTCACAATATCCTAAGACTACATCTCAATATGGAGATGATCAATTAATTAATGTGTTTATATATTCGCCAATCTAGATGCTATAATTTTACCCACATTATCTAAATAGTCTTAATAAAATGAAACATCATTCTTTGTGTTTCTTACCAAGTCCTAGCAGGAATCTCACTTCTGCTCCTAGGAAAGCTGGATGGTCCATCACCATGTCTCACCATGACTCTCATATTGATAGAGCCCTCTCTTTTGGGTATTCTGGCTATGATGATGATCCTGATGCTCTATCCTGGAATGTTGGAATGTTCCCTTTGCTTGTTGCTTTGCTCTTTGCTTCTCCTCTTTCCTCCTTTTGATGCTCATCTATCTAGGGTAATTATCTCCCTTGTAATCTAACATTACCACCCCCTGGATTAGTATTCTCCAATCAATTGAGGGGGTGTAAACATATGTAATAAGATCCTATGAGATCATCTTTACCCATAATGCAACTAATGGAGGATGGTGTAACGATATCCATCTGTCTCTGGATGGCACTGTTGTGCAAGCTATTAACACCATACTATGAAGAGTTAACTAGGGTATTTTTGCATCATATACATTTGACCCTCATCGTCGTAAATTAGAGATGAGGATTAGTTTAGAAAACTTTGAAACAACTAAAGACAGACCTTTAGGCGTCTCTCTGAATGTTTCTCACACTGTTGATCTATGGACCATAATGATATGAATGGGCCTTGTTCTCTTCAGACGGACGTGTCTGGAGAATCCAGTGTACTCCCAACAGATAAGCCCACATCTGTGGCAATAACTTTTTAAAATACAATGTTCTTTGTATTCAGTATTCGGCAAACTTTTTCACATACTGAACTCTGTGTGACTTCAAATCTTGGCCTGTTCCAGCCGTGTATGAAAACTTTGGTTCAACTTCAGCCTGTCTCTTAAAGACAATGAGCATGCATTTTGAATATAATATGACCAGGTATCAATATATATACCTATGAAAATGCCCGACAAATCCCCCCTTTTCAGCATATTCAATTTCGTTTTTAGAAGGTTGAATAGGCTGAAATGCAATACAGGGCATAATGCTCCAAATCATTATGGATTGGGGAACACAATTTTTCCTTGCAATAAATGAATCACAATTTTGTGTGTACTCTTACGACACATATATAACGCACAAACTCTGTTTGGTTTAACTACAAATATGTTACGTCGTTTTATGACCACTGTAGAGAAAACGACGTTCTGGTAATTTTCTTGACTTTCCGGAAACGTGTCTCTAGTGAAAATGTTTCTTTGGTCCTCTAACTTAATAACATTGCTGCAAAAATGTAAAGCTTGAAGTAATGGCTTCCTGGCTTGTCAGCAACTTGGTTACTCTTTTTAGCGAGCGGTGTTTGGCAACATATCTTCATATCTGCGATCTCAAATACTTTGTCATGTTGAATCGGCATGAAGCACTCTTGTCGTGGCTGTCGAATCCCTGGGGCTCTGCCCACTTGTCACTCCTGGATACCTTTTGGATTCATCTGGGTGGCTCCGACTGGACGTCTCTTGCGTCTCGGATAGCCCTGACCTCAGGTTCTCTTGGTTCCGGATACTAAGACTTTTAGGGTTCCGCCATCAACATGTGATCCCATCTTGGGCAATCATCTAAACTTATGAAAACAACAGACAGTATGAGTAAAATGCAGCAAAACTTTATCAAACATATACCTGCCTATTCTAGGCCTTTGACTTATGCCATACTTTAGCCAGCAGCTAGTTGAGGATTTTTATATATATTTTTTTCCAAAGAAAAACAAACTACAGGGTATCAGGAATAGATATAACTATTCTTCCTCTGCCAGGCTAATACAGCCTTAGGTGTTATGCCTATTTAGGATCATAACCCAATCAATACTTTGAGACTACCTCGAAACAGAGTAATATATATGTGTCCATATATCTGCATGGAATACAATGACGACAAGTTAGTCACAATTGGTTAGTATAACTTTTCAATTTTTTTTTTTTTTATACGATACCATCACCAATCATATGAAATTTATGATGTGTCTCCATCTTCAAATCTTTGATTTTCCAATACTCAGTTCAGCTCTTGGCGTTTTTAGCACTGAAATAAAAACTCTACACAAACATCATGTTAATGATCCTGTGGAAAAATTTGATTAGTAATCAATATAATCAATCATTTATCGACTTGCTATAAATATTAAATCAATGAAGCACTTTGTTTTGTTTCATTTGCTGGACATTCTTATCTCAGCAAAGTGTTAAATAACTTTTTCTTTTCTCTTTATTCACTTCATGAAGTAAAGAATTTACATGCAATGGATTTGGGAGAATCTTACTCCTCCTTTACTTGAGCTGATTCAGCTCAGAGTGCAGCGCAGCTTTGCGACCTCTGACCTCTTTGCTGACATGTACCTAGGACTTAGGAATGTGCTCCTTCCCCCCTCCCATCTCTAGGATGGTGGAGAAAATTTTGAAAAATGCAGCATCTAAAAAAACTGCTTGTACATATGATCAGCTCTGTGATCCTGGGAATATACTGTGGTCTGCTGATACCACAAACTACCCCTCATCCCCCCTTGGGGATTATCATATTTGCGGCTATTGCAGATTATATGAAAATTCTGAGTCAAAATATGAACGATAGCCATAGACTCACTTTCTTATCTAGGCTTGCAAAGCCTGTGTTGGTTCCCTAAGTGACATAACATTTTGGGAACAACTATATCAATTTTAGGTGATTTACACACTTATGTTTCATAGACAATACGGCTTCTTATATATCCGGTTTATATGTCTTGCATTTATGCAACTTAGAATCAGAAACATGGAAAAGAAAAACAGGGTTACATCAACATTATTAACCTGTTTAAACTGTTCTCTTATAGATTCTATTTATCAATAACATCAGGTCAGACTTTATGTATAAAGTTCCTCTATTATCCTGTAATGCCCTGAGCTACTGAGCTCAACCTCCCTGTAATCTGGGACATCAATAAAATCAACTTTTGTGATCTGAGTCCATTACATATATGGGATAAATCTCCAACTATGGGAGCTAATGGGCAGGAATTAATAGGAAGGTTCCTGAGTCATACAAAGGACTAGAACCGGACCCAGTATCGCCTAGGCTAACGAAACCTACATCTGTTCCCTATCTTGGGACAATTTACAATTAATTTCTGGCGATACAAAAACATCACTTGAGTTTAGCATAGACAAACAACTCCTGAGTTGATTTACATGTCATGCACTGGTTGCATCCGTGTAATAACACTTTACTGCAACTACTTATCTGCGGTTCTGGTATGGGCTTAACTCCTTCAGTACCAGGACAGTGATATTGACTATATATGGACCACGCCCTTCTAAGGGTTGTAACCGTGATCTGGCTGTAGCATTCTAATGCCAGCAACAATATACATGACAATTAATCATTAATATGTCATATCATCAATAATCTCAACAATATATAATATCATCAACAATCTTAGCAATATGTCATCTCATCAATATCTCGGTGGGACCTCCATTTTTGTCGGGATTATAATAATTCAATTAAGAATTATTAATTATGGTCATAAAAATATTTTTTTTCATAACTACCTGAAATTATGACCTGGTGAATTGTAGATTACCCAATCGATACAATTCACATCTGAGGCCGACTATTTCCTCAGATAATAAGTTCTTCTCATGAGAGATGACATTAATGCTAAAGATGTAGTTTTGACATTAAATAATACGCAGATATTATAAAAATATGCAGATTTTATTAGTTACACGATTATAAACAAATAGGTATATAAACACGATTATATATGCCAAGGAATATATATGGCAATGATATATGAAGCATTACAAGCTTATCATAGGTAAATAAACAATGATATATGCCAATTAATATATATGGCAATGATATCAGGCACTAGAAGCTTCACAATAAGTAAATAAACACATGTGGGTAAGAGCAGCTTGTCACATTATAACAAAGCTATTTGGTTAGGATATCAAAACAAGAAGTTACATTATATACATCACTTCTGTTCAGAGGAAACCTCATGATATCAGGATGGGCATGTCTAATCCTAGACACCAATATCGAATGCTAACTACATTCTGCCCCCTCTAACCAACTACACCTCACTTGACTTCAGGAATGGGTAAATCCATCCAAGGATATAACTTAGAAGAGATAACTGTATCCTTCCGCCCCATCCTGGACTATTTTCACATCTATGACTTGGTAAGACTATTAAGACAAACAGAAATGGGAAGAACTTGGAACAAATCTTCCAGTGGGAATTTATCATCTAGCTTGGTGAAGAATGCTACTATCAATATATTTTATATATGTATATATATATATATATACAATCATTTAATACTTTGCTAGATTATGAGCCTTGATTCTTCTGCAGGTAGAATGAAGCCTCACAATATCCTAAGACTACATCTCAATATGGAGATGATCAATTAATTAATGTGTTTATATATTCGCCAATCTAGATGCTATAATTTTACCCACATTATCTAAATAGTCTTAATAAAATGAAACATCATTCTTTGTGTTTCTTACCAAGTCCTAGCAGGAATCTCACTTCTGCTCCTAGGAAAGCTGGATGGTCCATCACCATGTCTCACCATGACTCTCATATTGATAGAGCCCTCTCTTTTGGGTGTTCTGGCTATGATGATGATCCTGATGCTCTATCCTGGAATGTTGGAATGTTCCCTTTGCTTGTTGCTTTGCTCTTTGCTTCTCCTCTTTCCTCCTTTTGATGCTCATCTATCTAGGGTAATTATCTCCCTTGTAATCTAACATTACCACCCCTGGATTAGTATTCTCCAATCAATTGAGGGGTGTAAACATATGTAATAAGATCCTATGAGATCATCTTTACCCATAATGCAACTAATGGAGGATGGTGTAACGATATCGACATCTGTCTCCGGATGGCACTGTTGTGCAAGCTATTAACACCATACTATGAAGAGTTAACTAGGGTATTTTTGCATCATATACATTTGACCCTCATCGTCGTAAATTAGAGATGAGGATTAGTTTAGACAACTTTGAAACAACTAAAGACAGACCTTTAGGCGTCTCTCTGAATGTTTCTCACACTGTTGATCTATGGACCATAATGATATGAATGGGCCTTGTTCTCTTCAGACGGACATGTCTGGAGAATCCAGTGTACTCCCAACAGATAAGCCCACATCTGTGGCAATAACTTTTTAAAATACAATGTTCTTTGTATTCAGTATTCGGCAAACTTTTTCACATACTGAACTCTGTGTGACTTCAAATCTTGGCCTGTTCCAGCCGTGTATGAAAACTTTGGTTCAACTTCAGCCTGTCTCTTAAAGACAATGAGCATGCATTTTGAATATAATATGACCAGGTATCAATATATATACCTATGAAAATGCCCGACAAAATGTAAAGTTATGCACATGGGAAGGAATAATTCAAGTCACCCATACATATTAAATGGTAAAACACTCGGTAACACTGACATGGAAAAGGATCTAGGAATTTTAATAAACAGCTAATTAAGCTGCAAAAACCAGTGTCAGGCAGCTGCTGCCAAGGCCAATAAGATAATGGGTTGCATCAAAAGGGGCATAGATGCCTGTGATGAGAACATAGTTCTACCACTTTACAAATCACTAGTCAGACCACACAAGGAGTACTGTGTACAGTTCTGGGCTCCTGTGAACAAGGCAGACATAGCAGAGCTGGCGAGGGTTCAGAGGAGGGCAACTAAAGTAATAACTGGAATGGAGCAACTACAGTACCCTGAAAGATTATCAAAATGAGGGTTATTTACTTTAGAAAAAAGACGACTGAGGGGAGATCTAATAACTATGTATAAATATATCAGGGGTCAGTACAGAGATCTGTCCCATCATCTATTTATCCCCAGGACTGTGACTGTGACAAGGGGACATCCTCTGCGTCTAGAGGAAAGAAGGTTTGTACACAAACATAGAAGAGGATTCTTCACTGTAAGAGCAGTGAGACTATGGAACTCTCTGCCTGAGGAGGTGGTGATGGTGAGTACAATATAGGAATTCAAGAGGGGACTGGATGTATTTCTGGAGTGTAATAATATTACAGGCTATAGCTACTAGAGAGGGGTCGTTGATCCAGGGAGTTATTCTGATTGCCTGATTGGAGTCGGGAAGGAATTTTTTCCCCTTAAGTGGCGAAAGTTGGCTTCTGCCTCACAGGGTTTTTTTGCCTTCCTCTGGATCAACTTGTAGGAAACAGGCCGAACTGGATGGACAAATGTCTTTTTTCGGTCCTAAATACTATGTTACTATGAGTTGAAGAATAAAGTGAAGTCCAGACTTGGGAACATTTTAGTCATATTTACTTGAATAATATGAACTTGACAATACAATTGGTTTCAAAAGTTTTAGCACAATTCTCCTTTACTTGGTTCCAGCAAGATGCAATATTGTGGCAGGTCTTCTAAATGCTGCTCGCTCTGACTGTTGTGTTAATCTCAGTCTTCAGGCTGGTTACTGAACTTTCTAGAGGTACTGGTACCATTGAGTGGGGTGCCTTTAACCATTTACCCCCGCAATACTCTATTAAATTCAAGGAGTCATGGTGTACTTCGCTCTGCTTCCCCTGGAAGACTCCAGCTGTAGGAGGGGAACATGCTCCCTCACTGTGCCAAGTTGTCTGGTATCTTTCTCAGTCTAACCCCAACTAACTATTTCCTCAGCAACCCTTTCTTGGTGGGAAGAAGGTCGGCCCACCCCTGCTCAAAGGGGGGAAAAGAATAAAATGGTTAGTTCCATTCTTGTCCAAGGCTCTGGCAGAACATATGCCACCGTGCTGGAAAAGATGGCATGTTATATGTTACATAACGTTGCATTAGCTTATTGCCAAGTATGAGAGAACCTGGAAAATAATACAAGGAGGACATTCTCTGCTAGACAATAGAGACAGTAGCTAGGAGTTGAAATGGTAGTGCTCTAAGCTAGGGTACTACACAGAGAGTGATGAGTATGGTGCTTCTCGTCCTAGCACTGGTATTACTCATCACTCCCTGTTTCCTTCTTCTCTAGGCACCTGTGCTGCACTAAGTCCCGGCAGTGCAAAGCTTCAGGGTGGGATGTAGTGTGCATAAGAGTGCACTATAACCTGAGGTTGTGCAATGTTAGGTCACAGGAAAGTGTGTGCCTAGACACAGTGCTTCACAAACAGCGGAGGTGAGTATTTTTTTTTGGGTCCGGTTTAAGTTCTGCAGTTAAGGGATCGAGGGGAGGGGGCCCCTTTACAAAATTTGCTGTGGGGCCATCATTTCTAGTTACATCACTCCCTAGAAGATATTTGTGAGTCCTGTTCCAGCTCTGACAGCAGTGATGTAGCCGCTTTGAGACGAAATTCTCAGGTGCTCATCCGGCTGCGCCCATACCTTACGGGATTTTTATATTGATGGCCTATCCGTGGTATAGGCCATCAATATCAGATCAGCAGGAGTCTGGCACTCCATACCCCAGCCAGAGTGGATCTCAAACAGCTGATCAGAGGGTAAACATAGTATCGGACCCCGCGGATCAGATATTGATGGCCTATGCTGAGGATAGGACTAGAGATGAGCGAATCGAAGTTGATGAAGTGGAATTCGATCCGAATTTCAGGAAAAATTTGATTCGCACCAAATCCGAATTTATTGATTCTTTGTGGTAACGAATCACATTTTTTCCTAAAATGGCTGCTGCACTTGTTAGGACATGGAGCAAGGAACTCTGGGAACGAGGGATCACCCACTATGCCATGAATGCAGCCAATCAGCAGCCAGCCAGCCCTGTGATGTCTCTGCCCTATAAATAGCCTCAGCCAACTTGGATTCAGCCATTTTCCAGTCTACTTAGTGCAGAGAGAGAAGTGAGCAGGCACTAGGGACAGTGGTAAAAAATACTTTAAAACTTTTATTTGCTGTATAGAAGTTCAGGAAAAGGATAGGGAGGAATCATTCCACAGTATTGAAGCAGAACAGGGTCCAAATTGCCATTATACAGCTCTGTAATTCCAGCAAACTGTTCTTGTTATTGGGGCGCAAATGCTGTTTGATACAGCCATTAACAGGGTTTATTACAAGGAAGTATTTATATGTCTTATTTGCCCTTGTGCGGTGCAGTTATATGTTCTAAATAATTTTTGGGCTTGTATTAGTGGGGAAAAAGAGGGGCTTATTAGTAGTTGTGTGGTGAAGTGAGAAAATTACAGCCATTTTTGGTGTGTATTAGTGGCAAAAAATATATATATTTGCTGTTCAGCTGTTCAATGATATGTTCTAAAGTCTTTTGTGGAGTGTGTAAGTGGAAAAAAGTAAGGGCTTATTTGCCATTCAGTGGTGCAGTTATATATTCTAAAGCCCTTTTTGTAATGTATTAGTGGCAAAAAAATATATATTATTTGCTGTTCAGCGGTGCAGTTATATGTTCTAAAGCCTTTTGTGGTGTGTATAAGTGGAAAAAAATAAGGGCCTATTTGTAGAGTTGAGCGAACACCTGGATGTTCGGGTTCGAGAAGTTTGGCCGGACTTCCCGAAAATGTTCGGGTTCGGGATCCGAACTCGACCCGAACTTCACCCCGAACCCCATTGAAGTCAATGGGGATCCGAACTTTTGGGTACTAAAAAGGCTGTAAAACAGCCCAGGAAAGGGCTAGAGGGCTGCAGAAGGAAGCAAAATGTAGGAAAATCCCCTGCAAACAAATAGGATAGGGAAATAACTTAAAATAAAATAAAATAAATAAAAATTAACCAATATCAATTGGCAACTTGGAGGAGGAGGAGGTGGAATAGGAGGTTGGGGTGGCATCAGGTGGGAATGCTATGGGAGTTGATGTTCTCATCACAGCCAAAAAGGATTCATGTGTGCCTGCAGTGCCACAGGCCTCATTCACAGACTCAGGACCATTGCACCCAGACAGAGGAGAGGTTCATTCAACTTTGGGTTGCCCTGTAAAATAATGGTAAAATTAAAAAAAGAGGATTCAATAAAGATGTGCCCTGGAGTACAAGAATATATGGTTAAGGGGAGGAATAAATGTCTATTCTGCACAAGGGATGGACAGGTCCTGAGGGATCCATGCCTGGTTCATTTTTATGAACGTCAGCTTGTCCACGTTAGCTGTGGACAGGCGGCTGCGTTTGTCAGTAATGACACCACCTGCATTGCTGAATACATGTTCAGACAAAACACTGGCCCTGGGGAGGCCAGCACCTCCAAGGCATAAAAGGCTAGCTCTGGCCATGTGGACAATTTGTAAACCCAGAAGAATGGGGCCGAACCATTAGTCAGTACGTGGAGGGGTGTGCACACGTACTGTTCCACCATGTTAGTGAAATGCTGCCTCCTGCTAACACGTTCCGTATCAGGTGGTGTGGCAGTTTGCTGTGGTGTGGAGACAAAACTTTTCTGCCATGCTAACCCTGCCCTCAGAGGAGCTGGCGGTGACACAGCTGCGTTGGCGACCTCTTGCTCCTCCTCTGCCTTCACCTTGGGCTTCCACTTGTTCCCCTGTGACATTTGGGAATGCTCTCAGTGGCGCGTCTACCAACGTGCGCTTGTACTCGCGCATCTTCCTATGACGCTCCAGTGCAGGAAGTAAGGTGGGCACATTGTCTTTGTACCAGGGATCCAGCAGGGTGGCAACCCAGTAGTCCGAACACGTTAAAATGTGGGCAACTCTGCTGTCGTTGCGCAGGCACTGCAGCATGTAGTCGCTCATGTGTGCCAGGCTGCCCAAAGGTAAGGACAAGCTGTCCTCTGTGGGAGGCGTATCGTCATCATCCTCCGTTTCCCTCTGCCATGCACCAGTGATGGGCCTGAGCTGCGTTGGGTGCCACCCCGCTGTGAACATGCTTCATCCTCATCCTCCTCCACCTCCTCATCCTCGTCCTCCTCGTCCTCCAGTAGTGGGCCCTGGCTGGCCACATTTGTACCTGGCCTCTGCTTTTGCAAAAAACCTCCCTCTGAGCCACTTCTAAGAGACTGGCCTGAAAGTGCTAAAAATGACCCCTCTTCCTCCTCCTCCTGGGCCACTTCCTCTTCCATCATCGCCCTAAGGCTGGGAACACACCTAGGCGTTTCTGAATCGCGCTTATGACGCGCGTTTTACGATGCGCGTTTTTGTAACTAAGAAACGCGCATCATACGCGCGATTCAGTGATTCTCCCCTATGGCATCATTGTCCATAGGCGCGTTAAAACGCCCCAAAGAAGCTCATGTACTTGTTTGGGCATGGGGCGTTTTACAGCGCGTTCAAACGCGCTGTAAAACGCCCAAATGTGAACCATGCCCATAGGGAAGCATGGCTTTTCACATGTTGTGCGTTTTACAGCGCGTTTGAACGCGCTGTAAAACGCTTAGGTGTGTACCTAGGGTAAGTGTTTTCTCAAGGAAACATAGAAGTGGTATTGTAACGCTGATAACGACGTCATCGCCACTGGCCATGTTGGTGGAGTGAAAGAATTAAATAAAGAGACAGCTCAACCTATATATAGAGGAAGAGGTCAGAGATACATTGGGACCTCGAAACGCGTTTGGGAACAACTAAAATTTTAGCTCCAAAATACCACCTAATCAGCATACACTGGAACTTTGAAACAAAAGCCTTGGCTCAGTGTGGATACGGAGATCACACTCCTGGTCGAATCACTGCTCAATCTGCAAATCGAGCCCCGTTCGGCAGTTGTCTTCCATCACGAACCACCCTTTGAATACAACGGGGGAGGATCTCGGGGAGCTCGCAAAGTGAAACCTCACCACGCCAACACGTGGCACGCCGCCAACCAAGCGGAAAGTGGTGAGTTATTGGCCAGCTGAGTGTGTCGGAATAACGGTGGGATAAAGGTAAGACGAGGAGCGCATAGTGTTTGGTGGGACGCCACCATTTACACATGGACTCTGCCCCATCGGTTATACATTTGCTTTAGTCAATTGCCTGACAAAAAGTGACTTATAGGATCTCCATTCTACAGATGAACTGGTCCTCATCAAATATTAATTACCTATGTATTGTGTGCTCCACACAGGGCAAATATATGAGAGTGCACAGTGAGGATTAATTGGACACCAACAGGAAGACATATATGCGGTTTCTTCCTTCTTTCTTGGGAATCATTTTAGATATAGTTGGTTGTTGAACAATAACAGTCCCTGTAATTTTTATTTTTATTTTTATTTTCATATCTATGAATTTTATTCAATTTTATTGGTTGATTATTGGTTGATATTAAATTACTTGTTTACTCCGGATTATGAGTGCCATATCGTTACCATGTTGGTGGAGTACTCGAAACAGCGCAAATGACCCCTCATCCTCCTCCTCCTCCTGGGCCACCTCCTCTTCCATCATCGCCCTTAGCGTTTTCTCAAGGAGACATAGAAGTGGTATTGTAACGCTGATAACGGTGTCATCGCCACTGGCCATGTTGGTGGAGTACTCGAAACAGCGCAACAGGGCACAGAGGTCTCGCATGGAGGCCCAGTCATTGGTGGTGAAGTGGTGCTGTTCTGCAGTGCGACTGACGCGTGCTGCAGCTGAAACTCAACTATGTCCTGCTGCTGCTCGGATAGTCTCTCCAGCATGTGCAAGGTGGAGTTCCAACTGGTGGGCACGTCGCATATGATGAGGTGAGCGGGAAGGCCGAAGTTACGCTGTAGCGCAGACAGGCGAGCAGCAGCAGGATGTGAACGCCAGAAGCATGCACAGACGGCTCGCACTTTATGCAGCAGCTCTGATATGTTGGGTAGTTGTGAAGGAACTTCTGCACCACCAAATTCAGCACTTGCGCCAGGCAAGGGATGTGCGTCAAACCAGCTAGTCCCAGAGCTGCGACGAGATTTCGCCCATTATCGCACACCACCAGGCCGGGCTTGAGGCCCACCGGCAGAAACCACTTGTCGGTCTGTTGTTCAATACCCCGCCACAACTCCTGTGCGGTGTGAGGCCTGTCCCCAAACATATGAATTTCAGAACGGCCTGCTGACGTTTACCCCGGGCTGTGC
This sequence comes from Bufotes viridis, assembly GCA_033119425.1. Lineage (NCBI taxonomy): Eukaryota > Metazoa > Chordata > Amphibia > Anura > Bufonidae > Bufotes > Bufotes viridis. Next base: position 544,430,290 of record CM065590.1, on the reverse strand, counting down.
TAAAGTTGGTGGTGAAGGTGTGTGGCTGACTGGATGAGCAGGTGGAAGAAGAGGAGGAGGAAGCCGAGTAGGAGGAGGAGGCTACAGGAGGCAAAAAATGATGCCCCGCGATCCTTGGCGGCGGAAGGACGTGCGCTAAAGAACTCTCCGCCTGGGGCCCAGCCGCCACTATATTTACCCAGTGTGCAGTTAGGGAGATATAGCGTCCCTGGCCGTGCTTACTGGTCCAGATGTCGTTGCGCAGTGCACACTTGATTTTATCGGTTGTGCAGGGAAGGCACGGCTCTCTTGGAGAAGTAGTGGCGGCCAGGAACAACATACTGTGGTACAGCCATCGCCATCAGCTGTTTGAAGCTGTCTGTGTCCACCAGCCTGAATGACAGCATTTCAAAGGCCAGTAGTTTAGAAATGCTGGCATTCAGGCCCAGGGCTTGAGGTTGGCTAGGGGATAATTTACGCTTTCTCTCCAAGGTTTGTGAGATGGAGAGCTGAACGCTGCCGTGGGACATGGTGGAGATGCCTGGTGACGGAGGTGGTGGTGTTGGTGGCACATCCTCTGTTTGGTGGGCGGCAGGTGCCAACATTCCTTCGGAGAAAGAGGCCGAGGCAGCAGCAGAAGAGGAAGCAGGGGGAGCCTGAGTGAGTTCCTTGTTTTTAAGGTGTTTACTTCACTGCAGTTTATGTTTTGCATGTAGATGCCTGGTCATGCAGGTTGTGCTAAGATTCAGAACGTTAATGCCTCGCTTCAGGCTCTGATGGCACTGCGTGAAAACCACTCTGGTCTTGTCATCAGCACATTCTTTAAAGAATGTGGTGCTTGGTCCCTGGTGGCGGTGGCCAGTAGCAGGCGAACTCTCTTGGTGGCGGCTATTCTGCATTTGCCCCCTGCTCCCTCTTTTACTACGCTGTTGGCTCGGTCTCACCACTGCCTCTTCCTCTGAACTATGAAAGTCAGTGGCATGACCTTCATTCCATGTGGGGTCTAGGACCTCATTGTCCCCTGCATCGTCTTCCTTCCTGACCTCCTGTTCGGTCTGCACACTGCAAAAAGACGCAGCAGTTGGCACCTGTGTTTCGTCATCATCAGAGACGCGCGGACTCAGATGAGGTGGTATTCCCATGTCCTCATCATCAGGAAACATAAGTGGTTGTGCATCAGTGCATTCTATGTCTTCCACCACTGGGGAAGGGCTAGGTGGATTCCCTTGGGAAACCCTGCCAGCAGAGTCTTCAAACAGCATAAGAGACTGCTGCATAACTTGAGGCTCAGACAGTTTCCCTGATATGCATGGGGTGATGTGACAGACTGATGGGCTTGGTTTTCAAGCGCCAGCTGTGCGTTTTCTGCAGAAGACTGGGTAGGAGATAATGTTGTGAACGTGCTGAATCCAATGTCGGACACCAAATTGACAAGCGCTTGTACTTGCTCAGGCCTTACCATCCTTAGAACGGCATTGGGCCCCACCAAATATCGCTGTAAATTCTGGCGGCTACTGAAACCTGAGGTAGTTGGTTCACTAGGACGTGTCGCTGTGGCAGAATGGCCACGTCCTCTCCTAGCACCAGAGGGTCCACTAACAACACCACGACCATGTCCGCGTCCCTTACTAGATGTTTTCCTCATTGTTACCGTTCACCACAATAAGAAAAAAATTATTTGGCCCAATGTATTAAATTCAAATTCAGGCCTTTTTCTTACAGGCACCTAACACTATCTGGCTATCTATTTATGTACTGTATTAGACTAATCCAGGCACAGCAGTAACCACAGATTTAGGGGAATATCAACTGTAGGCCTAGTATTTAGGCCCTGGATGAAAGGTATCCTTTTATGGATAGATTTACACTTTGAGATGCACAGTAGCGTGTGAAAAAATATATTGGATTATGCTTTCAGCACTTTTATTTTAACACTTTGTGTAATATACCCTTTAACGGAAAGAAATACACTTAGAGATGCAAAATAGTGTGTGCAAATGTAGAGGATTATGCTGTATTTTAACTCTTACTGTAATATACCCTTTAACGCAGGGGTGCACAACCTTTTTTGGTCTGAGGGCCGCATTGTCACAACGCTTTATTTTAAGGGGCCGCAAAAAAAAAAAAATATGTTGATTGGCGCTCATTTACATCAGCCTATGGCCTCATGCACACGACCGTTGTTTGATTCCGTGTCCGTTGATCCGTTTTTCGTGATTTTCTGCGGACCCATTGGTTTTCAATGGGTCCGTGGAAACCTCGGCAAATGCACCGTTTGTCCTCCGCGTCCGTGGTCCGTGATTCCAGTCCGTCAAAAAAATATAACCTGTCCTATTCTTGTCCGTGAAAAACGGTTCACGGACCCATTCAAGTCAATGGGTCCGTGAAAAATGCGGATGGCCATCCGTGTGTCATCCGCGTTCCGTGTCCGTTTTTTTTGCGGATCCCTTGGCAGGCACTTGGGAAACATTGTCAGCCTGTCTTTTGGTAAAATCTTTTGGGTCATGTCCGCTAAAAAAAACGGAAGACACACGGAAACACAACGGAAGGCAAAAACGGACACGGATCACTGAACAACGGAACCCCTTTTTGCGGACAGCATAAAAAAACGGTCGTGTGCATGAGGCCTATTACACAGGCCAATGTAAAGTGACTGGGGAGGAATGATCGCTATTACAGTCATTTCTCCTTCATTTAGTTAAATTAATTATCAGTAGCACATCCCTGATAACACAGAGAGATGTGTGGCGCGATTATACCGCTACTTATCACGAATGAGCGTTCCTATGAACACTTGTTCCCAGTAATTGAGCATGGCCCCTGAAACTGAAGAGTTAGGCCCCTTGCAGACGAGCATTTGTCACAGAGCGAGTCTGTAATGCAGCACCCGGCCGGAACTCCCAGCGTTGCCGGGGGTCACATAGCATTATATTTATTTATGATGCTATGTAACCCTTACAGTTCTGGAATGTATTGAATAAGACTGACATTATGCTGCCAGCGCTATACAATACATTCCAGAACTGCAAGGGTTACATAGCATCGTAAATCAATATAATGCTATGTGACCCGGCAGTGCTGGAAGTTTAGGCCGGGTGCTGCGTTGCAGACTCGCTCTGTGACAAATGCTCGTCTACAAAGTGGCCTTATACTTACCTGCTCCCTATGCTGTTTTAACTTGGCAGTGCATGGCCATAGTCACTTGTACCTCTCCAGCCAGTCACTGGCTTCAGCGGTGATGTGGCCACAAGCAGCGTGTCATTGCTGAGGTCAGTCATTGACTGGAGTCGTGTATGTGACCATGGCCATGCGCTGACAGGTGTAAAAGTACAGGAACCAGAAGATGGAGGCAGAGGGGGCCAAGGCGTCCTGAAGAAGGTAAGTATGAATCCTCTGTTTCAGGGGCCATGCTGCGGGAATGTGTTAAAAGTCATTTTTACAGAAAACGTGGTGACATTTCCTTCCTACCTCCTATTCATAAATGAGTGTTTTCCTAAACTGCAGAGGTTGGCGCTCATTAATTATTACCACCTCCTGCCCCCTAGTTACAGGCGCCATGTAAAAACCAGTAAGCACTTTCTAATGGAGAAAGTGCTTAATGGTTAACACTTTAATAACCAGGCCTGAACAAACACTTTTTTTTGTGATTTAGCGCACATGGTGGTTCAAATAGTTGTAACTTTTTTATGTGTTCGGACTGTCAAAATAATTTTTTCCATAATTTTTCACTTGAGACATAGGGCCTTATAATTTAATTTTTAGTTTGATTTAGGGAAAACTGTACAAAACATTTTTAAAAAGTATTTTTTTTTCAAACTATAGCTCCTTATTTTTTAAATATGCAAACTGCCACCAAAATAAATAATTATAATTAGTTCCCTATTTTGTGTCGGTCATTTTGTTATAATAGTTTCACGTGATAATGGTGACAATTTTGGTTAGTGTGGGTGTTTTTTCTTTTATGCATTTTATCATTATAATTTTTTTTTCTTTTTTAACTTACCGTATTTATAGCCCCATAGGACACACAAATCAGACAACCAATCAGACCCCCAATGTTAATTAGACCATAAATCAGAACTCAGCTTAAAACCCAATGTAAATGACCCCCAATGTCACAGATCACCCCCCCCCCCCCAATGCCTCAGATCACCCTTCTAGTTCAGATCAGTCCCCTGCCTCACATCAGCCCCAGCGGATGAGCACCCTCCCTCACAGCAATGCTCCGGACGCTGCCGCTCCTCACCTAAATCGCAATCCTCTTCCTTCACATCCTCCATTGGCTGTGCTGTGATCTGACGTGCACAGCGTGAGGTCAAAGAGCGCCCTCATGCTGTGCGCAGCCTGCATTTTTCTATATACAGGTATTTCTGCTACAAATAATATCCCCCAAGAGGTCATAAAAAGACTTGGGGGACACTGACACTTTTTGTTAATTTTAAACTTTTTCCTTTTTAGACCTCATGCACACGACCGTATGTATTTTTCAGTCTGCAAAAAATACGGATGACATCCATGTGCATTTTGTATTTTGCAGAACAGAATAGCTGGCCCCTAATAGAACAGCCCTATCCTTGTCCGTAATGCGAACAATAATAGATGATATTCTATTTTTTTGCGGAACGGAAATTCGGACATATGGAAATGGAATGCACACAAAGTAACTTCCATTTTTTTTGCGGACCCATTGAAATGAATGGTTTTGTATATGATCCCAAAAAAAGGGAACAGACACGGAAAGAAAATACGCTCGGGTGCATTAGGCCTTATTTTTTACTTTTATTTGTATTTCATTAATATTTATTTCTTCTTCTTTTTTTGGGGGAGGGGGGTTTATTACTTATTATATGGCAGAAATATATTTAAATAATATGTCCCACAAGAGGTCATAAAAAGACTGTTGGGGTACAATGAACACTACTATTTTGCACTTTTTTTTTCCTTTTTATTTGTATTTTATTATTTTTTTTATTTTCTATTTTTTTTATATAATATATTTTTGCCACATAATGTGTCCCTCAAGGGATCACAAAAAGACAGTCAACACTTTTTTTTTATTAGCATTTTTTTTTTATGATTTTCTTTTTTATTTGCCACATCATATTTTGTGTTTTATTATATTATTTTTGTTTTAAACTTTTTAAATATTTTTAAAAATTTTTGATATATTTTTTCCACATAATTTGTCCCAAACGGTCACTGAAAGACCTTTGGGGACACAGACTTTTTTTTTTGCATTATTTCCACTGTAACTGGGGCGTGGTACACAGGCAGAGCTGATCAGGGTCTCTGAGTCCTGACCCTGCAGCTCTGCACTCCTCTGCCCCCAAGCTGGGTCTACAATGCACAGCGCGCTGCCTACGTATTTTAGGAGAAGGCAGAAGCGCTGATCAACTGCTTCTGCCTTCCCCACAGTTGCCTGGCCTGTCTGTGTGTGAGGAGCTGCAGGCCCACAGACTGTAGTGTGCCCACTGCCAGTGCCCACCCCTGTCATCCCATGTGGCACAGGACTTTGCATCAAAAAAGGCATTTAATTGTTACACTTTAATCTAAGGTTAGTTGCCTGCCAGTGTGTGTCAGGCTGACTTCCACTGTCTGTAGTGTGCCCACTGCCAGTGCCCACCCCTGTCATCCCGTGTGGCACAGGACTTTGCATCAAAAAAAGGCATTTAATTTTTACACTTTAGTGTAATTTCAGTTGCTTGCCTGCTGCCAGTGTGTGTCAGGCCGACTTCCACTGACTGTAGTGTGCCCACTGCCAGTGCCCAGCCCTGTCATCCCGTGTGGCACAGGACTTTGCATCAAAAAAAGGTAATTAATTTTTACACTTTAGTGTAATTTCAGCTGCTTGCCTGCTGCTAGTGTGTGTCAGGCCGACTTCCACTGACTGTAGTGTGCTCACTGCCAGTGCCAACCACTGATACCGGGTGGCACAGTAGCTTGCCGATAAATAAGGCATTTCATTTTTAGACAGTAGTCTAAATTCAGTTGCTTGCCTGCTGCCAGTGTGTGTCAGGCCCACTTCCACTGACTGTAGTGTGCTCACTGCCAGTGCCAACCACTGATACCGGGTGGCATAGTAGCTTGCCGATAAATATGGCATTTCATTTTTACACATTAGTCTAATTTCAGTTGCTTGCCTGCTGCCAGTGTGTGTCAGGCCCACTTCCACAGACTGTAGTGTGCCCACCGCCAGTGCCAACCACTGATACCGGGTGGCACAGTAGCTTGCCGATAAATAAGGCATTTAATTTTTAGACAGTAGTCTAAATTCAGTTGCTTGCCTGCTGCCAGTGTGTGTCAGGCCCACTTCCACTGACTGTAGTGTGCCCACTGCCAGTGCCAACCATTGATACCGGGTGGCACAGTAGCCTGCCGATAAATAAGGCATTTAATTTTTAGACAGTAGTCTAAATTCAGTTGCTTGCCTGCTGCCAGTGTGTGTCAGGCCCACTTCCACTGACTGTAGTGTGCCCACTGCCAGTGCCAACCACTGATACCGGGTGGCACAGTAGCTTGCCGATAAATAAGGCATTTAATTTTTACACATTAATCTAATTTCAGTTGCCTGCCTACTGCCAGTGTGTGTCAGGCCCACTTCCACAGACTGTAGTGTGCCCACTGCCAGTGCCCAGGCCACCACTGATACCGGGTGGCACAGTACCTAGCACGCGTAGTACCACTTATCTAAAAAAAAATGACAGGCAGAGGCAGGCCACCCCGCAGGGGCCGTCGTGGTCGTGGTGCTGTGATTTCCACTGTCCCTGGAATAATGCCTAGTGTTCAGAGGCCACGTACACTGAACCCGAAAAATTCTGAGGACATAGTTGACTGGCTTAGAAAGGACACCCAATCTTCAACAGCTTCCGCTAAGAACCTTGACGCACCATCCTCCTCCAGCTCAGCTTCGGTCACCTGCTCTCAAGTTACCACACACCCGCCCGCCGCCACCACTACCACCACAGCCACCACAGCCGCTTCACTTGATCCGTCAGAGGAGTTATTTACTCATCAGTTGGATGCAATTAGTGATGCGCAACCATTATTGCCAGATGATGTAGATTACAGGGATATGTCTCAGTCAGGCAGGATTACACACATGGATGTACAGTGTGATGATGATGATGATGATGATGTTGTACCCGCTGCTGCTTTCTTTTGCTGAGGTGTCAGATACAAGTGAAGCGGTTGATGATGACGATGTGTCCACGAATGCCATGTGGGTGCCTGCTCGAAGAGAAGAAGAGGGGGAAAGTTCAGAAGGGGAGACAGAGAGAATGAGGAGACGAGTTGGAAGCAGGGGGAGGTCATCGCAAGGAGTTAGTGGCACAGTCAGACAGCATGTATCGGCACCAGGCGTCAGCCAGACAGCATGCCAGTCAACGCATGCTGTTTTCACCACCAGAATGCCGTCATTGCAAAGCTCAGCAGTGTGGCATTTTTTTGGTGTGTCTGCCTCTGATAACAGCAATGCCATTTGCAACCTGTGCCAAAAGAAACGGAGTTGTGGGAAGTCCAACACCCACCTTGGTACAACTGCTTTGCGAAGGCACATGATCTCACATCACAACCACTGCTGTCCTCCCTGCCCCCTCTCAACCAACCGCCACTCCATCTCTCACCTTCAGCAGTTCCTGCTCATCTGCCCACAGTCAGGTGTCTGTCAAGGACATGTTTGAGCGTAAAAAGCCAATGTCACAGAATCACCCCCTTGCCCGGCGACTGACAGCTGGCTTGACGGAACTCTTAGCCCGCCAGCTTTTACCATACAAGCTGGTGGAGTCTGAGGCCTTCAAAAAATTTGTCGCTATTGGGACACCACAGTGGAAGGTACCCGGACGAAATTTTTTTTCAAAAAAGGCAATCCCAAACCTCTACCATGTCATTGAAAAGGAAGTCATGGCATCTCTGGCATACAGTCTTGGGGCAATGGTCCATCTGACCACTGATACCTGGTCTGCAAAGCACGGTCAGGGCAGGTATATCACGTACACTGCGCATTGAGTCAACCTGCTGATGGCTGACAAGCATGGAATGCGTGGCTCCGCAGCGGAGTTGGTGACACCACCACGACTTGCAGGCAGACCTACTGCCACCTCCTCTACTCCTACTCCATCCTCTTCGATATCCTCCTCGGCTGAGTCCTCTTCTGCTGCGGCGTCTGGCTGCACATCAACTGAATCCCCTCAGCTCCCCAGGGGTTATTCCACATCCCAGATACGACAGTGTCACACTGTCTTGGGGTTGACTTGCCTGAAAGCAGAGAGCCACACGCACAGGTGGATCCGTGGCTGACCCCACACCAACTGGAGATCGGAAAAGTGGTGTGTGACAATGGAACAAATTTGTTGTCGGCATTGAATTTGGGCAAGTTGTCACATGTGCCGTGCATGGCACATGTGTTGAATCTCATCGTACAACGTTTTGTGTCTAAGTACCCAGGCTTACAGGACGTCCTCAAGCAGGCCAGGAAGGTGTGTGGCCATTTCAGGCGTTCCTACACGGCCATGGCGCACTTTTCCGATATTCAGCGGCGAAACAACATGCCAGTGAGGCGCTTGATATGCGACAGCCCGACACGTTGGAATTCAACACTCCTAATGTTCGACCGCCTGCTCCAACAAGAAAAAGCCGTCAACGAGTATTTGTATGACCGGGGTGCTAGGACAGCCTCTGCGGAGCTGGGAATTTTTTTGCCACGTTACTGGACACTCATGCGCAATGCCTGTAGGCTCATGCGTCCTTTTGAGGAGGTGACAAACCTAGTCAGTCGCACCGAAGGCACCATCAGCGACCTCATCCCATTTGTTTTCTTCCTGGAGCGTGCCCTGCGAAGAGTGCTGGATCAGGCTGTAGATGAGCGTGAAGAGGAAGAGGAAGAGTTGTGGTCACCATCACCACCAGAAACAACCTTGTCATCATCACTTGCCGGACCTGCGGCAACGCTGGAAGAGGAGTCAGAAGATGAATGTGGCAGCTTTGAGTAGGAGGAAGACCAACCACAGCAGGCACCCCAGGGTGCTCGTTGTTGTCACCTATCTGGGACCCATGGTGTTGTACGTGGCTGGGGGGAAGAACAGACCGTCAATGACATCAGTGAGGACGAGGAACGGGAAATGAGTAGCTCTGCATCCAACCTTGTTCAAATGGGGTCTTTCATGCTGTCATGTCTGTTGAGGGACCCACGTATAAAAAGGATGAAGGAGAATGACCTGTACTGGGTGGCCACGCTACTAGACCCCCGGTATAAGCAGAAAGTGGCAGAAATGTTACCAAATTACCGAAAGTCGGAAAGGATGCAGCAGTTCAAAACCAAACAAAAAAATATGCTTTACACAGTTTATAAGGGGAATGTCACAGCACAACGGGAATCTAACAGGGGAAGAGGTGAGTGTAATCCTCCTCCTACCACGGCGGCAAGGACTGGACGATTTACAGATGTGTTGTTGATGGAGGACATGCGGAGCTTTTTCAGTCCTACTCATCGCCACAGCCCTTCGGGATCCAGCCTTAGAGAACGACTCGACCGACAGGTAGCAGACTACCTCGCCTTAACAGCAGATATCGACACTCTGAGGAGCAATGAACCCCTTCACTACTGGGTGTGCAGGCTTGACCTGTGGCCTGAGCTATCCCAGTTCGCGATAGAACTTCTGGCCTGCCCTGCTTCAAGTGTCCTGTCAGAAAGGACCTTCAGTGCAGCAGGAGGCATTGTCACTGACAAGAGAAGTCACCTTGGTCAAAAAAGTGTTGATTACCTCACCTTCATAAAGATGAATGAGGCATGGATCCCGAAGGGACTGACAGTGGGGGATACGTTTGACTAACAAAAGGCCTGATTACATGCCTTGGCCTCAAAATGGTCCCCACGCTGCTGTATTTAATGTCTGCATACCGGATGACTTTCGTGAATTCTCCACCACCAACTAGGGTTCAAGCCGCAATGTTTTAGTCACTTTTCTGCCTGGAAAACATAAATTTTTCCGGCCGCTGCTACAATAGCGGCTGCAACAATGCCATAATTTTTCTGTCCTATACCTAATACCTAATACCTAATTTTTCTGTCCTATGGTGCAGCACTGTGGCTGCAAAAACAAACGGCACATACAAGTGTCAATTCCCCTTCGTGATCGTTACCTTGTTGTGGTGAAGAGGCTTGCATATCACAATGAAGCAATCATCACCTCTATGAGTGTGTTGTCAATGTTGCCACACCCCAGATGATAAGGCCGTTGCTTCATTATGGTCAGACCAAAAGCGATCGGACGGCTGGATAATATTTCATAGAAAAAACATTAATTTACCTTTTTTTTATATGTTGTATGGGTTTTTAATACATAAAATAAAAAATCATAATAAAGTCTCTTAACAGTTTATTAGAAATGATGCAGACAATTTAAAAAATCACCATCAATTCCAATACAAAGCAAGTATAGAGCTCAGAACTAAATTATTTCATGATGTCGTAATGGTTCGCTAATTCGACAATGGTTAATCAATTCGACCGGATAGGGCACGTAACAGGGATTAAACTGATAGGAATAGTACTAGTTAAGACACCACTCATATAGGGTGTCACAGCACATTGCTCTGTGCACGCGCAGTGCCCCAATTTGGGAGTATGAGGACCGACCAAGCTGCTTTTTCCATCTCCCGAAATTGAAATCAATTCAGTTTGGTGTATGAGAGTTAGGTCTGTCACTGTGAAGGCAGTCGAAGGTACCCGGCCTAAATTTTTTTTCACAAAAGGCAATCCCTGATATGGGATGTAACAGGGATTAAACTGATGAGAATAGTACTACAGAAAATAACACTCATATCGGGTGTGACAGTAAATTGCACGGCGCAGACGCAGTGACCGTGGATTAAAACAAAGGGGAGGGAGCCAGCGTTTTTTTAACCATCTCCCTGTTCGAAAAATCTATTCAATAAATGGCCCCCAGATTGGGGACGTTAGAGGGATTAAACTGATGAGAATAGTACTACAGAAAATACCACTCATATGGGGTGTGACAGTAAATTGCACGGCGCAGATGCAGTGACCATGGATAAAAACAAAGGGGAGGGAGCCAGCGTTTTTTTAACCATCTCCCCGTTCGAAAAATCTATTCAATAAATGGCCCCCAGATTGGGGACGTTAGAGGATTAAACTGATGAGAATAGTACTACAGAAAATACCACTCATATCGGGTGTGACAGTAAATTGCACGGCGCAGACGCAGTGACCGTGGATTAAAACAGAGTGGAGGGAGCCAGCGTTTTTTTAACCATCTCCCCGTTCGAAAAATCTATTCAATAAATGGCCCCCAGATTGGGTACGTTAGAGGGATTAAACTGATGAGAATAGTACTACAGAAAATACCACTAATATCGGGTGTGACAGTAAATTGCACGGCGCAGACGCAGTCACCGTGGATAAAAACAAAGGGGAGGGAGCCAGCGTTTTTAAAACCATCTCCCCGTTCGAAAAATCAATTCAATTCACCTTTCGGGGACCCTTGGTGTTGTACGTGGCTGGGTGGAGGAAGAAACCTTCAATGACATCACCGGGACGTGGCTAGCTTGGTGTCCAACCTTGTGCAAATGGGGAGTTTGCGGTTGTGCAAATGAACTGTTTGCGGTTGTTTGCGGTGCATTAACCTCTTAAGGACGAAGGGCGTACATGTACGCCCTTCGTCCGCACTTTAAAGATGGCGCCCGCTCCCGCACGGAGCGGGCGCCCGAGCTGCGGGTAAAAGCTTGATTCATCAAGCTGACACCCGCAGCTCATGTCCGCGACCGGCAGCGATGCCGATCGCGGACATTTAACCCTCAGATGCCGTGGTCAATCCTGACCACGGCATCTGATCAGCGCAAAACCGAAAGTTTCACTTTCGGTTTGCTCGGCTCCCTGATGGCCACAAGGGGAGCCGGAGCATGCATGTAGTACCCTAGGTTTCTGTGAATGAAACCTAGGTTACTACTAAGTATTCCTATGGAGCCTATGACTGTAATAGGCTCCATAGGAAATATGCGTATTTTCTCATATATTCCAATGCTATTGCATTGGAATATATGAGAATAGCAATCTGATGATTGCATCTTATAGTTCCCTATGGGAACTATAAGAAAGTGGTAAAAAAAAAAAAAAAGTTTAAAAATAAAAATTAAATAAAAAAATATAAAAATTCAAATCACCCCCTTTCCCCAAAATGAAAATAAAATAAATAAAAAAATAAAAAATTACACATAATGGGTGTCGCAATGTGCGAAAACGCCCATACTATAATAATATTAAAAATATTCACCATACGGTAAACATAAAAACGGAAGAAAGCGTCCAAATGGCTAATTCGCCATTTTTGGACGCTTCATTTCCTAAAAAATGAATAAAAAGTGATCAAAACATCATACGCACCCCATAATGGTATCAATTAAAAGTTCAGATTGCCCCGCAAAAATGAGCCCCTACACTGCTCCGTACGCATAATTACAAAAAAGTTATAGGGGTCAAAACATGGCGACAAAAAATAAAATAAAAAATTCCCACTTTTAATTTTTTTCACTATCAAAACGTAAGAAAACTATACATATTAGGTATTGCCGGATTCGTACTGACCTGAAGAATAAAATTAACCAGTCAGTTTTATCGCAAATCGAACGTTGTAATTTAAAAACCCGTAAAACTGTGGTGAAATTGCTTTTTTTTGCAATTTCACCCCATTTGGAATTTTTTTCCCGTTTCCCACTACATCACATGCAAAAATAAATGGTAGCGTTAAAAAGTACAACTTGTCCCGCAAAAAATAAGCCATCATATGGCTATGTGAGCGGAAATATAAAAATGTTATGGCTTTTGGAAGGCAGGGAGCGCAAAACAAAAACGCAAAAATCCCAAAACCCCCGGTCCTTAAGTGGTTAAAAGGGGAGTTTGGTCTGTCAATGTCTGTAAAGTGGGCGTAACCCTTACACTACCTGATCGATACAACATCATACCTGATCGTATGCACACACTGGATGTTTTAAAGCATGTTATTCCAAACAATTTAGGAATGTTAGTTGATTTATGCCCTTTATGGATTAAATCCCGACTCTGCGTCCACTACGTAATTTTCCATGGGAGTTTTGCCATAGATCCCCCTCCGGCATGCCACAGTCCAGGTGTTAGACCCCTTGAAACAACTTTCCCATCACTATTGTGGCCAGAAAGAGTCTCTGTGCGACATCACTATTCAGAGGTGTTGTTATATGTTATAAAGCCTTTTGTGGCGTGTATAAGTGGAAAAAAATAAAGGCCTATTTGCCATTCAGCTGTGCAGTTATATGTTCTAAAGCCTTTTTTGGCTTGTATTAGTGGAAAAAATATATATATATTATTTGCCGCTGAGCGGTGCCATTATATGTTCTAAAGCCTTTTGTGGGCTGTATAAGTGGAAAAAAATAAGGGCCTATTTGCTGTTCAGTGGTGTAGTTATATGTTCTAAAGCCTTTTGTGGGGTGTATAAGTGAAAAAAATAAGGGCCTATTTGCCCCTCAGCAGTGTAGTTTTATGTTCTAAAGCCCTTTTTGTTGTGTATTAGTGGCAAAAAAATATGTATATTATTTGCCGTTCAGTCGTGTAGTTATATGTTCTAAAGCCTTTTGTGGACTGTATAAGTGGAAAAAAGTAAGTGCCTATTTGCCATTCAGCAGTGCAGTTATATGTTCTAAAGCCCTTTTTAGTGTGTATTAGTGGCAAAAAAATATATATTATTTGCCATTCAGCGGTGTATGTAATATGCTCTAAAGACTTTTGCGGCTTGTGTAAGTGGAAAAAAATAAAGGTCTATTTGCCATTCAGCAGTGCAGTTATATGTTCTAAAGCCCTTTTTGGTGTGTATTAGTGGCAAAAAAATATGTATATTATTTGCCGTTCAGCGGTGTAGTTATATGTTCTAAAGCCTTTTGTGGACTGTATAAGTGGAAAAAAGTAAGGGCCTATTTGCCATTCAGCAGTGCAGTTATATGTTCTAAAGCCCTTTTTAGCGTGTATTAGTGGCAAAAATATATATATTATTTGCCGTTCAGCGGTGTAGTTATATGCTCTAAAGCCTTTTGTGGACTGTATAAGTGGAAAAAAGTAAGGGCCTATTTGATGTTCAGCGGTGCAGTTATATGTTCTAAATCCCTTTTTGGTGTGTACTAGTGGCAAAAAAATATATATTATTTGCTGTTGAGCAGTGCAGTTACATGTTCTAAAGCCCTTTTTAGCGTGTATTAGTGGCAAAAAATATATATTATTTGCCGTTCAGCGGTGTAGTTATATGTTCTAAAGCCTTTTGTGGCTTGTATTACTGGCAAAAATATATATATTATTTGCTTTTCTGTGGTGCAGTTATATGTTCTAAAGCCCTTTTTGGCGTGTATTAGTGGCACAAAAAATATATATTTGCCGTTGTGTAGTGAAGTGAGAAAATTACAGCCCTTCTTGGCATTTATTAGTGGCAGAAATATATATATTTGCCGTTCAGCGGTGCAGTTATATGTTTTAAAGCCCTTTGTAGCGTTGTGAAGTGAGAAAATTACAGACTTTTTGGGGGTGTTTTAATTTCCTTTTTTTTTATTTTTGATCTAACAGGATGTCAGACAGAGAAGTGGCAGGCCATGCACAGGGGAGTGGCAAAGGCCTAAATGTTTCTGGCTCAGGCACAGGTAGCAGCAGAGTAAGGGGGGCATGGCAGCAGGAGTCACAGCGAGAGGCCAGAGCTCCCGGTGTCATTTAGCGGTCATGTCTTGACTATCAACCCAGCAGTTCTTGAATGGTTGACTTCGTCATCCACTTCATCCCAAGTGACATCAGACATCCCCAGCTAAGAGTCTGTGGGTTGGTCAGACACAAGTACACAACCCTTAGTTAGCATGGCCCGGGAGCAGGCCCTGTGCCCTCAACTGTCCTCCACCTGCCTCTGTCCATTGCTGTTCCCTCAGGCAGAGAAGTATTATATGCTGTAGGCTCAACTCTACTATACAGCGAGGACAAGCTACTAGAGGACAGTTAGCAGCTACTGGTCAGACAAAATGTGGAGGAGACATCCGCTGCTTCCTCCGGTAGGCGGGCAAGTAGTGATGTTGATGAGGAGAGTGGCATGGGAGCTGGTGTTGCGAGCGGTCAGGCTCCTGACCCAGAGACCGTTGAATACTAATAAGGAATCCATTTCGGTTCTTAGAATACCTTCAACCCTATAAAGGAGGGGTATCTGAGGGGGTTCAGTAACCACTGAGGAAGGGGGTCACTTATATACCCCGAAACGCGTTTGGTGCAACTAAACCCCCATAGATGAATCAAGACTGAGGTACTACTGCCGGGGGAGAGGACAGCCAAAAGTGGGTACCGTCTGCTATACGATGGGATCCGCAAGAGCATCACACGTCCCCGAGGTCCACGTGCACCGCGAGCAACCAGCGCACGGCTGAAGGACGGGAGCAGCTCGGGACATGGTGCAATCTCGGATCTAAGAATCAGCACAGTGTTAGGAGCAAGGTGAAAGTCCGCAATAACCCCCGGTAAGACTGTCACAAGTAGTTACAGCCGGATACTAAAGCCATCGGCAGAAACTAGTGAGCTCACTTACAACGTGCAGCGGGACGCCGCTGTTTGTGAAACAGAGCGGGATGCCGCTTTCTAGGAATGTGAGATGGTAAATGAAATATGCTGGATGCCTTTTTAGATTTGCGTCAGAGGACTATATATGAGGACTAATGAGTTGGGTCAAGGTTATAGATGAACACTATTATATGCGGAGCCATATTAACTATTAAGGAGAACTACGGTGTGGATTATTGAACTATCACCATTTTCATTGATTCTTTCATCGGTATTTACATGGGAACTGTCTTTGCGATGAATTGCATAGTGTGAATGTAGTCTAGGAAAGATCGTCCCTGATTGGCATCCCTGATTGGCAATAGCCCAGCGGATATGTTTTGAGTATCTATAAACAACTATTTATCTTTGGACAATGATGTTGTAGAATTAGTGATGTAAGGCCCCTTTCACACGAGCGAGTTTTCCGCGCGGGTGCAATGCGTGACGTGAACGCATTGCACCCGCACTGAATCCTGACCCATTCATTTCAATGGGTCTGTGTACATGAGCGTTTTTTTTCACGCATCACTTCTGCGTTGTGTGAAAATCGCAGCATGTTCTATATTCTGCGTTTTTCACGCCGCCCTAGCCTCATAGAAGTGAATGGGGCTGCGTGAAAAACGCATTGCATCCGCAAGCAAGTGCGGGTGCGTTGCGCTTTTCACTGATGGTTGCTAGGAGATGTTTGTAAACCTTCAGTTTTTTATCACGCGCGTGAAAAACGCATTAAAACGCATTGCACCCGCGCGGGAAAAACTGAACAACTGAACGCAATCGCAGGCAAAACTGAATGGCTTTGCCTGTGAAATCGCACAGTTTTCACTGAACGCATCCGCAACGCATCCGGACCTAATCCGGACACGCTCGTGTGAAAGAGGCCTAATGGTTTTAATGAGCTATGTTTGGAAGAATACTTAGGCCTCTTTCACACGGGTGCGTTGCGGGAATCGCCGCGATTTTTCCCTGCGAGTGCAAAGCGCTGTCATGCGTTTTGCACGCGTGGGAGAAAAATCTGCACTTTTGGTACCCAGACCCGAACCTGCACTTCTTCACAGAAGTGCATGTTCGGGTCCGAAATTGTCCCGCTGGTATTATTTCACATAGTGATGGAGCATGTGATTGGGCCATGTGACCATGTGACATCATCACAAGTCCTTTACCTAGTAGCTAGCTAACGAAGAGGATGCCGGGCTTCGCGATCAAATGGACCAGGTAAGTTATGATATAAGTTTATTATTTTTAACCCATTCAGCACCGGGTTCAACATTAGGAAGATGGCCAAGGGTATTATTTTACATTATAACTATGTTAAGAAAAAGTATTTTTACTCTTTTTGAAGTTATAATAAATGATTTAATTTACTCCAAATATCTGAGAGTGCCCAGTCCTCTTTTTCATTAAGGTTCTCCATTTGTAGACTGAGTGAGTCTATGTAACTGAGAGCACCTTATATTGGAATTCAGCTTTTCCTGTGCGACACTTCTATTTTTGAACATGGTCCCCATTTTGCATCAGAATTGGCTTACGATTTGGTAGCCAAAAGCAGGAGTGGGTACAAAACACAGAAGACATGCAAATATTCCTTTCACGTGTCATCTCTGTTTTAGAGCCACTCCTGTTTTTTGGCTTTAGCAATACTGATTACTGACCAAATGCTGACCGAGTGAAGGCGGATGCTCCACAGACAGGATCCGTTTTTTGGGGGTTATTGTTCTGATGGATCAGAGGAAGGGCAAAATAATCAGTGACATCAACACAAACTTACTGCTGACACCCTCTCCACTCTGTCGGGGGGCTCTACTTGTATAAGCGTTTAATAGAACAGGTCCTGTAGACATCTATGTGGAATCAACTGCCGACAGTGTAAAAGGAGTGGGCTTCTTCTTGATGCTTACATTGACCTGTAAGGCTGAGTTCACAAGAGTTATTTGGTCAGTTTTTGCTCCGTGGCTGCCCAAAAAAGTGCCGTGTGTAGGGATTCTAAGAGCGACGCAGACTCCCCATGCAAACCGGCCTCATCGAATTTTTGAGAATTTCGCTCATTTCTAGATAGGACATCAATGTAAAAATACTAGAAAACCCCTTTAAGATTGGCGATATCTACAGTATATATTAAATTTTCAAGCCAGGTTAGACTGTTACTTGATTGTAAAACACGCAAAAACACACATGAGCACTCTGGCTGTCACTGATCCCATTCAGTATTGTGCTGCTATGAGCTTTATGCAGAATTGTGCTTCAAAGCATCCTATTGTGAATGTCTACTATTTACAGTCTATAATGACGCTGATAACTATACATCATCCTGACAGATCAGATTACTAGTCATCTTTAGTAGTATTTATTATTCAGTGTATCATTGAATCTCTTACGTTTGAAAAGGTCTTATTTTCATATGTCAAGGGAAGGACATAGAAAAAAGGAAATTCATGGGCTTGATCTACAAATTTCATGGCACATGAACTGACTTGTTCACTTCAAGATGGTAAGCATCTCCTTCTGAGGAAGCCTTGTACATATATTTTCTAAATATTAATAACTATAATTAATATTGTCCGAATTAATACATTTTTCAAAATGTTCAGTTCCATATGTTGGATCTCCACTCTCCATATGTTGGACTGACTATATGAGCAGAGGAAATCTGTGAACGATTTCTTGGTGATGCAGGTGGACAGGGGTACTCCACTGTGTAACTTAGAGGTTAGCCAGTGGCAGCTCATGCGTGACACCTGCCGTTTGCTCAGGCTCTTTGAGGAGGCCACTTTATTTGTCAGTCGCCAGGGCTATGGGATGAACGACGTCATTCCACCCCTTCACGTCCTGGAGCAGATGCTGATAAATCTGGCTGGCCAGGGGACAGGAGAAGTGACTCCTACATCTCACGGCCACCTAATTCCTGTAGGGGATGAACTGACGGAGGAAAAGGACATTCACACACAAGCAATGTATACAGAAATGGGTGGTTTATCTGCACACGTGACAGGAGAATATCAGAAGGATCTGGAGGGTGATGAGGAAGGCCAGGCAGGTGACCCCGACACACGTGGCAGTATGCAGTGGAGATAGAGGCAGGGAGTTCCTTCGAGTCTCTTGCTCATATGGCCAGATGCATGCTGAGTTGCTTGCGTAGTGACAGCCGTATTATCATCATTCAACAGAGGGATGACTACTGGCTTTCAATGTTAGAGCTTCGCTACCGGTCTAAAATGGGGCCTTTTTTTCACCTGCTGAGAAGGAGGATAAGCTTAACTACTATTGAGATATCCTATGTAGTCATTTGGCCGCTGCCTATGTTCCTCACAAAAGTCTTACCAGGGGGGCCTCTGTGCTCATGCTGCCATGGCTACTGGATGGGGGTGGGGCGGCAGGAGCAGCACAAACTCCAGCAGCAGCATTTTTCTTCACCCACCTTCTGAAGAAACATGAACCAGCAGGTGGTGGCAAACCTGGACTGCACTCTGCCACCACAGATCCAAGATCCCCTGGACTACTGGGCAGCCAAACTTGATTTGTGACCGTGACTAGCTGAGTTTTCCCTTGACAAGCTTTACTTCCCAGCCAGTAGTGTGGAATCAGAGCAGGTGTTTAGTATGGTGGGGGGCATAGTTACCCGAAAAAAACCTTGCCGTTCCACACAAAATGAGTGACTAATCTTTGTAAAAATGAATTAGGTGTGGATCAGCCAAGATCTCAAAGCACCAGTGCCTGATGCATCAGACTAGATCATTCTGGGTGCCACACCAAAACTTTCTGATGCTGCCATCCACCTGATGACACACACTTGCTGACTCTGCTGCACTCTTCTCCTATTTCCACCCACCCTGTTGTGCTGTTATTGCACTCATGTTGGCCCCCACCTCCACACTCGGGGACTGGGCCACTGTGTTGACTCCTTATGAGGTTTCCACCCTCCCCACTCTGTGACTGGGCCACTATGTTGACTCCTTATGCGGTTGCCACCCTCCCCACTCTGTGACGGGACGATATGTTGACTCCTCATGCGGTTGCCTCCCTCACCACTTTGTGATGGGGCCACTAGTGTCCTTGTTTGGCTTTATTGACAGAAATGTAGTATCAGGGGGCATACCTATCTATTCAAACCGAGTGCCGGCAGCAGTGTGAACCAATACCTAAACATATAAACACAGAACACTGCACATAGAAAAGCCGCACATCAGCAATATCATATAAATAATACAAATTTATAAAAGCGCAAGACATGACACAAACAAGAAAAGAGATAAAACATTGTATACAATGGACAATCAACAGTGTGGAATAATAATCCAACACTAGCACCCCCAAAGGACCCTATACTAATAATCCCATAGTACAATCCCTGAGAGTGTGCCTCACATTCAGACAGCAAGAAGCAATTATAACTAGTATAGTATAAGCAAATAGTCATGCAAACACGCTGAAAAGAGGCAATACTTATTCAGTCACATGGTAATGCACGGGTCCAAAGTGGGGGCACAAGGCAAACTCGACGCGTATCGCCGGTATACACCCGGCTTCCTCAGGAGTGTCATACCTACTAATGTTCAATACGCCATATATATACAGAGTATATTACACAAATAATAAACACCTGTTAGGCCAGATAATGATAGAGAGGGAGGAGGAGGGAACGCCACTCACCACCAATCCAATCCCGTGGTCACGCGGCATGGCGGTGTCCAAAGATGGCGCGCCGCCGGACAAGCCGGCGGCGCGAACAACGGGACGCACATGAAAGGCGTCACGCCAATGGCGCGCGCCTGTGACATGCACCGGAAGTGAGCGCCGAGCTGCGTTCCAACAAGCGGAAGCGCAGCTCATGCGTGTCACCGCCGGGCGTCACATGATACAGAAAAGATCCGCGCTCAGCCCGTGCACAATATCCCAAAAAATGTGTAAACACAAACTCAATGGTATACATATAAAGGACCGATCACTGATAAAAATTGGCAGATGCATGAAAAAATATATATATATGTATATATTCTAGATTTTAAAAGCTCCACAGTTCATTAATTGATAAATAACAAAATATAAATGCATGATTTTATCAAGTATACACATTTACACCAGTACATAAATTTTCTTGTTTGGCTTTATTGACATTACCATTCATTTTACCCTTCTTCTGGTCAGGCCTCTATCACACGGTCCCTATTTTGCATCAGGATTCTCTCATGATTTGGAAGCGAAAAGCAGAAGTTGGTACAAAATACGGAAGACATGCAAATATTCCAATCAAGTGACATCTCTGTTTTGGATCCACTCCTGTTTTTTCTTTGACCTTAGCAATACTGATGGATGACCGAATGCTGACTGTGTGAAGCTGGAGGATCAAAAGGATCAGAAGAAGGGAAAAATAAGCAGTGACGTCAACACAAACTTACTGCTAACAACCTGTCCACTCTGTCATAGGGGCACTACTTGTATCAACGTGTAACAGAACAGGTTCTGTGGAATAAGCTGACGGCGTAAAAGGAGTATGCTCTTTCACTCTACAGTACAATCTTGGGCCACTGCTTGGTTCTTTATACCTGATGCTAACGTTGACCTGTAAGGCATAGTTCACACTCGAGTTATTTGGTCAATTTTTGGCCCTGCAACTGACCAAATAAGTGAAGTGTGAAATGCCAACTGCCTGTGATACTGAAGCACAGTAACTGTTTCACTACCACAGTGGACTACCTATGCATGTTTCTGCAATGCACAGTGTTCTACAACAATATACAGGCTCCGTGCAGCCGGGAAATAGCTGAATTTTAATGCACTTTGTCACAAATGAATACTGATTGAATTGAATTTTTTGGGAAACGTCCAAATCAGATTTTTGAAAACTTTGCTCATCGCTGCCCATAGTGTATCTCACACAATGAAAGTTTAGGATTCTTTTAAAACTATCCCATTTTGTGGCTGTATGTTTGTTTTTGAGGAAATTGTCACAGTTAGTGAGACTAATGGCCTCTCCAAGCTGGTGAAATGTTGCTTTTTGGAAGATCAGCATTTATGTACCCCCATTTAAATGAAAATTGTAGGAAACTTCTAATACTGCTGAAATGTTACGTATTTAGCCTCTTTGTCCCTGCTGCTTTGCTTCAGAAACCCCAGAGATTCAGTACACTGTTTGTTTTGTAAACACAGTCAGGAGGACCATGAGGGAAAGAGCTGCAGGAAGGAGACTTCTTATGCCTCCAGAAGTCTAAGGCAAGTGGCATGTGTAATCTTTATAACTAGGAAGAATAGATAAGCAGATCTTTGAGTATCTATATCCTTAAGATCAGCTAGTGAAGCTGGGGTGTATAGGAATAGATTGCCCCCTGCTCCTCTTTATCTCCCTCACACAGAGCCGGTAGTTCTTCTCTGAGTTACTTATATATTCACAGAATCTAGTTAGTAACTGTAGTTAGGGATCAGTATATAGTTCAGGGTAATGATGGGTTAGGCTTCCGGCGACCAACTAGATAGTTAGAGGCCCGGTTGCACTGGTAGATTAGTTGGCAGGTTAAGGACTCAGCATTAGAGTAGTCAGGCCTGCATCTACTACTTTTGCTGCTGCCCTGTCTGCTGCCTGGAAGAAATCCTTTCATCATCGTCATCGTCCTCTTCTGATCGGCTGTCTGTCATCTAAAAGAGTCCTGGATCTACAGTCATCCACAGTGGCCCCTGCACCTGGATCATCTCTTCTGTTGCCTGGAAGTATCGTGCACAGGACTTTTTCTATATATATATATATATATATATATATATATATATATATATATACCCGTGTATATAACTTAAGATTGTTGCAGAATCCCTGGTTATTGCAATACTGCTGCTGTTCTCAGTATACTGCATGTGTGTACTATGTACTGTTATAACCTTATGTGGTATCTATATGTATTCTTCAGACTGTGAGATTAGTACAGTAATCCTACTAACTATACTTCATAGGTAAGTCCCAGGAAGAGATCCTCCCTGTAATACAGAGGCTCTAACCTGGGTGGAGGCACTCATATACTTCACTTATGTTCCCACTCTTCCATTCAGCGAAGGCTCTAGGTCCCATTATACACACAGGTCAGCGCCAGAGTCTGTTGTGGGAGGGACATTACTCATAACCCCCCCCCCCCCAAATAGGGCTATTTTTGGAGGTCCTGCTGAGATAAAGAAGTGGGAGTAGTAATTGATATGGAGAAGCTCTATGGCTAAGAGGGGCACCTCCCATTAGCTGCTACATGGGATTACTCACCTCCTGTTCCCCCATTGGTTCAGGTAAAGGAAGAACCCCAGTCAGCCATTTACCCCCCCAGTATGGCTAGCGCTGGCAGCTCATCTAGTGACAGCCAAGTAACTGAAATTGTTAGCTCAGGGCCTGCAGGCCACTCACTACAAGAAACTAAAGACATTTTCTGGTAAAGTTCCAGTACCACAAGGGTAGAAAAACTTTGAAATATGGAAGAATCATACTCTCCAATGCCTGAAGGAATGGCCTTGCTCTAAAGAAGACAAGAGGCAGGGTATCAGTGAAAGTCTGAGGTCTCCTGCTGCAGAATTGATCCGTCTGTACAGAGATTCTCATGAAGGAGCGAGTGCATTGGACTATATACAGGTCCTGTCTGATCACTTTGAGCCATGCTATGACCTTGCACAGATGGTTGCTGATTACCGGATGACTCGTCAAAAGGAAGGAGAAAATGTCTCTACTTTTATTAACCGTTTACAGCTACTCCTTTCACGTCTAGTGTACCACTCAGCCATATCTATTTCAGAGGTAGATACCATGAGAACCAGTCAGTTGGTGACAGGGTTACAACCTCATCATCCTCTTGCCCAAGTGCTCAAGGTCCTACTATCTGACAAAGTCATCCCATTTCCTGAGTTAATGAAGTTAGTGAAGAAACAAGAAGCTTAGCTGACATTAATTTTGGTACTCCTAAGAAAGTGAAAAGCATCCCTAAAGAAGATGTTCCTTCTAGTTCAAACAAGAACAAATGAGCAGAGCGTCCTGAACCCAACCAGTCTGCGGCTCTACCTACTGCCACTCGGTGGAAGAAGGATGCTAGAGCATGTTATAGGTGTGGTCAGACGGGCCATTTTGCCAAACAGTGTCAGGAGGACATTGAGGGAATGGGGCATAGTTTTTCTTTCACTATTCAGAACCTGAAGACACAGAGGGAAGACGAGCCGATCAAAGGCCAGAGGCTCTATCGTGGGCTCCAAGTCTGTTGTCAAAGTCACCGTCAATGGTCATGCCACTTCTGCCCTGTTTGATACATGATCTCAAGTGACCCTGATCTACTGTTCATTCTACCTAAAGTATCTGGGGGATATACCTCTTCAATCTATGGGACAAATGGAATTATGGGGTCTTAATTCAGAATCATATCCTGTGGATGGGAGCTTGCAAGTAGTTGTAGCTATTCCTGAATTAGAAGATCAGAGTGTCGCTCCTATGAAGATTGCAGCCATTGTCTGTCCTGACACAGGGGATTACAGTGCAGCTCCAGTGATACTTGGCACTAATTGTTCCGCAGTGCATCATGCTTTTCAGAAGTTTCTTGGAGGAGATTGGAACCCCGCAGTTCAGGTGGTGAATATATCCTCTGATCTTCAAGAACTCTGTGATATCCTGTCTGCTGGTTATCGACATGGAACGGTATATCATATTGGTGAGAGAAACGTGGAAGTTCCTGTCGGCGGGGAGAGAGTTTTGAGAGTAGCCTCCAGCATTGCTCCCGATATGCTTGAAGGGGGGAGTTATGTCCTTATGGAAACCCCTGAAGAAATTATTAACCAGAATGGCTGGATGGCACCCGATCGTAATTGGACCATACCAGAATGTGGCCAGCTGCTACCCTGTGCTTGGAGTAAATCCATATGCTCCAGTGTAAAGGATTCAAAGAATCAGAGATGCAATCCCTAATCTCAATAATGATTTGAGTGATCCACATTTAACAGAGGCATGGAATCAGCGACTGACACAGAAGTTGTCAGAATTATCAGAAGTATTCTCCATGGATGATGCAAATGTAGGTTGTGCTAAGAGTGCTCAACACACTTTCCGATTAACTAATTCTACTCCCTGCTGGGAGCAACCACGGAGACTTGCTTCCAAAGGATGTTTGACTTAAGATAAACTCTACAGCAAATAAAAGATCAAGGGAACGTCGTGGACAGTAAAAGTGCCTCTACCTCACCTATTGTGGTGGTAAGAAATCTGGAGCAATTCGCCTATGTGTGGGTTACAGAACTCTGAACCGAAGAACCCTACCTGATCAGTATACACTGCTGCGAATTGAAGACCTAAGATCTGGATACTATCAAGTCCCAATGGCATCTGAGGATCAGGAAAAGACAGCCTTCATATTCCCCTTGGGTTTCTATCAATTCACTCGCATTCTGCAAGGTATAAGAGGTGCGCCAGCAACGTTCCAGAGGTTAATGGAAAGAGTTTTAGGTGACTTATTGCCCTGGGAATGCCTTGGATATCTTGACGAAATTATTGCGTTTGGAAATACGTTGGAAGAAAATGAAGAACTACTTATGAGAATACTTCAACGCTTAAAAGAAGAGGGGCTGAAGTCGGTTGACAATTGCAAGTTTTGTAGATCCTCAATCACTTATGTAGGTCATATAGTTTCTGCTGAAGGAGTTGCTACTGATCCTGATAAGATTGAAGCTGTGGTGAATTGGCCCCGACCGCAAAATATTACGGAATTGCAATCCTTCTTGGGGCTCTGTGGATTTGTGGAAGGATATTCAAAGATTGCTCGAGCCATTCTCGACCTGTTGAAAAGTGATGCAGGAGGTCCGGGAAAGAAGAAAGGTTCCTCCGAAAGCCTTATTGGAAATAGGTGGACTTCAGCTTGTGAATAAGCCTTTAAGTCGTTGAAGAAGAAATTGACAGAAGCTCCTGCTCTGGTGTATGCTGATGCACGGAAGCCAAATGTACTATATGTAGATGCAAGCCTTGAAGGATTAGGTTGCGTGCTGCACCAAGAATTCCCAGCTGGGTTACAACCCATAACTTTCATAAATCGGAGTCTTTCCCCCAGCGAGAAAAATTATCCAGTGCATAAATTGGATTTTTTGGCGCTCAAGTGTTGAAAAATTACATGACTACTTATACGGAGCCACATTTAAAGTAAGAACAGATAACAATCCACTGACCTACATTTTGACAACCGCTACACTTGATGCTACAGGACAACGCTGGTTGGCCTCTTTATCCAACTACCAATTCACACTCAAGTATAATCCAGGGCCTAAGAACATTGGGGCAGATGCTCTACCAAGGTGGCCTGGGTTACCTAGTCCAGAAGCAGTGGATGAATGGGAAAAAGTACCAAGTCCGGGAGTAGGAGCTTTGTGTGCCATGGCTGCTGTAGTTGAAGACCGAGTAACCTTTTCTGAAACTCAACTAATTGACTCTTTTGGAGGAGGTTCCGAAGCTATACCAGACATGTTTGCATATCCTGTCACTTTAGGATCCTTTGAGAGTTGCTCTATATCTTCAAAGCGAATGATCTGGAGTCAAATGACTGATCCTTTAATTGGACCTCTTTGTCAACCAGTGAGTTCTCAAGATAGAGAAATGTTAAAGACATCTCTACCATCTGAGTGCAGTCAATTGGGAGAAGTTTAAAATAGACAAGGCCCTACTTTATCATGTGGAGTTGTATCATGATCACCCTGGAAGGTGCCAGTTAGTTATCCCAAGTTGCTTTCAGAAAATAATTTTCCGAAGTCTGCATGATTATCATGGACATTTGGGACCTGGGAAGACTTATGGCCTAATACAAGACTGATTCTACTGGCCCAAAATGAGAGATACCGTGACTCGCCTGTGTAAGTGCTGTCGCAGATGTTTTCAGAGGAAAACTATCCATGTTCGAGCAGCCTTTATGGGACACCTGAAGAGTTCGGGCCCTATGGATCTTTTCTGCATAGACTTCCTCTGTATTGACAATGATTCCAGAGGTTTTGGAAATGTATTGGTGGTGACTGACCACTTTACATGATATGCTCAAGCCTTCCCGACTAAGGATAAAAAAGCAGCTACCATTGCAAGAGTGCTTTGGGAAAAGTAGTTAATCCATTATGGCTTACCACATCGGTTGCATTCTGATCAAGGCTGGGATTTTGAGAGTAACCTGATCAAAGAGTTGCTTTAGTTGTTGAACATCTGCAAAAGCCGGACAATGTCTTACCATCTGGAGGGAGAAGCCCTTCCTGAAAGATTTAACAGGACTTTGCTTGATATGCTTGGTACTTTACGAATTGACGATAAGCGTTCCTGGAGTCGAAAAGTGGAAGCTATGGGGCATGCCTATAATAGTACAAGGCACGAGAGCACAGGATATTCACCATATTTTCTGATGTTTGGAGGAGAGCCTAGGCTACCTATTGACATCTTGTTGGGGGTCTCCACTGATGGTATCATCGAAATCATTACCAATATGTGGCACGTTTGAAAGAAACGTTTAAGAGTGCTTATCAGCTGGCTGAGGAGAATGCAGCCAAAGTGAATGAAGGAAATAAAAGGAGATTTGATCTTCAGATAAGATACTGAGACTTGAGCCCTGGTGACCGTGTTCTGCTACGGAATTTGGGAGTATCTGCAAAACATAAGCTGGCCGATAGATGGTGGAGTGAATTCTTTACAGTGGTGGATCAACTGCCTGGGATACCAGTCTACAAAATGAAAGGACTGGACGGGAGGATCAAAACTTGGCACAGAAATCATTTATTGTCTATACCTCAGTTTAATGGCACAGATATCTCCAATAAATGTTCAGCCTGCGATTCTCCCCAGTCCTTGGCCGATATTCCACCTGACCTTCCTAATACTATTGAGAGTGATTGGACTGTGGCTCCTGAAGTTCCTAGATCACCAATATCTTCTCCTTCAGGGAGATCTATGAACCCTCAAACTCCAGAATTCGTTCCTAAATCTGTGTCTACGGATGAGCAGAGATCCAGCTCTCCCATGCCACCAGCCCCATCACTTCTCATGGCAAACAACCCTAGTTTAGGGCTTGGGCATACTAGTTTACCTCAGAGAGAGAGACGTATGGAGCGGGGAGAGAATCAGACACCCCCACCTATTCTGACATATGATAGTTTGGGGGACCCTAGATTTACTACTCAGCCTCATTTATATCATGCTTGGGTGGGTGCAGTATCCACTTTGTTCAATATGTTACTAATTTTCACTCCTGTTGGCATGCATACCGATTACCTGTTGTGCCTCTGTAAATGATAAAGCAACCATATTGATGTCATTGTTAATGTTGACTGCATACCATGACTTTATGTTGTCTTTGACAGGATGTAAAGATTTCACCAAGGGGAGAGTGTAGGGAACTGCTAATACTACTGAAATGTAATGTATTTAGCCTATTTGCCCCTGCTGCTTTGCTTCAGAAACCCCAGAGATTCAGTACAAGGTTCGTTTTGTAAACACAGTCAGGAGGACCATGAGGGACAGAGCTGCAGGAAGCAGACATCTTATGTCTCCAAAAGTGTAAGCCAAGTGGCATGTGTAATCTTTATAACTAGGAGGAATAGATAAGCAGATCTTTGAGTATCTATATCAGGGGTGCACAACCTTTTCTGGTTGGGGGCCACATTGTCAGCCTGAACCAATTCCAAGGGCCGAAAATAAAACTTAAAGGGGTATTACCAACTGAAATACTGTATTTTTGGCATATTGAACATACAGTATATACTATAAAAGTCCAGTTACAGTTCTAGGACTCCCATCTAATAGGAGAATACATGAAAGATACATATAAGAAGCCATAGGACATAGACCTACATGTCTTTTACCAGATGTTTGGGGGCCGCACAGAATGGTATCGAGGGCCGCAGGTTGTGCACCCCTGATCTATATCCTTAAGATCAGCTAGTGAAGCTGGGGTGTATAGGAATAGATTGCCACCTGCTCCTCTTTATCTCCCTCAGACAGAGCCGGTAGTTTTTCTCTGAGTTACTTATATATTCACAGAATCTAGTTAGTAACTGTAGTTAGGGATCAGTATATAGTAGGGTAGTGATAGGTTAGGCTTCCGGCGGCCAACTAGATAGTTAGAGGCCCGGTTGCACTGGTAGATTAGTTGGCAGGTTAAGGACTCAGCATTAGAGTAGTCAGGCCTGCATCTACTACTTTTGCTGCTGCCCTGTCTGCTGCCTGAAAGAAATCCTTCTATCATCGTCATCATCCTCTTCTGATCGGCTGTCTGTCATCTGAAAGAGTCCTGGATCTACAGTCATCAACAGGGGCCCCTACACCTGGATCATCTCTTCTGTTGCCTGGAGGTATCGTGCACAGGACTCTTTCTATATATGTACACCTGTGTATATAACTTAAGATTGTTCCAGGATCGCTGGTTATTGCAACACTGCTGCTGTTCTCAGTATACTGCATGTATATCCTTGTTAAGGCTACTAACTATACTTCATAGGTAAGTCCCAGTTTTAATCCGTCTGTTAATTAGGGGGGCGTCGGCGGCCATTTTGTGCAAGTGCAGTGCACTTGCACCTACATATGTGCCAGGGAAAATAACTTAATCCTTTTCTTGTAGTTCCGTGGGTGACATATACACATTTTTTAAGTACACCTGCACTGCATATATGCCAGGGAAGGGAAAATAATATAGATAATTCGAGTTCAGGGCCCCAGGGGGTGAAATATTTACATTTGTTTCTGTAAAGTACCCCAACTCAGTAAATCCATCTGTTAGATTCTGGGGGACAAATTCACTTTTTTCGGCAGTCAAGTACCCCTGCAGCCTGCACTGCATACCTGACAGTGAAATCAAATCAGTAAATCCATCTGTTAGATTCTGGGGGGACAAATCACTTTTTTTGTCGGTGAAGTACCCCTGCGGCCTACGCTGTGTATCTGACAGGGAAATCAATTCAGTAAATCAATCTGTTATATTCTGGGGGGACATTTCCACTGTTATCAGGCTGTCATTCAAAAGTGGCTTGGAGGGTGTGTTTTTGCTGCAATGCATACTTAACAGTAAAAATAATTCTATTAAATTCGTCTTTCACATATTTGTGTGACCCAAAGCAATTTTTTCTCTTTATGACACCGACACTGCATATCTAACAGGGAAATCAATTCAGTAAATCCATCTGTTAGATTCTAGAATTTCTGGGAGGACAAATTGACCTTTTTGGCGGTCAAGTACCCCATGCAGCCTGCGCTGTGTATCTAAAAAGGAAATCAATTCAGTAAATAAATCTGTTAGATTCTGGGGGGACATGATCTGTACCCCTTTTTTCTTTCAAACTACCCCTGCACTGCATACCTGACTGGGAAATATATTCTGTAAATTCGGTGGCGTTTAGATTGCGGGGTGATCTGTACCCCTTTTTTTCTTTCAAATTACCCCTGCACTGCATACCTGACTGGGAAATATATTCTGTAAATTCGGCGAAGTTTAGATTGCTGGGTGATCTGTACCCCTTTTTTCTTTCAAACTACCCCTGCACTGCATACCTGACTGGGAAATATATTCTGTAAATTTGGCGGCGTTTAGATTGCTGGCTGGATGATCTATACCCCTTTTTTCTTTCAAACTACCCCTGCATTGCATACCTGACTGAGAAATATATTCTTAAAATTTGGCGGCATTTAGATTGCTGGCTGGGTGATCTGTACCCTTTTTTTCTTTCAAACTACCCCTGCACTACATACCTGACTGGGAAATATATTCTGCACGTTGGTAGATGCGTTGCTGATGGCCTTCCCACCTGACACCAGGGCCTCAGTGGAAGCACAAGGCGAAGGCAGAGGAGGAAAAATAAGTCCCCAACGCAGCTGGGGCACCGCCAGCACCTCAGAAGGCAAGGTTAGCATGGCCAAAATGTGGAAAAGCATTGTCACCACGCTACAATAACCAGCACCACCAGCTGATATGGAACGTCTTAGCAGGAGGCAGCATTTCAGCAACATGGTGGAACAGTATGTGGGCATACGTACTCTGTCCTATTCAACTTCTCCAAATCGGGTACATTGCCTGAGCTTGCCCTTTACGCCTTGGAAGTGCTGGCCTGCCCTGCAGCCAATGTATTGTCTGAAAGTGTGTTTAGCACAGCAGGGGGCCTTTTCACAGACAAGCGCAGCCGCCTGTCCACAGTCAATGTGGACAAGCTCACGTTCATTAAAAGGCATGGATCCCACCCAGCCTTTGTTATACTCCAGCACACTTTCTCTTTGTTTTCTTTTCTATATTTCCCAATGTTTTGGGGTCTACCCCATTTTTTTTTTAAAAACAATCAAACAAAAAACAGTGTTGTTGGTGACTACCGCCTCCACCACCACTTCTACCTACACCGCCACGTCGACCGCCTCCTCAACCTTTTACTCCATATGGACTTCCTCCTCCTAGTTCAAGATTTTTATTTTTTATTTTTATGTATTTTATGTTATTTAAGTAATTTCCCTATCCACATTTGTTTGCAGAGCAATTGTCCAGTTCTTACCCCCATTTTGCTTCCTTTTGCAGCCATCTAGCCCTTTCCATAACTTTTTTAGAGCTATTTTAGTGCCCCAGAATTCGGGTCCCCATTGACTTCAATGGGGTTTGGGTTCGGGGTCAAGTTCGGGTCCCGAACTCAAACTTTGTGACAAAGTTCGGACGAACACGAACTTCCAGGTGTTCGCTCAACTCTACGTGTGACACATGACTTGCCTGTAACATGTTTGCCTGTGTTTTCACAGCCAAATCACAACTCTAAGATACTTTTCTGTGGCTGTGCAGCCCCAGCCTAAAACTTTCTGTCCCATGATGGGGTGGCTTGCTGTGAGCCTGAACTCTTTTTTAATGCAGCCTTTCCACTGGAATCTCTATGTTTCATTATGGACATATTATATGGACAGTTATATTTGCATGCTTCATTTAGATTGAATTTACTTTAAAAACTGAGAACAATTATGAGCCATATTTCCTATGGGTGAGACAAGGGAAGCGGATAATTTTCTGCATTGACAGTTTACAGCTCCTTGAGATATTTAGATATGGGCTAGTGAGCAGCATCTTTGTCCGGGTAACGGCACGACTAGCTATGACTGCAGGTTTCATAAAGTACAAGTCTAGCTACTGATGAACATTTATTTTATTTTTTTCTTATTTCAATTACATAAAATATTATAAACTTCTATGTCCTTTGCCAAATCGGATTAGAGTATGGCAGAGGAGGATTAACGTGATATCTGCTTTAGATTATTATGATGTTAATGACTTTCAGTTGGATAATAATCACTATTAAATGGAATGTGTCACCTAGATTTTTTTTTACTAATTAGAACCAGATGCTAAAACATACATTTTTTGTATGCATCTTTATTTTCTCATTGTAATTTTCTATTTCATATTCTGTACATGATCATGGGGGAGAGAATCAGGTTGACACATTGCAAGGATATCATGAGTAGGCCAGACCCTCTAACTGTATAAGGATAAGTACAAGCAGGCTGCCACTAACTCAATTGTAATAAGGCAGGTTAGCCCCTTCTGGCCACTACTTTTAAAGCAACCTGGCCTCCTAATGAAATGCCACAAACGCATTCATCACATCAGCGGCAGATTGGGAACTTAAAGTGGCCCTGAAGAAAATCTAAAAGTGACCCCAGAAACCACAGTGCAGCACAGATCTTTATGTACCTAGCTTTTGACCAAGTGGAGGGTTTAGGTGGCCCTCTGGGCATCGGCCCTCTTGGAAATTTCCCTGTAGGGTCTATGGCCAGTCTGCCCCTGCATCACATGATCTCTATGCCAAGAGAATGAGAATGATGCCAAGAGAATGAGCTCAGGTCCAGTGGGGCAGTCACAGTTCTGATTGTAATGCTAAGTCGTTTTGGGGGTGAAACAGTTGTTTCTCGGTAAACTGAAGCATAACATTTAATTAGAAAACTACAGAAACCGCTGCAGGTTTCAGTCTTGCCATCACTTCCACACACTGGCTGATGGGAGTTTGATCCTGACAGGTCCTGGTACCCCCTACTTCCCCACTTGCACAGGTCAGGGTCAGGGCACAAAAATGACTTGCAGTTCATTTGCTACATTTATTTTATCAGCAGTGCACATTGTGTGGCAGCCACGGTGCAGACCAATTTCTCCAGATGCTCAGTTTGTGGGTGCTAGTTAACATGAACATGGGTCACAATTTGCTAGGCATCAGCGTGATGGGTGCAAAGTACAGAACCCAACAAGATGGGATCAGCAATAATCTTGAAGTTAAAATAGTAACTACGATGCTGACAGGCACCCACCCTTCTTCCCCTCCATTTTGTAACTGTTGAAGCAGAGTAACACTGATGCCAAGTAGCACTGATGCCTCAGCAGAATTAAATTATGAAAATTCTGCAATAATAACAGCAGATGCGGCTTGCACTCATGGGGGATCAATATTTCATTGCTAAACTCATCTGTCAACATAGAACCCCTTAGCGGCTTCAGAATACATCAGTGGCTCAACTCTGATGACTAAAGGCATAACTAATAATTTTAGGTCACATGATGTGCTCCATATTAGGGACTGTACTGTTAACAGTAGATCTGAAAAACAGCAGCCACATGAGCCATAGGAAATGGTAGTCTGGAGATGACTGGCAGACGTCTGAGAGTGTTGAGGCCATTCTCTGTGACATGTAGGTTATAGCGCACGTCCTCCCCATCCCTGCACAATGATACCCACACATATTACCTGTTGTGAGTGGTGGGATCCTGTGTAATCGCCAGTATATACAGGTGTTACATTTCTTTGTATTCCTGCTTGTGGTTATAAAACGATGACTGCTCAAAAGTGAGGTGTTAACTGTGGCAAAAGTTGATAGCTCTTCTTTACACCAGTTTGAAAAATCTCCCCCTCTGAGTGTCTTCCGCGTATGATAAGAGGACCATCTATTCTGAGGACTCACTTCCCCCAATAACCAATCCTGTGAGCAAAGGCACGGCTTAGTCAGTCAGCATGCAGAGACCCAGGGTTAGAGTGGTGTCCCCCAGCTCACATCTATCAAGCAGCACCATCTAAGAAGCATCACCGGAAAATGTGTAAGTGTTAGATCGTTAGAACCAGTTGCACAAAGCGATTTATAGAGCCATAGATTAATCACAATTTAATTGCATATAAAAGGGATATAATCCCATAGCATACAAGGGTCCTCCTGATCACGCCACTCATGTAAATCCCACTTTTAACACCAGATGGTAGTCAGAGGCACTAACAAACTACTACCCACTTCCTCACCTAAAACTGACCAGCAAACAATATTTGGAGGATTACTCTAGTGATGAGCGAGCACCAAAGTGTTAGGTTGTTTGGGTACTTGGTCCGAACACATAGCGACATTCGTGCTCTCGGCCGAGCACCCGAGTATAATGGAAGTCAAAGGGAGACAACCAGGCACCCCCTGCTCGGATGAGGGGAGGTTGCCTGGTCCATTGGAAAAGGTCAGAAAGTGACAGAAACACCACCGAAATGGATCTGGAACAGCATGGGGACCATGTCTGGGTGCATCTTGGACTCCAGTGTTGCAGCTGGGAACAATGTTGCCCCAGTTCTCCGCCACTTTTACATATTAATGCCCAAAATCCCGTCCCCTCAAAAAAAAAAAAAAAAATAAATAATTTTTAGAGGTAAAATTGTTAGGAAACATTCTTTCCTGTATTTTCAATTGTATATACAGTACAAATGCTGGCAAAAATTACAAGGAAGAAGCACTCCGATACAGCCTGTATATCACATAAAGGAGGTCCTCATTCACATGGTGCTACAATGTTTCAAGTACACTCCTACACTCATAAAGCCTATGCACTAAGTGAAAGGGCTGCCCAAAATTACAAGGAACCGGCACTCCAATGCACCCTTTATTACACATAAAGGAGGGCATCATACACACCCTTAAAAATATATTGATTGATGGCCTGCTGGTGACCCCCAAAAACATTTGGAGCAAGGGCCTGCTGGTTACCCTCTAAAACATTATAGTTGAGGGCCTGAGGGTAAGCGAACCCTATAAAAAATTGTAGTAAGGGCCGGATGGTGGGCAAACCCCATAAAACATTGCAGTTATGGCCTACAGGTGAGCAGGCTGTATAAAACATTAGAGGTGAGGGCCTGAAGCCGAGCGAACCCCATAAAATATTGCAGTGATGGCCTAAAGTTGAGCAGACTGTATAAAACATTAAAGGTGAGGGCCTGAAGGTGAGCAGACCGTATAAAACATTTGAGGTGAGGGCCTAAGGGTGATCAAACCCCATAAAACATTGCAGTAATGGCCTAAAGGTGAGTAAAGTGTATGAAACATTAGAGGAGAGGGCCTACAGGTGAGCAGACCGTATAAAACATTGGAGGTGAGGGCCTAAAGGTGAGCAAACCCCATAAAACATTGCAGTGATGGCCTAAAGGTGAACAGACCATATAAAACATTAGAGTTGAGGGCCTGAAGGTTATAGTACCCCATAAAACATTGTAGTAATGGCCTACAGGTAAGTAGACCGTATAAAACATTGGAGGTGAGTGCCTGAAGGTGAGCGAACCCCATAAAACATTGCAGTGATGGCCTAAAGGTGAGCAGACCGCATAAAACATTAAAGGTGAGGGTCTGAAAATGAGTAGACCGTATAAAACATTGGAGGTGAGGGCCTGAAGGTGATCGAACCCCATAAAACATTGCAGTAATGGCCTACAGGTGAGCAGACCATATAAAACATTGGAGGTGAGGGCCTGAAGGTGAGCGAACCCCATAAATATTGCAGTGATGGCCTAAAGGTGAGCAGACCATATAAAACATTAAAGGTGAGGGCCTGAAGGTGAGCAGTCTGTATAAAACATTAGAGGTGAGGGCCTGAAGGTGATCGAACCCCATAAAACATTGCAGTAATGGCCTACAGGTGAGCAGACCATATAAAACATTCGAGGGTAGGGCCTGAAGGTGAGCGAACCCCGTAAAACATTGCAGTGATGGCCTACAGGTGAGCATATAGTATAAAGCCTTAGAGGCGAGGGCCTGAAGGTGAGCAACCTACATAAAACATTGCAGTAACATAGTAACATATTATATAAGGCTGAAAAAAGACATTTGTCCATCCAGTTCGACCTGTTTCCTGCAAGTTGATCCAGAGGAAGGCAAAAAACCCCTGTGAGGCAGAGCCAATTTTCCACACTTAAGGGGAAAAATTCCTTCCCGACTCCAATCAGGCAGTCAGAACAACTCCCTGGATCAACGACCTATCTCTAGTAGCTATAGCCTGAAATATTATTACGCTCCAGAAATACATCCAGGCCCCTCTTGAATTCCTTTATTGTACTCACCATCACCACCTCCTCAGGCAGAGAGTTCCATAGTCTCACTGCTCTTACCGTGAAGAACCCTTTTCTATGTTTGTGTACAAACCTTCTTTCCTGTAGACGCAGAGGATGTCCCCTCGTCACAGTCACAGTCCTGGGGATAAATAGATGATGGGAGAGATCTCTGTACTTACCCCTGATATATTTATACATAGTTATTAGATCTCCCCTCAGTCGTCTTTTTTCTAAAGTGAATAACCCTAATTTTGATACCCTTTCAGGATACTGTAGTTGCCCCATTCCAGTAATTACTTTAGTTGCCCTCCTCTGAACCCTCTCTAGCTCTGCTATGTCTGCCTTGTTCACAGGAGCCCAGAACTGTACACAGTACTCCATGTGTGGTCTGACTAGTGATTTATAAAGTGGTAAGACTATATTTTCATCACGGGCATCTATGCCCCTTTTGATGCAACCCATTATCTTATTGGCCTTAGCAGCAGCTGCCTGACACTGGTTTTTAGTTTGTTATTTATTAAAATTCCTAGATCCTTTTCCATGTCAGTGTTACTGAGTGTTTTACCATTTAGTATGTACGGGTGACTTGAATTATTCCTTCCCATGTGCATAACTTTACATTTGTCAGTGTTAAACCTCATCTGCCATTTCTCTGCCCAAGCCCCCAATCTATCCAGATCCCTCTGTAGCAGAAAACTGTCCTCTTCAGTGTTAATTACTTTACACAGTTTAGTGTCATCTGCAAAAATTGATATTTTACTGTGCAAGCCTTCTACAAGATCATTAATAAATATATTGAAAAGAATAGGGCCCAATACTGACCCCTGAGGTACCCCACTAGTGACAGTGACCCAATCTGAGTGTGTACCGTTAATAACCACTCTCTGTTTTCTATTACTGAGCCAGTTACTTACCCACATACAGATATTTTCTCCTAGTCCAAGTGTTCTCATTTTATATACTAACCTTTTGTGTGGTACAGTGTCAAATGCTTTGGAGAAGTCAGATATATGACATCCACTGATTCACCCCGGTCAAGTCTAGAACTTACCTCCTCATAGAAACTGATTAAATTAGTTTGACATGACCGATCCCTCATGAAGCCATGCTGATATGGTGTAATTTGCTTATTTGCTTATTTTCATTGAGATACTCCAAGATAGCATCTCTTACAAAACCTTCAAACAGTTTACCCACAACAGATGTTAAACTTACCGGCCTATAATTTCCAGGCTCTGTTTTTGGACCCTTTGAATATTGGCACCACACTTGCTATACGCCAGTCTGGTGGAACATTCCCTGTCACTGTGGAGTCCGTGGAGTTAATTCCCTTAGGATACGGGGGTGTATGCCATCCGGTCCTGGCGATTTGTCTATTTTAATCTTTTTAAGTCGCTGCTGTACTTCTTCCTGGGTCAGACAGGGCACTTTTAAAGGGGAATTTACTTTTACATTTTGCATTTCATCTGACAGTTTATTTTCCTCAGTGAAAACAGTGGAGAAAAAAATATTTAATAGCTTAGCTTTATCCTCGTCGCTTTCTGCAACTCCCCCCTCATTGTTATGTAGAGGGCCGACTCCTTCAGATTTATATTTTTTACCATTTATATAATTGAAAAACATTTTAGGGTTAGTTTTGCTCTCTTTGGCAATTAATCTCTCGGTCTCTAGTTTGGCAGTTTTTATTAGTTTTTTACATATTCTATTTTTTTCCTTATAGTTTATCAGAGCTTCCTGGCTCCCCTCCTGTTTTAGTGATTTATATGCTTTCTTTTTGTCATTTATTGCTTTTTTTACGGTTCTATTTATCCACATTGGTTTCTTCTTATTTCTTAGCCTTTTATTTCTATAAGGTATGCATCGATCACAATTAGATGTTACGATGCTTTTAAAAATCTCCCATTTTGTGGTTGTATTTTTATTTTTGAGGACAGTGATGGCCTAAAGGTGAGCAGACCATATAAAACATTAAAGGTGAGGGCCTAAAGGTGAGCAGACTGTATAAAACATTGGAAGTCAGGGCCTGAAGGTAGCATGGTTAGCACTCCTTTTTTCTGAGATTTCTGAGTTTGGTTATCTAATCTAAGCAAACACCTTCAATTGCTTTTCAATGGCTTTTTTCTCAAGATAATGAAATGAGTTAAGAAATTTGAGTTAACAGCGGGAGTGCTAACCGTGCTGCATCTGTACTGTACGTCAAAGGATAGATTTTTTTCTGGGGTGAACTTCAATTGCCAAAATAACAATCCCCTAAATCTGGGGTTCCAGCTGTGGCTGGCCAAGTGTAATATGGTACGTCAAAGGATAGATTTTTTTCTGGGGTGAAATTCAATTGCCAAAATAACAATCCCCTAAATCTGGTGTTCCAGCTGTGGCTGGCAAAGTGTAATACTATCCATCAAAGGATAGATTTTTTTGTGGGGTGAAATTCAATTGCCAAAATACCAATCCCCTAAATCTGGGATTCTATCTGTGGCTGGCTAAGTTTAATACTTTACTTCAAAGGATAGATTTTTTTATGTGGTTAAATAAAATCCCTGAAATAGAAATCCTAAACATCTGTGCTTTTCGCTGTTCCTCTCCAAGTTTAATTCTGTCTGCAATAGGGTATATTACATTCAGCATGTCAGTGTCTACATACAAGGCCTGAAAAATAAATCCTCTATATTTGCACACGCTACTGTGCATCTCCAAGTGTATTTCTGTCTGTAAAAGGGTATATTACACTCAAGGTCTAAATACAAGTGCTGAAAGCGTAATCCTCTATAATTGCACACGCTATTGTGCATCTCCAAGTGTAATTCTGTCCGTAAAAGGATACCTTTCAGCCAGGGTCTAAATAATAGGTCTAAAATTGATATTCCCCTAAATCTGTGGTTTCTCCTGTGCAGACAGGAGGACGCCAACATGGTCGTGGTGGTTTTAGTGGACCCTCTGATGCTGGGAGAGGACGTGGCCGTTCTGCCACAGCTACACGTCCTAGTGAATCAACTACCTCAGGTCCCAGTAGCTGCCAGAATCTACAGCGATATTTGGTCGGGCCTAATGCCGTTTTAAGGATGGTAAGGCCTGAGCAAGTACAGGCGCTAGTCGATAGGGTGGCCGACAGTGGATCCAGCAGGTTCACATTATCTCCCACCCGGTACTTTGCAGAAAGCGCACAGGTGGTGCCTGAAAACCAAGCCTATCAGTTTGTCACATCACCCCCATGCAAATCAGGGAAACTGTCTGAGCCTCAAGTTATGCAGCAGTCTCTTATGCTGTTTGAAGAATCTGCTGGCAGGGTTTCCCAAGGGCATCTACCTAGCCCTTCCCCAGCGGTGAAAGACATAGAATGCACTGACGCACAACCACTTATGTTTCCTGATGAGGACATGGGAATACCACCTCAGCAGAGTCAGCATGTTTCTGATGATGACCAAACACAGGTGCCAACTGCTGCATCATTCTGCAGTGTGCAGACCGAATAGGAGGTCAGGGTGGAAGACTGCATGGAAGACAATAGAGGGGACGATGAGGTCCTAGACCCCACATGGAATGAAGATCGTGCCACTGACTTTCAGAGTTCAGAGGAAGAGGCAGTGGTAAGACCGAGCCAACAGCGTAGCAAAAGAGGGAGCATGGTGCAAAAGCAGAACAGCCGTCGCCAAGAGAGTTAGCCTGCTACTAGGGACCGAGCACACCAAGGACCGAGCACACCAAAGGCAGCTTCAAGGAATTCCCTGGCATGGCACTTCTTCACACAATGTGCTGACGACAAGACCCAAGAGGTTTGCACGCTGTGCCATCAGAGCCTGAAGTGAAGAATTAACGTTCTGAACCTTAGCACAACCTGCATGACCAAGCATCTACATGCGAGACACGAGCTGCAGTGGAGTAAGCACCTTCAAAACCAAGAAAGGGCTCAGGCATCTCCTGCTCCATCTTCTGCTGCTGCCTCGGCCTCTTCCTCCGCCTCGGGAGGAAAGTTGGCACCTGCCGCCCAGCAAAAAGAGGATGTGCCACCAACACCACCACCTCTGTCACCAAGCACCTCCACCATGTCACACGGCAGCGATCAGCTCTCCATATCACAAACCTTGGAGAGAAAGTGTAAATTACCACCTAGCCACCCTCGATCCCTGGCCCTGAATGCAAGCATTTCTAAACTATTGACCTTTAAAATGCTGTCATTCAGGCTGGTGGACACAGACAGCTTCAAACAGCTGATGGAGGTGGCTGTCCCACAGTACGTTGTTCCCAGCCACCACTACTTTTCCAAGAGAGCCGTGCCTTCCCTGCACAACCAAGTATCCGATAAAATCAAGTGTGCACTGCGCAATGCCATCTGTGGCAAGGTCCACCTAACCAAAGATACGTGGACCAGTAAGCACGGCCAGGGATGCTATATCTCCCTAACTGCACACTGGGTAAATGTAGTGGCGGCTGGGCCCCAGGCAGAGAGCTGTTTGGTGCACGTCCTTCCGCCGCCAAGGATCGCAGGGCATCATTCTTTGCCTCCTGTTGCCTCCTCCTCCTCCTCAGCTTCCTCCTCCTCTTCTTCCACCTGCTCATACGGTCAGCCACAGACCTTCAACACCAACTTCAGCACAGCCCGGGATAAACGTCATCAGGCCGTTCTGAAACTCATGTGTTTGGGGGACAGGCCCCACACCGCGCAGGAGTTGTGGCGGGGTATAGAATAACAGACTGACTAGTGGTTTCTGCCGGTGAGCCCCCAGCCCCGCCTGGTGGTGTTCGATAATGGGCGAAATCTCGTTGCAACTTAGGGACTAGCCAGTTTGATGCACATCTCTTGCCTGGCGCATGTGCTGAATTTGGTGGTGCAGAAATTCAAATAACTACCCTGACATGTCAGAGCTGCTGCATAAAGTGCGGGCCGTCTGTGCACGCTTCCGACGTTCTCATCCTGCCACTGCTCGCCTGTCTGTCTACAGCGTAACTTCGGCCTTCCCGCTCGCCGCCTCATATGCGACGTGCCCACCAGGTGGAACTCCAACTTGCACATGCTGGAGATACTGAGCGAGCAGCAGCAGGCCATAGTGGAGTTTCAGCTGCAGCACGCACGGGTGAGTCGCACTGCAGAACAGCACCTCTTCCCCCCCCTAGTACCCGATATGTGAAGCCTTTGGAATATTAATAAAGCTTACCTTTATCACGAAGACTGGTGAGTGCCGTGCATTCCATTTCTAACGTTGTTCACTTCACCACCAATGACTGGGGCTCCATGCGAGACCTGTGTGCCCTGTTGCGCTGTTTCGAGTACGCCACCAACATGGCCAGTGGCGATGACGCCGTTATCAGCGTTACAATACCACTTCTATGTTTCCTTGAGAAAACATTTAGGGCGATGATGGAAGAGGATGTGGCCCAGGAGGAGGAGGAGGAGGAAGAGGGGTAATTTCTAAAACTTTCAGGCCAGTCTTTTAGAAGTGGCTCAGAGGGAGGTCTTTTGCAACAGCAGCGGCCGGGTACAAATTTGGCCAGCCAGGGCCCACTATTGGAGGAGGACGAGGTGGAGGAGGATGAGGATGAAGCATGTTCACAGCGGGGTGGCACCCAACGCAACTAGGGACCATCACTGGTGCGTGGCTGGGGGACGATGACGATACACCTCCCACAGAGGACAGCTTGTCCTTACCTCTGGGCAGCTAGGAACACATGATCGACTACATGCTGCAGTGCCTGCGCAACATTTTTACATGTGCTGACTACTGGGTGGCCACCCTGCTGAAGCCCAAGGCGAAGGCAGAGGAGGAGCAAGAGGTCGCCAACGCAGCTGTGTCACGGCCAGCTCCTCTTAAGGCAGGGTTAGCATGGCCGAAATGTGGAAAAGTTTTGTCACAGCGCCACAGCTAACTGCACCACTAGCTGATAGGGAACATGTTAGCAGGAGGCAGCATTTCAACAACATGGTGGAACAGTACATGTGCACACGCCTCCACGTACTGACTAATGGTTCAGCCCCATTCAACTTCTGGGTCTCCAAATTGTCCACATGGCCAGAGCTAGCCTTTTATGCCTTGGAGGTGCTGTCCTGCCCTGTGTCCAGTGTATTGTCTGAGCGTG
This sequence comes from Bufotes viridis, assembly GCA_033119425.1. Taxonomy (NCBI): domain Eukaryota; kingdom Metazoa; phylum Chordata; class Amphibia; order Anura; family Bufonidae; genus Bufotes; species Bufotes viridis. The sequence goes on along the minus strand of CM065590.1, from coordinate 544,388,334 downwards.
TATTTAGCACGGCAGGGGGCGTCATTACAGACAAACGCAGCCGCCTGTCCACAGCCAACGTTGACAAGCTGACGTTTATAAAAATGAACCAGGCATGGATCCCACAGGACCTGCCCATCCCTTGTGCAGAATAGACATTTATAACTGCCTCGCCCTCAACCATACATTCTTGTACTCCAGGACACTTCTTTATTGAATCCTCTTTTTTTAATTGTACCATTATTTTTGGGGTCCTACATTTCAGCTAATCGCCTGCTGCTTTGGTGCGTGACATTAACCTCTTTTTGCTGTCAAATGACCTGTCTGGGTGTCAGGGGCCTAAATTACTGAAAGTGGCCTGTTCCATTGGTGGGTAACATGATGCCTGTTTTGCTGCTATGGGACCTTTCTCCTCTGTCTGGGTGCCAGGGTCCTACATTTCAGAAAATCACCTGTTGCTTTCGTGGGTGACATTATCCTCTTTTTGTTGGCGAATGACCTCTACTCTGTCTGGGTGTCAGGGGCCTATATTTCATTTAATTGCTTGCTGTCGTGGTGGGAGACATTTAACTCTTTCTACTGTCAAATGACTGCCCCATTGTGTGGATGCCAGGGGCCTATATGTCGTTTAATGATTTGTTGCTTTGTTGGGTGACATTTTACTTTTTATACTGTCAAATGACCTCTACATTTTCTGGTTGTCAGGGGCCTATATTTCGTTTCATCGCTTGCTGCATTGGTGGGAGATATTAACCTCTTTTTACTGTCAAATGACCGCCCCATTGTGTGGGTATCAGAGGCCTATATTTGGGAGGAAGGATGTGGGAGGAAGGATGTGGGAGGAAGGATGATCAGAGTGAGAATTTAGTTGACCAGACTCTTGGCTACAGAGACTGGACCTGGAGCAAGATAGGGTGGTGCTTAGCCGACTGGAAGCATTATCTTCTTCAATCCAACCGACCAACTGTGCGCAATGGTGAGACTTTGACAGTGTAGTCCTGTGCCGCCCATCTAATTTGGACATGAAGCTGGGTACATTTATATATTAATTTTTTTCGGGTGCACTGGCAGCAGGCACAGTTTGATTGCGCCCAGGGCCACTTCCTCTGCATGCACCATCAGCATCACGACCACTTCCCCGTCCCTTTGTGCTTGCCTTCCTCATATTAATGGTTTTGTCTGTAGATGTTGGGCAGATTGTTTTATTGTTCGCTAAAGACACAGTTTTTTGATGTAGGACAGTATTGGATACAAAAAATACAGATTTTGGCCACTACACTAGGCCCAAGAGAATGTAATTTTTAATATACACACTGTATTGAGATGCTGCTCTGTACTGGATACAAAAAAAAACTGACTGGGACACTATACTAGGCCCAAGATTATGGAATTTATAATATACACTCTGTATATCAAAAAACACATGCGCAGTATACTGTATGTTGAAGTTAAGAAAAAATAAATAAAACAAAATAATATATATATATATATATATATATATATATATATAGATCCTGGTAAATGGTACAGTACAGTATATGGTCTCTTATGGATAAAAAAAAGGGGGGCTATACATATTAGCAGGCTGATATAACTTCAAAGAGGTATTGGCTACAGATCACTGTAATTTCACATCTGACACATGTAAGCTGCCCTTGCATGTGGAACATAATTAATGACAGTCACTGTGGATTGAGATGCATGGAGGAAAGGTTAACGTGATCGTAAAGAATGCCACCCAAGAGTTCCAAAAAGGAGAGAAAACATACTTGTAGGAGGGGAAACTTACCTGAATAAGCTGCACTAGATGGGTATGGGGACCTAGTGGTCGCGGTGGAAAGGGCTCTGTGGCCCTAGTGGCGTGGGAGAGGTTGTGGGCAAGCAGCCCTGTGGAGTAACGCCATGGCCCATGTGGGGTGAGTGGCGTTGTTATGCGCGCGCTGCGACGTGTGGGTGCACTTGAGTGGGCTGTGTGTAGACTGAGGGAAAGAGCAGGAGGCCTAAAGACGTTTGTAGTCGGAGAATCTAGAATGTCTCCCTATTCCTGAGTATCTTAGAGATATCACTGCCTCTTCTGTGGGGTTCTACCCGTTCGACTACCTGCAAGAGTAGCTGGGCAATGGTGTGCCATTGGCATATAAGTTAACAGACACCTAGCGCATGCGCCCCACCCCTCTGAAGCTGCACCCGTCATCTTTAAACTTCCTGCTGTCATCCTACCTTTCCCTTTCTGTGCTGCCTGCCCAGCGCATTCGCAGTACTATCCCTGCACCTCCGGCCGCCATCTTTAGGCTCTTTCCCTCAGTCTACACACTGCCCCCAAAAGCCCGCCCACAATTTGCAGTGCGCGCAAAACAATGCCACTCTCCCCACATGGGCCATGGCATTACTCCACAGGGCTGCTTGCCCACAACCTCTCTCATGCAACTAGGGCCACAGAGCCCTCTCCACCCCCACCGCTAGATCCTCATACCCATCTTGTGCGGCTCATCCAGGTAAGTTTCCCCTCCCACAAGTATATTTTCTCTCCTTTTTGGAACTCTTGGGTGGCATTCTTTACGATCACGTTAACCTTTCCTCCATGCATCTCAATCCACAGTGACTGCCATTAATTATGTTCCACATGCAAGGGCGTAGCTTACAGGTGTTTGATGTGAAATTACAGTGAACTGTAGCCAATACCTCTTTGAAGTTATATCAGCCTGCTAATATGTATAGCCCCCCTTTTTTCATCCATAATAGACCATATACTCTGCTGTACCATTTACCAGGATCCCTAGATATATATTTCTTAACTTCACCATACAGTACACTGCACATGTGTTTTTTGATGTGACGACCACCAGGGATCATCCACTCCATGGATGTTCTTGGCCACCTGGGATTACTCACTTCATTTACTGATGTGTTATTCATGAACATGTTTCCACTGTACTTTTGTTTATACTTCACATTGTTAAATATGATTCTTCCTATTACTCACTTTAATTATGTATTTGTCAATTATTCCAGTTTTCTGAGGAAGGCTATATGCCGAAAACTTTTATTTTGATACTGGAAACCTGCTTACTGAATAAAAATCAACACTTGAAGCAATTCAGTGGATTACAGGAGAATTATTATCCTTGTTTGTAACTTGGCCTGGGAAACGTCTCCTGACACCAACGCACCTACCACTCTTGGACTGCTATCCAACCTGTCACTAATACAGTCAGGGACAATACATGTCCTTTATGCCCCACTGGGTGAATTTGGTTCCTGCACAGCCACACCAGCAACTTGGCCAGGTGATGCTGCTTCCGCCTCCGCGTTCTCACACCATTGGTCCTGCAACAATGTCCGCCTCTGCCTCCTCATCCTCAACCGTGTCCTCAGCCTCCAGTGCAGGGACAATTCACAGTGCCCCTCCAGCATACAACATGTGCAGGGCACGGCGTTGTCACGCTGTTCTGCACCTCGTTTGCCTGGGCAAACGGAGTCACACAGGGGAGGAACTACTCCGTGTCCTTCATCAAGAATCGAATCCTGCTTTCTCAGCGTCAGCTCAAAATCGGAACCATGGTGACCGACAATGGGAAGAACATGGTGTCGGCGCTGCGTGAAGGAGGGCTCAGTGATGCGCCCTGCATGGCACACGTGTTCAATCTGGTTGTCAAGTCGTTCCGAAGTCTTCCACCCATCTGCAAGACATCTTAAAAATGGCCACAACACTTTGCTTGCACTTCAGTCACTCGTAAACCGCAAACCACACTCTTCTTGAGCTGCAGCGGCAGAATGGCACCCCTCAACATAGGCTGATATGCAACGTTTCCATCCATTGGAATTCCGACTAAACGAACAGAGAAAGGCCATAAACGATTTCTTGATGATCCAAGAGGACAGGAGTACTCACCTGTGTAGCTTTGATGTCTGCCGTTTGCTCCAGCCCTTTGAGGAGGTCACGTTATTTGTCAGTCGCAAGGACTACGGGATTAAATATGTCATTCCAATGCTTCATGTCCTGGAACATATGCTGGTAAATCTGGCTGGTCAGGGGACTGGAGACGTGGCGCCTATATCTCATGGCCATATGAGCCCTGTGGGGGCTGAACTGGAGGAGGAGGACATTGGAGCACAAGCAATGTGTAGTGAATTGGGTGGTTTTTATACACAGGTGACAGGAGAGGAGGAGCAGCCAGATGAGATACAGGGCGATGAGGAAGATGAGACAGAGGACCCAGACATACAGTGGTAGTATGCAGTGGAGATGGAGGCAGGGAGTCCCTCCGAATCACTTGTAATAATGGCCCGATGCATGCTCACTTGCTTGCGTAGTGACCGCCAATTCGTCACCATTCAGCAGAGGGATGAATTTTGGCTCACCACCTTGTTGGACCCTCGCTACCAGTCCAAAATGGGGGCCTTTTTTACACCCGCTGAGAGGGAGGACAAACTGAACTGCTATAGACACATTCAATGTAGTAGTTGGCCGCTGCCTATCTGCCACCGGGTAACTCTGTGGTCTCCTGCTGCCACCTCCACACTATGTAACCTTGCCACTCTGTGGTCTCCTCATGCTGCTGCCACCTCCACACTATGTCACAAATCTTCTTTGTGGTCTCCTGATGCTGCTTCCACCTCCACACTATGTCACCTATCCACTCTGTGGCCTCCTGATGCTGCTGCCACCTTCACAATATGTCACCTTGTCACTCTGTGGTCTCCTCATGCTGCTGCCACCTCCACACTCTGTCACTAGGTCACTCTGTGTTCTCCTGATGCTGTTACCTCCACACTTTGTCACCTTGTCACTGTGTGGTATTTTGATGTTGCTGCCATCTCCACACTATGTCACCTTAGCACTCTGTGGTCTCCTGATGCTGCTGCCACCTCCACACTGTCACCTTACCACTCTATGGTCTTTTGATGCTGCTTCCACCTCCACACTATGTCACCTTGCCACTCTGTGGTCTCCTGATGCTGCTGCCACCTCCACACTCTTTCACCAGGTCACTTTGTGGTCTCCTCATTCTGCTGCCACCTCCACACTGTCACCTTGAAGCTCTATGGCCTCCTGATTGCTGCTTCCACCTCAGAACTGTGTCAGATTTCCACTCTGTGATCTCCTAATGCTTCTGCCACCTTGACACTATGTCACCGGGTCACTCTGTGGTCTTCTCATGCTGCTTCCACCTCCACACTATGTCACCTTGCCACTCTGATCTCCTAATGCTTCTGCCACCTTGACACTATGTCACCAGGTCACTCTGTGCTCTTCTCATGCTGCTGCCATCTCCACACTATGTCACATTGCCACTCTGTGGCCTTCTGATGCTGCTGCCACCTCCACACTCTGTCACCAGATCACTCTGTTGTCAACTCATGCTGCTGCCACCTCCACACTATGTCACCTTGCCACTCTGTGGTCTCCACATGCTTCTGCCACCTCCACACTATGTCACTTTGCCACTCTATGGACTCCTGATGCTTCTGCCACCTCAACACTATGTCACCTTGTCACTCTGTGGACTCCTCATGCTGCTGTCACATCCACACTCTGTCGCCAGGTCACTCTGTGGTCTTCTTATGCTGCTTCCACTTCCACACTATGTCACCTTGCCACTCTGCGATTTCCTGATGCTGCTGCCACCTCCACACTCTGTCAGCAGATCACTCTGTGGTGTCTTCATGCTGCTGCCACCTTGACATTTAGTCACCTTGTCACTCAGTGGTCTCCTGAGGCTGCTGCCTCCTCCACACTATGTCACCTTGCCACTCTGTGGTCTCCTAATGCTGCTGCCACCTCCACACTATGTCACCGGGTCACTCAGTGGTCTTCTCATGCTGCTGCCACCTCCACACTATTTCAACTTGCCACTCTGTGATCTCCTAATGCTTCTGCCACCTTGACACTATGTCACCAGGTCACTCTGTGGTCTTCTCATGCTGCTGCCATCTCCACACTATGTCACCTTGCCACTCTGTGGTCTCCTGATGCTGCTGCCACCTCCACATTTCATCATATTTCCTCTCTGTGGTTTCCTCATGCTGCTGCCACCTCCACACTTAGTAACCTTGTCACTCAGTGGTCTTTGGATGCTGCTTTCACCTCAACACTATGTCACATTGTCACTCCATGGTCTCCTGATGCTGCTGCCTCCTCCACACTATGTCACCTTGCCACTCTGTGGTCTCCTGATGCTGCTGCCACCTCCACACTATGTCACCTTGCCACTCTGTGGTCTCCTGATGCTGCTGCCACCTCCACACTTCGTCAAATTTCCTCTCTGTGGACTTCTCATGCTGCTGCCACCTATACAATATGTCATCTTGCCACACTGTGGTCTCCTGATGCTGCTGCCACCTCCACACTCTTTCACCAGGTCACGTTGTTTTCTCCTGATGCTGCTACCTGCACACTTTGTTACTGTAAGGTATTTTGATGCTGCTGCCATCTCCACACTATGTCACCTTAGCACTCTGTGGTCTCCTAATTCTGCTGCCACCTCCACACTATGTCACCTTACCACTCTGTGGTCTTTTGATGGTGCTTCCACCTCCACACTATGTCACCTTGCCACTCTGTGATTTCCTGATGCTGATGCCACCTCCACACTCTTTCACCTTAAAGCTCTGTGGCCTCCCGATTGCTGCTTCCACCTCGAGACTGTGTCAGATTTCCACTCTGTGATCTCCTAATGCTTCTGCCACCTTGACACTATGTCACCGAGTCACTCTGTGGTCTTCTCATGCTGCTGCCACCTCCACACTATGTCACCTTGCCACTCTGTGATCTCCTAATACTTCTGCCACATTGACACTATGTCACGGGTCACTCTGTGCTCTTCTCATGCTGCTGCCACCTCCACACTATGTCACCTTGCCACTCTGTGGTCTCCACATGCTTCTGCCATCTCCACACTATGTCACCTTGCCACTTTATGGACTCCTGATGCTTCTGCCACCTCAACACTATGTCACCTTGCCACTCTGTGATCTCCTAATGCTTCTGCCACCTTGACACTATGCCACCGGGTCACTCTGTGGTCCTCTCATGCTGCTGCCACCTCCACACTATGTCACCTTGCCACTCTGTGATCTCCTAATGCTTCTGCCACCTTGACACTATGTCACCAGGTTACTCTGTGCTCTTCTCATGCTGTTGCCATCTCCACACTATGTCACCTTGCCACTCTGTGGTCTCCTGATGCTGCTCCCACCTCCACACTCTGTCACCAGGTCACTCTGTTGTCAACTCATGCTGCTGCCACCTCCACACTATGTCACCTTGCCACTCTGTGGTCTCCACATGCTTCTGCCACCTCCACACTGTCACCTTGCCACTCTGTGTTCTCCTGATGCTGCTGCCTCCTCCACCCTATGTCACCTTGCCACTCTGTGGTCTCCAGATGCTGCTGCCTCCTCCACCCTATGTCACCTTGCCACTCTGTGGTCTCCTGATGCTGCTGCCACCTCCACACTATGTCACCTTGCCACTCTGTGGTCTCCTGATGCAGCTGAAACCTTGAGACTATGTCACATTTCCACTCTGTGATCTCCTAAAGGTTATGCCACCTTGACACTATGTCACCAGGTCACTCTGTGCTCTTTTCATGCTGCCACCTCCACACTATGTCACCTTGCCACTCTGTGGCCTCCTGATGCTGCCACCTTTACTCTATATCATTGTGCCACTCTGTGGCCTTCTGATGCTGCCACCAACTACACACTGTCATTGTGCCACTCTGTAGCCTCCTCCTGATGCTGCCACCACCTCCAGACTCTGTTATTGGGCCACTCTAAGAGCGACGCCTGTCATCTGCATGTCATACTGACTCACAGTATTATTTCACTACCACAGCATACTCCCTATGCGTGTTACTGCAAGGCACAGTGGACTACACCACTATAAAGGCTCTCTGCAGTCAGGAAATAGCAGATGTTTAACGTGATTCACTGCAAATAAATTCTAATCAAACCAAATTTTTTCAGAAAATTCGGCGAATCGGCCAAATCGAATTTTTAAAAAATTCGCTCATCCCTAATCTGTGCTAATGGGACCGAATGAAACACCAGAGTTTAAAGGGTTTGTCCAGGGTTTTCTATTGATGACCTGTCTTTAGGATCGTTCATCAATATTAGATTGATGGGGGTCAGACACCCGTCACCCCCGCCAATCAGCTGTTTGAGGAGACGGCGCACACAGTGTGCACTTGCCATCTCCCTACTCTTGTCCTGCTCTCTACTGTATGTCTATGGGACGGTAGAGGTGGACAGGAAAATAGAAGGGAGATGGCACATGCTCACTGCGCTCGCCGTCTCCTCATGCAGCTGATCAGCGGGGGTGCCAGGAGTCAAACTCCTGCCCCCATAGCGGACAACCTCTTTAATAATTAAGAGGTGTGTTCCAATATTTTTGTCCATACAATGCACCTCTATTAGTCTCACATTCAGAAGTCAAGATTGGGGATTCTTTTCTGTAACACAGGACACACTATTCAAAATATTGACTCTCTTTCTTAAGTAACATTTTTAAACAGACCTGCTCGACCAGTGCATTGGAGACTCATTAAGGCTGAGGGACTATGACGATCACAGAAGGTCTTGTTTCAGTCTATCAACACCATAGTGCCTCTGTAGGTCAGATAGGGCATGTCCTCTACCAATGCAGAATTCAACAACAGCAACTGGGGTACACTTTGTGCCTACAGCTTGTGCCTTGACTAGAAATTATCAAAGTAAATTAATTGACAGATCTGAATTTCAGGAAAAATGTAATGACATTTCCGCGCTTTGTGGTAACAAATCAATTTTCCCAGAAATGGCAGTATAAAAAAAAAAATTTACCTACTCACCACATCCGTTATCGCGGCCATCTTGTTTGAAGATACCACGCGTGGTGATGTGTGACACCACCATGTCACTGCCATGCCAGGCCAGCATGACGGCGTAATCATAACACTGCGCATGATTTATGTATTTTTTTTACCCTGATTAACCCCTGAATGGCCTCAATTTTAATGTCAGATGCCATGATCAGTGATGAATGCCCCATTATTGTGCCCGCTACATACAGTGGAATGCGATTCGTGACAAAGTAATTCGTAACTAATCAAATTTCTTGTGAAATTCGGTGAAGCAGCCGAAACGAATTTTGATAACTTTGCTCATCACTAGCCTTGATCATGATACAGCATAATTCTTAGTGGTGGCTACCTCTTGATTATCTGACTCAGTTATAAATTATATTATTAATGTAGTCCTTTTGAATTAAAAGTCCACCACAATAGCAAAAAGTCCACATGACATGCCTCATATCTCTACTGCTCCCTGGATGTCTCCTTCTCTCCTTGTCTCGGGAGGGTTTGTGTTTTTAAATTCTGGGCAGCAGATGAAATGCCTGATAACCAGGAGAATGGAAGAACAATGTGACAGTAACAGTTCTGTTTTATATGTGAAGACAATAAATAATTACAGCACTATTTTACCCCTCTGGTGTAGGGCCAGGGCATTGAACAGAATCTTTGCTCGGGTGATGGAAAGCCTAGCTGTAACACATCTTATCATGAAGCACAATTCTATCTGCTGATAGGCGTTCATTGATTTTGATTTTTTTTCTCATCTTAATTACATAAAATATTAATTATAAACTTCTATATCCTGTGCCAAATCAGATCAGGACATGACAAATCATAATATCTGCTTTAGATTACTATGAGCTTGATGACTTTCAATTGGATATTAATCACTATTAGATGGAATGTGGCACCTATATTTTTTTTAATAATTAGAACCAGATACTGAAACATATCCTTTTTCTAATATGTCTATATTTTTCAGATTGTAAACAATGCAATTAAGTAAGCTGAAGAAATTATCATAAAGTAGAAAAGAACTGTCCTAGTGCAATTATTCCTACTCGGCTCACAGTTTCCCACTGTATGGGAATCATGATGGCAGACCTTTGACTCTGCATTGCAAAACTTTCTGTCTGCAGCTTTTACAGGCTACTATAAGTCTCTTCTATACACTAGCTAGGGACTGAATGTAGCTGCAAAATCATGGGAATTGTAGTCTTTCAGATTGGTAATGGCATCCACAAAAAGCCCTGTTAGCAACAAAACAAAGGTGTAGCACAGAACTGTACAAGATAGAAAATATAAATAAATACTTGAGCTATGGTGACATTGTCTGTGAAACATGCAAACAGAGTTAGGTACATTTTTGTATGTTTAATAGTTTTGGAAAAACCCCTTTAAAATGAATATTTAAAATGTATCAATGCATGAAATGAAATTGATTTACTGCTTCATAAACCCAGGCATATGTTTTCCAGTTTGCCCTGTATTTTGAGTCTTTTCTTTTAGCTTGTAGACATTGTTGGCCAAATATTTATAAATTGTATTAAAAGGATTTTCCCATGAAATGGTAAATAGAGTGGAAGTGTCATACACCAGTTATTGGTGGAGGTTTTGTCAATGGAACTCTCATAGATTCTGAGAATGGAACACCAGGACTGTACTTGAGAGGTGGCCCAGAGACATTTGCTATGGTTCTCCTGTTCCACCTAGAGGAGACAAGCTTGATTCAAGCTTGATTCAAGTGTGTGCACTATCCTGCATTTCTATCTCTCACCACTGCAGATAAGGAGATTAATTTTTGCTAGGAGAGCTCCAGAGACTGATTTTGCGGATGTCTGCTTTGATCTCAATCATCTTCAAGGCAATGGGTGTTAGAGCATAGGTCAGAGCTTTCTTCAAGAAGCCTCTGGAGATTGCTGAAGTCCAAATTCTAAAGGTGGTCAGAGATGCTCTCGTCTCCCAAATCATCTGACTGGGGATATACTGGCCTTAGTGCAGGTGCATCTTGTCCATGTGTGATTGTGACAGCTGGCTTTTGCTGAAAAATTTCTCCATATCAAGTTGCTTGCTCCCAGCTCTAGGGGTGGCACTGGGTGTCTCTTGTCCTCTCTTTAGTCTGAGTCTTGACCATTTTGCAAAAGGGCTGTTATAAGGCTGTTTTCTGCTGTCCAGCAGTGGGAGCACAGCTCTAAAACATCTGCCTTCTAGCATGGTCAGGTTCTGCCCCCACAGGTATTATATTTCAATGACCGAAAATCATTTTGACTGGGAATTTAAAGTGACCTCCAGGCTTCACTGTGCTTAGAATCATTTCCTGCAGTATTGCACCGACTTCCTTCTGAGCCTGCATTAAACTTGGGTTAATATGCATCAGCAAATCTGAAGAAGCAGAGCTGTCAAGGGAGGGGGTGGAGCCCGAACAGAAAAAAAACCAATGATGAGACAGGAGGTGTGTCTCAGACTACCTCAGACTCTCTTTCGCCACTGTAACTAAACTGCCATTACAGATCACAGTTCTGTCCTAATGAAGCTTGCAGAGAGGACAATAAATACTATAAGTACTGACCTACATGTTGATTTTGAGCTCATGACTAAATGTCCACTTTAACTGTAATATACATCCCCTCACACTGGCCTAGTGGTAAGTTATTCTCAAAGGATATAGATCAATACATAACTTGTTCACAACTTGTGTTTCTTTTTTTAACAATTTTCATTACTGGCAAGAAACTTTTCTCAGAAACAAATCAGAAGTTTTGCCAAAAGCTTATACTCATTTTCTCAACTTGCCACTTGGATTGACATTATTTGAAGTACAGTCATCCTTTCAGTTAAAAATATCATATAATCAATAAAACTGATTCTTTGTCATGAAAATGAAAAGATGACTTATTCTAAGCAGCTTATCTCAGACTGTCCAATATCTAGTGCGGACACACTTCAGTACCTGTGGGATCACTAGAGTCTTATGAAGGACTGGTCTCACCAGACCAGAGCAACATACCACACAGAATCAACAACACAGCTTTCAGTAGCTTATTCGGTTTCCTATTTTGATGTCCCTCTGTATCATTTGGAGAATTAAGGTATTTTTGTTGTATTTTCTGTAGCACTGTTTCCTTTAACTTCTTACTTTATTAATTGTGCACTTACATGTTGTCTATAGAAACTTTAAAGGGGCTGTCCCACTATAGACATTTATCCCCTATCCACAGCCAAAGGCAAAGTGATAAATGTCTAATCACTGGGGACCCCACTACTGGTATTCTGAACTGATCACTGTAAGTGGGTTCTAAGGCCCCTAATTCCTTCTAATTACATTACCAAGGTGCACTGCGTGCTGGCTGCGGTGTCAGTGAACTCGCCTGTTTATGTTGCTTTACCATTGTCTGTATGTTTGCTGTGTCACGGGATGTTGGCTTTCCCCTTGATGCTTCTGTGTCAGGTTTGGTTGTGCTCTGGCATACTGGCCGTGGGTGTCCGTGCATGCTGGTTGCCAGGGGCAACGCCTTGTTCTGTACCTGCCTATCTTGTGATCTGTTACTCCGGTTCTGATTAGGTTAACTCCCCTGATCTGTGCCTGTCTGATCTATGCCTGGGTGGGGCTCTCCAGGTGCCATGTTACCCAGCTATTTAGATCTGTGAGCTGTTGGTCTGTGTCTGAGGCGTGTCTGGCTAGGTGTAGCACCTCGCTTCTGTTCCTGGGGGGTTCCAGCTGCCCTTCTGCGTGGTGTCAGCTGGTTTTCCATTGTTGATCTTTGTTCTTTTGTACCTGTTCTGTTATGGTGTGTCATGTCATGTCCTGTTCTAATCTGTACCTGCCCTGTATGATGTTATATGTTCCTGTTCTGTTCCTTGATCGCCTAGAAGTGTGCAGCTGCATCCGATAGCCTGGCAGTGCTTTACTGCTTCTGTTCGTTGTCTGTCCGTCCCAGCCTTCATGAGAGGGTCCCAACTCTGTGTGTATCTCTGGCCTGTTCTGTTCCATATATCCCTGCTCTGTCTGTTTCTCGTGCCTGTCCTGTGCCTGTATTTCCGTGTCTGTGGTTCTCCGTGTATTCCATTGCTCCTGGTTTCTTCTGTGCCCGTCTGTTTGCGCTTCCTGCCGATACCTAATTCAGGTACCTCCTGGTCTATCTGGACCAGCTGCCACTGACTCTGGGTTTGCTCTTGAGTAGCCCCTGGCAACTGCCTTTCTTCTATCTTCTCCATCTGAGGCTCTAGTGAATACCAGGGAGTTGCTTAGTTACGCCCCTCCAGAGTATTAACAGTCAGTGGCACAGTGGGTCCACACCCGTTGTTCCACACCCTGATAGGAGATGGTTTTGAAATTAATTTTCAGCCTAGCATGGTCCGTGGAATATGGATGACACAAGGAGAGCAAAAAACAGACACATGGTCGAAACAGGAAATCCTTCACTGACATCTTCATGGATGAAACACGAACTGTTGTTTTTACGAATGTCAAACGTAAGTAAACGAGGCCTTAAACTAGACATTTAAATTTAGGTCAGGACTTAGTTTGATAACTTTGATTTACTTTAAACCTATATTTTGATTACTGTATATTTTATCATGAATTTATTAAACAGCAGCTGAGGTAGTACAAAAAAGTGGTATATGGCCAATAAAGCAAACTTCCTTGATCAGATCTTGCTCCACAATATTTATAACAATTGTATCTGTTCTGCCCAGCAGTGCTTGAATTTAATTATATTTCACGTCAGCCAGGGTTTACTATTGCTGTAGTTATTAATGTGGTAATAGCACCATCTAGCGGTGGTAAAAATGTACTGCACTTTGTTTTATTGTTAATAAAGATTATTGCATTGTGGGTAGTGCAAGGCATTCTGGGAAGGAGAAGCCCAGTCTCCATCTTACAGGACATCAGCAGAGCTGTCTCCTACATATCTTCTTAAACTCCACAATCTTTGTGCAAATATATCTGGTGAGTGACATCTACCTCTGTCTCACGGACAGAATGTTACGCAGTGCTGTTTAGCTAGGTATAAGTGTTACTCAGCGAAGAAGTTGTTATATTGTTAGATGCTAGACATGCAATCCATGTATAGGTAGCCATTTTGGACATGTGCTCAGTGTTATGCAAATGTTATAATACATGCTGTTCTATGCTTTCTGCTGATATATGCTATGCTATATACTTATACATGTTATTTGTATTCTTATAGTTTTACAAATTCAGTTAGACTACAGAAAACAGCCCTCTTATTTGGAAGACAGGAATGGTTTATGCTGAATGTCAGACTGCACACTGTGTGAATGTGTATGAAGACAGAACAGTATCAGTTTTAAATAGAATGGGAGAAATACTTTAAAGGGGAAATTTTATATAATAGTAATTTTCTAGGGGGTACAATCTCTTCATGTGGAGAGAGCTCCTTAATTGGCGAGAGGAGACTTATACCTATATACTTATACGTGTTATTTGTATTCTTATAGTTTTACAAATTCAGTTAGACTACAGAAAACAGCCCTCTTATTTGGAACACAGGAATGGTTTATGCTGAGCTCCTTAATTGGCGAGAGGAGACTTATAGACCATACATGCTCCTCTAGAATTCTGGGAAGAAAGGGATGTAACTGAGCTCTTAACAAGCTCTGCCTCTAATGCCACCTGAGGTAAGGCAGCTATCCTATAAGTCAATGCTCGAGCATTGACTTATAGGACAGCTGCCTTATATCTGGCGGCAGGGCCGGCTCCAGGTTCATGCGGGCCAAACTTTTGTAATGCGTTTTGCACGCGCGTGTGAAAAATCGGCATGTTTGGTACCCAGACCCGAAGCCGGACTTCATCACTGAAGTCCGGTTTCGGGTTGAGTATTCTGGAGATTTTATTATCTTCCCTTATAACATGGTTATAATGGAAAATAATAGCATTCTCAATAAAGAATGCTTTGTAGAATGTGGATTAAGGGGTTAAAAATAAAAAACTTAACTCTCCTTAACCACTTGATCACGTAGTTGGCGATCTCTTCTCTCTTCAAGCATTAGCTGCAGTCTAAAGGACCTGTGATAACCCCTTAATCCACATTCTACAAAGCATTCTTTATTGAGAATGCTATTATTTTCCCTTATAACCATGTTATAAGGGAAAATAATAAAGATCGGGTCCCGTCTCTTAGCAACCATGCGGGAAAATCGCACTGCATCCGCACTTTCTTGCGGATGCTTGCGATTTTCCCGCAGCCCTATTCACTTCTATGAGGCCTGCGTTGCGTGAAAAACGCAAAATATAGAGCATGCTGCGATTTTCGACCTTCGTCCACCTCACGCATTGCACCCGCGCGGAAATCACACCCGTGTGAAAGGGGCCTAAGAGTGCATGCACCGTTTCCTTGACGTTTTCAATATGTCTTGCAGTTGGGTGGAAGACTTCAGGAACCGGATTAAAGACCTGCACCATGTAGTGCGCATGGGTCAGCTCTCCCTGACACAGTACAGGCAGAATGTTCTTCCCATTATCGGTGACCATGGTTCCGATCTCCAGTTGGCGAGGAGATAGCCAGTGATTGATTTCTTTATTTAAGACACAGAGCAGTTCCCACCCAGTGTGCCTCCATTCACTAAGGGTGACCAGGGGGCAAAACCACGTGACACCGCCTAGCTTTGCATAGGAGATATGCTTGAGGGCCATTGTGAACTGTGCCTACAGTGGAAGGTGAGGGCCAGGTGGAGGCTGAGGAGGCAGAGGAGAACATTGGCACAGAAATCTCATGATTACAAGTTGCTGGGCCGGATTTACATAGTGGGCTGTAAAGGACATATATTGTCCTTGACCACAGTTATAGCTCCACACGTCAGTGCTGGCATGAACTATACAAAACACCGACAGGCACAAGGACTGGCCCACCTTCTGCTCAACATACGTGTGCAGGGCTGGTACCTTTTTTAGAGAAGTAATGAAGGCTTGGGACTCTCCAACTTGGATGGGCACTTGTGATGAGCGGCATTGGCAATATTCAAATTAGCGATATTTCGCTAATTTTTGGCCGAATATCCGCCATAAATTAGCAAATTCGAGAATTCGTGATCTTCAGTCATTATATACTTGATTACGAAAATTGTCAATGTAAAATATTTACGATAAAAGTTCGCAATTAGAATATTCAGCTTCTGCGCCATTGGATGATTGCACGCATGCTGTTGTCTCTTTGCAATTGTCTTGGTGATCAATTGCTGATAAAACACATGACGGGGAAGAGGAGCATCAGGAAAAATAGACAAAGGGAAGGGATGACCGCTTTCTTCTGCTGTGGTTGAGGAACCCTGACTGCTGGAGAAGGGATGCGGGCCGCTGGGAGATGCAGCAGTTACTGCGTCAGGCTGTACCACTACATTAGTGCCACAGGTTTCGCAGGACACTTTATGGTGACTCTCCATGTGTTGACGCAGGGCCGTGGTGCCAACAGCAGCACCCTGACCATGCTTCACCTTCTGCCCACTTATCCTACATACCCCCACACTAATGTCCTCCAGCAACTTCATAACAAATTCTCTCATTGCTGAGTATGGCATTTTACCTCCAACACTCCGTGCTGACTACCTGCTGCTGCCTGTATGAACCCGTGCACTGCTAGTTGTTTCCTGACAGGTAGGCTCCTGAGTAGCAGACGGTCACCTTGGGCATGTTTGTCTTCAGATCTTCCACCCTGCTCGTTCATTGGCACACCACCACTCTGCTGCTGACTCATTGGCCTGCTGCCATCCTCACCCCCTGATGATGATGCCCCATCTTCACCTGGCTCCCACGTGCAATCGGCTACATCATCATCCACTACTGTCTGTTTGTCACTTATGTCACCCTCGCCAGTTTCATGGCCATATCTCTGACCACTCGCAACATGTGCTCCCACCCAACTGTCATTATCGATAGTTGCACACCTAATGGAGGACACAGTGGACCTTTGCTCCAAGTTTGTGCTGGCCTGTAGCTGCTGACTGTCCTCACTAAGCTCGTCCTTGCTGAAAAGCAGAGCAGAGCCGGCAGCATGCATTACTTCCCGAGCTGAAGGAGCAGCAAAAGAAAGAAGCAGGTGCAGGACAGTAGTCATGAGTGTCAGGGGCAATATTCGAATTTGTTATATTTCATGAATATTTGGGTGAATATTCGCCATATATACGTGAATTAGCGAATTCCTGCTCTTTAGGCATTATTTTCTTGATTGTGAAAATCCGCATTAAAAATTCGCATAAAATTCACATAGACTGGTATTTTAAAAAAAAAACTAATATTCGCGATTACGAATATATTTTGAGATATTCTAAAGATTCGTGAATTCTCAAAGTGCCGATATTCGCGATTAAAATTCGCAATTCGAATATTCGTGATCAACACTACAGGACAGGTGAGAGCTTAGAGTTTGGTCCTGGGCTATGCCAAATAAGTGTGGTGTCAGAAGAACCCACCGATTCCTGGCTGTGAATCTGTTGGTACATTAAATGATGTTGAAGAGCGAGTCAACCATTCCAGTACAGCTGGATTGTTGGTCAAAACATGATTGCTGGGTGACAGTGGCAGCTCTGGCCTGTTGCTGTGGCTGCTGCTACCACCACCCCTTCATCTCCTGCTACTTGTGCCAGCTCTAGCAACATTTTTGCCACTGCCCATTCCTTTTCAGGGCCCAGGCAGCTGTCTGTTAGCCATAGTGTATAGTAACTGAATCAGTAAAGTAACAGATGAAGTATGAATGGCACAGCATATAGACTAGAAAAACTCGCCTATGTATTACACCGCCTGTTGACAATGAGTCTGATGCACAGTACATCTATGTATAACTGAACAGATTTATTATTAATGGTGCAGCAGACGAACTAGGTAAACACATCTATACAGTATATTAGACCGACTGTTGAGACTAAGTATGATGCACAGTAAGTCTATGTATAACAGAACAGATGAAGTATGAATGGCACAGCAGATAGACAAGTAAAACGCGCCTATATATTACTCCTCCTGTTGACAATGAGTCTGACATACAGTACATTTATGTATAACTGAACAGATTAATTATTAATGGTGCAGCAGATGAACTAGGTAAACACGCTTATATATTAGACCGACTGTTGAGACTAAGTGTGATGCACAGTCAGTCTATGTTGTATAACAGAACAGAGAATTAAGATGGAAGAGACTAGGTGGGATTAGGCATTTTATATGGCTGTGACATCACAGGTAATGGCTGGCTGCTGACTGGCTGGCTGCACAGCATCATATCACCTTCCCAGGCTTATTACTTTTACTTTGTAACATTTGTGGTTGGATCGGCTATCAGAAAGGTGTACCTAACCTATCTAATCCTATCTACAACAAGCAGTGGAGATGCCATAACTGCTGTGGTAGGGCAGCCTAATGGGGGCCACCCTAATGTGAAGTGACTATAAGATGGTGTGGGTGGGTGGGTGAAATCAGCTGAATCGGCTATAGCCTGGGCCCACAGGTGCCTATAAATTGCTTTGTAATCAGCCTTTCCTCCCACAAATGCAGCAAATGCATTTGCATAATACTTGTGGTCAGATCAGCTATCGGAAAGGTGTACCTAACCTATCTAACCCTATCTACAACAAGCAGTGGAGTTATGCCATAACTGCTGTGGTAGGGCAGCCTAAAGGGGCCAAAAAGAGCAGACCTTAGTTTAGAGAAAAATACATGCATACCATTACGACACCCACTTTTGAACGCAAAAGACATTTCATAATGAAGGTGCGGAATATACCGTACATATCACAGTGACTTCCAACTACCTTACCTCTTGTCATGTGCACCGAAACACATCGTTCTTGGAGGTAGCTATTGCTGATGCGATTGAAAGAGTGGCCGGTAATCAGAAACGATTTACTCCTATGTTGACTAGCAACATATGAACATATTACGAGAAGGTCTGAATCCTAAGAGCTGCAGACTGAAACAAACAATGGTGAATCTGTTGGATGGGCCTAAATGAACTCCTACCATTCGCCAAGGGCCCCGATCGGACACCAACTGTTCCTGGTGGCAAAATACTTCACCTCTACTTATTCCCCAGGCCACCCCTTTTTTTTATTTTTATATACATATAAAGGACCCAAAAGTTAGAATATGGCATATGCTGTCTTACTCTAGTAGTAGATTAAGCTAAAAGTGTAAACTCACCAGGCCTGGGGAACCATAAACACGAATACTATTTCAATTAACGAGCTAATGTTGCCTGTAATTCGGACAGAAAACGTACACACCATACCTGCAGTTGTGACAGGAAATAAGCTTAAGGTCGTGATAAATTGTGTATGCTGCGCCTATAGTCGTGATAGGACATATCGTGTCTGTAGACGTGACAGACTTCGTAAATTGCGCCTTATTACTGTACCTCTTACTGTAAGACGGACCGATACCCAGGACATAGGCCCAACACCAACACCCTCAGCCTGAGTTTGTAGATAAAGTAAGCATACCTGTAATGAAGACATAATGTACACACAATACCTGTAGCTATGAAAGGAAATAAGCTTACAGTCATAATAGACTACGTATGCTGCGCCTGTAGTCGTGATAGGACTTATTGTGTCTGTAAACGTGACAGACTTCGTAAATCACCTGTAGTCGTGACAGGACTTCCTGTGTACGAAACTGACGCCATAGAATAGTGTTTTTTTTTTTTTTGGAACAACCCCTGGAGAGGCAGAACTTGAGAAACGTGAAAAATTAGACCACAGGGTCAGCTCTCTGGGAGAATGGGTCTATAATGCAAGGACGAGCAAGAGAAAAGTAACAGCGGGGAGCAAGAGGAAGCGAGAATCTGGAGAGGGTAAGTGGGAGAAAGTGATGTCCGAAAAGGCAAGCTTGGGATGACTGCTTATAAGGAAAAACAATGAAGAGCCAACAACCTAGAAAATAAATGTCAGAGAAAAAACGATAATGTGAGTGAGGCTCTAATGGCAAAAGCCACGCGTGCGAGCCACCACAAGAAAAATTGTATTGTGAGCCACAGATGACCGAGCCATGCGAGCGGGCCTGAAGGCAGAAAAAGACATGGAACCTACTTGTGGTGGGACCACGCCGGCCGACCTCGAATGGCGGCGTTATGTGTGTAAAATTTAAACGGAGAAGCCATGCGTGAGAGACTCTAATGGCGGAGCCATGCGTGAGAGAATCTAATGGCGGAGCCAGGCATGAGAGACTCTAATGGGCGGATTTTTATTTATTTTAAATATAAACCACTTATGCAGCACCAGTATTACTTGGGGACTAGCATAACCATGACTGTACCCCTAACGAACAACATGAAGAACGGTCATAGGCCCCCCGGAGCCATGAGGCCGAAGCGGTCATCGGGCCTACGAAGCCATGATGCCCCCCGAAGCCAAGAGACCTTACAGTGACGATAAGTAATTAAAACGGGAGCCAGACCTGATGGGATATGCATAGACATTAGTAAACCGAACCACGTACATAAATGATACATTAAACCAACCACGGACCGTGGAATTGAAACAGATGGGAGAAAAACAAGAGCCAGAGTCATTGCAGTTTGCTAAGAGAAGACCCTTATCGTGACAAATGAATGAACAACTTGTGAAACATAGTAGGAAACTTACTCCTATTGGCCCACTGACCGCTAAGGAGCTATTTGGTTAACTGGGGCAGGAGACCAATCGGAGTGAATGCGAACCAGAAGTAAAGAAGACCAGTCTGAGTGAATGCAAACCAGGATTAATAAACACCACAAATTTTTTAATTTATTTTTTTTTCTCACCGAGGTGAACAGAATTAGTAGGCCTATGGAATTATGGAATGTAACAAACCACTGAGTAAAGCAACGTAAGCCTGAAAAGAAAGCTGCTATGTATGAGCAGTATCAGAGCGGTGTGCTGACTGCCCTAATGAGAATACTGAGTAACGATGATGTAGCAATGAAAAGGAAAATACAGCTTGAAGTGGAAGCAGAGTATAACACATGATGTAAGAACAG
Source organism: Bufotes viridis (assembly GCA_033119425.1). Classification (NCBI taxonomy): domain Eukaryota; kingdom Metazoa; phylum Chordata; class Amphibia; order Anura; family Bufonidae; genus Bufotes; species Bufotes viridis. Next base: position 544,367,549 of record CM065590.1, on the reverse strand, counting down.
GTGGGTGAATGCATCCCTGGATGTGAGTGGTGTCTAAAAACATGGTATGGGCACAGCTCTGACTATGAGCATGAAGAACATGGTATAAAGCAGCCGTATGAATGCAATCTGAAAGTGAGCAGAGTATTAATGTGATGCAACAGCAGATGCATGAACGCAGCTCTAGTAGTGAATGGAGTATAGGACAAAATGTAAATGCAGACACACGGACGTAGCTTTGAAGGTAACAATCCTAACCACAATCATTCTACCATTAGCGCCCAACCCCCTTCGCCCCAGAGCGCAACAAGTCACGGACCGTGTAACCAAGTCCCATCCTACTGTAAATGTCAGCACTCGCCTGGCACCTTCTGCCATTGCCCAGGCGCGAACGGACCTCCACATGATGCTGCAGAAGTTTTTTTTGTTTGTTTTTTTAGAACGATGGTCACCACAACACCACCTCGTGTTCGCCTAAGAAAAACATAAACGTGGTTGAACATAAACCCTGATGCAACGCCAATTAATTGACATATAGTGCACCTATAAACATAGCACGGAACCGCTGACACATGCGTGCCCATAAAATAATGTTTATAGATTAAACACACTTACATACAAGAGCATCGGAACTCAAATACAGACGCCTTAAACAACTCTGCCTGCGCCCCCATATACAGGTTTTTTTTTTTAAATCATTTAAACACAGCGTGCGTATCTTGGAGACACGCGTCCTGTATGTAACCGGTATCAGAAAACATGCGACCATACCTAATCTAGGCGCATGCTACACCAATGACTATATACAATAGCCCCCAACAAGCCCCTAAACAGCCGGACAAAAAATATTAACAGTCATTTGACCATTAGCACCTAACTCTGCTTCGTCCCAGAGTATTACAAGTCGCAGACCGCAATGTGGGTCTCGTGCAAACAAGTCCGATTCTACCGTGAACACCAGCACTCGCCTGACACTTTCTGCCGTTGCCCAGGCGTGAACGGGCCTCCACATGATGCTGCTGCGTTTTATTTTTATTTTTTTAAATAGACCATTGATACACATTTACCATCACTTAAACACAGTGTGCATAGCTTGCGCCAACTGCAGACACGCGCCCCGCATGTAAACCAGGTAACAAAAAACATACAACCATACCTACTCTAAGCACATGCTACCCCAATAACTGTATGCAATGGCCCCCATAGGCCTCTGAATAGCCAGACAAACAATACTAACAACCATCGTTCGACCATTAGCGCCCAAACTCTGCTTCATCCCAGAGCACAACATGTTGTGGACCGCAGCGTGGGTCCCGTGCAAACAACTCCAATCCTACCATGAATACTCCTGAGACATTCTGCCATCGCCCAGCCATAAGGAGCCTCCACACCATGCTGCTGTATCCTAGAGCTGACCCAGGGGTAGTGAAATCAGGTGAATCGGTGTCAGCCTGGGCCCACAGGTGCCTATAAATACCCTGGTAATCAGCCTCCCCTCCCACAAATGCAGCAAATGTATTTGCATAATACGTGTAGCTGCCATTTTAGGATTAAAACTGCTTTGTTACCATGAAACACAAGGAAATTTGGATTTGTAGTGAATTGAAGTTTTCCTGAAATTCAGATCGAATTCAATTTGTTTCACTTTGATTCAGTCAACACTAGCCATACCGCTTTCCCAATAAGCCTTGTCTAGTTCCAGTATCCACCTTCCCAATTTTTGTGCATGATAAAAAACAAAACAAAGCTGTTACATTTGGAACATAGTGCATTAAAGAGTTAGACAAAATCAAGTCACACATCCAATAGTGAATCTAGTTCATAATTCCTGGGAGTATGTTCCTTCACATGAAAACTGGCACCAAACCCCAAACGTGGGCAATCCAAAAATAGCAGAGGTGTCAGAGTCCCATCAAAAGCAATAGTTATTTGGCCAATGTACAGTAGACTTCAAAAAATATATGCTACAGCTTAAGGAAGGTCCAATAAATGTCACTTCGGTGTCACAGACATTGCATCTCATTACTGAACCCTCTATTCCCGAACCTTCATCAATTTCCAGAAACAAAGAGATCTTTATCTCTTTTTACACTGGTCAAAGTTTTGTGGAAATCTCTGGCACAGCATTCTAAACAAAGGCCAACAAAGGACTAATAGACTGAGAGGTGTTACAAGGCTGTACATCCCATACTGTGAGGTTACAAGGCTGTGCATCTCATACTGTGGGATTACAAGGCTGTGCATCTCATACTGTGGGGTTACAAGGCTGTGCATCTCATATTGTGGGGTTACAAGGCTGTGCATCTCATACTGTGGGGTTACAAGGCTGTACATCTCATACTGTGGGGTTTCAAGGCTGTGCATCCTATACTGTGGGGTTACAAGGCTGTGCATCTCATACTGTGGGGTTACAAGGCTGTGCATCTCATACTGTGGGGTTACAAGGCTGTACATCTCATATTGTGGGGTTACAAGGCTGTGCATCTAATACTGTGGGGTTACAAGGCTGTACATCTCATACTGTGGGGCTACAAGGCTGTACATCCCATACTGTGAGGTTACACAGCTGTACATCTCATATTATGGGGTTAAAAGGCTGTACATCCCATACTGTGGAGTTACAAGGCTATACACCCCATACTGTGGAGTTACAAGGCTGTATATTCCATACTGTGGGGTGCAAGAAAATGATGCTATGAGAATTCTGCCCACACAGTCTTACTGATCATTTGACATGAACTGTTTGTTCAGACTAGCTTTATCCTTACTAATGGTGACATGACATATGTTAATTAGCGCACTGATGTATTGTCACAAGTTTACCTGATGTGTTTCATTGTCTGCTTTTAATTAAATTACCCTCTGTAATTACTATCTAATTGTCCTTTTTTTTCAGATTGAAAGTTATATGAAGGCTGTTTAGTAACCCCCATCCACACTGTATTCTCTGATAAAGGGTAAATTACAGTAGTTTGCAGGAGTCTATAGAATCTCTGCTTTTTATGAACTTTTATTCAGCACAATGAAATTGTCTCCATTTATGATGCACTATTTTATCTTTGCTGGTCTATTAAAACCATTGTATGTAGCAAGCAACATGGACTCAATAGAGGGGTTTATATAGTATCTGTAAAAAATACTAAAAAAGTACATACTCTACAAATGAGCACAACCTTGATATGTCCTAAAAATTGATACATATAAAATACCCATTAGTGTTGATTGCTGTGGGTGAAAAATATATACCCAACCTGGCATAGACTTCAAACCACCTTTAATTTCCCCAAAGCTCCTTTTAAATTCTCTGTCAGCTATCTGTATGCTGATGTGGAGGGTCCCATTTCTTGCATTATTTTAGAAGGTGTCAAGTAATGTATTAGAAACAATTTCCATTTCCTAAATAACGTGCTAGCTTGTTTTTCCTCAAGTTCTACTACCTCTACCCTCACTAAAAAAAAAAACTGGGAGATCACCTTAGTCATGTCAGGGATCCGAGTTGCCAAGCAGTCTGCTAACACTGCTACTCTTTGCAACCATAACAATAGCATGGACAATAATTTGCTTTTTATTATACAACATAGAGTCTTTTCCACTGGTTGATTTATTGAACCCCAAAGTTGCTAAGGAGGTAACCTCCGAGTCTAAAATATATATGATACTACTTGATTTGGAAAGTCAGGGTATAGCTAGCAATAGTCAAGTAAAATGGGAGAAGGATGTTGATGTAGTAATTAGTGTTGAGCACGAATATTCAAAAAGCAAATTTTTATTGCGAATATTACGAATATATCGATATATATATATTCATAATGACGAATTTTAGTTTTTTTTTTACACAGAATACATCACAGTGATGTGTACTGTATAAAAAAAAAAATGTGATCATCCCTCTCTGCTTCTAGCATGTTGTCCAAAGGCTTCAATATAACTTACACTGAGTCAGTGAGCGTAGCGCAAAATTTTGTAACAAGAATATTTATTGGGATGCGAATATCGGCATTTGGAGAGGAAACTGATCCCTCCCTTCTTTTAGCTTGTGGGCCAATGAGAAGAGGGCAAAAAGTTTAGCAACACCCCTAGCAACCAATAGGAAAGTTGCCCACCCCTTACTATATAACATCCTTTCCCAGCAGGGGGGTTGAAGGACTGTGACGGAATGCCTGCCTCCCTGACTGGGTGCCTCCGTCGACCGATGCTCCTAGTGCTTGCCAAGGACCATCAGCACTGCACTCGATACCAGAACCACCACAGACCCCACAAACCGCCTTCAGCCTGATTGGGGTCTTCGTCGCTCTTCACCCACTCTGGACCCAAGGCCGGGCTCCAGCTTTCAGTGGGTGAACCTCTCCTTAGTCCAGAGAGCGAAACAGGAACAAGAACAGCTTTCACATGAGCTAGGGAATATACTCTGGAGAGTATAATTATTATAGCAATCACCAGAGTGTAGTTCTCTAACCCCCCAAACATGAGCCCAGACTTCATGAAGGGTAGAACAGGACACTTTAATGACAGCCAGCACTCACAATTTATACAATTCCACAGGCCAGGGGCACACCCCCTCTGGCTGTGATACAGTTAACTCAGACAATGGACTAACTTAATATACATACACAGTTCTGGTCGTCTAACATTATAATGCAATCAGACAGACCCCCCACCCCCCAATATCTTAATAAAAAAATAGGAAGAGAGGAGACACATGTGATGGGATTATCTCCTGAGTGTATCAGAGGGTGATCTACTCCTCTACCCCGGAGTCAGCTACTTAATCCCATCACTATCGCAACAGAACAAAGGGACAAATGAACCAACGCCTTCCTTGGGAGCCTCAGTGCAGATTTAACCCTTTTTGTGTTGCTGGGTTCACCCCTGCACCTTTAATAGGAAATAGGAAAGATGTGGCCTGTAACTCCACTCATAAATCAGGGTTCATAGTTACTTGTAACCCCAAGAGGTCTGAGGGGGTCTCCATGGTTCTGGGTCCATAGCCCGTAGGAATGAGGCTAGCCCTCAGGCTTCTCCAGCAGCCCCAGTGACTGTTCAGTCCGTCACAAGGACCTTCAGTGACATCACTGGGTCACATGGTCCAATCACCAGCTTCCATGCCCTGCCCTACACCAGCACGTTGTGCAGAATGTATCCCTGTCGCTGGAGCATGCTGTCAGCGACAGGGTGCATCTGATAATGGATGCTTGGACCAGCACACATAGGCAGGGACGATACATCAAAGTAAAATTTATTCAAATGAGCTCACCTGCGCTGCCGTTTTATTTGTAATTTTTTTACTGCTCCCTCTCCCCTAGTTGGGGATCGCTGCTAGGTATCCAATGAGTCTGCTGCTATAGCTCACAGGGAGGTACGTCTGTAGAGGGGATCTGGTTAGATTAACCAGATTGGGATACCAGCGCAGGTATCCCAATCTGGTTAATCTAACCAGATCCCCTCTAGGGACGATACATCAGTTGTACTGCCCATTGGGTGTCCCTCCGAGGCGCCGGGGAGGGATCAGCGGCATATGAGTTTGTAGTGCCACCGCGGGGAGTCCAGGGGAGAACTGCTGCTCTCCTTCAAGCCACTGTGTCCATGGCTGCTGAGCCCCCCAGCAAGCGTCCCCGTAGCTACGCAACTGAGGGGCAAGTCTAGCTTGTAAGCTTAGGGGAACAGAGACGCACTGGACCTCATGTTCTGGCTGCCCTCCAGGCTCAGGTCCAGAATTGGCTGACACTCCAAAGCTAGAGGCAGGTATGGTTGTCTGTGAGAATGGCAGAAACCTCCCCACAGCCCTCCATGCTGGCAGTCTTACACACGTGCCCTGCATGGCACATGTCCTCAACCTTGTGGTACAAAAGTTCTTACGCACATTATCAGGGTTAAGTGACATTTTGCAAAGGGTAGGGAGGATTGCCAGCCACTTCCGATGCTTCGCAACCGTCACAGCGTCCCTGTCCAAACTGCAGCAGGACAACAGCCTTCCCCTCCACAGGCTGATTATGGACATCATCACGTGGTGGAACTCCACCCTCCACATGCTGGAGAGGTTGTGGGAGCAGCGACAGGTGGTAAGGGAATACCTGCTATATCTAGGCACTCCAGGACCATCATACCCACTCCCCTACATCAATTATGTGGAGTGGGGACAGATACAGCAGGCCTGCCATATGTTGGCCCTATTTCAGCAGGCAACCAAGATGGGCAGTGGGGAGCATGTTGGCCTCAATGACTTGCTCCCCATAGTGTTCCTGCTGGACAGGACACTAGATTGCATGCTGGAGGCTGGGGAGAGTGCCTTGGTGGAGCAAGAAGAGGCAACACTGCTCCACCAAGACCAGGCCCAGGACGAGGAGGAGAAGGAATTTGGTGATGATTCTGAGTTTGATAACGTCCTGGGCCTGGTCAGGAGGGAGAGCCGGTGCTGGGGGCACCGTTAGTCTGGGGGTGGGGCGACTCCCACAGGGAGCAGCAGCAACAGCAGCAGCAGGAGGACCAAGAGGTCATGATCCCGGGCAGCCATGAAGAGTCCCAGCGGGCTTTCCTCTTCCCCTTGGCTGCCCATTTATATTAATTGGCAAGAGAACTTTACCACATTGCCTTTTTTAGTTAAATTACTATATTCAATTGATTAATTTTTTTCAGCCCTAATATAGTGTACCTTAGGGTCCTCTCTGTCAGGACACTGCGCTCGATATATAAACCATACTGGAAAATAGATCTCTCAGATACCAATCACATCACACAGTGCCTGCACAGTCTGCTCTCAGGTTCCGTATCAGCAGAACACTGCGGTAACGCAGCTAGCCTCGCCGTGTGCTGATTCCTCCAAGCCAGAGGGCGGTAGGAGTGGCGGTGTTTAGCAGCAGCTCTCTCTTATCCTCCTTTTGTCTGTGAGGCACTGCACACATGCTGGGCTCTGGACAACGGCAAGACCTATCCATCCTCTGCCCGTCTTAGCACAGAAGGCAGTGATGGGGTAGCTTGCCTCGGTCAGGGTCTGGAAGTGTCCCTGGCTCTGTCGGCAGGATTAGTTCTCCTTCCCATAGGCAAAGACTCAGTCACGATCCACGGCTGCTGGTGCGGTCCTCGGCAGCTGCCTCCAGTGTGCAGCCCTGATCATCGATCACAGGTAATGGTGCAGAATAAGCCTGTAAATGTGAGGCTTGGCTATACGCGGGGGGTAGTGTCACACAGCCTGTGGCAGACTTCACCAGAAAGAGACAGTCACAGTGTAGCACCTACACTGTCATTCAGCAGAGCGGAGTTTGGAGTCTGTTCTGAAGGCACCATGTATTGTTCATGAGTTACATAGAACTGCCGCTAAACTTTCCATGCATAACTAATGCAGCTATGCTTCATTTTAGTTGACTAGAACTACCATAGAAAATCTTATGCCTTTAAGTTCCAGCAAAACATACTGTAATCCGGTCCTCTACAATGCTGCTGATGTCTGGAGTGGGAGAACAATGCAGCGCTTCCCAGGAAAGATGGGGTACATAGATATATACTTGTTGTTGATCCTGCTATAATATAACTCTCTAACCCATCTCTCCCTGGAAGCCCTGTAATTTTCTCCCCCTCTAGACATCAGCATTGTAGAGGACCGGATTAGTGTATATTTTTCTTGAACTTTAAGCAATAAGAATTTCTATTTCAAGTCAACCAAAATTAAGCACAACTGCATTCATTATGCGGTGAAAGTTTAGTGGCAGTTCTATGTAACTCCTGAACACATAGTGCCTTCTGAAAAGACTCCAAACTACGATCTGCTTAATGACAGTGTAGGTGCCCCACTGTGACTGTCAGCCCCTTCCTGGCGAAGTCTGCCACTGGCTGAGCAACAATGGGAATACATTCCTGCTGCCAACTTAGAACCTGCTGCTGTCAGAGGTGTCTTAGTTTATTTTTGGTGTTGCCCTGGTCTGGTGGGGGCCCATTAATGGGAACACATTCCTGCTGCCAACTTAGAACCTGCTGTTGTCAGAGGAGGTGTCTTAGTTTATTTGTGGTGTTGCCCAAGTCTGGTGGGGGCACATTCCTGTTGTCAGAGGTGTATTAGTTTATTTTTGGTGTTGCCCATGTCTGGTGGCGGCTGAAAGGGTTCTGCTGTAATGTGCACCCTGGCTTTTCTTATGACAGGCTCCTGGAGAGCTCCCTTCAATGACACACACGCACATAGGTGGTCTTAGAAAGCAGCTCTATTTTTATCTTTGTCCTTGCAGCTTTCATACATACACACTGAGATACAGGAACCGGTGTGGTTCACATATACAATGTTGCTAAGTAGAAACAATTCCCTATATGGAGGCTGATATAAATATATTCTCCCTCTAGAATGATGTCATCCAACATCCTGTCCTTCATAGCAATCATATAGCTTATTCTGTTTAACCCTTCAATCCCCTCTTAAGTCATGAATATGTAAGTAGCATATGGTTATCCAGGATCTGTGGGTTTTAGACACATTGGACAAAAAAATCTGTATGAGGGAAGGGATATATTGGATACAACAACATATGATAATCAAGGAAGCAATCATAATGATAATACTGACTAATAACGTTCTTAACCAACTCAAATCCGGCAGCCAGCTCAATAACCAGTCCCACCAGGAGGATGAATCAACATCCTTTTTGATATTATTGGCAACTTCATGTAATGCTTGAATATGGGACTGGATTGATCTGGAATGGTCAGATAAGTTAAAGCAACACATTCCTTTAAAATCTTGATATCCTATATTATGTTTAAGTAACAGATAATCTACAGCAAATCTAGTTTCTAGTACTGCTCCTCTTACTCCTTGTAGCTCTAAAAGCATGTCTGATAAGGCAATAGAGGTATGATTCAGAGATTTAGCCAAGGCACATGCAATAGAATTCATAGTACGAGCATTATATATATAGCCAGTCCGGGCACTCCTAATATAGAGGCGCCCAAACTTGTATATTCAGCATAGCTGAGAAGGGGTAAAGTAGAGTCACAGTCTTCTGATAAAGTCTTCGTAACCGATCTGTAAGCTTTTCTGATAGGGGGTTGACTGGGAAAGGCCAAAGTCAGCCTGGATAACGCACAGGGACCTCCAATAACATTAGCAGGAATGTAATTGTAAGTGCTGTTACCACAAGACAAAAACCATCCCTTAGGGAGCATTATTTTATAGATAAAACTGGGAGTCACAGTGGTCTTATTACAACTTATGGAATTATTCAGGGAGCTAGCGAGCCTTCTATTCTTTTTACAGGTGTCGTCAATATAATCATATACACTATTCTTAGGTAATCCGCTTTTTATGTCAATACTATCGCAATATAAAATCATATTCTGGGAAAAGGTGAACAGGTCTCTGCTGCAGTCACATTAATAGTAATTATTCTAATATTATCCCTGCTATTTCCTAATTTCTGACACTCCCCACAGAAGTCATTCAAGGGAATAAAAGATTGTGTATTGATAGCCATCGACCAGACTTCAAGGAGGGATTCATCGGGTGTAGGCACAGCAATAACACATGTTTGTATAAGATCCCGTGGACTCTGTAAGTCTTTAAGGCACAATGAACTAACATTTAGGGCATCTGCCATCCTGACTATACTATTCTGTTCAGAATAAAAGGGGCCGGGAGCAAAGGGATCTTGCTCCTGAGCTCTTTTATGTACCGACTGATTATTTGGTGCACTGCAGAAGAAACTCAGCTCCTCTAGGTGATAAATACATGCAGTAATAAGCCAGACTGGCATGGGAACACAAAAATAATAATTATTAGCAGACATAAAAATCTCCCAGAATATTGCGGGGGTCATCATTTTCAGCCTGTGGCAAGGCACTTTTCAGGGAAACTTCTTCCGAGCTCCCCTCTTTGTTCAGGGATTTCACACCTGCTTCACCCTCTTTGTCTTTGCCTGTCACCGGAGAAGCCTCAGGGACCCTTTTCACTCTGCTAGCATGAATCCAGATTGGAGCCTCTTCTGTGAGAATCACTGTTCTGGTGACTGCTACCACTCGGGTGGGTGGTCCAAACAGGAACTCAGTCTGCTTTCGTCCTTTTGCCAGGCGCTGGAATATAACCACGTCTCCTGGTTGGAAAGGATGCGTAGGCTCCTGTGGAGAGAAAGGAGAGGTACGAGCAATATCTCGTTCAATTTGATCTAAAGATTCTACAAGTTTCCTTACATATTCTGCCTGTACTACTTCTAGATCCCCTTTTTCTATCACGGGGGCCTTTGGACCCCAAGGGGTGGTGAAGGGTCTTCCCTTTAGTACATCAAATGGTGAGTAACCAGTATTCTTATTAGGCTGCATCCTAATTTCTGCTAGGGCTACAGGCAAGAACTTTTTCCAATTAGTGAACGTGCCTACAGTAATTTTCCTTATTTTATCTTTAATTGTTCAATTCATCCTTTCTACTACGCCGGAACTCTCTGGGTGGTACGGGAGATGGAACTTCCAGTCAATCCTAAGGGCTTTGGAAATCTCCTTACATACCCTGGACGCAAAAGCTGGGCCATTATCTGAGTTAATTTGGACAGGACACCCCCATCTGGGGATGATCTCTTGTAACAAGATTTTTACCACAATTTGTGTGGTTTCATTGGTAGTAGGAAAAACCTCCGGCCATCTAGAGAACATATCCACAATTACAAGGGCATACACCTGCTTACTTCCTGTCTTTGGGATATGGGTAAAGTCAATTTGTAAGAGTGAATGGTGAAGTCGGGTAATTAAGATGCTGGTGTTGGGCCTTCTTTAAATTATTTGGGTTGTTTCTGAGACATATGATACACCATGAAAAATAAGATTGTACCTTTGATCTAAAACTTGGTATAAAAAAATCTCTCTGAATGAGGTCGGTGGTTGCCTGTGCTCCCCTATGGCCAAGACCATGATATTATGCAATTAGAATCGTGGCGCTTCCAACTGGAATACATGGTTTCCCCTCTTGGCAAATATGACCCCCGTATCATGGTCTTGTACTGCACCTACCGACTGCCATTCTATTTTGTCACTACTGGTATCCAAATCCTGGAGGCTAAGCAATAGATTGTCAGTAAGGATAATTTCTGGAACTGTTGCTGCCTTCCTAATAGCAGTCTCTTTTGCTGCCTGATCAGCTAGGGCATTCCCTTTAGCTATGTGCGTTTGGAGACCAGTATGTGCCTTACAATGGATATTAGCAACTTTGCTTGGTAATAGGATGGCGGCCAGGAGATCATACACTAGGGTGGAATGTGAGATTTGCTTCCCATCTGCAGCTATGAAGCCTCTTCTCTGCCAGATTACCCCATGATCATGTACAACCCCAAAGGCATATTTGGAATCGGTGTATATATTTACATCTCTTCCCTCAAAAAGACAACAAGCTCTAGTGAGGGCAATCAGTTCAGCTGCTTGGGATGACTGAAAAGGTATAGGATTTGATCCTAGAATAACATCAGGGAGTTGAACCACAGCATATCCTGCATAAAAAGTGTTGTCATTAGGGCGGGAACAGGATCCATCCACAAAAATATCAGGTGTTCAATGGGTGTGGACTGTAAGTCAGGCCTAGGTGAGGTATGTTCATGTATAAGTTCAGTATATACATGGGGAGGAGGCAAATCATCCTGCTCTCCCTTGTATCCAAGTAGGGCATTCAGTATAGCCATTGGACTGAATGTGCTGAGTATTTGATATGAAGTTGAGGATTAGATAGCAACAAAACTTCATGCCCATTTAGTCTTTGTGCTGACATATGTTGTGTATGTATGTTCTTCAACATGGCCTGAAAATTGTGTGAGGTATGCAGAGTGGAGGGATGACCTAGGGTGATAGGCATGGCCATCTCAGCGACCATAGCACAGGCTGCCAAACTCCTGAGACGCGCAGACATGCCCTAAACCTGTATGGGAACCACCTTTGAGAAAAAAAGCAACAGGGCGGAATTTGCCTCCATGGTCTTGCGCCAGGGCTCCCGCCATGGTTTTACAATTGTCCCTGGCAAATAAGTAAAACATCACACCATAGTCGGGTAGGCCCAAAACAAGACTTGAAGCCATTGCACATTTCATATGGCTAAAAGCTTGTAACATTTCATCAGACCACTCAATGAAGTCAGGCATATCACTATTAGTGGCTTGTCTCAGAATATTATCCTAGTAGTCAGCAATCCATTGGCGGCAGTAACCAATCATGCCAAGAAAGATTAACATGTCTTTCTTGGTTTGTGGGTGGGGCAGACCCAGTACGGCGGTATTTCTGGCATTGCTGATTTTCCTCTCACCTTTACTGAGAACAAAGCCCAAATAATCAACCACTTTCCATACACCATTGTAATTTCTTCCTAGAAACTTTGTGACCACATTCACATAACCACAGTAATAAACTAACACAGTCCACCTGGCAGGCCTCCCGAGTAGAACTACATATGAGGAAATCGTCCACATATTGTAAAATGGACAGAACCATGAGGGGCAGTCCAAGGGCGCAGTGTAGCTTGGAGAACAATGGAGTAGACTACTGGGGAGTCTGCATAACCCTGAGGCATTCTACTCCAAGTATACAGGCGAAATTTAAATGTAAAAGCAAAAAGTGGCCGTGTCTCCCTGTCAACTGGGACAGAAAAAAATGCATTCTTTAAATCAACAGAGAAAAACTCTGCATGGGCAGGAATAGCTGATAGCAGAGATGGTACGTCTGGAACCACAGGGGCTATGGGTATCATCTGTGCGTTTACCGCTCTAAGATCCTGGATAAACCTAAAGGTATTATCAGCCTTTCTCAGTATGTTGATAGGTGTATTATAGGGGGAAATAATTTCCTCAAAAACCCCTGCCTCTAGGAATACCATCAACATAGACTCAATCCTTCTTTCTTTTTCTGGGGAAAGGGGGTATTGTTTAATATAAACAGGTGCAGCGGCGGGCTTAAGCATTGCCTTATATGGTGTACAGGAAATAAGGCCAATATCTTGGTCAGTATTTGCCCAAACTTCAGGAGGAACCAGATCAAGTAACTGATCCTGAGGTTGGCATTCCAAATATAAAAAACAATTACCCTTTGGTTCATGAATGGGCATAACTGACGATGTGACATGCAAGTCTTGCTAATCCCCAACTGCAATCGTAACAGAACAAACAAATCTCTCCCTAATAAATTCACAGGACAATTTGGAATGATCCCAAAACTGTGTGTGAACATTGACTGGTGCTTGTATGGATGTTGGATCGAGAGAGGAGGAGTTTTATAAGATCTGGTCAGTATCCCATTAATTCCCACAGAGGGCTCAGCATTCTCTCTTGGACCACTATAATAATCCTCACATATAGTACTACTAGTAGCACCAGAATCTACAAGTAAAGGGAGAGGACACAATCAGTGGTGATTCCTTATAGTAGTTTGTGATGAGAGTGAATGCTGGGATACTGTCCCCCGGGCATCCTCATTGTGATGTCTGCTGCCCCCAGACTACGGGAAAACGAGGGGTATTATTCTGGGGCTGTGGCAGTGGTGGGGGAAGATCTCAGATCTAAGCTTGTGGATATGGTTGGGTGTCTTGGGCTTGGGTATCATTTGGGGCATGTTGCCTGAGTAGGTAAGGGCATCAACTGATCCAGTAGTCAGTCTTACCACAATTAAAGCAACCTGCAGGACGATTTCTATTATTCCCCCCTCTCCCAGAGTATGGCCCTCTACCCCTTCTTCTGCCACTTCCCCTGTTAGGATTATTTGGGACAATTCCTATCCTGAGTTTTGTAATGGGCTTCCTTAGGTTTTACCATTTCAAAACAACCAGCCGCATCTTTCTCAATTAAATTATTTTGGAATTGATCTTTATTAAGACCAGGCCATTCGGAGATCATTTGTTTAACAGTAAGCTGGAGAGGTGGCTGTAGATTGGTAAGGAAAGTCTGAATGAGCATAGAATGCATATTATCCTGAATACTCATTCCTGCCTCCAGAGTCCAAACTTCATTAAACCTCTTCCGAAAGTCTATAACAGACTCTCCTGATTTTTGTTTACAGGCTACAGCAGTCGGCAACGAGGACCTAGTCTGAAAACACCTCTCCATTTCACCCTTAATTTCTTCCCACATTGTGTCTATGCCTGCCTCAGTATTTAATTTATAATTTTCAGCTGGCATATTCGGGTGCTCTATAGTACTTATAGAGGGGACCTTACTCCAATCCCAAGGGAATTGTGTCCAACTATCCCATCTATTATAAGGCGCATATCTTCCTGTGTCAGACATCTCCCCTTACAAGCTCTCTTAATGAAATGTCCCAGATGAAGATGAAGAGGGTTTAGGGCAGTGTTTAATAATCTTATTAATATTAACTACTTCAATAGGTTTCTTTAACAAGGTACCCCCTACAGTCATAAAAGGGAACTGTTCCTCAGGGACACTGTCCTGATCAGGATGAGGTATATGTTCAGGTTTGGGAAAAGACTTTTGTGATCTAAGGCGGATGGGAGATATGACATCCCCATCACCAACAGCACCAGCCTCTGGATCCTGACCACTCTGATCAGGCATAGGTTGGGGCATCTGCGGAGGTGGCTGCGGGAGCTGGGGAGATGTAGGTGGTCGGATGTTGGTAGCAATATATCCAGCCAGTAAATCTAAGTCATCTTTTGAAAGAGATGAATATATCTAAGGGATATTTCCTGAATAGGGAGGAGGGGGCTTCTGAAGTGAACTCCTTGTCAATTCTTTTTCTAACTCATGTTTCTTTTTATATCCCACCTGATTCTCTTCCTCCTGTTTCTTAACCTTTTTATTTAGTCTGTCATACCAATATTGTGCATAAGTGAGACAATTTTCCCCTCCCAACTTCATATACTGCATGTCCCACTGGGGGTCTGAACCATAATATGGGTAAGCTTCAGTGTCAACTAAACATAACCCTTTTACCATGTCCATATGGAAGGTGTCATTAGCCCCTTCCCGAGGGAACAGATTTATACTCTTCATCCCCTCTGTCCATCCTGCCATATTATCCACCCAGGGAGTAACTAAATAATGATTAGTCCCACAGACCCGGGCTACATAATCCTTATATGTTTCTCCTACATACGGAGGGGGTGGAGAGACCTTTCCTTGCTTCTAACCCATTTCTTATAACTTAATTGAGACAGAGGCAGAGCAGAACTCTCCCCAGGATGGGCTGTACTGAACCGTAAAGGTTCTGACAATACCTGTCAACTGGATGGAAAGGACGTATGTCTATGCTTTATTTCCTTCTCAACTGCCTGTTAGTATTATCCCTTCAAACCGTCACTTGCTTTCACCAGTTTCTGGGTTAGCGGGTTCCCACTAGCCAGAGTGGTGGGATGTCTTATGGTTTTCCAAGACACACACAATAAAGTTAGTAAAATTTTCACAGTATCATTTGCTGCTTACCTTCAGCATAAAATAAAATTACTTAATGCATCATAACATCATAACATAAAAGAGAGCATAAGGAAGCGACAGATAAGAAGCGGTAGAATTTGGCTGACAAGAGAGACCAGGGTACAGATTATATTTGAATTCTTCCCAAAAGAATTCCTCTTTTAAATCCTTGCCTAAAGGATTGCTCTTTTAAATTCTTGCCTAAAGAATTTATCTAAGTAAAATGCTATTTCTTTCAGTGTGTCTAAAGTGGATTCAAGATAGAAACAACAGAAAGTTTTCGGAAAGCATCAGAATTTCCCACATCCTAAAAGGCAGGAATTTTCCATACTTACCGAGTTCCTGTGTGATCTATCCCAGTACGAGTCCCAAGCTGAAAGGGTTCTGCTTTAGTGTGCACCCTGGCTTTTCTTATGACAGGCGCCTGGAGAGCTCCCTTCAATGACACAAACGCACAAAGGTGGTCTTAGAAAGCAGCTCTATTTTTATCTTTGTCCTTGCAGCTTTTATACATACACACTGACATACAGGAACAGATGTGGTTCACATATACAATGTTGCTGAGTAGAAACAGTTCCCTATATGGAGGCAGATGTAAATACATTCTCCCTCTAGAATGACGTTTTCAACATCCTATCCTTAATAGGGATCATATAGCTTATTCTGTTTAACCCTTCAGGGGCCCATTCCTGGGAACACATTTCTGCTGCCAACTTAGAACCTGCTGCTGTCTGTCCTGTAGAGTTAGGCTGAGCTATGTGTAGGCCTTATATTCGACTGTTCCCATCTAGCTGCTGCTGTTGTCTGTCCTGATCACGCTAAGTTATGTGTAGGCCTTATAATGCATCATTATCTGTAGCTGCTGCTGCCTGCGCTGCTGAGTAGTGATGAGCGGGAGGTGCCATATTCGATTTCGCGATATTTCGCGAATATTCGATTGAATATTCGTCATATATTCGTCGAAATCGAATATTCGTCATGATTTTATATATTGCGAATTTTACGCGAATATATATTCGCGTCGCGAATGAAACTTAGATCTGAGTTCCTAATGGTTAACTTGTATTACTAGAATTGACAAAGATAACGAATATCACACGAATATAGCACTATATTCTCAATCTTCGTTATATTCTAGCAATACAACCATTAGGAACTTAGCTCTAAGATCAATTCGCAATGCGAGTATATGTTCAGCCTCGCGAATGAAACTTAGAGCTGACCGAGTTCCTAATGGTTGTATTGCTGGAATATAACGAAGATTGAGAATATAGTGCTATATTCGTGACTTGAGATATTCTCAACCTTCGTTCTATTCTAGCAATACATACAACCATTAGGAACCCAGCTCTAAGTTTCATTCAGCAATGCGATTAATATAACCTGTATTAATCGCATTGCGATTACAACTTAGATCTGAGTTCTAATGGTTGTATTGCTAGAATATAACGAAGATTGAGAATATAGCGCTATATTCGTGAATTCGAGATATTCTCAATCTTCGTTCTATTCTAGCAATACATCCATTAGGAACTCAGCTCTAAGATCAATTACGCAATGCGAGTATATGTTAGCCTCATGAATGAAACTTAGAGCTGACCGAGTTCCTAATGGTTGTATTGCTGGAATATAACGAAGATTGAGAATATAGTGCTATATTCGTGAATTCGAGATATTCTCAATCTTCGTTCTATTCCAGCAATACAACCATTAGGAACTCAGCTCTAAGTTTTATTCGCGAGGCGTAACATATACTCGCATTGCGATTGATCTTAGAGCTAAGTTCCTAATGGATGTATTGCTAGAATAGAACGAAGATTGAGAATATCTCGAATTCACGAATATAGCACTATATTCTCAATCTTCGTTATATTCTAGCAATACCACTATTAGGAACTCAGCTAGCTCTAAGTTTCATTCGCGAGGCGAACATATACTCGCGTTGCGAATTGATCTTAGAGCTAAGTTCCTAATGGTTGTATTGCTAGAATAGAATGAATATTGCAATGTGAATAATTCAGGTTATATTAATCGCATTGCGATTACAACTTAGTCAAATTTGTGAGATCGTGATTCTCACATCCGACAGTACATTTTAGCATGGAGGCGTTCCCATGCACATGGGAAGTCAGCAGAAGCGGCAACGGGCAATGACTGAAGCGGGCAGAGAGCCAGGAATCCTCCGGACAGGTAAGAACAGCTTTTGGGAAGTGGGAACTGGGAAGACAACCAGAGAGCAACAAGAATTAACAACAAAAAAAAACAAAAAAAAAACGAATATTCGAAATTGCGAATATATAGCGATATATTAGCAATATCGTAATATCGAGTTGCGATATTCGCGATAAAATTCGAAATTCGAATATTCGCGCTCAACACTACTGCTGAGTAGTGTTGAGCGCGAATATTCGAATTTCGAATTTTATCGCGAATATCGCAACTCGATAATTGCGAATATTGCGAATATATCGCTATATATTCGCAATTTCGAATATTCGTTTTTTTTTTGTTTTTTTTAGTTGTTAATTCTTGTTGCTCTCTGGTTGTCTTCCCAGTTCCCACTTCCCAAAAGCTGTTCTTACCTGTCCGGAGGATTCCTGGCTCCTGCCCGCTCAGTCATTGCCCGTTGCCGCTTCTGCTGACTTCCCATGTGCATGGGAACGCTCCATGCTAAAATGTACTGTCGGATGTGAGAATCACGATCTCACAAATTTGACTAAGTTGTAATCGCAATGCGATTAATATAACCTGAATTATTCGCATTGCAATATTCATTCTATTCTAGCAATACAACCATTAGGAACTTAGCTCTAAGATCAGTTCGCAGCGCAGTATATGTTCGACTCGCGAATGAAACTTAGAGCTAGCTGAGTTCCTAATAGTGGTATTGCTAGAATATAACGAAGATTGAGAATATAGTGCTATATTCGTGAATTCGAGATATTCTCAATCTTCGTTCTATTCTAGCAATACATCCATTAGGAACTTAGCTCTAAGATCAATTCGCAATGCGAGTATATGTTCGCCTCGCGAATAAAACTTAGAGCTGAGTTCCTAATGGTTGTATTGCTGGAATAGAACGAAGATTGAGAATATCTCGAATTCACGAATATAGCACTATATTCTCAATCTTCGTTATATTCCAGCAATACAACCATTAGGAACTCGGTCAGCTCTAAGTTTCATTCGCGAGGCGAACATATACTCGCATTGCGAATTGATCTTAGAGCTGAGTTCCTAATGGATGTATTGCTAGAATAGAACGAAGATTGAGAATATCTCGAATTCACGAATATAACGCTATATTCTCAATCTTCGTTATATTCTAGCAATACAACCATTAGGAACTCAGATCTAAGTTGTAATCGCAATGCGATTAATACAGGTTATATTAATCGCATTGCGAATGAAACTTAGAGCTGGGTTCCTAATGGTTGTATGTATTGCTAGAATAGAGCGAAGGTTGAGAATATCTCGAATTCACGAATATAGCACTATATTCTCAATCTTCGTTATATTCCAGCAATACAACCATTAGGAACTCGGTCAGCTCTAAGTTTCATTCGCGAGGCGAACATATACTCGCATTGCGAATTGATCTTAGAGCCAAGTTCCTAATGGTTGTATTGCTAGAATATAACGAAGATTGAGAATATAGTGCTATATTCGTGTGATATTCGTTATCTTTGTCAATTCTAGTAATACAAGTTAACCATTAGGAACTCAGATCTAAGTTTCATTCGCGACGCGAATATATATTCGCGTAAAATTCGCAATATATAAAATCATGACGAATATTCGATTTCGACGAATATATGACGAATATTCAATCGAATATTCGCGAAATATCGCGAAATCGAATATGGCACCTCCCGCTCATCACTACTGCTGAGTTAGGCCAAGATATGTGTAGGCCGTATACTGGACCGTTATCATGTACCTTCTGCTGCTGCTTTCTGTCCTGATCATTCTGACTTGTATGTAGGCCTTATACTACACCATTTCCTTTAGCTGCTGCTGTCTGCCCTGCTATGTTAGGCCGAGCTATGAGTAGACCTTGTACTTGACCGTTACCATATAACAGGTGCTGCTGATGTCTATCATGAATCAGCAGAGTTGAGTCCAGCAATGTGTAGCCTTGATAATACAGAGCTACCATTTACATGCTTCTGTCTATGCTGCTGTCTATCATGATCCTGCTGAGTGTGGCACATCGATGTGTAGGCATTATACTGTTGTGTCACCTGCTACTGTCTGCCCTTTTCCTGCCAAGTTATGTGTCGGCATTATAGTACAGTGTGGAAAATTACCTGTTTATGCTGTCTGCCCTGATCCTATGGAGGATAACCAGAATGGACCACTTATTCGCCCTTGGACTTTGTAAATATTGAGTAGTATGCAAGCACTCCAGCACAGGATAGGTAGATAAAAATCCAACTTTTATTCCAACTTCATGGACAATTACAAAAAAACATCCCTTCACCACTTCATGTTACAGTTTGACATGTTTCGAACCACACTGGCTCTTAATCATAACCTGCTCTTTATTTTTATTATTTTGCTTGACTTGGGTTTGGTTGTTGTGGGTCCTACTGTAGCAAGGTGGGGACCGCATGTGGCCCTCCCTTGTCAAAAGGTCTTGTGCAGTTAACATTGTACAAGACTGATTAATGAATCTAATAAAGTTTTTTTTTTTTTTTTTATTGTTTGTTTAAATACGGATTTAGGTTCGAACACAGTGTTGTCTGTAGTCCTGAACAAGATGCCTGACTTCCGTGTTGACCTCTCTACATGGTTGGGTGTGATTGGCGCTATACTCATCCGTGTGGTAATCTGGTTTTGGGAAGGGAGCTTTATTGCCACATGTAGCTATCGATATATACAGTCGTGGCCAAAAGTTTTAAGAATGACACAAATATTAGTTTTCACAAAGTTTGCTGCTAAACTGCTTTTAGATCTTTGTTTCAGTTGTTTCTGTGATGTAGTGAAATATAATTACACACACTTCATACGTTTCAAAGGCTTTTATCGACAATTTCATGACATTTATGCAAAGTCAGTATTTGCAGTGTTGGCCCTTCTTTTTCAGGACCTCTGCAATTCGACTGGGCATGCTCTCAATCAACTTCTGGGCCAATTCCTGACTGATAGCAACCAATTCTTTCATAATCACTTCTTGGAGTTTGTCAGAATTAGTGGGTTTTTGTTTGTCCACCCGCCTCTTGAGGATTGACCACAAGTTCTCAATGGGATTAAGATCTGGGGAGTTTCCAGGCTATGGACCCAAAATGTCAACGTTTTGGTCCCTGAGCCACTTAGTTATCACTTTTGCCTTATGGCACGGTGCTCCATCGTGCTGGAAAATGCATTGTTCTTCACCAAACTGTTGTTGGATTGTTGGAAGAAGCAACTCCACACATGAATGGTCTGCTTTACTTTTGGCATGACAAAGGACTGATGGTAGCGCTCACCTTTTCTTCTCCGGACAAGCCTTTTTCCAGATGCCCCAAACAATCGGAAAGAGGCTTCATCGGAGAATATAACTTTGCCCCAGTCCTCAGCAGTCCATTCACCATACTTTCTGCAACAGATCAACCTGTCCCTGATGGTTTTTTTTGGCGAGAAGTGGCTTCTTTGCTGCCCTTCTTGAAACCAGGCCATCTTCCAAAAGTCTTCGCCTCACTGTGCTTGCAGATGCGCTCAAACCTGCCTGCTGCCATTCCTGAGCAAGCTCTGCACTGGTGGCACTCTGATCCTGCAGCTGAATCCTCTTTAGGAGACGATCCTGGTGCTTGCTGGACTTTCTTGGACGCCCTGAAGCCTTCTTAACAAGAATTGAACCTCTTTACTTGAAGTTCTTGATGATCCTATAAATTGTTGATTGAGGTGCAATCTTAGTAGCTACAATATCCTTGCCTGTGAAGCCATTTTTATGCAACGCAATGATGGCTGCACACGTTTCTTTGCAGGTCACCATGGTTAACAATGGAAGAACAATGATTTCAAGCATCACCCTCCTTTTAACATGTCAAGTCTGCCATTTTAACCCAATCAGCCTGACATAATGATCTCCCGCCTTGTGCTCGTCAACATTCTCACCTGAGTTAACAAGACGATTACTGAAATGATCTCAGCAGGTCCTTTAATGACAGCAATGAAATGCAGTGGAAAGTTTTTTTTGGGATTAAGTCAATTTTCATGGCAAAGAAGGACTATGCAATTCATCTGATCACTCTTCATAACATTCTGGAGTATACGCAAATTGCTATAATAAAAACTTAAGCTGCAACTTTTCCAATTTCCAATATTTATGTAATTCTCAAATAAAAGTAGATTTTTGGTTACTAAACACACAATTTCTTGAGGTACTGGCATGGCATTTGTTTTTCTCCCCCTCTCTCTCTCTATGTATATATATATATATATATATATGTATGCTTGAGAAAGGCTTTATTGATGGGCCAAAACGTTGCTTGTGTACCACATGGGTGAATAAAAGGAAGCATTTTTTTATTTTGATTCGGGAGTGCTGTCCATATTCTTTATATATATATATATATTGGACCAATTTATTAGGGCCATTACAATCTTTAAAAAAAAAAATAATAAAAATTTACTATGGAAAATTTAACTTTTTTATGCATGGGAGTAGATTCCTGATGTACGCGAATAACAAACATGCTGCTGTTGGGGTTGCATACGTTTATTTTACTTGTTTCACCGGTATGGCAGGGGCCCATTCTTGGGAACACTTTCCTGCTGCAAACTTATAACATGCTGCTGTCTGTTACTGCTGACTTAGTCCGAGCTATCTGTAGGCCTTAAACTACACTGTGAACTTACCATCTATCTGCTGCTGTTATCCTGATGCTTTGGACCTATGTGTAGGCCTTATAAAACACCATTAACATATAGTGCTGTTATTGTCCTTATCCTTCTAAGTTATGTGTAGGCCTTATACTAGACCATTTCCATGTACGTGCTGCTGTTGTTCTAATCCTTCAGAGTTATGTGTAGGCCTTATAATACACCGTTACCATTAAATGCTGCTGCTGTCTGTCCTGATCATGAAGAATTGGCCCCTGGACTAAAGGGTCCTTACAGCAAAGTTATCGTTTAAAATTACACCTTAGCATAACATAATTAAAAAACCAAAGCAGATGTTACTACGGAAAACAACTATTTATTAATAACTTTTAAATAATAAAAAAATTTGCTCTATGGCAATTTGGTCAGTAGCTCCTGGAGGTCCCATAATTCCTGCAGATGGGTACGCTGCATCTCCATAGCTGCACCTGGATGTTTGTCACGGCTCTTTGCTGAGTCTAATGCATCTTTAGAATTTTTTTTTTCATTGTAACGATTACTGTAATAAATAAATAAATAAAAAATTAATAAATTCAGATTAATATCCAATTAGTGCACAGTGTGTAGTATTTTGTTAAGCACTGCCGATTGACATCTCAATCAGTTATTCTCTAATAAAGAGTTTGTGTCCTGGGTTTTTGTTTTCTATTACTGTAGTTTGTATAGTTGCACATATAGTGGCACATGGGGTGTTGGTGTATTCTGGGGGAAATGGGGGAACTAAATGTGTGTTGTATTTTGTCCTGTTACCCCTTGTGAAAGTTAAAAATGTTGCGGAATAACAACTTTTTGCAGGACAAAATTTTTAACTTTTTTTTTTTTTAGACAAGTTTTTCCAAATTCTGTGAAATGTCTGATGGGTAAAAGTGTTCACTACTCATCTTGAAATATTGCTTGAGGAGTGTAGTTTCCGGAATGGGGTAACTTTTTGTTGTTTCCCACCCTTGGGTTACCTCTTGGTGTCTTCACTTGCAACATAGGCAATTACTATTTCAACTAAACCCTCTCTCCTAACGCCATATGGTGCACCTTCCATCCTGAAGACATCTGTATGCTCATACATCTGTTTTTTTATTGCACATGGGGTGTTTTTGTAAAATCCATATTCCAGCTAATCAATTTAGAGTTTAGTTTTGCTGTAAACCCTTGATGAGTTGAATAAAAAATATATAAAAATGTAAATTGTGCTAAAAAAAAATTAAATATTGCAATATCATTTCATTTTATGTTAATTCTCTTATGGCTTTCAGTGTGGCTTACCTCAAGCTAGGTTAAGGTGTGCAGGGCCATGTCTCTTCTGGACGTGCCCAAGCCCAAGCCAAGCCAGTCAAAGCACCCTAAGCTCAGCTGGACATGGAGGCCAAAGCGTAGAGCCTCAAAAGCCTGGAAGAAAGTTCCCTGGTATAACTTAAGAGACAGACTACAGAGAAAAGTTGCAGGATACAGCAAAAGCTGAGTCATACAGTCAGTATGTCAGTACAGCAGAGCCAGAGAGAAACAGATGGAGCAGAGTTGAGTTTGCCTGTCAGAGTTTTAATGCTAAAGCCTGCTGGGACCAAGACAAAGTTTGAAGATTGTTTCTGATTAATGTTTACCAAAGTAAAGCTGCTATTCAACTTCATCACAAGGTCTGGACTCAAATATTTCTTCAAACTCCTCAACTATACCCCCCTATTTGCTGCTTCGGAACCAAAGCCTGGGGTCCAGTCGTATCCAGGTAGGAGCATCGTGACACAAAATATTAAGGGACATTTTGGGCCACCCTATAGCACTCGGCCATTCCTACACATGAGTGCCCGGGTCATCTTTAGGGCCCCAGGGGGCGGCCTGTTGCAAATGGCAGCATACATACTCATTAAATATGATATTTCTGTACTTGGCTGATCTTGGATGATTTTTTTCCAGTGGTAGGGCTGTTTTATCTCTTCATGTGCATTTCATGCATCTACGCTTGTTTGTTGCATCATCTACAATTCTACATTTATTAATTTAGCAATAAAGTCTTCACTTGCCTGCTGCTAGATGCTTCAAGGTACACATATGTAGAAGAGAAGTAGTTTATATTTAAGTTCTGACATTTCTTAGCAGCACACAAAGGCAGTAGTGATGGACGAACATCGGCTGGGACTTTTCGCAAACGCGTGTTCGAGATCAAATGTTCGCGAACCGCACGTTCACGGCGGGCCCCATTGACTTTAATGTCAGGCGAACCTGAAAAACCTTCAGGTAATATTTGAAGCCACCAATTACTTACTAGAAGTGCACAAATGGTCCCACAACATGGACAGTGACATACCAGAGGGCGATCAATGTCAAAAATTTCCACAAAAAATATGTATATTAATCAGGGGCCATTTTTATGTGTCTTAAAGGGAAACTCCCAAAAATGTGCCCTGCTGGAGCCTAGAAAATTTTTATTTTAGGCTACGGGAGTACAGGCCCCATAAATTAGGCATTCATCTGACAGAAAAGAACTTGTGAGGATGTGGCTGGAGGTACATTAGGCGGTCACCAGCTAAAACATTTACAGTAGGCCAGTACAGGCCTAAAAAATTAGGCATTCCCCTGACAGAAAAGAACTTGTGATTATGTTGCTGGAGGTACATTAGGTGGTCACTGGATAAAAATTTTTACTGTAGACCAGTACAGGCCACAAAAATTTGGCATTCACCGGACAGAAAAGGCCTTTTATGCCGCTGGATATACATAAGACAAGGACCATTCTTTGTACTGGGTGGTGGCGGATATGGGTGGGCTGGCATGAGGAAATTCAATTTCATGTGGTCATCACAGGTGTTGAATTCCTCCGAGATCCATGCCTTATTCATTTTTAGAAATGTGAGTTAGTCCACACTGTCGTGAACTAGGTGAGTGCGCTTATCGGTCACGATCCCCCCCTGCTGTGCTGAACGTCCTTTTTGACAGGACACTCGACGAAGGGCAAGCCAAGAGTTCCATGGCAAATTGTGCCAGCTCTGGCAACAGGTCAAGACTGCACGCCCAGTAGTCCAGGGGTTCCTTGCTTCTGAGAGTTTCCACATCGGCCGTTAACCCGATGTAGTCAGACACCTGTCAGTCTAGGCATTCCCTGAGGCTTGATCCGGAGGGCAGCTGTCGATGGGTTGGCTACAAGAATGATCTCATATCCGAAGTGACCAACACATCTTCAAACCACCCTCTTCTTGCAGGCGCGGTAGGACTGGTACCCGCACCTGTTTCGCTGTTGGTGTAAATTCTTATGCCCGCGCCCGCAACAGCAGAATGCAGCATCTCTCGCAGCAAGGCCTGGAAATGCTGCATTCTACCAGCCCTCTGTGATGCTAGTAACATGTCTGCCATTTTGTGTTTGTACTGGTATACGAAGCCACCCAGTAATGGTCCTTGACCTTTATGCTTTTTATATGTGGGTCTCTCTTCAAATGCTAGAGCATGGCCCCCATTTGCCCTAAATTGGAAGCAGTGGAGTGCCCTTGCTCTTGCTCATCACCCAGGAGAATGTCTCCTCCCCGCAGCCACAGACAACACCAGGGATCCCCAAAAAGTTTAAAGTCCCCCTCAAAGCCTGCTCTTCTTGCTGCTCCTCCTCCCCCCCCCCCCCAGCCACCATCCTCCTCTGACTCCTCTTCAGACTCCTACTGACTTCTCTCAGATGGAGTAGCCCCCCCTGGGAATTCATTCAGCATTTCGACTTCCTCATCTACCAGCTCCTGCTCCTCAATGGCTTGATCAATGACACGACTCAATGCACGCTCCAGAAAGAAGGCGTAAGGTATGATGTCACTGATGGTGCCCTGGCTGCGACTGACCAGTTTGGTGATCTCATCAAATGGCCGCAGTCTGCATGTGTCGCCCATGAGCAACCACTGGTGCGGTGAAAAGAAACCAAGCTCCCCAAAACCTTTCCTACAGGTAGTCGTTAATGGCACATTGCTGTTGGAGCAGCCTATCAAGCATATACAAGGTGGAGTTCCAGCGCATCAGGCTGTCACAAATCAGATGTCTGACAGGCAAGTGGTGTCGCCGCTGAACGTCAGCAAGGCGAGCCATTGTAAGATCTTCTAAAACGGCTAGAAATTTTCCTGGCCTGCCGCAAGACGTCCTGGACCCCGGGGTATTTGGCAACGATATGCTGCACGACTAAGTTCAGGATGTGTGCAATGCACGGCACGTGTGTCATTTTGCCCTGTTTCAGCGGGCTCAGCAGATTGGTACCATTGTCGCACACAACTTTACCAACTGGGTTAGCCACTGATCGGCCTGTGACCGCAGAGCTGAAAGTAGTGAAGGATTGGTGTGGCTCTTGGCTTCCGGGCACAACAGACGCAGCACAGCATGGCAACGTCTCACCTGGGACGTCGAATAGGTTCTGGGGAGCTTTGGGAGCACAGCGGAAGAGGCGGTAGCAGTGGAAAAGGAGGAGTCAGCCAAGGAGAAGATGGAGGATGGAGTAGGAGGAAGAGAAGAAGAGGCAGGCCTGCATGCAATCCTTGGCGGGAGCCACGGGTTACACACTTGATGGCCGTCAGAATGTTCACCCAGTGGGCAGTAAAGGTTATGTACCTTCCCTGCCCGTGTTTTCTAGACCACGTGTCTGTGGTCAGATGTATCTTGGCACCGACACTGTGTGCCAGAGATATATTCACTTGCCGCTGAACGTGGCCATATACTGTAGCTCTGGGATGCCCTTCTGGGAGAAATATTTCCTTCCAGGGAGCTTCCATTGCGGTGTGCCAATGGCCACAAATTTTCTAAAGGCCTCCGTGTCCACCAGTTTTTATGGCAGTAGTTGTCGGGCTAGCAGTTCATAAAAGCCAGTGGTAAGCCGTTGAGCAAGAGGGTTATCCGGCATCATCAGCTTTTTACGCTCAAAGATTTGGGCCACGAAAGCCTGACTTCTGCCTGATGAACGGGACGACGGCACGGTGGAAGGTGGAGGACAAATGGGAGGAGAAAGAGAATAGGCAGGACGTGGAGGCTGAGAGTGCTTTGTGGGTTCTGATGGCGTTGCTCCCACTGGGCTCAGTTATGGGAGGCCAGGTACCTTCTTAAGACAGTGGTCCCTAGGTGAGTGTTGGGCTTATTGCGACTTATGCGTTGACAGCAAAGGCTGCAGATGGCAACACTATTGTCAGCAGTGGACACGTTAAAAAAAGCCCACACTGTGGAGCCATGTGCCGGCGTCCTGAGAGCGCCAGATGTGACCGTGCATGGTGGATGGCTCGCTCCAGATACATTTGCAGTGTGCTTTTTGCCTCCTGTGCCCTGTGAGCTCTGCCTGCTTTTCCTCCCTCTCTGCTGCTCCGACTCTCCCTCTGAACTCCCCTCCTCTTCCTCTCTTGTGGGCACCCATGTGACTTCCATCGACACCTCAACATCGTCACCTTCACCACCACTGACATTTGAGATCTTGAAGTAGGCAACAACAGTGGGAACCTCCCTCCTTGGGCTGATGTGGGTACTGTCTTTAGACCGCTGGGTAGCGGGCGTTGCTACCTCCTCTTCCTCATCCGATGCCAAGAATGGCTGTGCATCCATAAGGTCTGGGAATGGATGGGAAAATTATTCCTCTGACAAGGAGCTATGGTGGTTTTGGTGGTGGTGTCTTTGGGGGTGCGCACAGCAGAGTGAGGAGGGTGCAGATACAGAAGATGAGGATGGTGCAGAAGCGGAAGGCTCAGTGAGCTACTTAACCAACTCTGGTGTGTTCTTTGAAGTAATCGCACGCGATTTCTCCAACTTCACACTTAGGCTCCTGCCTGGAGCATCTGCCCGACCCCTACCACCACTGCAGATTGGCCTGCCTCTTCCTCTGCCTGTCATTTTCAAAATGACCCTGAGCCAAAGTACCTAGAGAAGAGCAGTATTTGAGGAAGAAGATATATAGCAGGCCTCAATCAGTATTTGGTGGTAGCAGGTATTTCAAACCCGTTAATCGGTATTTTGTGGAAGCAGGTATATACAACTCCTTAGTCAATATTTGGTGGAAGCTGGAATATCGCACCCCTCAATCAGTATTTTGTGTGAGCAGGTATATCGCACCCCTCAATCAGTATTTTGTGGAAGCAGGCATATAGAACACCATAATCAATTTTTAGTGAAAGCGGGTATATCGCAGGCCTTAATCGATATTTGGAGGAAGCAGGTATATCAATCCCCTCAATCAGTATTTTGTGAAAACAGGTATATCACAGGCTGCAATCAATATTTGGTGAAAAAGCTATATCAAACCCCTTAATCAGTATTTTGTGGAAGCAGGTATCTCACAGGCCTCAATCAGTATTTAGTGGTGGAAGAGGTACATGAATCCCCTTAATCGGTATTTTGTGGAAGCAGGTATATCGCAGGCCTCAATCAATATTTGGTGGAAGCAGGTATATCATACCCCTTAATCAGTATTTTGTGGAAGCAGGTATATCGCTCCCCTCAATCAGTATTTTGTGGAAGCAAGTATATAGAACCACTTGATCAATATTTGGTGGAAGCAGGTATAACTCACCCCTAAATTAGTATTTTGTGGAAAAAGGTCTATCACAGGCCTCAATCAATATTAGGTGGAAACAGGTATATCAAACACCTTAATCAGTATTTTGTCGAACAGGTATATCGCACCCTTCAATCAGTATTTTTTGGAAGCAGGTATATAGAACCCCTTAATATTTGGTGGAAGCAGGTATATCGCACCTCTCAATCAATATTTTTTGGAAGCAGGAATATCGCAGGCCTCAATAAGTATTTTGTAGAAGCAGTTATATAAATCCCCTTAATCAGTATTTTTTATGGAATCAAGTATCTTGCAAGCCTCAATCAATATTTTGTGGAAGCAGGTATATCAATCCCCTTGATCAGAATTTTGTGGAAGCACGTATATCACAGGTTTCAATCATTTTTAAGGTGGAAGAAGGTATATAAATCCCCTTAATCAGTATTTTGTGGAAGCAGGTATATCGAAGGTCTCAGTCAATGTTTGGTGGAAGCAGGTATATCAATCCCCATAATCAGTATTTTGTGGAAGCAGGTATCTCGCAGGCCTCAAACAAAAATTGGTGGAAGCAGGTATATTAATCACCTTAATCAGTATTTTGTGAAAGCAGGTATATTGTAGGCCTCAATCACTCTTTTGATGACGCAGGTATTTGGAACTACTTAATCAATATTTGGTGGAAGCAGGTATATCGCACCCCTCAAGCAGTATTTTGTGGAAGCAGGCACAGTATATCGTAGGCCTCACTCAATATTTGGTGGAAGCAGGTATATCGCACCCCTTAATCAATATTTTGTGGAAGCAGGTATATCGCAGGCCTCAATCAATATTTGGTGGAGGCAGAAATATCGCACCCCTCAATTAGTATTTTGTGGAAGCAGGTATATCAAACCCCTTAAACATTATTTTGTGGAAGCTAGTATATCGCACCCCTAAATCTGTATTTTGTGGAAGCAGGTATATAGAACTCTTTATTCAATATTTCGTGGAAGCAGGCATATCGCAGGCCTCAATCAATATTTGGTGGAGCCAGGAATATCGCACCCCTCAATTAGTATTTTGTGGAAGCAGGTATATCAAACCCTTTAATCATCATTTTGTGGAAGTTAGTATATCGCATCCCTCAATCTGTATTTTGTGGAAGCAGGTAAATAGAACTCTTTATTCAATATTTCGTGGAAGCAGGCATATCGCACCCCACAATTAGAATTTTGTGAAAGCAGGATTATTGCAGACCTCAATTAATATTTGGTGGAAGCAGTTCTATCAAACCCCTTAATTAGTATTTTGTGGAAGATGGTATATCGCATCACTTCATCAGTATTTTGTGAAAGCAGGTATATCGCAGGCCTTAATCAGTATTTTGTGGCAGGTGGTACATTGAACCCCTTAATTGGAATTTGCTGGAAGCAGGTATATCGCAGACTTCAATCAATATTTGGTGGAAGAGGGTAGATCAATCACCTTAATCAGTGTTTTGTAGAAGCAGGTATATTGCAGGCTTCAATTATTTTGGTGGAGGAGTTCTATCAAACCCCTTAATCAGTATTTTATGGAAGCAGGTATATCGCAGGGCTCAATCATTATTTTGAGGATGCAAGTATATAGAACCCCTTAATCAATATTTCGTAGAAGCAGGTATATCGCACCCCTCAATCAGTATTTTATAAAAGCAAGTATATCGCAGGCCTCAATCAATATTTGGTGGAAGGGGATATATCACACCCTTCAATCAATATTTTGTGGAAGGAGGTAAATTGCAGGCATCAATCAATATTTAGTGGAAGCAGGTATATCGCACCCCTCAATCAGTATTTTGTTGAAGCAGGTATATAGAACTCCTTATTCAGTATTTGGTGGAAGCAGGCATATCGTACCCCACAATCAGAATTTCGTGAAAGCAGGATTATTGCAGACCTCAATTAATATTTGGTGGAAACAGGTATATTAAACCCCTTAATTAGTATTTTGTGGAAGATGGTATATCGCATCCCTCCATCAGTATTTTGTGAAAGCAGATATATCGCAGGCCTCAATCAGTATTTTGTGGAAGGCGGTATATCGAACCCCTTAATCGGAATTTGCTGGAAGCTGGTATATCGCAGACCTCAATCAATATTTAGTGGAAGCAGGTACATCAATCCCCTTGATCAGAATTTTGTGGAAGCACGTATATCACAGGTTTCAATCATTTTTTGGTGGAAGAAGGTATATAAATCCCCTTAATCAGTATTTTGTGGAAGCAGGTATATCGAAGGTCTCAGTCAATGTTTGGTGGAAGCAGGTATATCAATCCCCATAATCAGCATTTTGTGGAAGCAGGTATTTCGCAGGCCTCAAACAAAAATTGCTGGAAGCAGGTATATTAATCCCCTTAATCAGTATTTTGTGAAAGCAGGTATATCACAGGCCTCAATCAGTCTTTTGATGATGCAGGTATATAGAACTCCTTAATCAATATTTGGTGGAAGCAGGTATATCGCACCCCTCAAGCAGTATTTTGTGGAAGCAGGTATATCGCAGGCCTCAATCAATATTTGGTGGAGGCAGGAATATCGCACCTCTCAGTTAGTATTTTGTGGAAGCAGGTATATCAAACCCCTTAATCATTATTTTGTGGAAGCTAGTATATCGCATCCCTCAATCTGTATTTTGTGGAAGCAGGTATATAGAACTCTTTATTCATATTTCGTTGAAGCAGGCATATCGCACACCACAATTAGAATTTTGTGAAAGCAGGATTATTGCAGACCTCCATTAATATTTGGAAACCGTTATATCAAACCCCTTAATTAGTATTTTGTGGAAGATGGTATATCGCATCACTCTATTAGAATTTTGTGAAAGCAGGTATATCGCAGGCCTCAATCAGTATTTTGTGGAAGGCGGTATATCGAACCCCTTAATCGGAATTTGCTGGAAGCAGGTATATTGCAGACCTCAATCAATATTTAGTGGAAGAGGGTATATCAATCGGCTTAATCAGTATTTTGTGGAAGCAGAAATATATTGCAGGCCTCAATCAGTATTTTGTGGAAGCAGGTATAAAGAACCACTTAATCAATATTTCGTGGAATCAGGTATATCGCACCCATCAATTAGTATTTTGTGGAAAAAGGTATTTTGCAGGTCTCAATCAGTATTTTGTAGAACCCGGTATATCGAACCCCGTAATCGGAATCTGCTGGAAGCAGGTATATCGCAGGACTCAATCAGTATAGTATTTGGTGGAAGCAGTTATATCAATCCCCTTAATCAGTATTTTGAGAAAGCAGGTATCTCGGAAGCCTCAATCAATATTTTGTGGAAGCAGGTATATCAATCCCCTTAATCAGAATTTTGTGGAAGCAGGAATATATCGCAGGCCTCAATCAATATTTGGTGGAAACAGCTATATCAAACCAATTAATCAGTATTTTATGGAAGCAGGTATTTCGCAGGCCTCAATTAATATTTGGTGGAAGAGGTATATCAATCCCCTTAATCAGTATTTTGTGGAAGCAGGTATTTCGCACCCCTCAATCAGTATTTTGTGGAAGCAGGTATATAGAACCACTTAATCAATATTTGGTGGAAGCAGGTATATCGCACCCATCAATTAGTATTTTTTGGAAAAAGGTATTTTGCAGGCCTTAATCAGTATTTTGTAGAAGCCGGTATATCGAACCCCGTAATCGGAATTTGCTGGAAGCAGGTATATCGCAGGACTCAATTAATATTTGGTGGAAGAGGTATATCAAACCCCTTAAGCGCGATAACTGCTTTCATAAAATACTGATTGCCTGAATCAATATTTGGTGGAAGCAGGTATACCAATCCCCTTAATCAGTATTTTGTGGAAGCAGGTATTTCGCACCCCTCAATCAGTATTTTGTGGAAGCAGGTATATAGAACCACTTAATCAATATTTGGTGGAAGCAGGTATATCGCACCCATCAATTAGTATTTTTTGGAAAAAGGTAATTTGCAGGCTTTAATCAGTATGTTGTAGAAGCCAGTATATCAAACCCCGTAATCGGAATTTGCTGGAAGCAGTTATATTGCAGAACTTAATCAGTATAGAATTTTGTGGAAGCAGTTATATCAATCCCCTCAATCATTATTTTGAGAAAGCAGGTATCTCGGAAGCCTCGATCAATATTTTGTGGAAGCAGGTATATCAATGCCCTTAATCAGAATTTTGTGGAAGCAGGTATTTCGCAGGCCTCAATTAATATTTGGTGGAAGAGGTATATTAATCCCCTTAATCAGTATTTTGTGGAAGCAAGTATTTCGCACCCCTCAATCAGTATTTTGTGGAAGCAGGTATATAGAACCACTTAATCAATATTTGATGGAAGCAGGTATATCGCACCCATCAATTAGTATTTTTTGGAAAAAGGTATTTTGCAGGCCTCAATCAGTATTTTGTAGAAGCTGGTATATCGAACCCCGTAATCGGAATTTGCTGGAAGCAGGTATATCACAGGACTCAATCAGTATAGTATTTGGTGGAAGCAGTTATATCAATCCCCTCGATCAGTATTTTGAGAAAGCAGGTATCTCGGAAGCCTCAATCAATATTTTGTGGAAGCAGGTATATCAATCCCCTTAACAGAATTTTGTGGAAGCAGGAATATATCGCAGGCCTCAATCAATATTTGGTGGAAACAGCTATATCAAACCCATTAATCAGTATTTTATGGAAGCAATTATTTCGCAGGCCTCAATTAATATTTGGTGGAAGAGGTATATCTAACCCTTAATCAGTATTTTATGAAAGCAGTTATCGCGCTTGCCTGAATCAATATTTGGTGGAAGCAGGTATATCAATCCCCTTAATCAGTATTTTGTGGAAGCAGGTATTTCGCACCCCTCAATCAGTATTTTGTGGAAGCAGGTATATAGAACCACTTAATCAATATTTGGTGGAAGCAGGTATATCGCACCCATCAATTAGTATTTTTTGGAAAAAGGTATTTTGCAGGTCTTAATCTGTATTTTGTAGAAGCCGCTATATCGAACCCCGTAATCGGAATTTGCTGGAAGCAGGTATATCACAGGACTCAATCAGTATAGTATTTGGTGGAAGCAGTTATATCAATCCCCTCAATCAGTATTTTGAGAAAGCAGGTATCTTGGAAGCCTCAATCAATATTTTGTGGAAGCAGTAATATCAATCCCCTTAATCAAAATTTTGTGGAAGCAGGAATATATCGCAGGCCTCAATCAATATTTGGTGGAAACAGATATATCAAACCCATTAATCAGTATTTTGAGGAAGCAGGTATTTCGCAGGCCTCAATTAATATTTGGTGGAAGAGGTATATCAAACCCCTTAATCAGTATTTTATAGAAGCATGTATCTCGCTTGCCTGAATCAATATTTGGTGGAAGCAGGTATATCAATCCCCTCAATCAGTATTTTGTGGAAGCAGGTATATAGAACCACTTAATCAATATTTGGTGGAAGCAGGTATATCGCACCCATCAATTAGTATTTTTTGGAAAAAGGTATTTTGCAGGCCTCAATCAGTATTTTGTAGAAGCCGGTATATCGAACCCCGTAATCGGAATTTGCTGGAAGCAGGTATATCGCAGGACTCAATCAGTATAGTATTTGGTGGAAGCAGTTATATCAATCCCCTTAATCAGTATTTTGAGAAAGCAGGTATCTCGGAAGCCTCAATCAATATTTTGTGGAAGCAGGTATATCAATCCCCATTAATCAGTATTTTGTGGAAGGAGCTATATCGAAGGTCTTAGTCAATGTTTGGTGGAAGCAGGTATATCAATCCCCTTAATCATTATTTTTTGGAAGCAGGAATATAGCACCCCTCAATCGGTATTTTATAAAAGCAGGTATATCGCAGGCCTCAATCAATATTTGGTGGAAAGGGATATATCGCACCCTTCAATCACTATTTTGTGGAAGGAGGTATATTGCAGGTATCAATCAATATTTAGTGGAAGCAGGTATATCGCACCCCTCAATTAGTATTTTGTAGAAGCAGGTATATCGCACCCCTCAATCAGTATTTTGTGGAAGCAGGTATATAGAACTCCTTATTCAATATTTGGTGGAAGCAGGCATATCGCACCCCACAATTAGAATTTTGTGAAAGCAGGATTATTGCAGACCTGAATTAATATTTGGTGGAAACAGGTATATCAATCCCCTTAATCAGTATTTTGTGGAAGCAGTTATATTGCAGAGCTCAATTAATATTTGGTGGAAGATGTATATCAATCCCCTTAATCAGTATTTTATGGAAGCAGGTATATCGCAGGGCACAATCATTATTTTGAGGAAGCAGGTATATAGAACCCCTTAATCAATATTTGGTGGAAACAGGTCGTTTGCACACCTCAATCAGTCTTTTGTGGAAGCATGTATATAGAACTCCTTAATCAATATTTGGTGGAAGCAGGTATATAACACCCCTCAATCAGTATTTTGTGGAAGCAGGTGCAGTATATCGTAGGCCTCAATCAATATTCGGTGGAAGCAAGTATATTGCGCATCTTAATCAATATTTTGTGGAAGCAGGTATATCGCAGACCTCAATCAATATTTGGTAAAAGCAGGTATATTAATCCCCTTAATCAGTATTTTGTGGAAGAAGGTATATCTAAGGCCTCAATCAGTCTTTTGTGGAAGCAGTTATATGTAATCCCTCAATCAGTATTTTGTTGAAGCAGGTATATCTCAGGCCTCAATCAGTCTTTTGTGGAAGCAGGTATATCGCACCCTGCAATCAGTATTTTGTGAAAGCAGGTAAATAGAACCCCTTAATCAATATTTGATGGAAGCTGGCATATCACGCCCATCAATCAGTATTTTGTGGAAGCAGGAATATAGGCAGGCCTCAATCAATAATTGGTGGAAGTAGGTATATCAATCCCCGTAATCAGTATTTTGTGGAAGCAGGAATATCGCAGGCCTTAATCAGTATTTTGAGTACGACAGTATATCAAAACCCTTAATCGGAATTTGCTGGAAACAGGTATATCGCAGGCCTCAATCAGTATTTTGTGGAAGCAGGTATATAAAACCCCTTAATCAATATTTGGTGGAAACAGCTATATCAAACCCATTAATCAGTATTTTATGGAAGCAGGTATTTCGCAGGCCTCAATTAATATTTGGTGGAAGAGGTATATCAATCCCCTTAATCAGTATTTTGTGGAAGCAGGTATTTCGCACCCCTCAATCAGTATTTTGTGGAAGCAGGTATATCAATGCCCTTAATCAGAATTTTGTGGAAGCAGGAATATATCTCAGGCCTCAATCAATATTTGGTGGAAACAACTATATCAAACCCATTAATCAGTATTTTATGGAAGCAGGTATTTCGCAGGCCTCAATCAATATTTGGTGGAAGTAGGTATATCAATCCCCGTAATCAGTATTTTGTGGAAGCAGGTATATCGCAGGCCTCAATCAGTATTTTGAGTACAACAGTATATCAAAACCCTTAATCGGAATTTGCTGGAAACAGGTATATTGCAGGCCTCAATCAGTATTTTGTGGAAGCAGGTATATAGAACCCCTTAATCAATATTTGGTGGAAGCAGACATATCGCACCCCTCAGTCATTATTTGGTGGAAGCAGGTACATAGAACCCCTTAATCAATATTTGGTGGAAGCAGGTATGACGCACCCCTCAATGAGTATCTTGTGCAAGCAGGTATATCGCAGGACTCAAACAGCATTTTGTGGATGCAGGTATATAGAACCCCTTAATCAATAATTGGTGGAAGCAGGTATATCGCACCCGTCAATTAGTATTTTTTGGAAAAAGGTATTTTGACGGCCTCAATCAGTATTTTGTAGAAGCCGGTATATCGAACCCCGTAATCGGAATTTGCTGGAAGCAGGTATATCGCAGGACTCAATCAGTATAGTATTTGGTGGAAGCTTTTATATCAATCCCCTTAATCAGTATTTTGAGAAAGCAGGTATCTCGGAAGCCTCAATCAATATTTTGTGGAAGCAGGTATATCAATCCCCTTAATCAGAATTTTTGGGAAAAACGTATATCACAGGTTTCAATCATTTTTTGGTTGAAGCAGGTATATCAATCCCCATGATCAGTATTTTGTGGAAGGAGGTATATCGAAGTTCTTAGTCAATGTTTGGTGGAAGCAGGTATATCAATCCCCTTAACCACTTCAGCCCCCCTAGCTTAAACACCCTTAATGACCAGGCCACTTTTTACAATTCTGCACTACACTACTTTCACCGTTTATTGCTCCGTCATGCAACTTACCACCCAAATGAATTTTACCTCCTTTTCTTCTCACTAATAGAGCTTTCATTTGGTGGTATTTCATTGCTGCTGACATTTTTACTTTTTTTGCTATTAATCAAAAATGACCGAAATTTTTACAAAAAAAATGACATTTTTCACTTTCTGTTGTAATTTTATTTTTAAAAAACTACATTTCTATATAAATTTTTTGCAAAATTTATTGTTCTACATGTCTTTGATAAAAAAAAAATCCAATAAGTGTATATTTATTGGTTTGGGTAAAAGTTATAGCGTTTACAAACTATTGTGCAAAAAAGTGAATTTCGGCATTTTGAAGCAGCTCTGACTTTCTGAGCACCTGTCATGTTTCTTCAGGTGCTAGAATGCCAGGAAAGTATAAATACCCCCCCAAATGACACCATTTTAGAAAGAAGACACCCCAAAGTATTTGCGGAGGGGCATGGTGAGTTCATGTATGATTTCATTTTTTTTCACAAGTTAGCGGAAAATTACACTTTCTGAGGAAAAAAATAAAAATAATAAAGTTTCCATTTCTGCTAACTTCTGGCAAAAAAAATAAAAAATCTCCCACGGACTCACTATGCCCTCAGTGAATACCTTGGGGTGTCTACTTTCCGAAATGGGGTCATTTGTGGGGTGTGTTTACTGTTCTGGCATTTTGGGCGGGGCTAAATTGTGAGCAGCCATGTAAAGCTAAAGGTACTCGTTGGAATTTGGGCTCTTTGCACTCAGGCTGCAAAAAAGTGGCACACGTGTGGTATCGCCGTACTCAGGAGAAGTAGGGCAATGTGTTTTGGGGTGTATTTTTACATATACCCATGTTGGGTGAGAGAAATATCTCTGTAAACTGACAACCTTGTATAAAAAAATTTAAAAAGTTGTCATTTACAGAGATATTTCTCACACCCAGCATGGGTATATGTAAAAATACACCCCAAAACACATTGCCCTACTTCTCCTGAGTATGGCGATACCACATGTGTGACACTTTTTTGCAGCCAAGATGCGCAAAGGGGTCCAAATTCCAATGAGTACCTTTAGGATTTCACAGGGCATTTTTACACATTTGGATTCCAGACTTCTTCTCACGATTTAGGGGCCCCTAAAATGCCAGGGCAGTATAAATACCCCACAAGTGACCCCATTTTAGAAAGAAGACACCCCAAGGTATTCCGTGAGGGGTATGGCGAGTTCATGTAAAATTTTATTTTTTGTCACAAGTTAGTGAAATATGAGACTTTGTAAAGAAAAAAAAAAAAATATATATCAATTTCCGCTAACTTGTGCCAAAAAAAAAAAAATTCTGTGAACTTGCCATGCCCCTCACGGAATACCTTGGGGTGTCTCCTTTCCAAAATGGGGTCACATGTGGGGTATTTATACTGCCCTGGCATTTTAGGGGCCCTAAAGCGTAAGAATCCAAAATGCTTAAAAATGCCCTGTGAAATCCAAATGGTACTCATCGGTTTTAGGGCCCCTTTGCGCATCTTGGCTGCAAAAACGTGGCACACATGTGGTATCGCCGTACTCAGGAGAAGTAGGGCAATGTGTTTTGGGGTGTATTTTTACATATACCCATGCTGGGTGTGAGAAATATCTCTGTGAATGACAACTTTTTAAATATTTTTATACAAAGTTGTCATTTACAGAGATATTTCTCTCACCCAGCATGGGTATATGTAAAATTACACCCCAAAAAACATTTCCCTACTTCTCCTGAGTACGGGGATACCACATGTGTGACACTTTTTTGCAGCCAAGATGTGCAAAGGGGCCCTAAAACCAATGAGTACCTTTTAGGAGGGCATTTTTACGCATTTTTCTTCTGACGCTTTAGGGCCCCTAAAATGCCAGGGCAGTATAAATACCCCACATGTGACCCCATTTTGAAAAGAAGACACCCCAAGGTATTCCGTGAGGGGCATGGCGAGTTCATAGAAGATTTTGTATTTGGCACAAGTTAGCGGAAATTGATTTTTTTATTGTTTTTTCTCACAAAGTCTCCCTTTCTGCTAACTTTTGACAAAAAGTTAAATTTTTCATGGATGCCCTATGCCCCTCAACGAATACCTTGGGGTGTCTTCTTTCCAAAATGGGGTCATTTGTGGGGTGTTTGTACTGTTCTGGCATTTTGGGGGGGCTAAATTGTGAGCAATTCTGTAAAACCTAAAGGTACTCGTTGGAATTTGGGCCCCTTTGCGCACCCCAGGGTGCAAAAAAGTGTCACTCATGTGGTATCGCCGTACTCAGGAGAAGTAGGGCAATGTGTTTTGGGGTGTATTTTTACATATACCCATGCTGGGTGAGAGAAATATCTCTGTAAATTGACAACTTTGAATAAAAAAATGTAAAAAGTTGTCGTTTACAGTGATATTTCTCACACACAGTATGGGTATATGTAAAAATACACCCCAAAACACATTGCCCTACTTCTCCTGAGTACGGCGATACCACATGAGTGACACTTTTTTGCAGCCAAGATGCGCAAAGGGGCCCTAAAACCAATGAGTACCTTTAGGATTTCACAGGCCATTTTTACGCATTTGGATTCTCACGCTTTAGGGCCCCTAAAATGCCAGGACAGTATAAAAACCCCACA
Organism: Bufotes viridis; assembly: GCA_033119425.1. Classification (NCBI taxonomy): domain Eukaryota; kingdom Metazoa; phylum Chordata; class Amphibia; order Anura; family Bufonidae; genus Bufotes; species Bufotes viridis. The sequence goes on along the minus strand of CM065590.1, from coordinate 544,328,005 downwards.
AGTGATCCCATTGTGGAAAGAAGACACCCCAAGGTATTCTGTGAGGGGTATGGCGAGTTCACAGAAAAAAAAAAATTGGCACAAGTTAGCGGAAACTGATTTTTTATTTTTTTTTTACAGTCTCATATTCCACTAACTTGTGACAAAAAATAAAATTTTACATGAACTCACCATACCCCTCACGGAATACCTTGGGGTGTCTTCTTTCTAAAATGGGGTCACATGTGAGGTGTTTGTACTGCTCTGGCATTTCAGTGTCTCCGCAATCATTACACGTATGGCCAGCATTAGGAGTTTCTGCTATTCTCCTTATATTGAGTATACGGGTAATGAGATTTTTTTTCCCGTTCAGCCTCTGGGCTGAAAAAAGAAAAAAAATGAACGGCACAGATTTCCTCATTCGCATCGATCAATGTGGATGAAAAAATCTCTGCCCAAAAATGTGCAAAAAAAAAAGTAGTAAGGCCCCATTCACACGTCCGCAAAAATGTCCGCATCTATTCCGCAATTCTGCGGAATAGATGCGGACCCATTCAGTGTGAATGGGGCTGGCGGTGATGCGGAAAGCACACTATGCGCTCGCCGCATCAGCATCAGCTCCGCAAAAGATAGAGCATGTCCTATTCTTGTCTGCAATTGCGGACAAGAAAAGGCATTTTCTATATAGTTCTGGCAATGTGCGGATCCGCAAAATGCGGAAAGCACATTGCCGGTGTCCGTGTTTTGCGCAAAACACATACGGACGTCTGAATGAGCCTTACAGGGGGGTGACATGGGGTGATCAGGGGTTAATCAGGGGTTAATCAGGGGTTAATCAGTGACGGGGGTGGGGGGATGGATGGGGGGGGTCTGTGTGGTGATTGGTGCACTTATAAAAGTTTCCTTTGGTGGTCCCAAGCAAAAGGGACCACAAAAGGAACGAACAGCAAGCATATCAGACGCTGTTAACAAAACAGCGTCTGATATGCCATTTTTTTAACTTCTACAGCCTGCCAGCGCACGATCAGCGCTGGCAGGCTGTAGTTTAACTTCTTCCCGATTCGATCCTGTGAACGCGCGCACGCGCGTGCGCAGGAAATCTCGCGCCTCGCGAGATGACGCGCCCGCGCGTCAAAGAGGAACAAACCGACCGCCCGCAGGACGCAATCCTGCGTTAGGCGGTCGGTATGCGGTTAATCAGCATTTTTTGGAAGCAGGTATATAGCACCCCTCAATCGGTATTTTATAAAAGCAGGTATATCGCACGCCTCAATCAATATTTGGTGGAAAGGGATATATCGCACCCTTCAATCACTATTTTATGGAAGGAGGTATATAGCAGGTATCAATCAATATTTAGTGGAAGCAGGTATATCGCACCCCTCAATTAGTATTTTGTAGAAGCAGGTATATAGCACCCCTCAATCAGTATTTTGTGGAAGCAGGTATATAGAACTCCTTATTCAATATTTGGTGGAAGCAGGCATATCGCACCCCACAATTAGAATTTTGTGAAAGCAGGATTATTGCAGACCTGAATTATTATTTGGTGCAAACACGTATATCAATCCCCTTAATCAGTATTTTGTGGAAGCAGTTATATTGCAGAGCTCAATTAATATTTGGTGGAAGATGTATATCAATCCCCTTAGTCAGTATTTTATGGAAGCAGGTATATCGCAGGGCACAATCATTATTTTGAGGAAGCAGGTATATAGAACCCCTTAATCAATATTTGGTGGAAACAGGTCGTTTGCACACCTCAATCAGTCTTTTGTGGAAGCATGTATATAGAACTCCTTAATCAATATTTGGTGGAAGCAGGTATATAACACCCCTCAATCAGTATTTTGTGGAAGCAGGTGCAGTATATCGTAGGCCTCAATCAATATTCGGTGGAAGCAAGTATATTGCGCATCTTAATCAATATTTTGTGGAAGCAGGTATATCGCAGACCTCAATCAATATTTGGTAAAAGCAGGTATATTAATCCCCTTAATCAGTATTTTGTGGAAGAAGGTATATCTAAGGCCTCAATCAGTCTTTTGTGGAAGCAGTTATATGTAATCCCTCAATCAGTATTTTGTTGAAGCAGGTATATCTCAGGCCTCAATCAGTCTTTTGTGGAAGCAGTTATATGTAATCCCTCAATCAGTCTTTTGTGGAAGCAGGTATATCGCACCCTGCAATCAGCATTTTGTGAAAGCAGGTAAATAGAACCCCTTAATCAATATTTGATGGAAGCTGGCATATCACGCCCATCAATCAGTATTTTGTGGAAGCAGGAATATAGACAGGCCTCAATCAATATTTGGTGAAAGTAGGTATATCAATCCCCGTAATCAGTATTTTGTGGAAGCAGGTATATCGCAGGCCTCAATCAGTATTTTGAGTACGACAGTATATCAAAACCCTTAATCGGAATTTGCTGGAAACAGGTATATCGCAGGCCTCAATCAGTATTTTGTGGAAGCAGGTATATAGAACCCCTTAATCAATATTTGGTGGAAGCAGACATATCGCACCCCTCAGTCATTATTTGGTGGAAGCAGGTATATAGAACCCCTTAATCAATATTTGGTGGAAGCAGGTATGACGCACCCCTCAATGAGTATCTTGTGCAAGCAGGTATATCGCAGGACTCAAACAGAATTTTGTGGATGCAGGTATATAGAACCCCTTAATCAATAATTGGTGGAAGCAGGTATATCACACCCCTCAATCATTATGTTGTGGAAGCAGGTATATAGAACCCCTTAATCAATATTTGGTGGAAGCAGGAATATCGCACACATCAATCCATATCTTGTAGAAGCAGGTATATAGAACCCCTAATCAATATTTGTTGGAAACAGGTATATCAAACCCCTTAATTAGTATTTTGTGGAAGTAGGTATATCACGGCCCTCACTCAGTATTTTGTTGAAGCATGTATATGGAATCCCACAATTATTATTTGGTAGAAGCAGGTATATCGCATCCCTCAATCAGTATTTTTTGGAAGCTGGTATATGGAACCCCTTGATCAATATTTTTTGGAATCGGGTATTTTGGACCCTCAATGAGTATTTTGTGGAAGCAGGTATATTGCTGGCCTCACTCAATATTTGGTGGAAGCAGGTATATCAAACTCCTTAATCAGTATTTTGTGGAAGCAGGTATATCGCACCCCTCAATCAATATTTTGTGGAAGCTGGTATATCTCACCCCTTAATAATTGCTTTTGCCACAACAGTTATATCACACCACCCTGTTTATTTTGGGCAACAGGTATGTTGCAGCCCTCAATCAGTATTTTGTGGAAAAATAGTATATCACACCCCTCAAACATCTTTTTTGAGGGAAACAGGTATATCATATCTGTTGCAAATAGTTTCTCCAATAGCACTTGTCCCTCTATATACCTGCAGTATCGCAGCAGAACTGTACACAACTGCTGCACAATACAAATGCACTATATGCTTTCTATGCTAGAAAGTATATTTTATAGGTATATCACACCTATTCATAGAACACCTATACCAGTCCTTAAAAGGACTTTTGTGGCCCTACTAGCTATCGTTTGGTGTCCCTAACAGTCTTTCCCTGCTCCACAAATCAACCTCTCCCTACACTGGCAAAACACAGAATGTAAAATGGCTGCCAGATCGGGTTCTGTTATAGGGTGGGGGTGTGTCTATGCGCTGAAATGTCTCAATTGGCTGTCCTGTCCCATCGGATGGATGTGTCATGTGTCAAAGTTCAGCGCAATGCAAAAGAATATGGCGCCGGCGGACATCGCCATATGTTCGCATGTTCGCAAGGTTTGCAGCGAAGACGCAACGAAATGCAAGGCCATCACTAAAAGGCAGCCACATGATTCTGGCAAGTGATGCACCCAAACATGACGTACATACTGTGAAATAGTCACCAAAGTATCTAGGAAACATGTGGGCACAGGGCCTGGAGCACCAAAATACAGATTACAAAACACCGGGGAAACTGGAGGATGTCAAGGAATAAGATTTACATATGGCCTCAAGAGGCCTTAATGCGGAGCTGGAACTTTTTGGCTTTCTAAGTATTATGGGTGGAACTCGGAGTGATGGGGTATCGGAGTCTGGCTGTTTATCAGCACCCCGATCCCCCCTCCCTGCTTGGTCCACCCATCTACACACCCCGACCAGGATCCCTTATAATATTATCCAATGTGAATTTGAGAATTGTGTATACTTGATATATTGTATTTGTATGTATTATATGTTATTGAGGTACATTTTGAGTTTTTTAGCCTTATACACTGCTTCTATTGAAGGAAACATGGTTATCCTGGATGTACTATGTGTACAGTGTATATATTTGAAGTGGTACAGATTCCACCCCTCCACTTTTTTGATATGTGACAAATTGAACTTCTGACCTGTATGGAGATTGCACTCAATGGGTTTACAAATAACCCCACCCAGTGATGGTTTAAATAAGGTCTAAATCCTTGCAGCTGACATCACTGAGGAAGGGGCGTAAACCCCGAAACGCGTTTGATCCAAGAGATACAGCAAGGCAATAGAGGAGCGCATATGGGATTAGAACCATAACACAGGAAATTGGAGCACCACAGCAATATATGGAAGATTGCCCAAAGGACGTTCAAAATAAAGCCGGGAAGGATTGAGATCCGTCATTTAGAGGGTCAAGGACCGTGGGAATATACCGCTTTACAGGCTCAAGGACCTGTGCATCAGGAGTCACGTGAGACATCACGTGTACACTCTTACACCACGCGGGACTAATTTCTAGGTCCTCTCTTTATGTCTCAGATCAGTCATTTTAATTTCTGCCTAACCAGCAAATCTATTATACAGTCCAGTGTAAGCAAAGACCAACTTTTTACCTCCTTCAAAAATATCCCCTCGTTAGGAACCCTAAAACAGTGCCATCCCTACAATAAAATTGATAGCTCTTGCTGTCTTCTGGGGAATCTCAAACCATGCTTTAGTAAACTCCAGGCTTCTACAGAACACTGAATGGAATAGAGCAAATAGAAAGAAGATAGTTGTAGGGAGATAGACAATTGCACAGATCATTATTACTAAAGTTATTTTCCTTAACCTTTCTGTGCATGTTAAAAAAATACGATTTACTTTACTTAAATTTTGTATTTTGTAAAATCAATGCGTGTTTGCTTTGTGTTCTTTGGAAAGTTGCAGCTTCACTGCTCACAGTCATATATGGAATTAAGTGGAATGTAATCCCGGCTGTAATCCCGGCTGTAATGTAGAGCCGCTCACTCCCTGATTGGAGCATTTCGCAGGCTTCTATTACAGGAGGTAAGGCATGGCAATTTTAATGTGACAACCCACTTTCATGCTCCATAAGACTTCATGTATTAAATCCTAATCTCTTCAGTGACATTCAGAATAAAACAGCCACCTGCTAAGAATAGTAGGTGACATGAATCAATAATTATGCCTGCATGTACCTGCTGAGCAGTGTCCAATATGGAAAGCAATGAATATCTGAAATATGAAGTAGAAGATTAACCCTGTTGCCATTGGACTGCTCTAAACTGTAATGAGTATACATTTATTCCTAAAAGGAGAAGTGGAACTGGGATATAAATGTTCATATTTACTGTAAGCTCTGGCAATAACAGACTTTTATACACAGATGGTGGGCCCTCAGAATGATTTCCTCGGTGGGCCTTCAAGGGACATCAGTCCAATCTGAATATAGTATTTGTTAATATAATCTATGTTTTCAGGGTGCTTTTGCATTGTGTTGTACTTTTGTATATTCAGCCATGGTGATGCATGGATTCACTTCATTTTACAGGTGTTAGGTCTGCAGTTCATGCTGCCGCCCTACTACTGTTCTATCCGCCAGTGTACTCTTTATGCTGCCTCAATGCTCCTGCTTGATGCTCCCTTATGGGACACATGCACTCACCTATGACCTCTTAAAGGATAAGTGTGCATGCCCCAAAATCCTTCCTCAAGCAATGGCTGAAGGTCCCTGGATATTTAAGGCACTTTCTCAAGGTAGAGGGTGCTGAGCTTTAAGTTCCCTGGTGACTAACAAAGTTGTTTGATAGCCTAGTGCTGCTGTGATTTGCCTGGGTTTATACTGCGTTATTTCCTGCCTATGTGCCATGCTCCACGTTCTGTTTCCATCCTGCCTGTGTGCTCCTAGTCCAAGTTCAGTTCAGTTTGTGTTTAAGTTAACCCAGTCTGTCTTTTCTGTCTGTGCTCCAGTCAAGTTCCCAGCCTGCCAGCTTTGTGTGTGCCTCACCACTACCCTGTTCATAATTCTTTTCTGTGTCTATGTTAACTGTGCACTGCCTTGATCTCTTAAACCAGCATTCAAGCCTTGGTGTTTGTTCAGACTGTACCTGTTGTTTTTTCTGCATTTTTCAAGCGTTTTCTTTATCCAGAGCTCTTGGTTCTTGCATCAGAGTCCCTGACCTCAGTGGATCAACTACCAACTGCATCCGGACTATCCTAGGAGGAAACTGTCTGGTTGTTAATCCGCAACGAAGTCTAGATCCCTGTATAGGGGTTAAAGTGTGCATAAGGGGGAAAATCCAGAATAACACCCTTAGGGTCAGCCCTATCACTATCCAGTTGGCACAGTGGCATCACACTCGTTGAACTGTTAACAACAGCTGGCAACCGTCCTATGCACGTGTTTTTTCTTTTAGTAACATTTTATACTGTATGTGCTCTTATCTCCATTTTATCCTTTTATACACCCTACCTATAGCCTATTAATATAATGTTATTATGGGAACCACTGTCGTTTCTACACCATCCTAATTATCATCCTAATAAAGTATTTCTAATTTCCCAGCAGCCCTACAAATGTTTAATTGCACACTTACTATGGTAAGGTGTCCCGTAGCATTATATATTCATATTGATATTTATTCTGTTTTCCAATATAATCTTTAAATGTTAATCTAAATGTGCAGCTTCACTTTCAATGCATTATGCAGTTACTTAATCTACAATATATTTTTTAATATTCTGAAAATATAATTTCCTCTACTGCATTTCCTTATTATGCTTGTTTAAGAGGAAATTATATTTCATGGGGAATAAAAAGCCAAATGTTTAAGGACTCGGGGGAAATTTGCTGCAAAGTTTCAGATCCAATTAGCTCATGTTAGAACAGTTTGTCCCACATTGTCCGCCCACTTTATACCTGAGAGATATTTTTATACCTATATTAGAGGACAATACAGAGAACGAAAAGCAGTTTTCATGTGTTATGATTGATGTCTACTGGAGATGCAGCCATGGCAGATAATAAGGACGTAAAAAAAGAAAAAGGACATTTGGAAATTAGGTACTCACATGAGAATATATTTATAAAAGGAGGACAAGGTACATATTTGGCAGAATCAACCTTTATATTCTGTCAAGAGATGTTCTTATTGGGACTCATGTTCTTATTGTGAGCTCAAATCCATGCTGATATAAAGGAACCACAAATGCCTACCAAGTTCTTTAGCCCCTCCATAATCTGAGATTCATGTTAGTGGAAGCCTTCAGTCATGGACGTAACTATAGCCATAGTGGCTGCTGTGGGACCAGAGATTGAAGAAGCCCATTCAGGTGCAAGAACACTGTATTTTTTGTAGGGAATGAGTGAGTGAATTTTTTTTGCTATCTAGTACTGCTAGATGGGTTCTTGGATGCATGCTACTATTATCCATATGCTACATGTCTTATCTGGTTTCAGCAGCTTTTCTTGCCTGAGTATAGAATTGTAATATGCAGTGTGTAGTCGGTGACCATAACCCTCCCATACTTTTTTTTTTAGTATTGCCTCTTTTGTTTCTGTTTCATTTGTTGTAGAGTTCAGGTTGTAGGACTACACCATTTTTTTTATTTATTTTTTGCTATGGGCCCCAGGAATTCTAGTTAGGACCCTGCCTTCTAGTCCTATGCTACCGTACTATAATGTGATGTATCCAGGAATTTCTACAGGAATTTCTGCAGTGCATAGGAAGACTGTAAAGAAAGCTAATTGAAATGATAAGGCCAGAGTCCTGCATCTCCCCTGGCCCTGTAAATTATTAAGGAAAGGGAGGAGCTAGAAGAGGAAGCAGAAGGAGCAATGATGCACCGACTGGCTTGGACCCACCAGTGCACTTAACTGCTCACTTGCATATAAATTAAAAGTATTTTTTCTCCACAATGTGAATTACATTAAGGTGAACTAGTCCTACAAGGTCCCTTTTATTTTCAGATATGACCAGCAATAAGCATTTTACCATCATTGACTGAACATATCAGTGCACAATCTAATTATTTATTACAAAGCAAGCCGACGGATACAAGCCAATGCCCTAACAGTACTGTAACCCTACAGTATGCAACAAGAAAAATCCAGGATCCACAATGTTAAATATTCCCATACAACAAGAGCAATATTACATGAAAAGTTCCATACATAAACTGCATACAAGCTATGTAGTTAAAAAGATTCAAACTGGCTTGGAAACTAGACTTGTTCCATATTATATGGTGAAATAACATGAACGCACACAAGAGCCCTCCCAAAAAAAGTGAAAATTGGACCACTGTGGTCTGGAAGGACGATGATAGAGAATTACATATATGGTAAGTAGTTACATAGGCAATATTCGTTTTCGCGATATTTCGTGAATTCCATGAAAACACAAAAAATTCGTGAATTCTAGAATTCGCGATCTCTAGTCATTATTTTTGAGATTGCGCAAATCGGCACTAACATGCTCATTTTTTTGTGTAATACGTGCAACTTCACTTTTTTATCATAAATTACTGATTGGTGCACTAAATATTGTTGTGACATCACAGCACTGTGTCTAACAGAGACACTAATCCCTATCACAGCACAGTAATTCCTATCACCCTACCTAACACCTCACACTATCTAACCTACACTGACTATCTCCCACTAACTATCTGTATTATGTACATGAGCTAACTAACTAACTAACTAACTAACTAACTAACTATCTAATGTAATTAAATAAGGATCCAGATGAATCTGCAAAGCACAATGACACTGCTGTCTCTCTCAGAACTGCAAAGAACAGCAGAAATTGGCTGCTGGGGAGTTTATTATATAGTAAAGGGGTAGGCAACTTTCTTATTGATTGCTAGGGATGTTGCTAAGCTCTGACAAAGATATTGCAGCCTTCTCATAGGCCCACAAGCAAGAAGGGAGGTTACAGATGAAAAAAAAAAGAATACAATATTCGCAATTACGAATATATAGCACTATACTCAAGATTTTCGCAAATTCTCGAAGTGACGATATTCACAGATAAAAATTTGTGATTAGAATATTCGCAATCAACACTAATGGTAAGTAGTCTACACAGAACAAACAGAATACACATGGCACTCAACAGAGAGTCAAAGTCTTCTTTATTCAAACTTGCAGGTGCATGAAGAGGTGGACATATCGGCGACAGTCATTTCGTGCTGGTATGCAGCTTCACTGGCCTTACGAAGTGCATACTAGCATAAAACGGCCGTCACTAATATGTCCACATCTTCATGCACCTGCAAGTTAGAATAAAGAATATTTTTATCAATCTGGTGGATGCCATGTGAATGATATTTCTTCTATATGGACTATTAAGCTACTGTATAACATAGAGAACCACCTAAAAAGACTTTTGGCGTGGAGAACTTAGCATAGGTCACAGGAGTGCCTGTCACTTACGTTGGACATATAGTAAGTAGCACATATTCTGGTTTCCCTCTATGTAATGATCTATGTCAGTCAGCAGCTGGTATGCTTCTACTGTTGCTATTTGGTTTTATAATATGTTGGAATATATGACAATTCTGTATTGTATAACGAGCAAAGACAACATTTGTTGAACATTTTGGTTCATAAACCAACAACATATTTTCCATTGAGACTTTTTGTAAACAGTTGTGACACCAATTAGGATTCTGTACTAAGGAGCTCATTCAGTTTATGTGTCTTGTGCTGTTTATTACTGTACAGACTCTAGAAATTGCTTTTCACACATTAGTAAACCTGACATCACTGTGTGGATGACTTCCTATTTAGATTTCAGGAAAATTAGGGTAGTTTAAAAGCTTTATTTTAGAGTAGACAAAATAATTTACTTTTTAATCAATTTCATAATCACAATTCACAATATTTATGTGAAAATGATCCAAAAATACAGCTACTTCTGAAATACACAGTTTAGATTGCACATTGTGATCGACTGTGTTACTTAAATAGGTGTTGCCAAGTCATTAATTTATCCCCAATGCTTAGGATAGAAAACTGGCATCTGAATGGTGGTGTTCTGACCACTGGGACTCCAACCCCCCCCACCCCCCTCCCAATGAGAACGGTGGTCCTGTTCATCCAAATTAATGAAGAGAAATTATGCAGCACTACAGCTGCTCCATTAATGTCTATTGTACTGCTGGAGATATTGGAGCAGTGTCCACCTAGGACACCAGTACACCTTAATTCCCATGTCCTAATAACAAGGGTTCAGGAAGTCGAGATGTTGGGATTTGATTGGCACACTGACGTGATTCTAGTCACTGAAAGTTTCCTATTATAAAAGAGATGCCTATTGTAATGGTCCTATTATGGCATGACTTGCTACAGATGTGTTTCTGGTTTGGCTGGTTTTGGCTAATCTGCATAAGCTTTTTCCAAGGAGTTTTGCCAAAATAAATAACTCTTCATAATCCACAGCTTCTCTTCAATGATAAGCAGTACCCTCTAGGCTCTCTAAGGAATCACATACAGTCAACCATTTTTCCTGACCTGCACTGATAAAGGCCAAAAACAATGGAACAGCTGTCTAAAGATGGTGCCTGTGGTTTATGAGCTTTATTGAGTGAATTGAAGTAAAACAAATTGACTTCGATTCCAATTTTAGGAAAAATTAGATTTTAGTCCTAATTTCCTCGCGTTTCGTAGTGACGAACTGCTACAAAGTGAAAGTAAGAAGCCTGGGAATGTGATATGAACTATAATGCTGTGCAGCCAGCCAATCACTACATAGCCATCCCCTATGATGTCACAGCTCTATAAAAGCCTCATCCCACCCAATCTCTGCCATTTTACTGTGAGCTGAGTATAGGGATAGATGTGCTAAGTGCTAGGGACAGTGGTTAACAAAGCTTTTAACTGTACAATATTGGATAGAGACAGTGCAGGGACAGTCTAAAAATGGACACTTTTTATACACTGCGGGGAAAGCATAGGGAGACTGCAGGAACAGTGCAGGCTCAGTATAATCGCTGTGTGCATATTGTTCAACTTCTGCGCCTTTCATAGTTAATCTGTTCTATTATACATAGACTTACTCTGCGCCAGACTCATTGTCAACAGGTGGTCTAATGTATAGGCACATTTATCTAGTTAATCTGCTGTACTATTAATACTTAATCTGTTCTGTTATACATAGACTTACTGTGTGTCAGACTCATTGTTAACAGGAGGCGTAATATATAGGCATATTTATCTAGTTCACTTACTACACCATTAATACTTAATTTGTTCTTTTATACATAGACTGTGCATCAGATTTAGTGTGGTCTACTATATAGGCACGCTCATTTAGTACACTTACTTAAAGGGGTTGGCCACTTTCTGGTTACTGTTGACCTATAGGTTTGTTAGATGATAAGACATTTACTAACATAGCCTTTGTTGAAATTCTGCACCATTTTCTATATTTCATAAGGTATAACCCGTTGTTTGTCAAGTTTTTTGTGCTGTCCACACAAAGATCCTGTCCATAAGATTGCTTCTGATGGAGGGTTAATGTGACCAGGCAAATTACCTCCATGTGATGTCTCCTGTTTTCAAATACAATGCACCTGTCATCTGCACTTGCACTGTTTCCAGTTTAGTGGAGGTGCAGTGTGCTGGAATGCAAGATACATCACATGGAGAAGATTTGTCTGGTCATATGAACCTCCATCAACAGCCATTTTATGGACAGGCCCTTTATGTGGACAGCACAAAAGACTTAGCAAACAAGGGACCATTCCTAATGAACTATAGAAAATTGTGCAGAATTTTAACAAAGACTATATTAGCAAGTGCCATATAATCACCTAACAAATACATTGGTCACAAGTAGCCAGAAAGTGCCCAACCCCTTTAACCCTTTCTGTTATGCATAGACATACTGAGGGAGATTTATCAAACTGGTGTACAGTAGAACTGGCTTAGTTGCCCATAGCAACCTATTAGATTCCACCTTCCATTTTCCAAAGGAGCTGAGGGTGGCAGTAGTCCTGTGAGACAGCAGTAGGTTGGCAGCGTGCCGATGAGACAGCAGGGTTGAAGCAGTTGGAGATCTGGATCCAAACGTGCCCAGGGTAGACTGCCTGCTACTCAGGAGCCTACCTATTAGGAATCGACTAGCGGTGCACAGGTTCATAAAGGCAGTGGCAAACAGTGAGCATGGAGTAGTGGGGGTACAATGCCATACTCGGTAGTTTGGGATTTTTTTTATCAAGTTACTGGAGGACGTTAGTGTGGCAATATGCAGGATATGTGGGCAGAAGGTGAAGCATGGTCAAGGTGCTAATGTTGGCACCACGCCCCTGAGTCAACACATGGAATGTCACCATAAAGTGGTCTGGTAAAACGGTGGCACTAATGTTGTAGTACAGCCTGACGCAGCAACGGCTGCATCTCCCAGTGGCTCGCACACTTACTCAAGCAATAAGGGCTCCTCAACCTCAGCAAGAAGGATGCTGTCATTCCTTCCTATCATTTATTGCTCCTGATGATCCTCCTATTCCTTATCACGTGTTTGGCCAGGAATCGTCACCGAGGCAATGGCAAAGAGACAACGGTGTGCGTGCACTCATCCAACGGTACAGAAGCTGAACGTGCACCTGGTCAAGTTGCTGGTACAACAGTCCCTCCCTTTCAATATCGTGGACTCTGAACATTTCAGAGAACATATGGCTTGTGCTCAACCAAGGTGGAGAGTCCCAAGGCATCATTACTTCTCTAAAAATGCTGTACAAGCCCTACATAAGTACTGTATGTACAGCAAAAGGTGGGCCAGTCCTTAAGCCTGTTGGAGTATGGTACAGTTCATGCCAGTTCTGATGTGTGGAGCTGTAACTTTGGTCAAATTCAATATATATCCTTTACAGCCCACTGGATAAATATGGTTTCAGCCCAGGCACACCAGCAACTTAGCCAGGTGATGGCAATGCTGCCTCCGCATTGTGATCAATGGATTTCTGTACCAATTTTCTTCTCTTCCTCCTCATCCTCCACCTGGTCCTCAGCCTCCACTGGAGGCATATTTCAGAGTGGTCCTCCAGCATACTACCTATGCAAAGCAGGGTGTTGTCATGTGGTTCTGAACCTGGTTAGACTGGGCGAATGGAGTCACACTGGGAAGGAGCGGCTCCATGTCATCAACCAATAAATCATTGCCAACTGAAGATAGAAACCATGGGGAAGAACATTCTTCCAGTGGGAAGAACATTCTGTCTTCTGGCAGGTTATGCATTGCATAAGGGAGAGCTGACACATATGTCTTGCATGGTGCACGTCTTCAGTCTGGTTGTCACCTGGTTCCTGAATTCTTCCACCCAACTACACGATGTCTTGAAAATGTCAAGGAAACTGTGCATGCACTTCAGGCACTCTTACCATCAAAACACACCCTTCTCGTGGTGCAAAGACTAAATCGCTTTGACGTTAGACAGTGGCAGCTCATGCGTGACACCTGCTGTTTGCTCAGGCCCTTTGAGGAGACCACTTTGTTTGTCAGTCATTAAGACTACGGGATAAATGATATCACTTCACTCCTTTGCCTGGAGGGGATTCTAATAAATCTGACTGGCGCAGGGATGGAAGACGGGTGCCTATATCTCATGGCCACCTGAGCTCTGTGGAGGCTGAACTGGTACAGGAGGAGGACTTAAACGCCCTGAAATAGGTGGCTTATCTGCCCAAGCTACAGGAGAGGATGAGGAGGAGCTAGAGGGCGACAATGATGCAAATGACTCCAATTGACCATGGCAGTATGCAGTGGAGGTGGAGGCAGGGAGTGCCTCCCAGTCCCTTGCAGAAATGGCCAGATGCATGTTGAGTTGCTTGCATAGTGACAGCCACATTATGTTTTGATCATGATTTGGAAGCCAAAAGCAGGAGTGGGTCCAAAACACAGAAGACATGCAAATATTTCCATTTTCACTGTTTTGGAGCCATTCCTGTTTTTGCCATAAAGTGTAACTGCCTTTTTATTTTTTATACCCTAATGGTATAGTACAGCCTGCTGTATAAATGCTTTTGTGTTTTATAATTTAAAGGATAACTGTTATATTATTATTATTATTATATTTTTTTATAAAGGTGATTAGTATCACCTTAGTGGCCATCTTCAAATTTTATATTAATTCTTCCTAAACCCTTAAAATCATTCAATTTGTCCCCCATAGCGCCTATTCTCACCTTACACTAAAACTGCATTGCTAAGAGAGGTCCGTCTATCTGTTGGCTGCGCTGGAGGATGGGAGATGCATGAGCAGCATCCATTCCCGGAAGTGAGAGCTCTCTAGTGTTAAAATGCCGGTTTCAGGCTGCGATCTCCACTCTGGAGACCACAGCCTGAAATCGGGTAAATGCCCCAGTGTGCTGTTGTGCCCCCAGTGCCCAGTGCCCCCAGAGCCTTTTTATAAATAAATTCCCCCCTCCCATACCCCCACATGTGGCCATCATTGTCACTGATGATCCCCGACCCCTCCAGTCCTGCTTCTCCTCCTGCTTGTGCTGCCGCTGTAATGGCAGGGCTCAGCATCAGCATCAGCATGCCATTGCACCTGGGAGCTTGTGTTGCATGGTCTGTTGTAGGTGCGGCTTGCGGACTCAATTTTCTCCCATTGCATTGTTGGTCCTGCAGTGCAGGTGAGTGGGATTAGGGCTGTGAGCCGGATATCTGCACCTTTCAGACCCTGTTCACACACCATAGGTAGTCTAGGGGCAGGACCCCATGCCATGCTGAAAAACCTTGATGTAGTGCATGAGGGGCTCCAATATGTCCCTGGCTGGGAGATATTGGCGAATGGCTCAGCTTTTAACATCAGCTTGAGAGATTAGCCAGTGTCAGGTGCCTATCCTTGTAACATAGTAACGTAGTATATGAGACCAAAAAAAGACATTTGTCCATCCAGTTCGGTCTGTTTCCTACAAGTTGATCCAGGGGAAGGCAAAAAAGCCTGTGAGGCAGAAGCCAATTTTCCCCACTTGAAAGGGAAAAAATTCCTTCCCAACTCCAATCAGGCAATCAGAATAACTGAATCCCTGGATCAACGACCCCTCTCTAGTAGCTATAGCCTGTAATATTATTACACTCCAGAAATAAATCCAGTCCCCTCTTGAATTTCTTTATTGTACTCACCATCACCACCTCCTCAGGCAGAGACTTCCATAGTCTCACTGCTCTTACCGTGAAGAATCCTTTTCTATATTTGTGTACAAAGCTTCTTTCCTCCAGACACAGAGGATGTCCCCTCATCACAGTCCTGGGGATAAATAGATGATGGAAGAGATCTCTGTACTGACCCCTGATATATTTATACATAGTTATTAGATCTCCCCTCAGTCGTCTTTTTTCAAAAGTGAATAACCCTAATTTTGATAACCTTTCAGGGTACTGTAGTTGCCCCATTCCAGTTATTACTTTAGTTGCCCTGCTCTGAACCCTCTTCAGCTCTGCTATGTTGCTGCCTTTTCACAGGAGCCCAGAACTGTACACAGTACTCCATGTATGGTCTGACTAGTCATTTGTAAAGTGGTAGGACTTTGTTCTCATCATGGGCATCTATGCCCCTTTTGATGCGTTTTTGAAGTTTGGTATTTTTGTTCCTCCCTTTAGAAACTCTCGTTTGAAGGATAATTGGCAGGTTATTACTTTATGGTCACTATTTCCTAGGTGTCCCCCAACCTGCACATCTGTAGAGATGGCCCGAACTATTCGCCGGCGAACAATTCCCGGCGAACATAGCTTGTTCGTGTTCGCCTCTGCCTGACGAACATATGTGATGTTCATTCCGCCCCCTATACATCATCATTGAGCAAACTTTGACCCTGTACCTCACAGTCAGCAGACACATTCCAGCCAATCAGCAGCATACCCTCCCTCCCAGAACCTCCCACCTCCTGCACAGCATCCATTTTAGATTCATTCGGAATTTGCAGTCTTAGTGAGAGGAGGGAGAGTGTAATTGCTGCTGATTTAATAGGGAAATTGATAGCTAGGCTAGTGAATTCAGTGTCCACTCCAGTCCTGAAAGACTCATCTGATCTCTGCTGTAAGGACAGCGTCCTGACAGCACCCCAAAAAGCCCTTTTTAGGGCTGCAACATTAGTCTGCTTTTTTTTTTCCTTTATATGCATATTGCAGTTGCATGGCCTGCCTGTGTGTGAGGAGCTGCAGGCCCACAGACTGTAGTGTGCCCACTGCCAGTGCCCACCCCTGTCATCCCATGTGGCACAGGACTTTGCATCAAAAAAAGGCATTTAATTTTTACACTTTAATCTAAGTTTAGTTGCCTGCCAGTGTGTGTCAGGTTGACTTCCAGTGACTGTAGTGTGCCCACTGCCAGTGCCCACCCCTGTCATCCCATGTGGCACAGGACTTTGCATCAAAAAAAGGCATTTAATTTTTACACTTAAATCTAAGTTTAGTTGCCTGCCAGTGTGTGTCAGGCTGACTTCCAGGGACTGTAGTGTGCACACTGCCAGTGCCCACCACTCATACCGGCTGGCACAGGACTTTGCATAAAAAAAGGCATTTAATTTTTACACTTTAGTGTAATTTCAGCTGCTTGCCTGCTGCTAGTGTGTGTCAGGCCGACTTCCACTGACTGTAGTGTGCCCACTGCCAGTGCCCACCCCTGTCATCCCGTGTGGCACAGGACTTTGCATCAAAAAAAGGCATTTAATTTTTACACTTTAATCTAAGGTTAGTTGCCTGCCAGTGTGTGTCAGGCTGACTTCCAGTGACTGTAGTGTGCCCACTGCCAGTGCCCACCACTCATACCGGCTGGCACAGGACTTTGCATAAAAAAAGGCATTTAATTTTTACACTTTAGTGTAATTTCAGCTGCTTGCCCGCTGCTAGTGTGTGTCAGGCCGACTTCCACTGACTGTAGTGTGCCCACTGCCAGTGCCCACCCCTGTCATCCCGTGTGCCACAGGACTTTGCATCAAAAAAAGGCATTTAATTTTTACACTTTAATCTAAGGTTAGTTGCCTGCCAGTGTGTGTCAGGCTGACTTCCAGTGACTGTAGTGTGCCCACTGCCAGTGCCCACCACTCATACCGGCTGGCACAGGACTTTGCATAAAAAAGGCATTTCATTTTTACACTTTAGTGTAATTTCAGCTGCTTGCCTGCTGCTAGTGTGTGTCAGGCCGACTTCCACTGACTGTAGTGTGCCCACTGCCAGTGCCCACCCCTGTCATCCCGTGTGGCACAGGACTTTGCATCAAAAAAAGGCATTTAATTTTTACACTTTAATCTAAGGTTAGTTGCCTGCCAGTGTGTGTCAGGCTGACTTCCAGTGACTGTAGTGTGCCCACTGCCAGTGCCTTCCACTCATACTGGCTGGCAGAGGACTTTGCATCAAAATAGGCATTTAATTTTTACACTTTAATCTAAGGTTAGTTGCCTGCCAGTGTGTGTCAGGCTGACTTCCAGTGACTGTAGTGTGCCCACTGCCAGTGCCTTCCACTCATACTGGCTGGCAGAGGACTTTGCATCAAAATAGGCATTTAATTTTTACACTTTAATCTAAGGTTAGTTGCCTGCCAGTGTGTGTCAGGCTGACTTCCAGTGACTGTAGTGTGCCCACTGCCAGTGCCCACCACTCATACCGGCTGGCACAGGACTTTGCATAAAAAGGCATTTAATTTTTACACTTTAGTGTAATTTCAGCTGCTTGCCTGCTGCTAGTGTGTGTCAGGCCGACTTCCACTGACTGTAGTGTGCCCACTGCCAGTGCCCACCCCTGTCATCCCGTGTGGCACAGGACTTTGCATCAAAAAAGGCATTTAATTTTTACACTTTAATCTAAGGTTAGTTGCCTGCCAGTGTGTGTCAGGCTGACTTCCAGTGACTGTAGTGTGCCCACTGCCAGTGCCCACCACTCATACCGGCTGGCACAGGACTTTGCATAAAAAAGGCATTTCATTTTTACACTTTAGTGTAATTTCAGCTGCTTGCCTGCTGCTAGTGTGTGTCAGGCCGACTTCCACTGACTGTAGTGTGCCCACTGCCAGTGCCCACCCCTGTCATCCCGTGTGGCACAGGACTTTGCATCAAAAAAGGCATTTAATTTTACACTTTAATCTAAGGTTAGTTGCCTGCTAGTGTGTGTCAGGCTGACTTCCAGTGACTGTAGTGTGCCCACTGCCAGTGCCCACCACTGTCATCCCGTGCTGGCACAGGACTTTGCATCAAAATAGGCATTTAATTTTTACACTTTAATCTAATGTTCAGCTCTTGCCTGCTGCTAGTGTGTGTCAGGCTGACTTCCACTGACTGTAGTGTGCCCACTGCCAGTGCTCCACCACTGTCATCCCAGTGTGGCACAGGACTTTGCATCAAAAAAAGGCATTTAATTATTACACTTTAGTCTAATTTCGGTTAGCTTGCCTGCCAGTGCGTGTCAGGCTGACTTCCAGTGACTGTAGTGTGCCCACTGCCAGTGCCATACCACTCATACTGGCTGGCAGAGGACTTTGCATCGATAAATAAGGCATTTAATTTTTACACATTAGTCTAATTTCGGTTAGCTTGCCTGCCAGTGTGTGTCAGGCCGACTTCCACATGACTGTAGTGTGCCCACTGCCAGTGCCATCCACTGATACTGGCTGGCACAGGAGCTTTGCATCGATAAATAAGGCATTTCATTTTTACACTTAGTCTAATTTCAGTTAGCTTGCCTGCTGCCAGTGTGTGTCAGGCTGACTTCCACGTGACTGTAGTGTGCCCACTGCCAGTGCCCACCACTGCATACCGGGTGGCACAGGACTTGCGATAAATAAGGCATTTAATTTTTACACTTTAGTGTAATTTCAGCTGCTTGCCTGCTGCCAGTGTGTGTCAGGCCGACTTCCACTGACTGTAGTGTGCCCACTGCCAGTGCTCCACCCCTGTCATCCCGTGTGGCACAGGACTTTGCATCAAAAAAGGCATTTAATTTTTACACTTTAATCTAAGGTTAGTTGCCTGCCAGTGTGTGCAGGCTGACTTCCAGTGACTGTAGTGTGCCCACTGCCAGTGCCCACCACTCATACCGGCTGGCACAGGACTTTGCATAAAAAAGGCATTTCATTTTTACACTTTAGTGTAATTTCAGCTGCTTGCCTGCTGCTAGTGTGTGTCAGGCCGACTTCCACTGACTGTAGTGTGCCCACTGCCAGTGCCCACCCCTGTCATCCCGTGTGGCACAGGACTTTGCATCAAAAAAAGGCATTTAATTTTTACACTTTAATCTAAGGTTAGTTGCCTGCTAGTGTGTGTCAGGCTGACTTCCAGTGACTGTAGTGTGCCCACTGCCAGTGCCCACCCCTGTCATCCCGTGTGGCACAGGACTTTGCATCAAAATTGGCATTTAATTTTTACACTTTAATCTAAGGTTAGTTTCCTGCCAGTGTGTGTCAGGCTGACTTCCACTGACTGTAGTGTGCCCACTGCCAGTGCCTACCACTCATACCAGCTGGCACAGGACTTTGCATAAAAAAAGGCATTTAATTATTACACATTAGTCTAATTTCAGTTGCTTGCCTGCTGCCAGTGCGTTTCAGGCCCACTTCCACTGACTGTAGTGTGCCCACTGCCAGTGCCAACCACTGATACCGGGTGGCACAGTAGCTTGCCGATAAATAAGGCATTTCATTTTTACACATTAGTCTAATTTCAGTTGCTTGCCTCCTGCCAGTGTGTGTCAGGCCCACCTCCACAGACTGTAGTGTGCCCACTGCCAGTGCCAACCACTGATACCGGGTGGCACAGTAGCTTGCCGATAAATAAGGCATTTCATTTTTACACATTAGTCTAATTTCAGTTGCTTGCCTGCTGCCAGTGTGTGTCAGGCCCACCTCCACAGACTGTAGTGTGCCCACTGCCAGTGCCAACCACTGATACCGGGTGGCACAGTAGCTTGACGATAAATAAGGCATTTCATTTTTACACATTAGTCTAATTTCAGTTGCTTGCCTGCTGCCAGTGTGTGTCAGGCCCACTTCCACAGACTGTAGTGTGCCCACTGCCAGTGCCCACCACTGATACAGGGTGGCACAGTACCTCTTATCGAAAAAAATGACAGGCAGAGGCAGGCCACCCCGCAGGGGCCGTCGTGGTCGTGGTGCTGTGATTTCCACTGTCCCTGGAATAATGCCTAGTGTTCAGAGGCCATGTACCCTGAACCCGAAAAATTCTGAGGACGTAGTTGACTGGCTTAGACAGGACACCCAATCTTCAACAGCTTCCGCTAAGAACCTTGGCGCACCATCTTCCTCCAGCTCAGCTTTGGTCACCTGCTCTCAAGTTACCACGCACCCGCCCGCCGCTGATAGGAATAGTACTAGTTAAGACACCACTCATATAGGGTGTCACAGCACATTGCTCTGTGCACGCGCAGTGCCCCAATTTGGGAGTATGAGGACCGACCAAGCTGCTTTTTCCATCTCCCGGTTCCTGAAATCAATTCAGTTTGGTGTATGAGAGTTTGGTCTGTCATTGTGAAGGCAGTCGAAGGTACCAGGCCTAAATTTTTTTTCACAAAAGGCAATCCCTGATATGGGATGTAACAGGGATTAAACTGATGAGAATAGTACTACAGAAAATACCACTCATATCGAGTGTGACAGTAAATTGCACGGCGCAGACGCAGTCACCGTGGATTAAAACAGAGTGGAGGGAGCCAGCGTTTTTAACCATCTCCCCGTTCGAAAAATCTATTCAATAAATGGCCCCCAGATTGGGGACGTTAGAGGATTAAACTGATGAGAATAGTACTACAGAAAATACCACTCATATCGGGTGTGACAGTAAATTGCACGGCGCAGGCGCAGTGACCGTGGATTAAAACAGAGTGGAGGAGCCAGCGTTTTTTAACCATCTCCCGTTCGAAAAATCTATTCAATAAATGGCCCCCAGATTGGGGACGTTAGAGGATTAAACTGATGAGAATAGTACTACAGAAAATACCACTCATATCGGGTGTGAGAGTAAATTGCACGGCGCAGAAGCAGTGACCGTGGATTAAAACAAAGGGGAGGGAGCCAGCGTTTTTAACCATCTCCCGTTCGAAAAATCAATTCAATTGACCTTTCGGGGACCCTTGGTGTTATGCGTGGCTGGGTGGAGGAAGAAACCTTCAATGACATCACCGGGACGTGGCTAGCTTGGTATCCAACCTTGTGCAAATGGGGAGTTTGCGGTTGTGCAAATGGACTGTTTGCGGTGCATTAAAGAGGAGTTTGGTATGTCAATGTCTGAGAATCGGGCGTAACCTTTACACTACCTGATCGATACAACATCATACCTGATCGTATACACACACTGGATGTTTTAAAGCATGTTATTCCAAACAATTTAGGAATGTTACGTGATTTATGCCCTTTATGGATTAAAACCCGACTCTGCGTCCACTACGTAATTTTCCATGGGAGTTTTGCCATGGATCTGCCTCCGGCATGCCACAGTCCAGGTGTTAGTCCCCTTGAAACAACTTTTCCATCACTATTGTGGCCAGAAAGAGTCCCTTTGGTTTTTAAAATTCGCCTGTCTATTGAAGTCTATGGCGGTTCGCCCGGTTCGCCTGTTCGCGAACATTTGCGGAAGTTCGCGTTCGCTGTTCGCGAACTGAAAATTTTATGTTCGCGACATCACTACACATCTGTTGTTCTATTAGGTCTATTGGTTAATACTAAGTCCAGTATGGCCTTCCCTCTAATAGGGTCCTGAACCAGTTGGGAAAGGAAATTGTCTTTGGCTATTGCCAAGAACCTGTTACCTTTTTGGGATGTACAGCTTTCAGTTTCCCAGTCTATATCTGGGTAGTTGAAGTCCCCATAATAACGACTTCATTATGATTTGCCGCCTCGTCTATCTCATTTAGTAATAGACTTTCTGTGGACTCTGGTATATTAGGTGGTTTATAATAAACTCCTATTAGTAATTTATTATTGTTTTTGCCTCCATGTATTTCTACCCACAGTGACTCCACATGTTTATGTCCCTCACAGATGTCTTCTCGAATTGTAGGCTTTAGACAGGACTTCACATAAAGGCAGACCCCTCCCCCACTGAGGAGATCCTGTGCCCTGAAAAGGCAGTGGGGTGGCAAAAGGGAGAGGTTGGGCCACACCCAACAGACTCGCAACTATTTCCCGGAGCACCCCCTTGCGGAAATCTCCCTTGCCAAGAGGTAGTTGTTCCACAGTCTGGCGTTTTTTTGATGAAAGTAAGGACGATAAAAGAATTGCCATGTGCTGTACCAAAATGAGCAGGGGCGTGAACACTACTAACCTCACCATCACCAGCATGATCCGCCACATGGCATCAAAGCACCATAATAGGTGGGTCGAACGCCTGGGTCCGCAATCAGTGTCTGCGGGTCACACCACTGCCTCCTCTTCCCCTGTGTTACGTGCTGGCCAATCCCCTGTACAAGATGCAGGCCCAGATGCCTCCTGCCCTGCACCTGGAGTTTTGCAAGCACCATCAGCTAGCACATCCACTTCTGTTTCCTATCGCAGCGTACATATGTCCATACTCCAGGCCTTAGAACGGAAGCACAAATACCCAGCCACCCATCCACAGTGCAGAGCACTAAATGCTCACCTTTCCAAATTGCTGGCCCTGGAAATGTTGCCATTTAGGCTTGTGGACACTGAGGCTTTCCACCGCTTGATAGCGGTGGCCGTCCCTCGTTACTCAGTCCCCAGTACTTTGCCTGGTGTGCCGTCCCCGTCTTCCACCAGTATGTGTCCCGTAACATCACCTGTGCCGTGACCAACGCAGCCATTGGGAAGGTGCACTTAGCAACTGACACATGGACAAGTGCTTGTGGCCAAGGACACTACATTTCCCTGGCGGCACACTAGGTGAACGTTGTGGAGGCAGGGAGTAAGGCATACAATGGGATGGCACAGGTGCTACCGACGCCAAGGATTGCGGGCCCTACTTCCGTCAGGATTTCCGCCACCACCTACATTAGTAGCTCCTCCTCCACCTCCTGCTCCACTTCCACCTCTGAACTCTCATCTTGCAGCACCAGTCAGCCATCAGTCAGTAGCTGAAAGCAGTGTAGAACTGCAGTGGGGAAGCAGCAACAGGCCATGCTGAAACTTATTTGCTTAGGTGACAAACAGCACGCCACCGCAGAGCTGTGGCAGGGTATAAGGGACCAGTCATGGTTGTGTCTGAAAATGACCGTAACAAGCTCACACACATACCATGCCTAGCCCACGTGTTAAACTTAGTGGTTCAGCGGTTTATCAAAACCCCAAATTCCAATTTGCCTGAGCTACTGGTAAAGGCGCGCCGCCTGTGTGCCCATTTCTGAAAGTCACCTACAGCTGCCGCCGGTCTGGCAACACTGCAGAAGCGCTTGCAATTTTCAGCTCACCAACTGTTTTGCGATGTGAGCACGTGCTGGAACTCGACCTTCCACATGTTGGCCAGGCTTTGTGAGCAACAGAGGGAAGTAGTGGAATACCAGCTGCAACATGGTTGTCGCCTTTCCAGTCAGTTTCCGCTCTTCATAAGCGACGAGTGGGCATGGATGTCTCACCTCTGTGAGCTTTTACAGAACTTTGAGAAAGAAATACTGACGGTGAGCTGCGATGCCGCTATTATCAGCATAACCATCCCACTTCTGTGTCTACTGAAACGCTCACTGCTCACAATGAAGGCGGACGCTTTGCATGTGGCAGAGGTGGAACTGGGGGAAGACAGTACACAGGATGATAGCCAGACCACCCTAATTTTGTCTACTCAGCGCGAATTGGATGATAATGAGGAGGAGGAGCAGGAGGTGGTTGCCTCCGATACAGAGGGTAGTACCCATAGCAGGTTTATTCCATCTGTTCAGCGTGGATGGGCAGAAGAGGAGGAAGAGGATGAGGAAATTGAGAGTCATACTCCTGATGAGGACAGCAAAAAACTTGTCTGTTGGGACTCTGGCACACATGGCTGACTTTGTTATGCTGCCTTTCCTGTGAACCATGCATTATACGAATTTTCGCCAACACTGATAACTGGTTGTTTACCCTTTTTGACGCCTGCTACAAAAAGAACTTCTCATCTCTAATTTCTGTGGTGAAGCAGATTAGCAAATGGTGCAGAAAGTTATTGTGGAAACATTGCTCTAAAAATTTCCAGCAGGTAACGCTGGCGGCAGAGTACGTAGTTCCTTGGGCAACTGAGGATGGGAGACAAGGGGAAAACACAGCAGTTCCAGCAGAGGCAGGGCAACACTCTCCGAGGCCTGGGACAGTTTCACGACACTCCGCTAGCACCATCACCCTGATGTGTGGCCTACTGTCACAAGGAGGGAAACCTTTTGGAAGATGGTGAAGCAGACCATGTCTTCGTTCTCAATGATCCCTCTGTGCCTTACAGCTATTGGGTGTCCAAGCTGGACACATGGCACAAACTGGCGCTCTACACCTTGGAGGTGCTGGCCTGCCCTGCTGCCAGCGTTTTGTCACAGCGGGTATTTAGTGCTGCTGGTGGTATTATAACTGATAAGCACATCTGTCTGTCAACTGAAAATGCTGACCGGTTGACTCTTATAAAAATGAACAAGGCCTGGATTGCCCCTGACTTCTCTACTCCACCAGAGGAAAGCGGCTGAACATAAAGGCACTTTAAATGTGGCTTTTATGGTTTATTGAATACACTATTTTCCCATGCACCCCTTCCACTACAAAAAAGGGTAAATGGTTCAATCTTCCTTTTTCCTCCTCCTTCTCCCTCATCATGTCAACATGCTTAGGCTGCCCTTGCTCCTAATGTTTTAGAGGGTCAGCTCAGCAGCAGGCCCTCAACCATAATTTTTTAGATGGTCAGCTCAGCAGCAGGCACTCACTCCTAATGTTTTAGAAAGTTAGCTCAGCAGCAGACCCTCACCCCTAATGTTTTAGATGGTCCGTTCAGCAGCAGGCACTCGCCCCTAATGTTTTAGAGAGTCAGCTCAGCAGCAGACCCTCACCCCTAATGTTTCAGATGGTCAGCCCTGCAGCAGGCTCTCGCCTCAAATGTTTTAGATGGTCAGATCAGCAGCAAGCACTCGTCCCTAATGTTTTAGAGAGTCAGCTCAGCAGCAGACTCTCACCCCTAATGTTTTAGAGAGTCATCTAAGCAGCAGACCCTCACCCTTAATGTTTTAGATGGTCAGCTCAGCAGTAGACCCTCACCCCTAATGTTTTAGATGGTCAGATCAGCAGCAGACACTCACCACTAATGTCTTAGAGAGTCAGCTAAGCAGCAGACCCTCACTCGCAATGCTTTAGATGGTCAGCTCAGCAGCAGGACCTAGCCCCTAATGTTTTAGATGGTCAGATAAGCAGCAGGCACTTGCCCCTAATGTTTTAGAGAGTCAGCTCAGCAGAATACCCTCACTCCTAATGTTATAAATGGTCAGCTCAGCAGCAGACCCACACCCCTAATGTGTTAGATAGTCAGCTCAGCAGCAAGAACTCGCCCCTAACGTTTTAGAGAGTCGGCTCTGCAGCAGACCCTCACCCCTAATGTTTTAGATGGTCAGTTCAGCAGCAGGCCCTAACCACTAATGTTTTAGATGGTCAGCTCAGCAGCAGACCCTTACCCCTAATGTTTTAGATAGTCAGCTCAGCAGCAGACCCTCACCTCTTATGTTTTAGATGGTCAGCTCAGCAGCAGGTCCCCGCCCCTAATGTTTTACAGGGTCATCAACAGGCCATTGCTCCTAATGTTGTTGAGGTACACAGAAAAAAAGAGAGGAGGTCAGTTAGCACGTCCCTGTATGCAGGTGTGCATAGCCATGGCAAAATATACATACAAACACAGAAATGCAACATTTCTGTGTTTGTATGTGTATTTTGCCATGGTTACGTGCACCTGCATACAGGGACTTGCTGACTGACCCCCCTTTCTTTCTGTGTAGCATACACTGGAGGTGTGGCAACCTCCATTTAGTCGTGCACACCTGACTAGTTTGTCTGCCCTAGAGGCTGGTTTTAATCAGAGTAAGTATAAAACTTAATTTGCACTCATAGTACCTACTAGTTGCCATTTGGCTCCAGGAGGAGTACATAGTGGGCTCAGCATGCATGTTGGTACCTGCATCCCTAGATTTAATGGAGGCTGTTATGGAACTAAAAAGGTTAAAAAGCATGGTTGATCAAGCATGCATGCTGGGCCTGCACTCCCTGGATTTTATATGGCTTTCATGGCCCACAACAGGTAGGATTAAGCGTTAGGACCACTCATAGAGGCGGCCTTGGCGCAGCGAGTGGCTTATTACTTTTTGATCAAAATGTACACCGACGCCTCTGTTAACTTCTAGTATAGAGGTAGGGCAGAGTGCTGGTTGCAGAGTGCTGTTGCATTTCTGTGTTTGTATGTAATGTTTTTGAGGGTCACCAGCAGGTAGAGATGAGCGAACACCTGGAAGTTCGGGAAGTTCGGCCGAACTTCCCGAAAATGTTCGGCCGAACTTCCCGAAAATGTTCGGGTTCGGGATCCGAACTCGACCCGAACTTTATCCCAAACCCGAAACCCATTGAAGTCAATGGGGACCCGAACTTTTAGGCACTAAAGAGGCTGTAAAATAGTCCAGGAACGGGCTACAGGGATGCCAAAGGCAGCAAAATGTAGGTAAATCCCCTGCAAACAAATGTGGATAGGGAAATTAATTAAAATAAAATAAAATAAATACAATTTAACATCAATTACATTTTATCATTAATATCAATTGAAGAGAGGTCCCACAGCAAGGAATCATGCATCATATCACCCACCACTCGAGAAGGCCACTTTCAGTTATTTCGGCCCCAGCACCCAGACAGAGGAGAGAGGTCCCACAGCAAGGAATTATGCATCATATAACCCACCACTGGAGAAGGCCACTTTCAGTTATTTCGGACCCAGCACCCAGACAGAGGAGAGAGGTCCCACAGCAAGGAATCATGCGTCATTTCACCCACCACTGGAGAAGGCCACTTTCAGTTATTTCGGCCCAGCACCCAGACAGAGGAGAGAGGTCCCACAGCAAGGAATCATGCGTCATATCACCCACTACTGGAGAAGGCCACTTTCAGTTATTTCGGCCCAGCACCCAGACAGAGGAGAGAGGTCCCACAGCAAGGAATCATGCGTCATATCACCCACCACCGGAGAAGGCCACTTTCAGTTATTTCGGCCCCAGCACCCAGACCGAGGATACAGGTCCCACAGCAAGGAATCATGCGTCATATCACCCACCACCGGAGAAGGACACTTTCAGTTATTTCGGCCCCAGCACCCAGACAGCGGAGAGAGGTCCCACAGCAAGGAATCATGCGTCATATCACCCACCACTGGAGAAGGCCACTTTCAGTTATTTCGGACCCAGCACCCAGACAGAGGAGAGAGGTCCCACAGCAAGGAATCATGCGTCATATCACCCACCACCGGAGAAGGCCACCTTCAGTTATTTCGGCCCCACCACCCAGACAGAGGAGAGGTTTATTCAACTTTGGGTTGCACCGCAAAATCATGGTAAAGTTACAAAAATGAGGATTCAATGAAGAAGTGCCCCAGAGTACAAGAATACATGGTTGAGGGGGAGGCAGTTATAAATGTCTATTCTGCACAAGGGAGGCACAGGTCCTGTGGGATCCATGCCTGGTTCATTTTTATGAACGTCAGCTTGTCCACATTGGCTGTGGACAGGCGGCTACGTTTGTCAGTAATGACGCCCCCTGCCGTGCTGAATACACGTTCAGACAAAACGCTGGCCGCCGGGCAGGCCAGCACCTCCAAGGCATAAAATGCTAACTCTGGCCACGTGGACAATTTGGAGATCCAGAAGTTGAATGGGGCCGAACCATCAGTCAGTATGTGGAGGGGTGTGCAGACGTACTGTTCAACCATGTTAGTAAAATGCTGCCTCCTGCTAACATATTCCGTATCAGGTGGTGGTGCAGTTAGCTGTGGCGTGGAGACAAAACTTTTCCACATTTCTGCCATGCTAACCCTGCCCTCAGAGGAGCTGGCCGTGACACAGCTGCGTTGGCGATCTCTTGCTCCTCCTCTGCCTTCGCCTTGGGCTTCCACCTGTTCCCCTGTGACATTTGGGAATGCTTTCAGGAGCGCATCGACCAGTGTGCGCTTGTACTCGCGCATCTTCCTATCACGCTCCAGTGCAGGAAGTAAGGTGGGCACATTGTCTTTTTACCGGGGATCGAGCAGGGTGGCAACCCAGTAGTCCGCACACGTTAAAATGTGGGCAACTCTGCTGTCGTTGCGCAGGCACTGCAGCATGTAGTCGCTCATGTGTGCCAGGCTCCCCAGAGGTAAGGACAAGCTGTCCTCTGTGGGAGGCGTATCGTCATCGTCCTCCGTATCCCCCCAGCCACGCACCTGTGATGGGCCTGAGCTGTGTCGGGTGCCACCCCGCTGTGAAGCTGCTTCATCCTCATCCTCCTCCACCTCCTCCTCATCCTCCTCATCCTCCAGTAGTGGGCCCTTGCTGGCCACATTTGTACCTGGCCTCTGCTGTTGCAAAAAACCTCCCTCTGAGCCACTTCTAACAGACTGGCCTGAAAGTGCTAAAAATGACCCCTCATCCTTCTCCTCCTCCTCCTCCTGGGCCACCTCCTTTTCCATCATCGCCCTAGGCGTTTTCTCAAGGAGACATAGAAGTGGTATTGTAACGCTGATAACAGTGTCATCTCCACTGGCCATGTTGGTGCAGTACTCGAAAAAGCGCAACAGGGCACACAGGTCTCGCATGGAGGCCCAATCATTGGTGGTGAAGTGGTGCTGTTCCGCAGTGCGACTGACGCGTGCATGCTGCAGCTGAAACTCCACTATGGCCTGCTGCTGCTCGCACAGTCTCTTCAGCATGTGCAAGGTGGAGTTCCACCTGGTGGGCACGTCGCATATGAGGCGGTGAGCGGGAAGGCCGAAGTTACGCTGTAGCGCAGACAGGCGAGCAGCGGCAGGATGTGAACGCTGGAAGCGTGCACAGACGGCCCTCACTTTATGCAGCGGCTCTGACATGTCGGGTAGTTGTGAATGAACTTCTGCACCACCAAATTCAGCACATGCGCCAGGCAAGGGATGTGCGTCAAACCGGCTAGTCCCAGAGCTGCGACGAGATTTCGCCCATTATTGCACACCACCAGGCCGGGCTTGAGGCCCACTGGCAGAAACCACTCGTCGGTCTGTTGTTCAATACCCGGCCACAACTCCTGCGCGGTGTGGGGCCTGTCCCCCAAACATATAAGTTTCAGAATGGCCTGCTGACGTTTACCCCGGGCTGTGCTGAAGTTGGTGGTGAAGGTGTGTGGCTGACTGGATGAGCTGGTGGAAGTAGAGGAGGAGGAAGCCGAGTAGGAGGAGGAGGCAAAGAATGATGCCCTGCTATTCTTGGCAGCGGAAGGACGTGCGCCAAGGAACTCTCCGCCTGCGGCCCAGCCGCCACTACATTTCCCTGGCCGTGCTTACTGGTCCACGTATCTGTGGTTAGGTGGACCTTGCCACAGATGGCGTTGCGCAGTGCACACTTGATTTTATCGGATACTTGGTTGTGCAGGGAAGGCACGGCTGTCTTGGAGAAGTAGTGGCGGCTGGGAACAACATACTGTGGGACAGCCATGGACATCAGCTGTTTGAAGCTGTCTGTGTCCACCAGCCTGAATGACAGCATTTCAAAGGCCAGTAATTTAGAAATGCTGGCATTCAGGCCCAGGGCTCGAGGGTGCCTAGGTGGGAATTTTACGCTTTCTCTCCAAGGTTTGTGAGATGGAGAGCTGAACGCAGGTGGAGATGCTTGGTGACGCAGGTGGTGTTGTCGGTGGCACATCCTCTGTTTGGTGGGCGGCAGGTGCCAACGTTCCTCCCGAGGCGGAGGAAGAGGCCGAGGCAGCAGCAGAAGAGGGAGCAGGGGGAGCCAGAGTGAGTTCCTTGCTTTTAAGGTGTTTACTCCACTGCAGTTCATGCCTTGCATGTAGATGCCTGGTCATGCAGGTTGTGCTAAGGTTCAGAACGTTAATGCCTTGCTTCAGGCTCTGATGGCACAGCGTGCAAACCACTCGGGTCTTGTCGTCAGCACATTGTTTAAAGAAGTGCCATGCAAGGGAACTCCGTGAAGCTGCCTTTGGGGTGCTCGGTCCCTGGTGGCGGTGGCCAGTAGCAGGCGAACTCTCTTGGAGGCGGCTGTTTTGCTTTTGCCCCCTGCTCTCTCTTTTGCTATGCTGTTGGCTCGGTCTCACCACTGCCTCTTCCTCTGAACTATGAAAGTCAGTGGCACGACCTTCATTCCATGTGGGGTCTAGGACCTCATCGTCCCCTGCATCGTCTTCCACACAGTCTTCCTCCCTGACCTCCTGTTCGGTCTGCACACTGCAGAAAGACGCAGCAGTTGGCACCTGTGTTTCGTCATCATCAGAGACGTGCGGACTCCGATAAGGTGGTATTCCCATGTCCTCATCATCAGGAAACATCAGTGGTTGTGCATCAGTGCATTCTATGTCTTCCACCACTGGGGAAGGGCTAGGTGGATTCCCTTGGGAAACCCTGCCAGCAGAGTTTTCAAACAGCATAAGAGACTGCTGCATAACTTGAGGCTCAGACAGTTTCCCTGATATGCATGGGGGTGATGTGACAGACTGATAGGCTAGATACGCTTTCTGCAGAAGACTGGGTGGGAGATAATGTTGTGAACATGCCGGATCCACTGTCGGCCACCCAATTGACTAGCGCCTGTACCTGCTCAGGCCTTACCATCCTTAGAACGGCATTGGGCCCCACCAAATATCGCTGTAAATTCTGGCGGGTACTGGAACCTGAGGTAGTTGGTTCACTAGGATGTGTGGCTGTGGCAGAATGGCCACGTCCTCTCCCAGCACCAGAGGGTACACTAACACCACCATGACCGCGTCCGCGTCCCTTACTAGATGTTTTCCTCATTGTTACCGTTCACCAAGCACCACAATAAGAAAAAAAATATTTGGCCCAATGTATTGATTTCAAATTCAGGCCATTTTTTACAAGCACCTAACACTATCTGCCTATTTATTTATGTAGCGTATTACACTAATCCAGGCACAGCAGTAACCACTGATTTAGGGGAATATCTCTTTTAGGGCTAGTATTTAGGCCCTGGATGAAAGGTATCCTTTTATGGACAGATTTACAATTGGCCTGCAACAGCTCGAACACCAGATTCAGGGTATTGCTATTTTGGCAATTGAATTTAACCCCAGAACAAAATATATGTTTTGGCGGACACTATGAAACTTGGCCTGCAACAGCTGGGACACCAGATTCAGTGTATTGCTATTTTGGCAATTGAATTTCACCCCAGAACAAAAAATATGTTTTTGCGGACACTATGAATCTTGTCCTGCAACAGCTGAAACCACTGATTTATGGTATTGCTATTTTGGCAATTGAATTTCACCCCAGAACAAAATATATGTTTTGGCGGACACTATGAATCTTGGCCTGCAACAGCTGGGACACCAGATTCAGGGTATTGCTATTTTGGCAATTGAATTTCACCCCAGAACAAATTATATGTTTTGGCGGACACTATTATACTTTGCCAGCCACAGCTGAAACCACTGATTTATGGTATTGCTATTTTGGCAATTGAATTTCACCACAGAAAATAATCTATCCTTTGCCAGACAGCAGACA
This sequence comes from Bufotes viridis, assembly GCA_033119425.1. NCBI lineage: Eukaryota > Metazoa > Chordata > Amphibia > Anura > Bufonidae > Bufotes > Bufotes viridis. The sequence continues at coordinate 544,296,121 of CM065590.1, read as the reverse complement.
GTATTATTCTTGGCTAGCCAAAGCTGGAACACCAGATTCAGTGTATTGCTATGTTGGCAATTGAATTTCACCCCAGAACAAAATATATGTTTTGGCAGACACTATTATACTTTGCCAGCCACAGCTGAAACCACTGATTTATGGTATTGCTATTTTGGCAATTGAATTTCACCACAGAAAATAATCTATCCTTTGCCAGACAGCAGACAGTATTATACTTGGCTAGCCAAAGCTGGAACACCAGATTTAGGGGATTGGTATTTGGGCAATTGTATTTAACCCCTTAATAAAATATAGAAATTGACTCCCATTGACTTCCATTTGGCTCGGCTGCTCGGTAGAGCACCCGAGCATCCCGAGAAGAGATGAGCGAATTTTGTAAAAATTCGATTCGTCGGTTCACTGAATTTTTCTGGGAAAATTCGGTTCCATCTTAATTAATTTGGGGCGAATTATGTTAAAAAATTGCTATTTACTGGCTGCTGAGAGCCTTTATAGTGGTGTAGAACACTATGCCTTGCAGTAACACGCCTTGCAGTAACATGCTTTGGTAGTGAAATAATACTGTGAGTCCGTATGACATGCAGATGAAAGGCGTCGCTCTTAGAATTACTGCATACTTCTCTTATTTGGGCGGTTAAAGGGCCACAACTGACCAAATAACTCAAGTATGTACTCAGCCTTACAGATAGATGTTAGTGTAACCCTCGTTAGCTGATTCCACATAGATGTCTACAGAACCTGTTCTATTAAACACTTATACAAGTAGAGCCCCCGAACAGAGAGGAAAGTGCAGAGTGGAGAGGTTGTCAGAAGTAAGTTTGTGTTGACGTCACTGATTAATTTTCCCCATTCTCTGATCCGTCAGAACAATTACCCAGAAAAAACGAATACTCTCTGTGGAGCATACACCTTAACTCGCTTAGCATTTGCTCAATAATACATCAGTATTGCTAATAGCGAAAAAAAATAAAGCAGAGATGAACGTGAATGGAATATTTGCATGCCTTCTGTGCTTTCTACCCACTTCTGCTTTTGGCTACCAAATCATAAGCCAATTCTGACCATACAGGCCTTAAAGCTGCTACACGGATCCGTTGTGCGTCTCATTTTCCTTCCTTCTGACAAATCAGAAGAGGTGTCAAATAAATGATGATTTCAGCCAAGCCGAAAGGCAAAATAGTGGCCCAGTCATGAAGTGGGGAAGGTGGGAACAGCATCAGAAGTCCACAGAGTGGACCTATGACATAGTGGTGAGGTAAAAGCAGCGTGAGGAGACCACAGTGTGGCCCAATGACAGGGTCTTCAGGTGGCAGCAGCATTAGGAGAAGGCCACCGAGTGGCATAATGACAGAGTCTGGAGGTTGCGGCAGTATAAGGAGACCACCGAGTGGCACAATCAACGAGTCTGGAGGTGGCAGCAGAATGAGCAGACCACAGCACGGCACAATGACAGAGCCTAAGGGGGCAGCGGCATGAGTAGACCACAGAGTGGTACAATGGCATAGTGTGGAGGTGGCAGCAGCATGAGTATGCCAGAGAGTGGATCAATAACCAAGTCTGGAATGGCAGCAGCATGAGGATACCACAGAGCGGCACAATGAAAGAGAGTGTGGAGGTGGCAGTAGCATGAGTAGGCCACAGGGTGGCACAATGACAGAGTGTGGAGGTGGCAGCAGCATGAGTATGCCACAGAGTAGCACAATGAAAGAGTGTGGAGGTGGTAGCAGCAGGAGTAGGCCAGAGAGTGGCACAATGACCGAGTCTGGAAGTGGCAGCAGCATGAGGAGACCACAGAGCGTCACAATGACAGAGTGTGGAGGAGGTAGCAGCATGATTAGGCCACAGAGTGGCACAATGAAAGAGTGTGGAGGTGGCAGCAGCATGAGTAGAACTGCAAAAAACTGGGGTCAGTCAGCACATCCCAATTTGCTGTTGCACACTACCATGGCTAGAAACACAAAGCAAAAAAGGACAATGCAACAGCACTCTGCAGACACAAATAAAGTACAATAATGCCATAATCATAGAAAACATTCTGATGCTAATTTTACAATTATTTAGCAAATTAGAGATACTTGGCAAATACATTTTGTACAAAATTATTTGGGCCTGTCTGCCAAACGTCATGGCGATCTCTATCAAATGGTAACCTAACACTAAATACTACCTGTAATGTGCCATAATTGCCACCATAAAATTCAGGGAGAGCAGCATGAGTAGGCCACAGAGTGGCACAATGACCGAGTCTGGAGGTGGCAGCAGCATGAGGAGACCACAGAGCAGCACAATAACAGAGTCTGGGGGTGGCAGCAGCATGAGGAGACCACGGAGTGGCAAGGTGACATACTGTGGAGATGGCAGCAGCAGCAGCAGGAGACCACAGAGTGGCAAGGTGACATAATGTGGAGATGGCAGCAGCATCGGGTGGATACCACAGAGTGGCAAGGTGACATAGTGTGGATATGGCAGAAGCAGGAGGAGACCAGAGAGTGGCAAAGTGACATAGTTGGGAGGTGGCGGTAGCATCAGGAGACCACACAGTAGCTAGGTGACATAATGTGGAGATGGCAGTAGCAGCAGCAGCACCAGGAGGATACCACAGAGACTCAAGGTGACATAGTTTGGAAATGGCAGCAGCAGTTGCGTCGGGAGACCACAAAGTGACTCGGTAACAGAGTGGGGCGGTGGGCTGCAATACCAGTACCCGCTGATGAAGGTGGCTGAAATACGGAGCACTTGGCATCAGATCAAAGTAGTAACTGAGGCAGATAGTTTGTAGAAACCTGTCTCTTGTATGAACGTGTTGGTGTGGCATCATGGATGATCTAGTCTGATGTATTAGGAATTGGTGGTTGGAAATCCTGGCTGATCCATGCCTGATTCATCTTGACAAAGGTCAGTCTCTCCACATTTTGGGTGGACAGATGAGTTCATCTTGGGGTAACTATGGCCTCCGCTGCACTAAACACCCACTCTGATGCCACACTACTGGCTGGACAGGACAGCTTTTCCATGGCAAACTCTGCTAGTTGTGGCCACAAATCCAGTTTGGCTACCCAGTAGTCCAGTGTATCTTCAATGTGGGGTGGCAGAGTGCAGTCCAAGTATGACACCATCTGCTGGTTTAGGTCCTGCTCCAGGTCTACCTGCTGCTGCTGGTGAGTAGTTTCTTCACTATGCGGGTGAAGAAAGCTACTCATCAGCGACTGTAGACTCAGGCTGCTGTTGATGGAGCTGTCACAGCTACTGCCACCTCACCCTTTTCCAGCAGCCATGGCAGTGGAATGTGAGCGCAGAGGCCGCTCTTCCTGTTGTAGGTCAGCATGCTTCCAATACTCAGTAATTGCGGAGCAGTTCTTCCCCTGTGTGACTCCGTTCGCCAAGGCAAACCAGGTGCAGAACAGCATGACACAGCTGAGCCCTGCACATATGGTATGCTGGAGGGGCACTGTGACTTGTCCCTGCAGTGAAGGCCGAGGACACGGTGGAGGATGAGGAGGCAGAGGCGGACATTGTAGCAGGACCAACGGCATGACAACGTGGAGGTGGAAGAGGTGTGACCTGTTCAAGTTGCTGGTGTGGCTGTGCAGGAGCTACATTCACGCAGTGGGCCGTAAAGGTCATGTAATATCCCTGATCGTAGTTACAGCTCCACATGTCGCCGCTGCCGTGCACTTTGGCAGACACCGACAGGCTCAAGTACAGGCCACCTTCTGTTGTACATGTGTATGCAGAGCTGGTACTGCCTTTTTGGCAAATAAATGACAGCTTGGGATTCTCCACCTTGGCTCGGCACAAGCCATCAGTTCTCTGAAAGGTGCAGAGTCCACCACTTGGAAAGGAAGGGACTGAAGCACCAGAAACTTGGACAGGAGCACGTTCAGCTTCTATGCCGTTGGATGCATGCACACATACTGTTGTCTTTTGGCAATCGCTTTGGTGATCGATTGCTGACGGAATGACTGACGAGTAGAGTTGAGCGGACACCTGAAAGTTCGGGTTCGACGAGTTCGGCCGAAGTTCACAAAAAAGTTTGGGTTCGTAGATAAATAATTTACATATATATATATATATATATATATATATATATTATTATTTTTTTCTGTCTCCCTCTTTGTCCTGACCCCCCCTTCCACCTGCCTGAGGTGGAAGGGGTAGGTGTGGGTATTGGGTAGGGGGATAAGGGGTGGGGAAGGGTGGGCAGGGGGGAGGAGGGGAGGGGGATAAGAAGGAATAAAGGGTTAAAGGTCAGATAAACAATGTGATATTTATTGTTATTTAATTGAAAAATCAAGTATTTCCATGTAAAGGGTATTTAAGTGAGAGGGAAATGGATGCCCTACCACCCCTATTTATGTATTTGTCTTTATTACTCATATACTTATCTGGTTGATGCTTGATGTTTTTACTATGTAAGTGTAAAATGTATTGTTATTTTTATGTTTTTGTTTTGGTATTTTGTAATATGCTTTGTCAATGGGGTCCTGATTTTTGGGGCACTAAAAGGGCTCTAAAAAAGTCCTAGTAAGAGCTATAGGGCTGGAAATTGAAGCAAATGGGGGTAAGAGTGGGACAAGTACCCATCAAATAAATGTGGATAGGGAAATAACTTAAAATAACATAAAATACATAAAAATTTAAAATAAATGTTCTAAACCTGGGCACAAGTGAATGACAGTGGAACCTGCAGCAATGCCACCACATCTTTCACTATTACCAAGCATCTCCACAATATCCTATGGAAGCGTTCAGCTGTCCATCTCCCAATTAGAAAAAGAAATAGAAAGAGGAAGTACCACCCTACCCACCCGAATGCCAGGTTTAAAAATTTCTGGTCCTTTGAAATGCTGTCATTCTGTCTGGTGGAGAAGAATGGAGACTTTTAAAAAACTTACGGCGGTGACTGTCCCACAGTACGTGGTTCCCAGTCTCCACTACTTTTCCAGGCGAGCCATCCCTTCCCTGCACTACCAAGTGGCGGGCAAAATCAGGTGTTCAATGTGCAACGCCATCTGTGGCAAGGTCCACATAACCACCAATACTGGGTAAATGTAATGGTGGCTGGGCCAGAGGCGGATAGCAGTTTGGCGCAAGTCCTTCTGCCCCTGGCATTTCTATTTGCCTCCTGTTGCCTCCTACTCCTACTCCGCTTCCTCCTCCTCTACCACCTCCACATCTTTTCAGCGCAACACCTTCACCACCAACATCAGCACAGCCAGGGGGAAACGACAGCAGGCTGTTCTGAAACTCATCTGTTTGGGGGACAACCCCACACCACGCAGGATCTGTGGGCGGGCATGGAACCACAGACCGATGAGTCGTTGGCGTCACTGAGCCTCAAGCCCGGCATGGTGGTGTGTGATAATGGGCGAAATCTCGTAGCAGCTCTGGGCCTAGCAGGTCTGACACACCTCCCTTGCCTGGCGCATGTGCTGAATTTGGTGGTGCAGAAATTCCTGACCACCTGACAGTGAAAATCAATTCAGTTAATCCAGCTCTTAGATTCTGGTGGGACAAATTCCTTTTTATTGGTGCTCAAGGACCCCTGTGGCCTAAGCCGCAGATGTGACATGCAAATAATTTTATTAAATTTGTCTGTTAGATTCTAAAATCTAACGAAATCGTAACGAAAAGGAATAGTACTGCTTTACACACCACTCATATAGGGTGGCACAGTACATTGCACGGCGCACGCGCAGTGCCCCAAATTGGAAGGAAGAGGACCGACCAGCCATCTTTTTTCATCTCCCGGTTCCTAAAATCTATTCCATACACCGGCCCCTGATAGGGGACAAAACAGAGATTAAACTGCTAAGAACAGATTTTTTTAATTTAAAAAAAAGAGGACAGCCTCTGCAGAGCTGGGTATTTTTTGGCCGCATTACTGAACGCTCATGCACAATGGCTGTAGACTCATGCGTCCTTTTGCGGATGTGACAAACCTGGAGCAGGAAGGTGGCTTTGAGGAGGTGGAAGACCAACCACGGCAGGTGTCCCAGGGGGATTGTTGTTACCTTTCGGGACCCTTGGTGTTGTATGTGGCTGGGTGGAGGAAGAGACCTTCAATGACGTCAGTGAGGACAAGGAACGGGACATGGCTAGCTTGGTATCCAACCTTGTGCAAATGGGGAGTTTGCGGTTGTGCAAATGGACTGTTTGCGGTGCGTTAAACGGGGAGTTTGGTCTGTCACTGTGAAGCGGGCGTAACCCTTACACTACCTGATCGATACAACATCATACCTGATGGTATACACACACTGGATGTTTTAAAGCACTTTATTCCAAACAATTTAGGAATGTTAGGTGATTTATGCCCTTTATGGATTAAAACCCGACTGCGTCAACTACGTAATTTTCCATCTATCCACTATTGTGGCCAGAAAGAGTCCCTGTGGGTTTTAAAGTTCGCCTGCCTATTGTAGTTTATGGCGGTTCGTCGCTTCGCGATTCGCGAACATTTGCTGAAGTTCACGTTCACCATTCGCGAACTGTAAATTTTATGTTCGCGACATCTCTACCCACCAGTGTAACAGATGATTTTTTGAAATTTACCTTCCTGTCACCTATGCAGAGCAGGGGTTTGTATACGGCAAAACTGGCAAAAAAACCTGTTTTTTCAGTGTTATATGCAAAGTGCTCTGTGGCACAACAGTATAGGTTTATTCCCCCAACTACAGAAATGCAGTTTTTACCGCAAAATTTTAAAACAGTTTTTTCAGCGGTGTATGCAAACGTTATCTGTAGTTCGACAGAACGGGTTTATTCCACCAACTACAGAAATGCACTATGTCACCACAAAATTTTAAAATAGGTTTTTCAGCGGTGGATGCAAACGTGCTCTATGGTACGACAGTACGGGTTTTTTCCACCAACTTCAGAAATGAACTATATAACTGCAAAATTTTAAAATAGGCTTTTCAGCAGTGTATGTAAAGGTGATCTGTGGTACGACAGTACCATTTATTCCGCCAACTACAGAAATGCACTATGTCACCGCAAAATTTTAAAATCAGTTTTTCAGCGGTGTATGCAAACGTGATCTGTGGGACGACAGTACGGGTTTATTCCACCGACTACAGAAATGCACTATGTCACCACAAAATTATAAAACAGGTTTTTCAGCAGTCTAACATAGTAACATAGTAACATGGTATATAAGACCGAAAAAAGACATTTGTCCATCCAGTTCGGCCTGTTTCCTATAAGTTGATCCAGAGGAAGGCAAAAAACCCCTGTGAGGCAGAAGCCAATTTTCCCCACTGATCACTCCCTTGATCAACCACCCCTCTCTAGTAGCTATAACATGTAATATTATTACACTCCAGAAATACATCCAGTCCCCTCCTTTATTGTACTCACCATCACCACCTCTTCAGGCAGAGTTCCATAGTCTCACTGCTCTTACTGTGAAGAATCCTTTTCTATGTTTGTGTACAAACCTTCTTTCCTCCAGACGCAGAGGATGTCCCCTCGTCACAGTCCTGGGGATAAATAGATGATGGGAGAAATCTCTGTACTGACCCCTGATATATTTATACATAGTTATAAGATCTCCCCTCAGTCGTACCACAGAGCAAACTTGCTCTGTGGTACGACAGTACGGGTTTCTTCCCCCATAGTGCACTATGTCACCCTAAAATTATAAAATAGGTAATGTAGGTGGACTTGACCTGCCAGAAAAAAAGGAATTTTTCCTCCACTGGGCTACCAAAAAATAATTAGACCGATGTCCCTGGCAGGCCGGGAAACATGCAGGTCACATGCAGTTCCAAGGACACTGCAGTTGTTAAAATGGCTGCCGACCCCCACCTCAGTAACAGATGGATAAAAAAAATGTTTGCAGTACCACTGGGCTCAGGCTGGGTACAAATATGTAGCATAGCACTCTCAATAATTGCTGTAGTTTGAGGATTTAACACCACCGAGTTCAACTGATTTCTTCCCTAATCTCTCCCTGAGAGCACCAGCAGCAACCTGTCCCTACACTAAGAATAGTGATGTCGCGAACATAAAATTTTCAGTTCGCGAACAGCGAACGCGAACTTCTGCAATTGTTCGCGAACGGGCGAATCGGGCGAACCGCCATAGACTTCAATTGGCAGGCGAATTTTAAAACCCACAGAGACTCTTTCTGGCCACAATAATGATGTGAAAGTTGTTTCAAGGGGTCTAACACCTGGACTGTGGCATGCCGGAGGGGGATCTATGGCAAAACTCCCATGGAAAATTACGTAGTGGACGCAGAGTCAGGTTTTAATCCATAAAGGGCATAAATCAACTAAAATTCCTAAATTGTTTGGAATAACATGCTTTAAAACATCCAGTGTGTGTATACGATCAGGTATGATGTTGTATCGATCAGGTAGTGTAAGGGTTACGCCCACTTTACAGACATTGACAGACCAAACTCCCCTTTTAATGCACCGCAAACAACCGCAAACAGTTAATTTGCACAACTGCAAACTCCCCATTTGCACAAGGTTGGATACCAAGCTAGCCACGTCCCGGTGATGTCATTGAAGGTTTCTTCCTCCACCCAGCCACGTACAACACCAAGGGTCCCCAAAAGGTGAATTGAATTGATTTTTCGAACGGGGAGATGGTTAAAAAAAACTCAGGCTCCCTCCCCTTTGTTTTTATCCACGGTCACTGCGTCTGCGCCGTGCAATTTACTGTCACACCCGATATGAGTGGTATTTTCTGTAGTACTATTCTCATCAGTTTAATCCCTCTAACGTCCCCAATCTGGGGGCCATTTATTGAATAGATTTTTCGAACAGGGAGATGGTTAAAAAAATGCTGGCTCCCTCCACTCTGTTTTAAACCACGGTGACTGCGTCTGCGCCGTGCAATTTACTGTCACACCCAATATGAGTGGTATTTTCTGTAGTACTATTCTCATCAGTTTAATCCCTCTAACGTCCTCAATCTGGGGGCCATTTATTGAATAGATTTTTCGAACGGGGAGATGGTTAAAGAAACGCTGGCTCCCTCCACTCTGTTTTAAACCACGGTCACTGCGTCTGCACCGTGCAATTTACTGTCACACCCGATATGAGTGGTATTTTCTGTAGTACTATTTTTATCAGTTTAATCCCTGTTACGTCCCATATCAGGGAATGCCTTTTGTGAAAAAAAATGTAGGCCGGGTACCTTCGACTGCCTTCACAGTGACAGACCAAACTCTCATACACTATACAACTGAATTGATTTCAGGAACCGGGAGATGGAAAAAGCAGCTTGGTCGGTCCTCTTACTCCCAAATTGGGGCACTGCGCGTGCACAGAGCAATGTGCTGTGACACCCTATATGAGTGGTGTTTTAACTAGTACTATTCCTATCAGTTTAATCCCTGTTACGTACCCTATCCCTAGCTGAGCTGGAGGAGGATGGTGCGTCAAGGTTCTTAGCGGAAGCTGTTAAAGATTGGATGTCCTGTCTAAGCCAGTCAACTATGTCCTCAGAATTTTTCGGGTTCAGGGTACGTGGCCTCTGAACACTGGGCATTATTCCAGGGACAGTGGAAATCACAGCACCACGACCACGACGGCCCCTGTGGGGTGGCCTGCCTCTGCCTGTCATTTTTTTTTAGATAAGTGGTACTACGCGTGCTAGGTACTGTGCCACCCGGTATCAGTGGTGGGCACTGGCAGTGGGCACACTACAGTCAGTGGAAGTGGGCCTGACACACACTGGCAGCAGGCAAGCAACTGAATTTAGAATACTATCTAAAAATTAAATGCCTTATTTATCGGCAAGCTACTGTGCCACCCGGTATCAGTGGTTGGCACTGGCAGTGGGCACACTACAGTCTGTGGAAGTGGGCCTGACACACACTGGCAGCAGGCAAGCAACTGAAATTAGACTACTGTCTAAAAATTAAATGCCTTATTTATCGGCAAGCTACTGTGCCACCCGGTATCAGTGGTGGGCACACTACAATCTGTGGAAGTGGGCCTGACACACACTGGCAGCAGGCAAGCAACTGAATTTAGACTACTGTCTAAAAATTAAATGCCTTATTTATCGGCAAGCTACTGTGCCACCCGGTATCAATGGTTGGCACTGGCAGTGGACACACTACAGTCAATGGAAGCGGGCTTGACACACACTGGCAGCAGGCAAGCAACTGAATTTAGACTACTGTCTAAAAATGAAATGCCATAATTATCGGCAAGCTACTGTGCCACCCGGTATCAGTGGTTGGCACTGGCAGTGGGCACACTACAGTCAGTGGAAGTCGGCCTGACACACACTAGCAGCAGGCAAGCAACTGAAATTACACTAAAGTGTAAAAATTAAATGCCTTTTTTTGATGCAAAGTACTGTGCCACACGGGATGACAGGGGTGGGCACTGGCAGTGGGCACACTACAGTCAGTGGAAGTCGGCCTGACACACACTGGCAGCAGGCAAGCAACTGAAATTACACTAAAGTGTAATTTTTACACTGGGGAGGGTATGCTGCTGATTGGCTTGAATGTGTCTGCTGACTGTGAGGTACAGGGTCAAAGTTTGCTCAATGATGATGTATAGGGGGCGGACCGAACATCGCATGTGTTCGCCAGGAACTGTTCGCCGGTGGATAGTTCGGGCCATCTCTAACTAAGAGCAGCAGAGTGGCGTGCGGTGCTACGTGACTCCAGCTTACATAGAGGCTGGGTCACATGCTGCAATTAGCCAATCACAGCCATGCCAATAGTAGGCATGGCTGTGATGGCTTCTTAGGGCAAAGTAGTGAAACGCTTGTTGATTGGCTGCCCTGAAGCCTTTCAAAAAGCGGGAATAAATCTCCGAACAACAAACCCGAACCCGAACTTTTACAGAAATGTTCGGGTTCGGGTCCGGGTGTGGAAAACCGTAAAGTTCGGTACAAACCTGAACTATACAGTTCGGGTTCGCTCAACTCTACTGATGAGCAGTGTATGCAAACGTGCTCTGTGGTACGACAGTACGGGTTTCTTCCCCCAATTACAGAAGTGCACTATGTCACCCTAAAATTATAAAATAGGTAAAGTAGGTGGACTTGAACTGCCAGAAAAAAAGGAATGTTTCCTCCACTGGGCTACCAAAAAATAATTAGACTGATGTCCCTGGCCGGCCGGCACACATGCAGGTCACATGCAGTTCCAAGGACACTGCAGTTGTTAAAATGGCTGCCGACCCCCACCTCAGTAACAGATGGATTACAAATTTTTTTGCAGTATCACTGGGCTCAGGGCTGGGTACAAATATGTAGCATAACACCCTCAATAATTGCTGTAATTTGAGGATTTAACACCACCAAGTTCAACAGATTTCTTCCTTAATCTCTCCCTGAGAGCACCAGCAGCAACCTGTCCCTACACTAAGAGCAGCAGAGTGACGTGCGGTGATACATGACTCCAGCTTAAATAGAGGCTGGGTCACATTCTGCAATTAGCCAATCACAGCCATGCTAATAGTAGGCATGGCTGTGATGGCTTCTTAGGGCAAAGTAGTGAAACGCTTGTTGATTGGCTGCCCTGAAGCCTTTCAAAAAGCGGGAATAAATTGTCGAACAACAAACCTGAACCCAAACTTTTACGGAAATGTTCAGGTTCGGGTCCGGGTGTGGAAAACCCAGTGAGTAGTGTTTGGGGGGGGGGGGGATACCCAACATTGGCACCCTGGCCACGCTTCACCTTCTGCCCACATATTCTACATATTGCCATGAACCCGTGCAGGTAGGCTGCTGCAAAGCGGGTGGTCTACCCTGTGCCCGTTTGGCTCCCGACCTCCAACTGCTGCCACCCTGCTGACTCCTCGCCATGCTAGCGACTTGCTGGCTCACCCGTTGACTGATAGGCAAGCTGCCACCCTCCTCCTGATGATGACGAAGCCCCTTCTTCATCCGGCTCCCAAGTGCGATCGGCTTCATCATCATTGAGTAGTGTCTGCACATCACTGATGTCCTCCTCAACGGCCTCTGGGTCAGGAGCCTGGCGACTTGCAACACAAACTCCCATGCCACTCTCCTCATCACTACATGTCTCCTCCTCATCTTGGCTGGGCGGTAGCTGCTGACTGTCCTCTAGTAGCTCTTCCTTGCTGAAAAGTGAAACTGAGCCCACTGCATGTAGTACTTCTCTGGGAGAGGGAACAGAAAGGCCAGAGGCAGGTTGAGGACAGGTGAGGGCACAGGGCCTGCTCCCGGGCCATGCCAACTAGGGATGGTGTCTGTCGAACCCACCGACTGTTGGCTGTGGGTGTCTGATGTCACTTGGGAGGAAGTGGATGACCCAGTTAACCTGGGTTGCTGGTCAAGACACGACAGGTAGATGACACCAGAAGCTCAGGCCTCTTGCTGCGACTACTGCTGCCACGACTCCTTACTCTGCTGCGACCTCTGCTTGCACCAGAAACATTCAGGCCTCTGCCACTTCTCTGTACATAGCCTGGAACTTCTCTGCCTGACATACTTGTAGCTCAACTAAACAAATTAAATGGAAATTAAAACACCCCTAAAAGCGACGAATATATTTTTCTTTTTGTACTGAAATAGTCCACTAAACGCTTTCACAACAGTTAACTGCTGAAATGCTCTGAGAATATAGTTTTCTTGTTGTACTAAAATACAACCCTATACGCTTTGACCAGAGAAAAATTAAAGAGTGCACTACGTTTATAGATTTCTTGAAGTACTGAAATAATCCCCTACACGCTTTCAAAAGAAATAACTGCAGCAGTGCACTGAGAATATATATTTCTTGTGGCACTGAAATTAGCCACTATACGCTTTGAACAGAAAAAAATTAAAGAGTAAGGTGCATATATATATTTCTTGAAGTACTGAAATACACCCCTATACGCTTTCAACAGAAATAACTGCAATAGTGAAGTGCTTACCGGTATATATTTTTCTTTTTTGAATGAAATACGCCCCTGTACGCTTTCAACAGAAATAACTGCAATAGTGAAGTGCTTATATATTTTTCTTTTTTGAATGAAATACGCCACTGTAGGCTTTCAACAGAAATAACTGCAACAGTGCAGTGCGTATATATATTTTTTTACTGTAATATTCCCCTATACCCTTTTACCAAAAATAACTGCAGAAGTGACCCGAGAATATATATTTCTTGTTTCATGGAAAAAAGGCCACTATACGCTTTAACCAGAATACAATTAAAGAGTGAAGTGCGTATATATTTTTCTTGTAGTACTGAAATACAACCCTATACGCTTTCAACAGAAATCACTGCAACAGTGCAGTGTTTATATATATATTTATCTTTTTTACTGTAATATGCCACTATATCCTTTCACCAGAAATAACTGCAGAAGTGACCTAAAAATATATATTTCTTGTTGGAAGGAAAAAGGCCACTATACACTTTAACCAGAATACAATCAAAAAGTGAAGTGCGTATATATGTTTTTCTTGTAGTACTGAAATACGTCCCAATACGCTTTCACCAGAAATAACTGCAACAGTGCAGTTCGTATATATTATTTTTTTTATGAAATACGCCCCTATATGCTTTCAACAGAAATCACTACAACAGTGCAGTGCGTATATATTTTTCTTTTTTTAATGCAATACGCCCCTATACGCTTTTAACAGAAATCACTGCAACAGTGCAGTGCATATATATATTTTTCTTTTTTTTACTGTAATATGCCCCTATACCCTTTCACCAGATATATCTGCAGAAGTTACCTGAGAATATATATTTCTTGTTGGACTGAAAGGCTACTATACGCTTTAACCAGAAAATAATTAAAGAGTGAAGTGCGTATATATTTTTCTTGTAGTACTCAAATACGACCCTATACACTTTCACCAGAAATGACTACAAATTTGCAGTGTGTTTATATTTTTCATGTATTACTGAAATACCGCCCTATACTCTTTCACCAGAAATGACTTTAATGTTTAATGATTTTAGTGTAAATAGCAACAAAAGTGACCTACGCATATATTTATCTTTCTCCATAGATAAAAGCCACTAATGGTTTTTCAACATAGCACTTGCACCCCAATAACTAATTGCTGGAATGACAGAGCTGTATTATGAGACTATCTGGATCCCCAAGTAATGTTTTCCTGCACTTGTAAATCGCTTTTTTTCACAATGAGGATTTCCCTCCCTAGCATCTGCACACGTCTCTCCCTGCCTGTGAAATGATTCCTCTCACCAATATATCCTTTCCCTTCACTTGTAAATCCCTTTTTTTCACAATGATGATTTTCCTATGACTCTCCCTAGCATCTGCACACATCTCTTCCTGCCTGTGAAATGATTCCTCTCACTATCCTTTCCCTGCACTAGTAAATCGCTTCTTTCCTTTTTTTTTTAACAATTCGTTTTTCTTTCACTCTCCCTAGCGTCTGCATACACGTCTGTCCCTGAACAAAGTACGATTGTGAATGGCAGAATCTAAGATTGCCACCGTATTTATAGGGCTGTGACATCACTGGGCTGGCTGCTGATTGGCTGCATGCATGGCATTATGGGTCATCCTGCCTACCCAGCTGCCTACCCATCCTACGTCAGCTTCAATTCGGTCATCTCTAATCCCGAGGTATTCTACTCGAGCACCCGAGCACTTTGGTGTTCGATCAACACTAATAATCACCATATTTATGTGAAAATTATCCAAAATTCGGATAGCATATTGTGAGATATCTCCAGCAGTCATGCATGACCTGCCATTCCAATCATTGAGGGGAACCCATTCTCCTGATCAATGGGAGTCCCTGCAGTTAAACAGCCACTGATATCTGATGGTTATGCCCTATAATTTGTGAAAGAGGTAAGTTAATAACTTGTCACAAATCCTTTAACTCCTTTATGACATCCACCATACATGCATGGCAGATATCTGGCCTTTAAAGATGGTGCCTTCTGTGGAACTGAGCTATTACCATTATCAATGGGCAGAGTTTATGATGAGAGACAACTCTGCTCACGAACTTTTAATGCCTCAAATGCCTTGAATAAATTGCAATCATGTCATGTCAGTGGCCATTTACCTGGAGTGGTATGTTCCCGATGACAGAACAGCCTTCCCACAACAAGATTGTGGAAGCCATTCAATTCCTTTGATAGCCAGGAGCCTTCTGATAGGATTCCAGGCCGCCATAGTTAAGGTCCTCTTAAATCTTGACTATGATAGGGCTTAATAGGAACATACTGGTTTTACCATAAACTGCAATGCTAAACCATTACAGTGTATGATATAAGTGATCTAATTATCATTTATTCAAAATCTCTATGGGGACTAAAAATAAGAATTAATAAAGTAAAAAAGAGTGTTTAAAGGTCATCACTTACCAACAGGTGAAATGGTCAACCACTATAGATTTGTGCTTGTCTACAGAGTATGATGATATCTCTGGTATCACCATATGTGCTGTCAATCTGTAGAAGAAATATATATATAATATGAAAATTAAGTGCAATGAGGCTCCACTCCCTGTCTGCTATGAGGCGCCTCTGCTGCTATGACAGACAGGCCAGACAGTGAAAATGTCTGGCCCTGGAGTCTCACAGGAGCACTTTCAGCACCTATGCAGCAAAGGGATCCATCCGTCTGGTGGTGGGGGTGTTGCATAGCTGCCAGAGCCTGTGCGTGCAATGAAGTGCAATGGCACCGCCCTTGTTCACCTGGGGGTAATTTGCCTATAATAAAAAGTCATTTTTTTGCTAGAATATGTACAGATATAAGACAAGGACTGATGAAAAGTGGCTGAGCCTTTCACCTAACGGTAAGTGATGACAGATGCCTTTTAAAAATATAAATCAACAAAGAGAGTCAAAAGGTTTTCTGAGACTTTAATACTGATGACCTATCCTCTGGATAGGTCATCAGTATGTCATTGGTGGGGGTCAACACCCAGGACCACTGCTTATCATCTGTTTGATAGGGAAGTGGCGCTCGCAGAAGCGCCGTGGCCTTCTGTCAGCTTTTCCAAGACCAAAGATGACATGTACCTGTCACGAGGGTGTCAGGAGCCATGTCTGACTCCGTTATACCCGGGGTCAGGAAGTTGCAGCGGGTGGCTGCGCGCTCTATGTCTAAAGATCGCGCTGTTACTTAATGGTAGCTTTCTGTGTTTGCCTCGCAATCCTTTTTGTCTCACTAAGCGATCCGTAGCTTCTTCTCCTCAGCTGTTTCTTGTCCGTCACTCCCAACCTCCTTATATACCCCCTTCCCACTTCTCTGGTTGCCAGATATACTGTAGAGCTTCCTGCCTGGACTTCTATACTGACCCGCTGGAGCTATGTAGCTGTTGTTCCAGGTTGTCGTACCAGAGCATTACCCCCCGGATCCCTGTTGGGCTTTTGTTGTCTGCTGTTGTCGCCCACCTGGGCTTATATGTTTTGTCTGTATTGTCCGTCCTCTCCCTGGTGTTTTCCTTTACTGTTAGTGGTGAGGACTAGTGCTCCCACTGCCCTATTCACTACTTAGGACTCAGCTTAAGGAAAGCCAGGGTTTAGGCACGTGATCGGCGTACGGGTGAAAAATCTGTCTAGGGATGTCAGGGCAGTCAGGTGCCAGCTTCTAGGTCAGTTAGGGGTCACCACCCTTTCCTCTCCCTTGGACAGGGCTTCCCCTTTTCCCTCCCTTTGCGTCACACATCTGTGATCGGTACGCCAGTCGTGATAGTACCACTATACAATGTCTTCTCAAACAGCTGATTAATGGGGGTCCCGGGTGCTGGAACCCATCGGTCAGAGTTCATCAGTTGTATAGTCTTGGAATACCTTTTTTAAAAATTATTTTACAAATAAAAGTAAATAATTAAAAATAAACATAATTGGAATCACCACTTCTAAAAATGCCCAAACTATTACAATTAGAGTTGAGCGAACCCGAATTTTGGGATACTCGGGACACGGACCCGAACATTTTCAAAAAAGTTTGGGTTCTGGTCCATTGTTCGGTGATTTCTTCCTGCTTTCTGAAGGGCTGCAAAGCAGCCAATCAGCAAGCATTTTACTTCTTGCCCTAGGAAGCCATCACAGCCAAGCCTACTAACGGCATGGCTGTGATTGGCTGAGTGCAGCATGTGACCCAGCCTCTTTATAAGCTGGTGTCACGTAGTGCCGCACGTCAGTCTGCTGAATTGAGATTAGAGCAAGGTTGCTGCTGGTGCGATCAAGGACAGAATAAGGCAGAAATCGGAAGAACCTGTGCAATTTTAATCCACAAGATACAGCACATAGAGAGGGAGGGAGCCTCAGCAATCCAACATTTCTGTACACAGCTACTGCCAGGGAGATTTTTTTTGTAATCCATCTGTTACTGAGGGCTGGCGGCAAAATTAGGCACTGCAGTGTACTGCATGTCTGCCAGCCTGCCAGGGACATCAGCCTAATCCTATTTTGTAGCTCAGTGAAGAAAAAAATACGTTTTTTTCTGGCTGCTCAAGTCCCTAATATTGCTTTTTGTATGTTTAAGGGGTGACATAGTCCATTTGTCTAGCCTGGGATCTGTGGTGCCGTATATTCCATTTCAGCTAGTGCATCAGTGTATTTTAGTTAAAAAAAAAGTGGTCATCCTGATCCACCAAGCCTATTTTACACCGCCAAAATATATATTTGACATTTCTGTGGTGAAATAGAAAATCTGTGTAATTTTGGGGGGAAAACCGTATTCCTTGTCCACAAAACAGTTCTGCATACACCATCCAACGACATATTTTATATTTCTGCATGGAAATAGTACTTCTTTGTTTTTTATAGAAAAAAAAACGTTATTCAAAATCCACCAAACATTCTGAAATACACATTACAACCACCTATTTTACATTGCTGCTGTGAAATACAGCATAAGTGTTTTTTTTTTTTTTTACAAAAGAGTGCCAATCCTGATCACGGGCGTAGGAAGCAGGGGGGACCAAGAAATAAGAAATAATGCGGGGGGGACGAGTAAGAAAAAATCCCCCTCAGCGGCAGCAGGGCAATATGTGCGGCGGTGGCGGGGCACAGGGAGATGAACGCTTCCATTGTGGAAGCGTTCATCTCTATAGTCATCTGTATCGCCGTCCCCAGGACAGCAATACAGATGGCTGTGCTGCGGAGCAGGAGAGGGAGAGGCGTCTCCCTTCCCTGATCCTCTGATAGGCTGCCGGTCTAGTTCCGGCAGCCTATTAGATGTTGGTACAGGCAGCGCGATGGCGTCATCGCGCCGTCTGTGAGCCGTACAGCGCAGGACACAGGCCGGAAGAGGCCTGCATCGCATCGCTGTGACAGATGGAGATAAGTATAAGTGTCTTGTTTTGTGTGTGTTTTTTTTTTTTTTAAACCGGACCCACTGGCCCATAAGGAGGGAGAGGGAGAGATTTTTGGCACTTGGGGGGGGCGGAGAATTGTGGGTGGGGCTTGAGGGTGGGCGGGGACACAGGGGCCCCATAAGTGCTATCCCCCCAGATTTTTAGGGCTTCCTACGCCCATGATCCTGATCCCCAGAGCATCTTGAAATACACCGCTTAACAAAGCAGTTGTACATACACGGTATAAATATCTAATTGAAATTTACATCAGTAAAAAAATGCATTTTGGGGTTTATTGAAAAAAACTGTGTTTCAGGCCAAAAAAACTGTTGTGCATCCATCGTTTAAATAATTATTTCCAATTTATAACAGTCTAATACTGCATTTGTGAATTTTGGTGACCAAATCTGTGTTCCGGGTCCCCAAATCTGGTGTCCATACATAGTATAAATATATACTTTTAAGATACAGCAGTTAAAAACTGCATTTTGGGGTTTTATTGAAAAAAGGCGTGTTTTAGGCCGAAAAAACAGTTGTGCATCTGATGTATAAATAATTCATTTCAATTTACAACAGTGAAATACTTTTTTTCTGTATTTTATTACAAAAATACTTGTTCTTGTTCAACAAACCCCTTGTGCATAAAGCGTACCAAACAAAGGTTTTACATTTCCGCATAGAAATTGAGAATCAGTGAATTTTGGGCACAAAAAACATTATTCTGGGTCCACAGAGCATTTTTATGACACGGGCACTGCCTTAGCGAACGTAATTGTCGACTATTGGCAGGTAAATTGACACCGGAGAGAAACCAATCTTTCATCTTAGTGGTTGATCGCAAATAATGAGGAGAACATCAAATAAGGGACATGAGCATGATAGTGGTGGTGTAGCTCCTGTTGCTAGGAGAGGACGTGGCCGTTCAGCGCCAACTACCGCTAAAAGTCAAACACCTTCCTCTGGTGCGAGTAGGCGACAGAATCTGCAGCGTTATTTGATAGGCCCAAATGCCGCTCTACAGATGGTGAAACCAAAACATGTACAGGCGATAGTAGATTGGGTGGCTGACAGTGCCTCCAGTTCCTTCACAGTATCTAACACCCAGTCCTCTGCAGAAAGCTCAGAATTGGCACCTACAGCCCATGCCCATCAGTCTTCCACCTCACCCTCTTGCAAATCAGTCAAGCAGTCAGAGCCCCAAATCATGCAGGAAAGTCTCATGCTTTTTGATTACTCTGTTGGCAGGGTTTCCACAGCCCATCCACCTAGCCCTGCCCCAGAAGAGGAAGACCTTGAATGCACTGATGCTCAACCACTTTTGTTGCAGTATGAGGAAATGGGAATACCGCCACAAAACGTCTCTGATGACGAAACACAGGTGCCAACTGCTATGTGCAGACCGAGGAGGAGGGCAGGGGTCATGGATGGGTGGAAGATGATGTGGAGGATGATGAATTCCTAGACTGGACTGAAGGTCGTGCTAGTGAGGTGTGCAGTTCTGAGGAAGAGGCGGTGGTTGCACAGAGGCAACAGCACAGCAAAAGAGGGAGCAGGGTGCAAAAGCGCAGCGGCAGTAGGCCTGCTACTGTCCACCGCACCCAGGCACCAAGCACACCAAGGCCTGCTCCAAGGAGTTCATTGGCGTGGCAGTTCTTTACACAATGTCCTGACGACAAGACACGAATGGTTTGCATGTTGTGCCATCAGAGCCTGAAGCGAGGCATAAACGTTCTTAACCTGAGCACAACCTGCATGATCAGGCATCTACATGCAAAGCATGAACTGCAGTGGAGTAAACACCTTAAAAACAAGGAACTCTCTCATGCTCCTCCTGCTTCCTCTTCTGCTGCTGGCTCGGCCACTCCCTCCACCTCTGGCGTCACCGTCCACCATGTCACACGGTAGCATTCAGCGGTCCATCTCCCAAACATTGGAGAGGAGGAAATAACCACCTACCCACCTTTGGACCCTGAATGCCATCATTTCAAAATTACTGGCCTTTGAAATGCTGTCATTCCGTCTGGTAGTGACGGACTGTTTCAAACAGCTGATGGCGGCGGCTGTCCCCCAGTACCTTGTTCCCAGCAGCCACTGCTTTTCGAGGTGAGCCATCCCTTTCCTAAACAAACAAGTGGAGGATAAAATCAAGTGTGCGCTGCGCGACACCATCTGTGGCAAGGTCCACATAACCACAGATACATGGACCAGTAAGCACGGCCAGGAATGCTATATCTCCATAACTGCACACTGGGAAAACATAGTGGCAGATAGCGTTTTGGCGCATGTCCTTCCACCACCGAGGATCGCAGGGCATTATTCGTTGCCTCCTGTTGCTTCCTCCTCCTACTCCGCATCATCCTCCTCCTACTCCTCTTTTACCACCCCCACATCCGGTCATCGAAAGAACCTCACCCCTAACTTCAGCACAGCCCGGGGTAAACGTCAGCAGGTGATTTTAAAACTCAAGTGTTTGGGTGACAATCCCCACACCGCACAGGAGCTTTAGAGGAGCATAGAACAGCAGACTGATGAGTGGTTGCTGCCAGTGAGCCTCAAGCCCGGCATGGTGGTGTGTGATAATGGGCGAAATCTCGTTGCAGCTCTGGGACTAGCCGGTTTGACGCACATCCCTTGCCTGGCGCATGTGCTTAATCTGGTGGTGTAGAAGTTTCTTAAAAACTACCAAGACTTGTCAGAGCTGCTGCTAAAAGTGTGGTCCGTATGTGCACGCTTTCGGCGTTCTCACCCTGCTGCTGCTCGCCTGTCTGTGCTGCAGCGTAACTTCGGCCTTCCTGCTTACCGCCTCATATGCGACATGCCCACCAGTTAGAACTCCACCTTACATATGCTGGAGAGACTGTGCGAGCAGCAGCGGGCGATAGTCGAGTTTCAGATGCAGTATGCACGGGTCAGTCACTCTGCGGATTAGCACCACTTAACCACCAGTGACTGGGCCTGCATGTGAGACCTGTGTACCTTGTTGCGGTCTTTAGAGTACTCAACCAACATGGCCAGTGCTGATGATGCTGTTGTTAGCGTTACAATACCCCTTCTATATCTCCTTGAAAAAAATATTACGGCGATGATGGAAGAGAATGCAGCACAGGAGGAGGAGGAAGAGGGGGCATTTCACAGGGTTTCAGGCAGGTCATACAGAAGTGTCTCAGAGGGTGGGTTCCTGCACCAGCAGAGGCCAGGTACACATGTGGACAGCCAGAGCACTCTTCTGGAGGATGAGGAGGAGGAGGATGTGTTAGAGGAGGAGAAGGAACCGGTTTCACTGCAGGCTGGCACCCTACGCAGCGCAGGACCATCACTGGAGCATGGCTGGGGGGATACAGAGGACACAGATGATACACCACCTACAGAGGACAGCTTATCTTTACCTCTGGGCAGCCTGGCACAAATAAGTGACTACATGCTGCAGTGCCTGCGCAACGACAGCAGAGTTGCCCACATTTTAACTTGTTCTGACTACTGGTTTCCCACCCTACTGGATCCCCGGTACAAGGACAACATGCCCACCTTAATTCCCGCACTGGAGCGTGATAGGAAGATGCGCGACTGCAAGCACACGCTGGTAGACGCGCTCCTGAGGGCATTCCCAACTGACACGTGGGGACAAGTGGAAGCACAAGGTGAAGGCAGAGGCGGAGTGGGAGGAGGAAGAGGTCACCAATGCAGCTGTGTCATGGCTAGCTCCTCAGACAGCAGGGTTAGCATGGCCGAGCTGTGGAAAAGTTTTGTCACAGTGCCACAGCAAACTGGACCATCAACTGATAGGAAACGTGTTAGCAAGAGGCAGCATTTCAACAAAATGGTGGAACAGTATGTGTGCACGCCTCCATGTACTGACTGATGGTTATGCCCCATTCCACTTCTGGGTCTCCAGATTGTCCACATGGCCAGAGCTTGCCCTTTATGCTTTGGAGGTGCTGGCCTGCTCTGCGGCCAGTGTATTGTCTGAACTTGTATTTAGCACGGCAGGGGGCATCAATACAGACAAATGCAGCCACCTGTCCACAGCCAACGTGGACAAGCTCATGTTCATTAAAATGAACCAGGCATGGATCCCACAGGACTTGTCCGTACCTTGTGCAGAATAGACATTTATAACTGCCTCGCCCTCAACCATACATTTTTGTACTCCAGGGCACTTCTTTATTGAATCCTCTTTTTTTAATTGTTACATTATTTTAGGGGCAACTCCAAGTTGAATAAACCTCTCTTCTGTCTGGGTTTGAGGGCCCTAAAATTCTGTTAATCGCCTGCTGTTTTGGCGGGTGACATCAAGCTTGATTTTCTGCTATGGGACCTCTCTCCTCTGTCTGGCTGCTGGGGCCTAAATAACTGAAAGTGGCCTTTTCCATTGCTGGGTGACATGAAGCCTGATTTTCTGCTATGGGAGCTCTCTCCTCTGTCTGGGTGCCAGGAGCCTACATTTTAGATAATCACCTGTTGCTTTGGTGGGTGACATTATCCTCTTTATACTGTCAAATGACCTCTACATTGTCTAGTTGTCAGAGGTCAAGATTTAGTTTCATCGCCTGCTGTATTGGTGGGAGACATTAAACTCTTTATACTGTCAAATGACCGCCCCATTGTCTGGTTGTCAGGGGCCTATATTTCGTTTCATCACTTGCTGCATTGGTGGGAGACATTAACCTATTTTTACTGTCAAATGACCGCCCCATTGTCTGGTTTTCAGGGGCCTATTTTTTTTTCATCGCTTGCTGCATTGGTGGCCTGGGAGACAATATACTCTTTAGACTGTCAAAAGACCTCTACATTGTCTGGTTGTCAGGGGCCTATATTTTGTTTCATCGCCTGCTGTATTGATGGGAGACATTAACCTCTTTTTACTGTCAAATGACCGTCCCATTGTCTGGTTGTCATGGGCCTCTATTTTTTCTTTCATCACCTGCTGCATTGGTGGGAGACATTAACCTCTTTTTACTGTCAAATGACCGCCCCATTGTCTGGTTGTCAGGGTCCTATATTTTGTTTAATCACTTGCTGCATTGGTGGGAGACATTAAACTCGTTAGACTGTCAAATGACCGCCCCATTGTCTGGTTGTCAGGGGCCTATATTTAGTTTCATCGCCTGCTGTATTGGTGGGAGACATTAACCTCTTTTTACTGTCAAATGACCGCCCCATTGTCCGGTTGTCAGAAAACTATATTTCGTTTCATCGCTTGCTACATTGGTGGGAGACATTAAACTGTTTTTACTGTCAAATTACCGTCCCATTGTCTGGTAGTCAGGGGCTTATATTTCGTTTCATCGCGTGCTGCATTGGTTGGAGATATTAACCTCTTTTTACTGTCAAGTGACCGCCCCATTGTCTGGTTGTCAGGGGCCTATATTTCTTTTAATCGCTTGCTGCATTGGTGGGTGACATTAACCTCTTTTTAATGTCAAATGACCTCTCCTCTGTCTGGGTGTCATGGGCCTACATAAATGATAATGGCCTGGTCCATTGCAGGTTGACCTGAGGCATGTGTTGCTGTTACGGGACCGCTCTCCTCTTTGCGGGTGCCATGGTCCTGAATTAGAGAATGAGGCCTGTGGCACTACTGGGTGAAATCAATACTGTTTAGGCATGATTGTAACTCTCCTCTTTGTGGGTGCCATGGGTCTGAATCTGTGAATGAGGCATGTGGCATTGCTGGATTAAATCAATACTGTCTTGGCGTAATTTTAACTCTCCTTTTTGTGGGTCCCGTGGGCCTGAACGTTTGAATGAGGCCTGTAGCCCTGCAGGCAGACATTATTCCTTCTTGGCTGTGATGACAACTTCAACTCCCATATATGGTTGCCATTGGCCTGAGTCTGTGAGTGAGGCCTGTGACACTGCTGGCAGACATGAATCCTTCGTGGCTGTGATGTGAACTTCAACTCCCATGTTTGGTTGCCATGGCCCTGAGTCTGTGAATGAGGCCTGTGGCACTGCAGGCAGACATGAATCCTTTTTGGCTGTGATGAGAACTTCAACTCCCATAGCATTCCCACCTGACGCCACCCTAACCTCCTATTCCACCTCCTCCTCCAAGTTTCTAATTAATATTGGTTAATTTTTATTTATTTTATTTTAAGTCCTTTCCCAAACCACATTTGTTTGCAGGTGATTTACCTACATTTTGATACCTTTTGCAGCCCTCTAGCCCTTTCCAGGGCTATTTTACAGCTTTTTTAGTGCTCAAAAGTTCAGGTCCCCATTGACTTCAATGGGGTTCGGGTTCGGGGTCAAGTTCGGATCCAGTTCGAACTTCTCGAGCCCGAACATCCAGGTGTTCGCTCAACTCTAATTACAATATAACATTATTTATCCTAAATGGTAAATGGTATAATGCTTTGCCCCCCAAATTAAATTGAATAATAAATGTTAGATGTACTCCAAACTTCTATCCATATAAACTACAGATGCCGCTGCAAAAAGTTAGCCTTTACACAGCTCCATAAATGAAAATATAAACAGTTATGAGTGTCAGAATATGGTGAAGCAAACAAAAATGTTGTTCTCCAAATTTTCAGTGCCCCCCCCTCCCCAATTCTACCACATTTAGATTTTTTCCCCTGCTTTCGACTACATTTATGAAATATTAAATAGTGCCATTATATAGCACAATATGCCTCTCAATAAGCAGGCCCTCATACAGCTATATGAATAAAAAAAAATATATGGCAGAAAAAATAAATAAAAGAATGCCTGGGTCAGAAAGACTACACTGTCTATAACAACATTAAGCAAAAAATGCTATACAAGGAATGCTTCTTTTAAAGGGAATCTGTCACCAGAATCATCACCATTAAACTGAAACTATTGTCTTGCAGCACTTACTACCTCCTTTCCAGATGTGCTTTCCTTTTCTTGCTGCTTGGTTTCTATCTCGAAAAAATCCACTTTATTCCTTATGCAAATGAGCTAAATGGTACCCAGAGGGGCGTTATCTTTGTTCAAATGTGCTCAGGAATGCCCCCATTGAGTGCCCAGGCCCGCCCTCCAGCAAAGCATAAGCATGCCTCTCCTCGGCTCATAGTCTACACCCCCAGCAGCGCCGTTGCCCCCCCCCCCCTCACACACACTATATCCTGACAGCAGATAACCCCCCCGGTTTGAGCGTCGCTGACAAAACTCACTGCGCTTCTTCTCTTACAGCAGAGGATGAAACCGTCACTAGGCTTGGTGCATGCCCACTAAAGCATTTGAGGCTGATGCCCTCAGTTGAACTGGAAGAGCAATGTTCAAAACTGTGGGCATCATCAGCCTCAAATGTTTTACTGGGCATGCACCGAGCCCGGTGACGGTTTCATCCTCTGCTTTAAGAAAATAATTGCAGCAGGATTTGTCAGCGATGCTCAAACCAATGTTGGGAGGGGTTATCTGCTGTTAGTGATATACAGGGAGGGGACAACGGCGCTGCTGGGGGTGTAGACTATGAGCCGAGGAGAGGCGTGCTTAGGCTTTGTTGGAGGGCGGGCCTGGGCACTCAATGGGGGCATTCCTGGGTACATTTGAACAAAGATAACGCCCCTTGGGCACCTTACTAGCTAATTTGCATAAGGAATAAATTGGATTTTTTCAAGATAGAAACCAAGCAGCAAGGAAAGAAAAGCACATCTGGAAAGGAGGTAGTAAGTGCTGCAAGACAATAGTTTTAGTTTAATGGTGATGATTCTGGTGGCAGATTCCCTTTAAACTATGCATTCTTTGGACCCACTGTGGGGAAACTGCGGGCATCATGTGAAAATACATGGACATAATTCTGTCCTAAACAATGGCAATAACAACCACCCATCATGGGGCAAATGAAGAATATCCTCCACCCTGATTCTTTAGAATATCCAGAATGTACAAATTCTTCATACCACTCTGTACAACACAAATACTAGGGTGGTGTGCAGTATACCAGAGACTGACGTGGTGTAGTAACATCTTTTTGTTTATAGGTATAGAATTGTAATATCTTAGTAATAATGGGACCTTTCCAGTTTTTAAGAAGTCAGGGCTGATGAGAATAGTGTAATTTTGACCCTCCATTGACATCATATACACAAATATTAGAAAGCAAAGCTTGGTAAATGCTATTCACATCAAAATGGAATTTACATAGCATTTACCAGACTTTGCAAATGTCACTTGTGGCTCTGGTAGCATGTCTATGAATGGTTTATTAAACGTTGTTTTGGATGCAACCTAGGATATGTGTTTTACTTACATGTCTGGCAGAACCTTTTAATGACAGCAGTCATGTCTGTATATATATTAAAGGGGTGTTCCCATCTCGCCATTTCGTCCTCACCTGCACCCTGGCTCTGCGTTCACTTTCTGGTTTGGCTGGGCGGGCTTAGGCAGTTTGAATCCTTCCGTGCTCGTTCATGTTTCTCCTCCGTGCTTGCGCAGAAGACACTTACTTCTCACCCAGGCGGCCGCTCATTGCACTTCTGAGAGCGCACACCACCGCGCATGTGCAAAGCTTATTTATTTAGTGACGCGTCTCATACAGAGCCGCGCTGCATACAGAGCATGCACGGCTCTGTATGAGAAGCAGCACTGAAGAAATAAGCTTTGCGCATGCGCGGCGGCATGCGCATTCATGACTGCAATGAGCGGCCGCCTGGGTGAAAAGTAAGTGGATCGGTGGCCTTATCTATGGGTTACCATATGTAAACAATAGGGTAAGAGGGAACGGAATATATTACAATCGCTGCATTTTAAATAATGGAAGCAAATTGCAAAAACTATATATGGCACTAGGGTAAACTTTTGAAATATGATCTTGCAGATGGGAATACCCCTTTAAGAAATTATTGTTCCAAAACCTATTATGACTCCCTGTTATAGGTGTTGTAACAATTATTTTCTATATTTCAATAGATGTGAGTGCTGTCATTAGCCAGGTTGTTTCTTTGGGTAAATTAGTCAGACACCATGGAAAAGAGCCTAACGCCTGTCTGTGATGAAAGCTTGAGCCTCCAATTCCATTACTCAAGCAGTGAAAAGCCACCATTATTCTGGCTGCTCCTACCTAACTATGGTCTAGTTGGGTATAGATAGGTCCTGTTACACCCCTGGGCTACCAAAACCAGTAAAACCCATGTGGACGTCTGGATATATTAAAGGAAAAAAAGTGCTCCCACTCCCAAAGGGAGAACTAAGATGGTGGTGACTACAACAAGTGAGGGAGTATAGGACTCAGATCTAGATATCATTGCAGAAGGTGAGCATGGCGATACTTCATTGGCCTCCGTTTTCACATCTTACCTACGGTAGATTGGAATCCTGGAAAACTCTCACCAGAGATTTCTCAGATCAAAAAAGCGGCTGTACAAATTCACTCTACTAGTGAATTCACTTTTGAAGATCTGGGCACTTTCTTGGTATGTGGCAAGTACTGTAAGTGTAAGGCTGTGTTCACATCTTGTTTTGTCCCACGTTTAACATATACACATGACATATACGTTAAGCAGATGCCATACAGTGGCATCTGTCACCATAGAGGTCCATTACAAAAAAATTATTGTGCGGGACTCTGCGGTATTGAAAGTGTATTTTACTATGCTTTTGCATCCTTATGAATGTGGGACAAAAACATGATGTGAACAGCTCCTTACCCACCAGAGATGTTTTCTTTTTTTACTGTAGGTACATTGAATATTGCAGATTCTATGGTAACAGAGACTTTTAATTTTAACTGCTGATATTTTCCTGATATGTTGTTGACCTTCTCTCTGTACTGGTTTTGCCAATTATAGTAGTCTTGAGCCAGTCATTGGGCTGCCTGGCTATTGTGATGTGCGGTGTGGGCCCCAGTCAACGTTCTGGACCTATCAATAGCACATATGTGCAGTTCATTTCATTTTATTGAATATATCAATTTATTGAATATGTAAAGGGCTGGGCTCCACGGAATAATCATACAAGTTCAGGTTTATTTTTCCACCCCATGCTTCTGCCATATACACGCTTCTGCCATTCCATCCTCAATCCTCACGCTTCTGCCATTCCATCCTTAAATCCTCCCCATCGTGACAGTATGTCATACTAGGGCCTCTCTGTATTGGCCCTCGGAAGAGGGTGTCAGCATGTTTCACCTACTGTTTTCTGGTGAGCATGCTTGTCTTTCGGAGGAAGGGTGAAAGGTGAGATTCTTTTAACGGTGAGGTTCATGGTGACAGTGGTTGCTGTTTTGGTGTGAACTGCTTCCTGTGTTTGAATCTCCCCTGGTCCAGTTCTCAGTGGTTCCTGTCTCTTGTGCCGTGGTGGCTGGCTGCATTCCTTGTTGTACTTGCTTTGGTGTTTGCTGGTTGAGGGATGCTTGCTGGCTGCGACCTGGTGTGAACTTTGTCTGAGTTTGGACGCAGTGCGTTCTTTCCTGGCTGTTTGTTGGCTGGCTGCCTGTTTCTTGATTGGTGGCTCGGGCGTGCTGGCGGCAGTTTTGGGTGACTTTCTTGCACTGACGCTGAACTTTACCTATTTTATTTTTTGTTCGACCCCTCCCCTTGGTTTTGGTCCTGTTGCTGTGAGCCTGAAAACAGTGGTATTCCAGCCTTGGTTGGTGCTGAAGCCTTGCTCCTGTCCTGGATATTCTATCTGTCCAGTATGAGGGCCACCCAATTTGACATCAATGTCATCCCGTTGTTACCATGTCTTCCTACCTTACCCATTTCTTTGTATGGTGTGGTTTATGTTCAGAGTTTGCGTTGTATGTCTAGTTGTGGTTCCATGTATGGTGTGTTTTGGTTTGTACGGTCCTACATGGATGCTAGACACTTCCCTGTCTGTCTTTGCCTTCGTTCAGAGGCATAGTTTCTGTTCCCGCTTCCTTTATGGTTCAGTGTTGAGTTTCCCTCCCACACTGAATCGTGACAGTTATTGCTAGCCTCTGTCTACCTCTATTGTCTCTGCCAACTTGTGTAGCCCTTCTGTCAGTTTGGACCAATCTACAACATGGGGCCACTATTGTTTTTTTTATTTCAGTGCCACTTTAAGTTCCCAGTCGACCATGATTACCTTTCCTATACTATACTACTTCTGGACTTTCCAGACTTTCCAATATGTATTGGTGTCGTATGTGGTTCAGAGTTGTCTTTTCAAATGAGATAATTTTCTAAGGCAGTTGCAGGATGCACATGTGCCCCTAAAACCTAATAAGGAGAAAGATCTCTTCTTGTGAGAACTTGAGCTCCTTCTCCTTGGCTGAGAGCTGAGCGCTGCGATTGGCTGCGCTCTCAGCCTGGGAGAAGCACTGCCACCCCTGAGGCAAAATGGTTGTCACCGCCCCATACAAAAGTCCGCCTCACTTGCATATCAGGTGGCAGAAGAAACAGGGCAATTATAAAGCAATTTGGGGGTCGATTTAAAAAAAAAAAAAAAGAAGGCACATCAGTGAAAGGCACCCAGCTGAAAGGTCATCTTTAAGGCTTTAACTTTCTGCCTGACTTCGTACAGGCCACATTAACCCTATATGATCAAGTTCATGCCAGAATTAAGATCAGAGACATAGCTAGAGAAGGCTGGGCCTCACAGCAAATTTTTTGAATGCCCTCCTTCCAATCTACACTTCTGCAGCTAGTCAAGACCAGCCATGCTTGCCATACACCCACCCACTCAGTCATGTAAAAAATATGAAAATAAAATGCTTACTAGCATTGAACAGGAGGAAGAGCCGAGAGTTTACTTAGCAGTATGCCTCCTGGGCCCTGCATGCCTCTTTAGTGTCCCACAAAGTAGTTATTTCCCCTTAATGCCCCCTTCACAGTAGTGATGCCCCTTTAGTGTCTCTACTAGAGATGAGCGAATTTTTCAAAAATTTGATTTGGCCAGTTCGCTGAATATTCCGGCAAAATTCGATTCGATACTGATATCGCCATTTGCTCCTTTGTCTCATTCTCACAACCAAAAACGACCGCCAGAAGTATAATCAGGAAATCCTTGGTGTAGTGTGCGTTGATGTGTGCGCAATTCCTCCAAAATAACGTCACAGAGACATTCTCAAGTAGGATCCAATAATGTGCTTGCCTCCAACAGCTAGGCAAGGTTTGTTTATACCAGAAGGCGGTCTTACAATCATGACCAATGGGGATGAAGTGATTGGCTGGAAGGCGGTCTTACAATCATGACCAATGGGGATGAAGTGATTGGCTGGAAGGCAGTCTTACAATCATGACCGATAGGGATGAAGTGATTGGCTGGAAAGCGGTCTTACAATCATGACCAATGGAGAGACAGGTTTTGGTATGAAGTGATTGGCTGGCGAAGATATAAATGATCGCGCGAACATAACACATATTTGCGCCCTTTCCGTTGCCACGCTTATCCTCATGGAAGAAGAAACTCTGCTCAACGGTCCCCATCCCACCAGCCTCAGCCGGCGCCATGACACTGGTATCCTGCAGCAATACCAGGCCGGGCACAAATCAGCTACAGGTCGGGATGACCAGACCATTGTGCGAAAGCTTTTGCGCAGATGTGAACGAGAATGAATCTGCGCATCTCCATAGGATAGATGGCGACCATATGGCAAATAATAATGTTCCACAACAATACAAATTTATTCGTGGTGAATTGCATTAAAAAATTGCTATTTCCAGGATGCAGAGAGCCTTTATAGGGGTGTAGAACACTGTGCCTTGCAGTAACACACATAAGGAGTCTGCTGTGGTAGTGAAACAATACTGTGAGTCAGTATGACAAGCACATGACAGGTGTCACTCTTAGAATCAATGCATATTTCACTTATTTGGGCAGTCATGGGGCCAAAACTGACCAAATAACTCAAGTATCAACTCAGCCTTACAGGTAGATATTAGCGTCAAGAAGAAGCGCACTCCTTTTACACCCTTGTCAGCTGATTCCACATAGATGTCTACAGAACCTTTTCTATTAAATGCTTATACAAGTCGAGCCCCCCGACAGAGTGAAGAGGGTGTCAGCAGTAAGTTTGTGTTGATGTCACTGATTAATTTTCTCCATTCTCTGATCCATCAGAACAATAACCCAGAAAAAATGGATCCTGTCTGTTGAGCATCCTCCTTCACTCGGTCAGCATTTGCTCAATAATCCATCAGTATTGCTAAAGGCAAAAAAAAAATCAGGAGTGGATCTAAAACAGAGATGACATGTGAATGGAATATTTGCATGTCTTCTGTGTTTTCTACCCACTTCTGCTATTGGCTACCAAATCATAAGCCAATTCTGATAGGACCATACAAGCCTTAAAGCTACTACAAAGAAAGATCAGAAGAAGTCAGCATAAATGATGATGTCAACCGGGCCGAAAGCCAAAATAGTGGACCAGTCATGAAGTGGCCGGGAGGGTGGGAACAGCAATGAGAAGACCACAGAGTGAACATATGACATAGTGGTGAGGGGGAAGCAGCATGAGGAGACCACAGAATGGCCCAATGGCAGGGTCTGGAGGTGATCGTAGAATCAGGAGGCCACAGAGTGGCACAATGACCGAGTGAGGAGGTGACAGCAGCATGAAGAGACCCCAGAGCGGCACAATGACAGAGTCTTGAGGTGGCAGCAGCATGAAGAGACCACAGAGCGGGACAATGACTGAGTCTTGAGGTGACAAAAGCATTAGTAGGCCACATAGTGGCACAATGACAGAGGGTGGAGGTGGCAGCAGCACGAGTAGAAAAAACAAAGGGCAAGCAGCACTACAAATCCTGATCCATGTACATACCAAGTAGTGTTGAACGAACAGTTCGAGCATAGTTCGGGTTCGTACCGAAGTTTCAGCTGTGGCTGGCCAAGTTTAATAGTGTACGGCAAAGGATATATTTTTTTCTGGAGTGAAATTCAATTGCCAAAATAGCAATACCGAAAATCTGGTGTTCCAGCTGTGACTGGACAAGTTTAATAGTGTCCGTCATAGGATATATTATTCTCTGCGGTGAAATTCAGTTGCAAAAATAGAAATACCGTAAATCTGGTGTTCAAGCTGTGACTGGAGAAGTTTCATAGTGTCCGTCATAGGATATATTATTTTCTGCGGTGAAATTCAATTGCCAAAATAGCAATACCGTAAATCTTGTGTCCCAGCAGTGGCTGGCCAAGTTTAATAGTGTCCGTCAAAGGATTTATTATTTTCTGCGGTGAAATTCAGTTGCAGAAAATAGAAATACAGTAAAACTGTTGTTCCAGCTGTTGCAGGCTTCATTTAAATCAGTCCGTAAAAGGGTATATTTCCTTCTGTGGTGAAATTTAATTGCCAAAATAGCAATTCCATAAATCTAGTGTTCCAGTAGTTTCAGGCCTATTTGAAATCTTTCCGTAAAAGGGTATATTTCTGTCTGTGGTGAAATTTAATTGCTAACATAGCAATTCCATAATTCTAGTATTCCAGCAGTTGCAGGCCTATTTGAAATCAGTCCGTAAAAGGGTATATTTTTTCTATGGTAAAATGTAATTGCTAAAATTGCAATTCCATAAATCTAGTGTTCCAGCAGTTGCAGACCTATTTGAAATCTTTCCGTAAAAGGGTATATTTCTGTCTGTGGTGAAATTTAATTGATAAAATAGCAATTCCATAATTCTAGTGTTCCAGCAGTTGCAGGCCTATTGGAAATCAGTCCGTAAAAGGGTATATTTCTTTCTATGGTTAAATTTAATTGCTAACATAGCAATTCCATAAATTTAGTGTTCCAGCAGTTGCAGGCCTATTTGAAATCTGTCCGTAAAAGGGTATATTTCTTTCTGTGATGAAATTTAATTGCTAAAATAGCAATTCCATAAATCTAGTGTTCCAGCAGTTGCATGCCTATTTGAAATCTGTCCGTAAAAGGATACCTTTCATCCAGGGCCTAAATACTAGGCCTACAATTGATATTCCCCAAAATCAGTGGTTACTGCTGTGACTAGATTAGTGTAATACGGTACATAAATAACTAGGCAGAAAGTGTTAGGTGCCTTTAAAAATAGGCCTGAATTTGACATCTTCACATTGGGCCAAATATAATTTTTCTTATTGTGGTGCTTGGGGAACTCCAACAATGAGGAAAACATCTAGTAAGGGACGCGGACGTGGTAGTGGTGGTGTCAGTGGACCCTCTGGTGCTGGGAGAGGACGTGGCCATTCTGCCACAGCCACACGTCCTAGTGAACCAACTTCCTCAGGATGCAGTACCCGCCAGAATTTACAGCGATATTTGGTGGGGCCCAATGCCATTCTAAGGATGGTAAGGCCTGAGCAGGTACAGGCGCTAGTCAACTGGGTGGCCGACAGTGGATCCAGCACGTTCACAACATTATCTCCCACCCAGTCTTCTGCAGAAAGCGCCCAGATGGCGCCCGAAAACCAAGCCCATCAGTCTGTCACATCACCCCCATGCATATCAGTAAAACTGTCTGAGCCTCAAGTTATGCAGCAGTCTCTTATGCTGTTTGAAGAGTCTGCTGGCAGGGTTTCCCAAGGGCATCCACCTAGCCCTTCCCCAGAGGTGGAAGACATAGCATGCACTGACACACAACCACTCATGTTTCCTGATGATGAAGACATGGCAATACCACCTCATCAGAGTCAGCAAGACTCTGATGATGACAAAACACACGTGCCAACTGCCACGTCTTACTGCAGTGTGCAGACTGAACAGGAGGAGGTCAGGGAGGAAGACTGGGTGGAAGACGATGCAGGGGATGATGAGGTCATAGACCCCACATGGAATGAAGGTCGTGCCGCTGACTTTCATAGTTCAGAGGAAGAGGCAGTGGTGAGACCCAGCCAACCATTAGAAAACGTGATGTGGTGTTAAACAGGCAGGATATGCTCAAACCCATATGAAGTTATGCATGTATATAGGGGAGCATATCCTTCACTTGTAGTCCGTTGTTGTCATCTTTCATTGTATTCATTTTATTGCTGTTGATTCCCATCAGCAACGGACTACAAGTGCATGATATGCTCCCTTATATACATGCACAACTGCATATGGGTTTGAGCATATCCTGCCTGTTTAACACCACACCACGTTTTCTAATGGTTAATATATTCTTATGCTTGGAGGTGAATAAATTCCAATTTAAACGTGCCTGCTTTTCATCTACAGGCTACATTTAGGTGCCCCTGTGAGGCTCTGGGCCATATCAGCCAGTCTTGGGTGGGGCCCGAGCATAAGACATGTCCTCCTAGTAGGATATGTTGAACTAACCTCTCAATTTTAACATCAGTGTGAGGGTTTAGTATTACCGCAGAGTGCACCTGCCTTTGCTATCACTGAAACCCCTTTGCCACAAATAACTGCGCCAGTGAAGTGCGTATATTTTTTTCTTTCTGTACTGAAATAGGCTACTAAACGCTTTCAACACATATACCTGCAGAAGTGAACTGAGAATGTATTTTTCATTTTGTACTGAAATAGGCCACTAAACGCCTTTGCCACAAATAAATGCAACAGGGAAGTACGTATATCATTTTTTTTAGCCTGAAATAGGCTACTAAACTCTTTTGCCACAAATAACTGTGCCAGTGAAGTGCGTATATTTTTATCTTTCTGTACTGACATAGGCCACTAAAGTCTTTCAACACATATAGTGCAGTAGAAGTGAACTTGAATATATTTTTCTTTTTGTACTGAAATAGGCCACTTAACGCTTTTGCCACAAATAAATGCACCAGTGAAGTGCGTATACATTTTAGTTTTTGGACTGAAATACGTCACTAAACGCTTTCACCACATATAACTGCAGAATGGAACTGCGTATATATTTTTCTTTTTGTAATGACATACTCCACTGAACGCTTTCACCACATACAGTTGTGTTCAAAATTATTCAACCCTCACTGAACTTGAGTGTTTTGGCCAGTTTGACATTGATTTTGATCATTTCAGTCATCTTGTTTATAATTAAATCAAAGAGGCACTTGTAAGTCAGACAAATATAACATAACATTTATAATGAAATAACCACAAATGTCTTTTCTGTGCTCACATCATTATCAGTTTTATTCAACCCCCAAGTGACATTCAATCTTAGTACTTAGTACAACATCCTTTTCCAGTTATAACAGCTTTTAAACGTGAAGCATAGCTTGACACAAGTGTCTACGGGTATCTTCGCCCATTCTTCATGGGGAAAAGCCTCAAGTTCATTCACATTCTTAGGCTTGCGCGCTGCAACTGCTTTCTTTAAGTCCCACCAGAGGTTCTCAATCGGATTTAAGTCTGGTGACTGCGATGGCCACTTCAAAATGTTCCAGCCTTTAATCTGCAACCATGCTCTAGTGGACTTGGAGGTATGCTTGGGATCATTGTCCTGTTGAAAGGTCCAACGTCTCCCAAGCCTCAGGTTTGTGACGGACTGCATCACATTTTCATCCAATATCTCCTGGTACTGAAGAGAATTCATGGTACCTTGCACACGCTGAAGCTTCCCTGTACCTGTAGAAGCATAACAGCCCCAAAGCATGATTGACCCCCCGCCATGCTTCACAGTAGGGAAGGTGTTATTTTCTTCTTAGGCCTTGTTCTTCCTCCTCCAAACATTGCGCTGATCCATGGGCCCAAACAGTTCTAATTTTGTTTTATCAGTCCACAGAACACTATCCCAAAACTTTTGTGGTTTGTCCACATGACTTTTGGCATACTGCAGTCGACTCTTCTTATTCTTTGGAGACAGCAAGGGGGTGCGCCTGGGAGTTCTGGCATGGAGGCCTTCATTACGCAGTGTGCACCTTATTGTCTGAGCTGAAACTTTAGTACCCGCATTTGACAAATCTTTTTTCAGTTCCTCAGCAATCACACGGGGACTTTTCTCCACTTTGCACAGGTAGTGCACAGCAGTCGAAGTCAGCATCTTCTTTTTGCCAAGACCAGGTAGCGTTTCAACAGTGTCCTTTGCCTTGAATTTGCGAATGATGCTTTCTATGGTGTCTCTTGGTATGTTTAACATCTTTGCAATCTTCTTATAGCCATTGCCCTTCCTGTGAAGAGAAATCACCTCTTCTCTTGTTTTCCTGGACCATTCTCTTGACTTCACCATGTTTGTAAACACACCAGTAAATGTCTAGAAGGAGCTGAGTATCACAGTCATTTTAAATCTGCCTAATTGGTGCTTATTAAGTTATTATGCTTGATTGCTGCTCCTTGACATCCACAGGTGTTTTAAATACCTGATCGAAAACACTTGAATGAACCTCGGTTCTTAAGAGTGGTAGTCTTTAAGGGGTTGAATAATTGTGTCAATGAAGAAATCACAAAAAAAAAACATTTACTACTGTATTACAAAAACAATTGATGTTATTTTAGTTGCATTTGGTTCTTTAAAAAGTCCTTGTAAGATTTCATTCTGAACACAATTACAAATGTACACTAAATTCCCTAAAACCCTTTACAGCATTGGGGGTTGAATAATTTTGAACACAACTGTATAGCTGCAGAAGTGAACTGAGAATATATTTTTCTTTTTCTACAATTATAAGCCACTAAAGGCTTTTCAACATCGCACTTGCACCCCAAGAACAAATTACTGGAATGACAGAGCTGTATAATGGCTATTTGGATCCCCAAATTATCTTTCCCTGCACTTGTAAATTGCTTTTCTAGCACTGACCCTGGCGCCTTCTGACGTTTCTCCCTGAACTAAGATGCTGTGAAATGATTCCTCCCTATTCTTTCCCTGCACTTATAAATAGTTTTTTCATTTTTTTTTCACAAGGAGGTTTTTCCAATCGCTGTCCCTAGAGCCTTCTCACGTCTGTCCTCTGCACTCAGAACGCTGGAAAATGGCTGATTCTAAGATGACAGCCGTATTTATAGGGCTGTGACATCACAGGGCTGGCTGGCTGCTGATTGGCTGCATGCATGCATGTTAATCTGGGTGATCCCGCCTTCCCAGAGTTCCTTGCCCCATGTCCTACAGTGAAGCATTGTGGTGTCAGCATGATGCTGTAGGGGTGTTTTTCATCAATTGGGACAGGAAGACTGGTCAGGGTTGAGGGAAAGCTAAATGTATCAAAGAATATATTTTTAAGGCAAATCTGATCTAGAGTGCTCTGGACCTCAGACTGGGTCAAAGGTACACCTTCCAACAACACAATGACAATACCCACACAGGAGAGGCTTGAGGACAACTCTGTGAATGTACTTGACTGGTCCAGCCAGATTCCTGACTTGAACCCAATGGAACATTTCTGGAGAGACCTCAAAATAGCTATCCACCTATGGTCCCCATCCAAACTGACAGAGCTTAGGAGGATCTACAGCCTTTGGGACTGCAATTGCTGCTAAAGGTCCTTTAACAAAGTACTGAGTAAATGGTCTTAATACTTAAGTCAATAAAATATTTTAGTATATCCTTTTAAATAAATTAGCAAAGATTTCAAATATTCTATTTCCACTTGAGTGAAAAGATCTGAAGACTTTCGAAATGCATTGTACGTCCACCTTTTCAACCAATTTTTGCCATCTCAATGTATAATCACATTAATCTCTCGCATGTCCTAGGTATTATTTCTCCACCCTCTATCGCATCCTCTGGATACATGTCCCAGTATCATTTTACACTCATCTCTCCCAGGTATCATTCTCTCCCTTCAGCACCATTGGCTCAGGCCTCTACATAACTTTGGCACATCTAGCGCCAGTCTAAATGTAATCCAGCTTCCTAGATGGCTTACATTTAGATCATTTTCTACGCCTAAAACAGTTGTAGAAAATGATGCATGAGATGGGCCTGCTGGCCTCTCCCCTTTCCTGCCCACCCCTCACCCCCTTTTTTAGACCGGGCATGAGCGGGAAAAATACGCAGATTGTGGAGCAACTAACCATTGTGCCCCTATCTGCTCCTGAAATACGTAGGCGTATTTCAGGATAATAAATGACCCCCTATGACTGCTATCTTCCACCATGGGTTGTAAAGGAAAAGAAGTGAATAAAGCCATACATACAACTTAGTCAAAGGCAGCACTGTTATTGGAAGAAAGCGGTTATAAACCAAGGCTATTGTGATGATACAATCCTTATGACTACGTATACATAAACCTCGGGGGGAGGTGATAATCTCCATAGTTACTACTGTATTAGTTTATTCAAGACCAAAATCTTCATGCGCATGAAGCAATGGGCCAGCTGCTCTACTTTCCATATGAAATCCATCACAGTTGTTTATTCTGTGAGAAAAAAGATAAGACTAGACATCAAAATATTGCCTCCAATCTCATCAAAATGAAATCTGGCAAATCAAAGGAAAATATCTAGTCACTGTGGGGAATTGCTCTGGTAGTCAGCGGTGCGGGTGCAGTACAGAGGCAAAGGGAGTCCAGGAAGTGCAGCAAACAGTGTTTTATTTCACACTTGCACAAATAAACTTAAAACAGTCACTTAGTGTTACTTCACACACAGCGAAAACTTAAGGCAAAACAAAAAGTCCAAGACAGGATCAAATCACCTGTGTGGTTTAGGTGCGTGTTCGCACCTGGCTGTCAGCCCAGCCGCAGGAAAGTCCACCCTCAGGCTTCCAGGCCGACTGCACGCCTCTTTTCTGGGCTCTTGCTTCCAGCCCAGAGAGCTCCACAGCATTACCAGCAGCTCCAGGACAATCTCTCTCAGCTGCTGGTGCTGGCTGTGTTTTTAAACCCAGCCCAAAACCAGGACTGGGTCGTGTGGAGCAACCACCCACCCTACACTTTAGCTGCTCCTGGTAAGAGCCGGCCCGGATCGGCTTTGCAGCCATGCTATCTAGCAATTGTGTCAGTAGCACTACCTGCTACTGACATAGACAAAATGGCTCTTACCTCACCGAGGCTATGAACCTCGGTGACACGTACCTGCCATCCATGACGGCACCCTGCACCTTACAACACCACATAATTCGATACCATGGAAATGTTTCATTTACTGTGTTTTAGTCATTTTTGCTTGTTATATTTTTATGAGAAATGTTCGTAATTTTTCAAAGTCTGGAAATAAAATTACAACTTTGGGTTTTGTAAAAGAACATTTTGTCTTCTAGTTTACTAAGACCCTACACGTTTTCTATAGATAAAGAGATTGAACTGCAGAATCAACAAAAAGTCAACGGATTGTGCACATCCCCTGATACACTTATAACCTGAGGCCAGAGGGTTATTATGGGTCTTTTTCACTTTGGATTTTACACTGTAATTTTGCATGTCTAGTAGAGCAATGTATGTAATCTCTCTCTATCGATTTGCTGTAAATAAAAATACAGACAATAGCAGTGAAGTTTGAACTTTTCAATCAAAGAGCGGGACAATGCTTTATAAGCTTGAAAGCAAAGCTGCATCTTCTGTAAATAATACATGCAATTTAACCAATTTAAAAAGAAATTGCAGCAACAGTAACATACAGCTCGATATAAACCAAAGGAGACTCACCTTATCCTGCTGCACATCTACATTGTTAACCTCAGGATTAGAGATGAGAACATCTTTTGAAATTTGTTTTGTCTCAGATTCGTCTATTTTTTTAAATAAAATTTGACTTATGGCAGTATCAATTCTACACAAATCAAATATGCTCTAATTGGCCTGAAAATTGGTATATGATCCCGAGGTCTCATTTTATATCTTTTCATTATCCCCCTTTTTTTTTTTTAAGCAACATTTGCTTTTTCTCCTCCTCACCTTTTAAGCCCTATCATGCCATGACAGCAATAGCCACTAACCAACAGATGTAGCAAAGTTAAAACACATGCCTAACTAGATGCGTGACTTAACTAGTTGTGTTGAGCCAATACATTCAATTGTTTTTCAATGGCTTTTGTTACAGGATATCATGATGAGTTAAGAAATTTTAGTT
This sequence comes from Bufotes viridis, assembly GCA_033119425.1. NCBI lineage: Eukaryota > Metazoa > Chordata > Amphibia > Anura > Bufonidae > Bufotes > Bufotes viridis. The sequence goes on along the minus strand of CM065590.1, from coordinate 544,256,105 downwards.
AAGAGTCTGATTGTTAACGCTACTACATCTGTATATAGCTATAGGCAAACACATGGTAAAACACATTATGTCATCTGCTGTGTTTTATCACATGGAAGCCTCATTGGGGTAGACAGTGTTTAAACATACATGGTGTTAGCAGAAAAAACAGTGGCTTGCAGGGACCAACCCTCCAAAAATCCCTTCCCCTGTTTATACACACACAAGTGTTAATTGTCCGAAGAAACAATATCTTGTTCTGAAGTTAAACAAGCCTGGAATAATTCTCCTATTTCACAAGACAAAGAAAATTGCGGCACTTACCTTAGGATGTAAAAAACTTTCTTTAATCTTCCATTATTAAAAATGAGTCAGCGGGACAGACCACATTTGATGCTCATGTAAAAAAACAGCGATGGACGTCTCGCGCATGTATGCGCTTTGTCTGGCCTCAGTCTGTATGTGAGTCCAATGCAGAGCTTTTAACTGCTTCAGGACCGCCGTACGCAGGATTGCGTCCTGCGGGCGGTCCTGTTCTTCTGATCGGACGCGCCGGGGCGTCATCGCGCGCGTTCACAGCGTCTGGCGTCTGAAGAGTTGTACTACAGCCTGCCAGCGATGATCAATCGCTGGCAGGCTGTAGATGCGATATAAATCGCATCAAACAGCTATATCAGACGCTGTTTTATGAACAGCGTCTGATATAGCTGCTACCTGGTCCTCTGGTGGTCCCATTTTCTGGGATCGACCACCAGAGGACCAGGTAACACAGTAAAGTTGCACCAAACACTACACTAACCCCCCACCCCCTCACCTATTAACCCCTTGATCACCCCATCTAGACCCCCTGATCACCCCCTGTCATTGATCACACCCCTTGTAAGGCTCCATTCAGACGTCCATATGTGTTTTGCGGATCCGTGGATTCACGGATCCGCGGATCCGATCCGCGGATCCGATCTGCGGATCCGATCCGCAGATCCTCAAAACACGGACACCGGCAATGTGCTTTCCGCATTTTGCAGATCCGCACATTGCCAGAACTATATAGAAAATGCTTTTTCTTGTCCGCAATTGCGGACAAGAATAGGACATGTTCTATATTTTTGCGGAACGGAAGTGCAGACTCGGAGCGCGGATCCGTAATTCGAATCCGAGCGGGACAAAGTCTGTCCCCATAGAAATGAATGGGTCCGCAATTCCGTTCCGCAAACAGAATTGCGGACGTGTGAATGGGGCATAAGGGTCCCCTATCACCGCCAGTTAGTTAGCTACTTGTTAGGTAGCTAGCGCTCATCCCACCGCACCGCAGTCACTGATTTTGGCAGAGATTTATTCATCCACATTGATCGATGCGAATGAAGAAATCTGTGCCGTTCATTTTTTTTTTTTTCAGCGCAGAGGCTGAACGGAAAAAATCTCATTACCCGTATGCTCAATATACGGAGAATCGCAGAAACTCCTAATGCTGGCCATACGTGTAATGATTGCGGAGACCCTCAAATGCCAGGGCAGTACAAACACCTCACATGTGACCTCATTTTACAAAGAAGACACCCCAAGGTATTCCGTGATGGGTATGGTGAGTTCATGCAAAATTTTATTTTTGTCACAAGTTAGTGGAATATGAGACTGTAAAAAAAAAAAAAAAAACAATTTCCGCTAACTTGTGCCAAATTTTTTTTCTGTGAACTCACCATGCCCCTCACGGAATACCTTGGGGTGTCTTCTTTCCATAATGGGGTCACTTGTGGGGTATTTATACTGCCCTGGCATTTTAGGGGTGCTAAAGCGTGAGAATCCAAATGCGTAAAAATGGCCTGTAAAATCCTAAAGGTACTCATTGGTTTTAGGGCCCTTTGCGCATCTTGGCTGCAAAAGTGTCACTCATGTGGTATCGCCGTACTCAGGAGAAGTAGGGCAATGTGTTTTGGGGTGTATTTTACATATACCCATGTTGGGTGTGAGAAATATCGCTGTAAACGACAACTTTTACATTTTTTATTCAAAGTTGTCAATATACAGAGATATTTCTCTCACCCAGCATGGGTATATGTACAAATACACCCTAAAACACATTGCCCTACTTCTCCTGAGTACGGCGATACCACATGAGTGACACTTTTGCAGCCAAGATGCGCAAAGGGCCCAAATTCCAACGAGTACCTTTTAGGAGGGTATTTTTACGCATTTTCTTCTCACGTTTAGGGCCCCTAAAATGCCAGGGCAGTATAAATACTCACATGTGACCTCATTTTGGAAAGAAGACACCCCAAGGTATTCGCTGAGGGGCATAATGAGTTCATGAAAAATTAAACTTTTTGTCAAAAGTTAGCGGAAAGGGAGACTTTGTGAGAAAAACAATAAAAATCAATTTCCACTAACTTGTGCCAAAAAAATATTCTATGAACTCGCCATGCCCCTCATGGAATACCTTGGGGTGTCTTCTTTCCAAAATGGGGTCACATGTGGGGTATTTATACTGCCCTGGCATTTTAGGGGCCCTAAAGCGTGAGAAGAAAATGCGTAAAAATGCCCTCCTAAAAGGTACTCATTGGAATTTGGGCCTTTGCGCATCTTGGCTGCAAAAGTGTCACACATGTGGTATCGCCGTACTCAGGAGAAGTAGGGCAATGTGTTTAGGGTGTATTTTTACATATACCCATGCTGGGTGAGAGAAATATCTCTGTAAACTGACAACTTTGAATAAAAAATGTAAAAAGTTGTCGTTTACAGCGATATTTCTCACATGCAGCATGGGTATATGTAAAAATACACCCTAAAACACATTGCCCTACTTCTCCTGAGTACGGCGATACCACATGAGTGACACTTTTTGCAGCCAAGATGCGCAAAGGGCCCTAAAACCAATGAGTACCTTTAGGATTTCACAGGGCATTTTTATGCATTTGGATTCTCACACTTTAGGGGCCCCTAAAATGCCAGGTGAGTATAAATACCCCACATGTGACCCCATTTTGGAAAGAAGACACCCCAAGGTATTCCGTGAGGGGCATGGTGAGTCCACAGAATTTTTATTTTTTGCCACAAGTCAGCGGAAATAGTTATTTTTTTTTTTTTTTTAGTTTTTTACAAAGTCTCATATTCCACTAACTTGTGACAAAAATAAAATTTTACATGAACTCACCATACCCCTCACAGAATACCTTGGGGTGTCTTCTTTCCAAAATGGGGTCACATGTGGGGTATTTATACTGTCCTGGCATTTTAGGGGCCCCTAAAGCGTGAGAAGAAGTCTGGAATCCAAATGCGTAAAAATGGCCTGTAGAAATCCTAAAGGTACTCATTGGTTTTAGGGCCCTTTGCACTCAGGCTGCAAAAGTGGCACACATGTGGTATCGCCATACTCAGGAGAAGTAGGGCAATGTGTTTTGGGGTGTATTTTATATATACCTATACTGTGTGTGAAAAATATCTCTGTAAACGACAACTTTTAAAAATTTTATACAAAGTTGTCAGTTTACAGAGATATTTCTCTCACCCAACATGGGTATATGTAGAAATACACCCCAAAACACATTGCCCTACTTCTCCTGAGTACGGCGATACCACATGTGTGACACTTTTTGCAGCCTGAGTGCGCAAAGGGCCCAAATTCCAACGAGTACCTTTAGATTTTACATGGCGGCTCACAATTTAGCCCCGCCCAAAATGCCAGAACAGTTAACACACCCCACAAATGACCCCTTTCGGAAAGTAGACACCCTGAGGTATTAACTGAGGGGCATAGTGAGTCCGTCTGAGATTTCTTTTTTTTTGCCAGAAGTTAGCAGAAATTGAAACTTTTTATTTATTTTTTTCTCAGAAAGTGTCATTTTCCGCTAACTTGTGAAAAAAATGAAATGATACATGAACTCACCATGCCCCCCGCGAATACTTTGGGGTGTCTTCTTTCTAAAATGGTGTGATTTGGGGGTATTCATACTATCCTGGCATTCTAGCACCTGAAGAAACATGACAGGTGCTCAGAAAGTCAGAGCTGCTTCAAAATGCGGAAATTCACTTTTTGCACCATAGTTTGTAAACGCTATAACTTTTACCCAAACCAATAAATATACACTTATTGGACTTTTTTTTTATCAAAGACATGTAGAACAATAAATTTAGAGAAACATTTATATAGAAATGTAGTTTTTTTTAAAAAATTTTACAACAGAAAGTGAAAAATGTCATTTTTTTGTAAAAATTTCGGTAATTTTTGATTAATAGCAAAAAAAGTAAAAATGTCAGCAGCAATAAAATACCACCAAATGAAAGCTCTATTAGTGAGAAGAAAAGGAGGTAAAATTCATTTGGGTGGTAAGTTGCATGACGGAGCAATAAACGGGTAAAGTAGTGTAGTGCGGAATTGTAAAAAGTGGCCTGGTCTTTAAGGGTGTTTAAGCTAGGGGGGCTGAAGTGGTTAAACCACACCTGGTATAAAACACACACTCAGGTGATATCATCACTCCTTATACTGGGAGGTTACAAAAAGCAAAGACTAAATTGCACCACATATACTTACAGACCTTTATCGAAGAATGATGCCAACCTGATTAACAAAAATAAAATGACAAGTCAATTTACAAAAACACTCCGATATCTAACTTCTCATTGTGTTAGAGGTGGCACCACCTCCACTCCTGCAAACCTCAAGACTCTACGATCTCCACCGTGGTCCTCCTTCACATGTTTGTATAAGTCGGGGTACACCTTTGCCAGTGTTCAAAGTATTTAAATGTTCACGAATCATGCGGATAGTTTTCCCAATAAAAAAAATTCTCGCATACACAGGATATTACATACACCAAAAACTTAGTTCGACAAGTAATCAATGTGTTCACCCTGTGCCTCAAGCCTCCAAAGGACACCACGTCCCACTGAGGGTTAAAGGCACAGAATGAACAATTTCCACATCGCCTATTGTCCTTAGGTTGGAAACTATCTAGCCACGTAGCTGCCCTACGTACAGTAATCTGTCCTTCAGAGTATGACATTTTCTGAACACAATTAACGGACGAATATCCCTTATACCTTCTAAGCTCTCATCCTGTTTTAGCGACTCTCAGTGGGTCCTCACTGCTTTTTTAATAAGATCCGCCATTGGACTGAACTTAAATAAGAAAACAACAGGTTTTTGAGTATTTTGCCCTTCTTTTTTGCTTTGTTGTTTTACCACAGATTTTCTTGAACTCATATCAGTAACCTTAGAAAGGGCCTCATTCAACAGGGCCGAGGGATAGGCACTAGAAGACAGGTGGCCCCTAAGGTCCAGGGCCTGTCTCCTGAAGCCCTCCTCGGTCCCGTTGATGCACCGCAATCTAACAAACTGGCCGTAGGGGACAGCCTTCTTAACGTGAGTCGGATGGTAACTAGAAAAATGTAATAGAGAGTTGGCTGCCGTGGGCTTGGGGTATCTCTCAGCAACCAACTCTCCCTCCTGTACAGATATGAGGACATCCAAAAACTTTAGTCTATCACGTCCATAGTTGTATGTGAATTTCATGTTCATGGTATTGACAAGTGCGAAACGTCTGTCTCCGATTTTTTACATGTGCATCAAATGTTGTCTGTCCCATTTTTAATAATGGTAGATTAAACAAATTTTTATTATAACGAATAGAGTCCGGTGGCACTGTCCTTGGCTACTCAGATGCACTATTCATTAAGGCTTCTGCGGTAATCCCTTTTGCCGTACAAACAGGTGCATTCTCCCATACAGTTATTAGTGTTAGATGAATCTTCAAAGTTGAGAAGAATAATAGGCAGCACTCACCACGGCTTTTTGTTTCTTCCTTTTATTTCATGCTAAAGCTTACACGGTTAGGCAGCAGATAGCCAGTTCACCCACAGCAGACGGCCATTTCCGCAAACTCACTGCGCTTCTTCTGGCCACTAGTGAACTTAAACTAGAGGCCAGAAGAAGTGCAGTGAGTTTGCGGGAAACGTCCGCCGCCGCTGTGGGTGAAACTGGGCTATCACTGCTGCCTAACCGTGTATGAAACTTTTTGCATGAAATAAAAGGAAGAAACAAAAAGCCGTGGTAAGTGCTGCCTATTATTCTTCTCAACTTTGAAGAAACAATTTTTTATACTTCCTAAGGTGAGTGCTGCAATTTTCTTTGTCTTGTGCACTGGAGTCTTGAAGATATCGCCTGTCAATGCAGAGCAACACCAGATGATTTACTGCATTTGCTTTGGTTTGCATTCGTGATGTTATGAGTACAGGACTACAATGACATATGAGTAGTGTCACTTGAACTTTTTCTATGTTACTATTTTTGATAAATTCTCCTATTTTTTTGGGAGTAGCAGAAGTACAATGTGGATGTGGAAAAGGTAATTTGTGTAGGGTTATTAACTGGCAGCAATAGTAGAGCCAGAAGTAGCTGCACAACATGGAACAGACAAAGCATTAGAGGTTTGTGCGGCACTGTTGGGGTAGTAGAAGTGGACGTACTAGTGACATTTGTGTAACAGAATTGGTAGTGGTTTATGTAGGCCCTAGCACCCAGACAGAGGTGAGCGGTCCCATAACAGCAACATAGGCCTCAGGACAACCTGCAATAGAACAGGCCATTATCATTTATGTAGGCCCTAACACCCAGACAGAGGAGAGCAGTCCCGTAACAGCAACACAGGCCTCAGGTCAACCTGCAATGGAACAGGCCATTATCATTTATGTAGGCCCTAGCACCCAGACAGAGGTGAGCGGTCCCATAACAGCAACACAGGACTCAGGCCTGCTGCTATTGTTCCACCATGTTGTTGAAATGCTGCCTCCTGCTAACATGCTCCCTATTAGCTGCTGGTGCAGTTTGCTGTGGCGCGATGTCAAAACTTTTCCACATCTCGGCCATGCTAACCCTGCTGTCTGAGGAGCTGGCCGTGACACAGGTGCATTGGCGACCTCTTCGTCCTCCTCCTCTGCCTTCGTCTTGTGCTTCCACTTGTCCGCCCCGTGTCAGTTGGGAATGCCCTCAGGAGCGCGTATACCAGCGTGCGCTTGTAGTCGCTCAACTTCCTATCATGCTCCAGTGCGGGAATTAAGGTGGGCACGTTGTCCTTGTACCGGGGGTCCAGCAGGGTGGCAACCCAGTAGTCAGCACAAGTTAAAATGTGGGAAACTCTGCTGTCATTGCGCAGGCACTGCGGCATGTAGTCGGACATGTGTGCCAGGCTGCCCAGAGGTAACGATAAGCTATCCTCTCTATCTGGTGTATCGTCTGTGTCCTCTGTATCCCCCCAGCCACGCTCCAGTGATGGCCCTAATCTGCGTAGGGTGCCACACTGCAGTGAAACCGGTTCCTCCTCCTCCTCTTGCTCATCCTCCTCCTCCTCGTCTTCCAGAATTGTGACCTTGCTGCCCACATGTGTACCTAGCCTTTGCTGGTGCAGGAACCCACCCTCTGAGCCACTTCTATATGACGTGCCTAAAACCCTGTGAAATGCCCCCTCTTCCTCCTCCTACTGTGCCGCATCCTCTTCCATCATCGCCGTAATATCTTTTTCAAGGAGACATAGACGGGGTCATCAGCACTGGCCATGTTGGTTGAGTACTCAAAAGACCGCAACAAGGTACACAGGTCTCACATGCAGGCCCAGTCACTGGTAGTGAAGTGGTGCTGATCCGCAGAGCGACTGACCATGCATACTGCATCTGAAACTCCACTATCGCTTGCTTGCACAGTCTCTCCGGCATATGTAAGATGGAGTTCCACCTGGTGGGCACGTCGCATATGAGGCGGTCAGCAGAAAGGCAGAAGTTATGCTGCAGCGAATTCAGGCGAGCAGCAGCAGGGTGAGAATGCCGAAAGCGCGCACATACGGACCGCACTTTCCCCAGCAGCTCTGACATGTCTCGGTAGTCTTTAGCAAACTTCTGCACCACCAGATTCAGCACATGCGCGAGGCAAGGGAGTTGCAACGAGATTTCGCCCATTATCACACACCACCAGGCCGGGCTTGAGGCTCATCGGCAGCAACCACTCATCAGTCTGCTGTTCTATGCCCCTCCAAAGCTCCTGTGCGGTGTGGGGTTTGTCACCCAAACACATGAGTTTTAAAATTGCCTGCTGATGTTTAAACCTAGCTGTGCTAAAGTTGAGGGTGAGGTTCTTTCGATGAACGGATGTGGGGGTGGTAGAAGAGGAGTAGGAGGATGATGCAGAGTAGGAGGAGGAAGCAACAGGAGGCAACGAATAATGCCCTGCGATCCTCGGTGGTGGAAGGACATGCTCCAAATCGCTATCCGCCTCGGTCCCAGCCGCCACTACGTTTACCCAGTGTAGAGTTAGGGAGATATAGCGTTCCAGGCCATGCTTACTGTTTCATGTATCTGTGGTTATGTGGACCTTGCCACAGATGGCGTTGCGCACCACACACTTGATTTTGTCCTCCACTTGGTTGTGCAGGGAAGGGACGGCTCGCCTAAAAAAGTAGTAGTAGGAACAACGTACTGGGGGACAGCCACCGCATCAGCTGTTTGAAACAGTCCGTCTCCACCAGACGAAATTACAGCATTTCAAAGGCCAGTAATTTTGAAATGCTGGCATTCATGGCCCGGGCTCAAGGGTGGGTAGGTGGGTATTTCCTTCTTCTCTCCAATGTTTGAGAGATGGACAGCTGAACGCTGCCATGTGACACGGTGCATATGCTTGGTGATAGTGTCGTATGTGGTGGTGAGGGTGTTTGCTGGTCGCCAGGTGCCAAGGTGATGCCAGAAGTGGAGGGAGAGGCCGAGGCAGCAGCAGAAGAGGGAGCAGAAGGAGCCTGAGATGATTCCTGTTTTTTAGGGTGTTTTTTCCACTGCAGTTCATACTTTGCATGTAGATGCTTGGTCATGCAGATTGTGCTGAGGTTAAGAACATTTATGCCTCGCTTCAGGCTCTGATGGCACAACATGCAAACCACTCATGTCTTGTCGTCAGGACATTGTGTGAAGAACTGCCAGGCCAATGAACTCCTTGGAGCAGGCCTTGGTGTGCTCAGTGCCAGGGTGCGGTGGACAGTAGCAGGCGTACTGTCTCTGGAACGGCCACTGCGCTTTTGCACCCTGCTCCCTCTTTTGCTGTGCTGTTGCCTCCACCGCCTCTTCCTCAGAACTGCAAAACTCACTAGCACGACCTTCAGTCCAGTCAGGGTCTACAGGGAGTGCAGAATTATTAGGCAAATGAGTATTTTGACCACATCATCCTCTTTATGCATGTTGTCTTACTCCAAGCTGTATAGGCTCGAAAGCCTACTACCAATTAAGCATATTAGGTGATGTGCATCTCTGTAATGAGAAGGGGTGTGGTCTAATGACATCAACACCCTATATCAGGTGTGCATAATTAATAGGCAACTTCCTTTCCTTTGGCAAAATGGGTCAAAAGAAGGACTTGACAGGCTCAGAAAAGTCAAAAATAGTGAGATATCTTGCAGAGGGATGCAGCACTCTTAAAATTGCAAAGCTTCTGAAGCGTGATCATCGAACAATCAAGCGTTTCATTCAAAATAGTCAACAGGGTCGCAAGAAGCGTGTGGAAAAACCAAGGCGCAAAATAACTGCCCATGAACTGAGAAAAGTCAAGCGTGCAGCTGCCAAGATGCCACTTGCCACCAGTTTGGCCATATTTCAGAGCTGCAACATCACTGGAGTGCCCAAAAGCACAAGGTGTGCAATACTCAGAGACATGGCCAAGGTAAGAAAGGCTGAAAGACGACCACCACTGAACAAGACACACAAGCTGAAACGTCAAGACTGGGCCAAGAAATATCTCAAGACTGATTTTTCTAAGATTTTATGGACTGATGAAATGAGAGTGAGTCTTGATGGGCCAGATGGATGGGCCCGTGGCTGGATTGGTAAAGGGCAGAGAGCTCCAGTCCGACTCAGACGCCAGCAAGGTGGAGGTGGAGTACTGGTTTGGGCTGGTATCATCAAAGATGAGCTTGTGGGGCCTTTTCGGGTTGAGGATGGAGTCAAGCTCAACTCCCAGTCCTACTGCCAGTTTCTGGAAGACACCTTCTTCAAGCAGTGGTACAGGAAGAAGTCTGCATCCTTCAAGAAAAACATGATTTTCATGCAGGACAATGCTCCATCACACGCGTCCAAGTACTCCACAGCGTGGCTGGCAAGAAAGGGTATAAAAAGAAAATCTAATGACATGGCCTCCTTGTTCACCTGATCTGAACCCCATTGAGAACCTGTGGTCCATCATCAAATGTGAGATTTACAAGGAGGGAAAACAGTACACCTCTCTGAACAGTGTCTGGGAGGCTGTGGTTGCTGCTGCACGCAATGTTGATGGTGAACAGATCAAAACACTGACAGAATCCATGGATGGCAGGCTTTTGAGTGTCCTTGCAAAGAAAGGTGGCTATATTGGTCACTGATTTGTTTTTGTTTTGTTTTTGAATGTCAGAAATGTATATTTGTGAATGTTGAGATGTTATATTGGTTTCACTGGTAAAAATAAATAATTGAAATGGGTATATATTTGTTTTTTGTTAAGTTGCCTAATAATTATGCACAGTAATAGTCACCTGCACACACAGATATCCCCTTAAAATAGCTAAAACTAAAAACAAACTAAAAACTACTTCCACAAATATTCAGCTTTGATATTAATTAGTTTTTTGGGTTCATTGAGAACATGGTTGTTGTTCAATAATAAAATTAATCCTCAAAAATACAACTTGCCTAATAATTCTGCACTCCCTGTAGGACTTGATCATCCTCCACATAATCTTTCACCCATTCATGACCCCTGCCCTCCTCTTCCGTCTGCACATTGCAGAAAGCCACAGCAGTTGGCACCTGTGTTTCGTCACCATGAGAGACATGTTGCGGCAGTCTTCCCATGTCCTCATCCTGCAACAAAAGTGGTTGAGCATCAGTGCATTCAAGGTCTTCCTTTTCTGGGGCTGAGCTAGGTGGACGGGCCGGGAAAACCCTGCCAACAGAGTCATCAAAAAGCATGAGACTTTCCTGCATGATTTGGGGCTCTTACTGCTTGGCTGATTTGCAAGGGGGTGAGATGGAAAACTGATGGGCATGGGCTGCAGGGGCCAACTTTGAGCTTTCTGCAGAGGACTGGGTGTTATATACTGTGAAGGAACTGGAGGCACTGTCAGCCACCCAATCTACTATCGACTGTACATGTTTTTGCTTCACCATCTGTAGAACGGAATTTGGGCCTAACAAATAACTCTACAGATTCTGTCGCCTACTCGCACCAGAGGAAGGTGTTTGACTTGGAGCGGTAGTTGGCGCTGAACGGCCATGTCCTCTCACAGCAACAGGAGCTTCAACAACACCACCACGACCATGCCCACGTCTCTTATTGGATATTCTCTTCAATATTTGCGTTCACCACCAAGCTGAAAGATATGTCTCTCTCCGGCGTCAATTTGCCTGCCACTAGTCGACAATTACATTCGCTAAAGCAGTACCCGTGTCATAAAAATGCTCTGTGGACCCAGAATAATGTGTTTTGGGCCCAAAATACACTGATTCTCAATTTCTATGCGGAAATAAAAAAATAAAAAATTACTACGCTGTATGCACAAGTGGTTTGTGGAACAAGAACAAGTATTTTTGTAATAAAATACAGAAAATTAGTATTTCACTGCTGTAAATTGAAAGTAATTATTCATACGCTGGATGCACAACAGTTTTTTCGGCCTAAAACATGGCTTTTTTAAATAAAACCCCAAAATGAAGTTTTTAACTGCTGTACATTAACAGTAGATATTTCTACTATGTATGGACACCAGATTTGGGGACCCAGAACATAGATTTGGTCACCAAAATTCACAAATGCAGTATTTAACGGCTATAAATTGGAAACAAATATTAAAACGACGGATGCACAACAGTTTTTTCGGCCTAAAACACAGCTTTTTTAAATAAAACCCCAAAATGAAGTTTTTAACTGCTGTACATTAACAGTAGATATTTATGCTTTGTATGGACACCGGATTTGGGGACCCAGAACACAGATTTGGTCAACAAAATTCACAAATGCAGTATTTAACTGCTATGAATTGAAAAATAATTATTTAAACGACGGATGCACAACAGTTTTTTCGGCCAAAAACACGGCTTTTTTCAATAAAACACCAAAATACAGTTTTTAACTGCTGTACATTAACAGTAGATATTTATACTACGTATGGACACCAGATTTGGGGACCCAAAACATGGATTTGGTCACCAAAATTCACAATTAATGTATGTAGCCACTATAAATTGGAAATAATCATTTAAAAGACGGATACACAACTGTTTTTTCGGCCTAAAACACGGCTTTTTTCTATAAAACCCCAAAATGCAGTTTTTAACTGCTGTACATTAACAGTAGATATTTATACTACAGTGGAGGAAATAATTATTTGACCCCTCACTGATTTTGTAAGTTTGTCCAATGACAAAGAAATGAAAAGTCTCAGAACAGTATCATTTCAATGGTAGGTTTATTGTAACAGTGGCAGATAGCACATCAAAAGGAAAATCGAAAAAATAACTTTAAATAAAAGATAGCAACTGATTTGCATTTCATTGAGTGAAATAAGTATTTGAACCCCTACCAACCATTAAGAGTTCTGGCTCCCACAGAGTGGTTAGACACTTCTACTCAATTAGTCACCCTCATTAAGGACACCTGTCTTAACTAGTCACCTGTATAAAAGACACCTGTCCACAGAATCAATCAATCAAGCAGACTCCAAACTCTCCAACATGGGAAAGACCAAAGAGCTGTCCAAGGATGTCAGAGACAAAATTGTAGACCTGCACAAGGCTGGAATGGGCTACAAAACCATTAGCAAGAAGCTGGGAGAGAAGGTGACAACTGTTGGTGCGATTGTTCGAAAATGGAAGGAGCACAAAATGACCATCAATCGACCTCGCTCTGGGGCTCCACGCAAGATCTCACCTCGTGGGGTGTCAATGGTTCTGAGAAAGGTGAAAAAGCATCCTAGAACTACACGGGAGGAGTTAGTTAATGACCTCAAATTAGCAGGGACCACAGTCACCAAGAAAACCATTGGAAACACATTACACCGCAATGGATTAAAATCCTGCAGGGCTCGCAAGGTCCCCCTGCTCAGGAAGGCACATGTGCAGGCCCGTCTGAAGTTTGCCAATGAACACCTGAATGATTCAGAGAGTGACTGGGAGAAGGTGCTGTGGTCTGATGAGACCAAAATAGAGCTCTTTGGCATTAACTCAACTCGCTGTGTTTGGAGGAAGAAAAATGCTGCCTATGACCCCCAAAACACCGTCCCCACCGTCAAGCATGGGGGTGGAAACATTTTGCTTTGGGGGTGTTTTTCTGCTAAGGGCACAGGACAACTTATTCGCATTAACGGGAAAATGGACGGAGCCATGTATCGTGAAATCCTGAGCGACAACCTCCTTCCCTCTGCCAGGAAACTGAAAATGGGTCGTGGATGGGTGTTCCAGCACGACAATGACCCCAAAACATACAGCAAAGGCAACAAAGGAGTGGCTCAAGAAGAAGCACATTAAGGTCATGGAGTGGCCTAGTCAGTCTCCGGACCTTAATCCAATCGAAAACCTATGGAGGGAGCTCAAGCTCAGAGTTGCACAGAGACAGCCTCGAAACCTTAGGGATTTAGAGATGATCTGCAAAGAGGAGTGGACCAACATTCCTCCTAAAATGTGCGCAAACTTGGTCATCAATTACAAGAAACGTTTGACCTCTGTGCTTGCAAACAAGGGTTTTTCCACCAAGTATTAAGTCTTTTTTTGTTAGAGGGTTCAAATACTTATTTCACTCAATGAAATGCAAATCAGTTGCTATCTTTTATTTAAAGTTATTTTTTCGATTTTCCTTTTGATGTGCTATCTGCCACTGTTACAATAAACCTACCATTGAAATGATACTGTTCTGAGACTTTTCATTTCTTTGTCATTGGACAAACTTACAAAATCAGTGAGGGGTCAAATAATTATTTCCTCCACTGTATGTATGGACACCAGATTTGGGGACCCAAAACATGGATTTGGTCACCAAAATTCACAATTAATGTATGTAGCCACTATAAATTGGAAATAATCATTTAAAAGACGGATACACAACTGTTTTTTCAGCCTAAAACACAGCATTTTTCAATAAAAGTAGATATTTATACTATGTATAGACACCAGATTTGGGGACCCAGAACACAGATTTGGTCACCAGAATTCACAAATGCAGTATTTAACTGCTATAAATTGAGAATAATTATTTAAACGATGGATGTGCAACTGTTTTTTCAGCCTAAAACACGGCTTTTTTCTATAAAACCCCAAAATGCAGTTTTTAACTGCTGTACATTAACAGTAGATATTTCTACTATGTATGGACACCAGATTTGGGGACCCAGAACATAGATTTGGTCACCAAAATTCACAAATGCAGTATTTAACGGCTATAAAATGGAAACAAATATTAAAACGACGGATGCACAACAGTTTTTTCGGCCTAAAACACAGCTTTTTTAATAAAACCCCAAAATGCAGTTTTTAACTGCTGTACATTAACAGTAGATATTTATACTATGTATTGACACCAGATTTGAGGACCCACAACACTGATTTGGTCACAAAAATTCACAAATACAGTATTTAACCGCTATAAATTACATAGTAACATAGTAACATAGTATATAAGGCCGAAAAAAGACATTTGTCCATCCAGTTCGACCTCTTTCCTGCAAGTTGATCCAGAGGAAGGCAAAAAACCCCTGTGAGGTAGAGCCAAATTTCCCCACTTAAGGGGAAAAATTCCTTCCCGACTCCAATCAGGCAATCAGAATAACTCCCTGGATCAACGACCTATCTCTAGTAGCTATAGCCTGAAATATTATTACGCTCCAGAAATACATCCAGGCCCCTCTTGAATTCCTTTGATGTACTCACCATCACCACCTCCTCAGGCAGAGAGTTCCATAGTCTCACTGCTCTTACCGTGAAGAACCCTTTTCTTTGTTTGTGTACAAACCTTCTTTCCTCTAGACGCAGAGGATGTCCCCTCATCACAGTCACAGTCCTGGGGATAAATAGATGATGGGAGAGATCTCTGTACTGACACCTGATATATTTATACATAGTTATTAGATCTCCCCTCAGTCGTCTTTTTTCTAAAGTGAATAACCCTAATTTTGATACCCTTTCAGGGTACTGTAGTTGCCCCATTCCAGGTATTACTTTAGTTGCCCTCCTCTGAACCCTCTCTAGCTCTGCTATGTCTGACTTGTTCACAGGAGCCCAGAATGTACACAGTACTCCATGTGTGGTCTGACTAGTGATTTATAAAGTGGTAAGACTATATTTTCATCACAGGCATCTATGCCCCTTTTGATGCAACCCATTATCTTATTGGCCTTAGCAGCAGCTGCCTGACAATGGTTTTTTCAGCTTAGTTTGTTATTTATTAAAATTCCTAGATCCTTTTCCATGTCAGTGTTACTGAGTGTTTTACCATTTAGTATGTACGGGTGACTTGCATTATTCCTTCCCATGTGCATAACTTTACATTTGTCAGTGTTAAACCTCATCTGCCATTTCTCTGCCCAAGCCCCCAATCTATCCAGATCCCTCTGTAGCAGAAAACTGTCCTCTTCAGTGTTAATTACTTTACACAGTTTAGTGTCATCTGCAAAAATTGATATTTTACTGTGCAAGCCTTCTACAAGATCATTAATAAATATATTGAAGAGAATAGGGCCCAATACTGACCCCTGAGGTACCCCACTAGTGACAGTGACCCAATCTGAGTATGTACCGTTAATAACCACTCTCTGTTTTCTATTACTGAGCCAGTTACTTACCCACATACAGATATTTTCTCCTAGTCCAAGTGTTCTCATTTTATATACTAACCTTTTGTGTGGTACAGTGTCAAATGCTTTGGAGAAGTCCAGATATATGACATCCACTGATTCACCCCGGTCAAGTCTAGAACTTACCTCCTCATAGAAACTGATTAAATTAGTTTGACATGACCGATCCCTCATGAAGCCATGCTGATATGGTGTAATTTGATTATTTTTATTGAGATATTCCAAGATAGCATCTCTTACAAAACCTTCAAACAGTTTACCCACAACAGATGTTAAACTTACCGGCCTATAATTTCCAGGCTCTGTTATTGGACCCTTTTTGAATATTGGCACCACATTTGCTATACGCCAGTCTGGTGGAACATTCCCTGTCAGTATGGAGTACGTGAATATCAAAAATAAAGGTCTGGCTAGGACATCACTTAATTCCCTTTTGGCGATTTGTCTATTTTAATCTTTTTAAGTCGCTGCTGTACTTCTTCCTGGGTCAGACAGGGCACTTTTAAAAGGGAATTTACTTTTACATTTTGCATTTCATCTGACAGTTTATTTTCCGCAGTGAAAACAGTGGAGAATAAAATATTTAATAGCTTAGCTTTATCCTCGTCGCTTTCTGCAACTCCCCCCTCATTGCTATGTAGAGGGCCGACTCCTTCAGATTTATATTTTTTACCATTTATATAATTGAAAAACATTTTAGGGTTAGTTTTGCTCTCTTTGGCAATTAATCTCTCGGTCTCTAGTTTGGCAGTTTTTATTAGTTTTTTACATATTCTATTTTTTTCCTTATAGTTTATCAGAGCTTCCTGGCTCCACTCCTGTTTTAGTGATTTATATGCTTTCTTTTTGTCATTTATTGCTTTTTTTACGGTTCTATTTATGGAAATAATTATTTAAACGATGGATGCACAACAGTTTTTTCGGCCTAAAACACGCCTTTTTTGAATAAAACCCCAAAATGCAGTTTTTAACTGCTGTACATTAACAGTAGATATTTATACTATGTATGGACACCAGATTTGGGGACCCAGAACATAGATTTGGTCACCAAAATTCACAAATGCAGTATTTAACCGCTATAAATTGGAAATAATTATTTAAGCGATGAATGCGCAACAGTTTTTTCGGCCTAAAACATGGCTTTTTTCAATAAAACCCCAAAATGCAGTTTTTAACTGCTGTACATAAAAAATAGATATCTATATTATGTATGGGCACCAGATTTGGGGACCCAGAACATAGATTTGGTCACCAAAATTCACAAATGCAGTATTTAACCGCTATAAATTGGAAATAACTATTTAAGCGATGGATGCACAACAGTTTTTTTGGCCTAAAACACGGCTTTTTTTCAATGAAATCCCAAAATGCTGTTTTTAACTGCTGTACATTAAAAATAGATATTTATACTGTGAATAGACACCAGGTTTGGGGACCCAGAACACAGATTTGGTCACCAAAATTCACAAATGCGGTATTTAACTGCTATAAATTGGAAATAATTATTTAAACGATGGATGCACAACAGTTTTTTCGGCCTAAAACAGAGCTTTTTTCAATAAAACCCCAAAATGCAGTTTTTAACTGCTGTAAATTTAAATTAGATATTTATACAGTGTATGTACAACAGTTTTGTGAAGTAAGAATATTACTTTTTTCCCACAAAAAAAGAATAATGCACTATTTCTCAGCTGTAATGTGAAATCAGTATTTAAGTCGTGTATTTCAAGATGCTCTGTGGATCAGAATTACCACTTTTTTTGTCAAAAAATAGACTTCTGCTGTATTTCACAGCAGCAATGTAAAATAGGTGGTTGGAATGGGTATTGGTGGATCTTCAATAACGTTGTTTTTCTATAAAAAAACTAAGAAGCACTATTTCCCTGCAGAAATATAAAATATGTCGTTGGACGGTGTATGCAGAACTGTTTTGTGAACAAGGAATACGGTTTTTCCCCCGAAATTACACGGATTCTCTATTTCACCGCAGAAATGTCAAATATATATTTTGGTGGTGTAAAATAGGCTTGGTGGATCAGGATGACCACTTTTTTTTAACTAAAATACACTGGTGCACTATTTGATAACTGAAATTGAATATATGGTTTAGTGCATAGTATACAAAAGTGCTCTGTGGCACTACAGGTTCCAGACTAGACAAATGGACTATGTCACGGCTTTTGTCACCAAAATTCACAAATGCAGTTTTTCACTGCTGTAAATTAAATGTAGGTATTTATATTTGTATGTACAACTGCTTTGTGAAGCAGGAATTTTGCTTTTTTCACACACAAAAAGAATAATGCACTATTTCTCAACTGTAATGTGAAATCAGTATTTAGTCGATGTATTTCAAAATGCTTTGTGAATCCGGATTTCCACTTTTTTGTAAAAAAAAAAAAAACACTTATGCTGTATTTCAAAGCAGCAATGTAAAATAGGTGGTTGGAATGAGTATTTCAGATTGTTTGGTCGACCTTGAATAAGGTTTTTTTTTCTATAAAAAACAAATAAGCACTATTTTCCTGCAGAAATATACAATATGTCATTGGACGGTGTATGCAGAACTGTTTTGTGGACAATGAATACGTTTTTTCCCTCAATATTACACAAATTCTCTATTTCCCCGCAAAAATGTCAAATATATATTTTGGCGATGTAAAATAGGCTTGGTGGATCAGGATGACTTTTTTCAACCAAAATACACTGATGCACTTGATCCATTTGATAGCTGAAATGGAATATACATATGCATTGTATACACAAGTGCTCTGTGGCACCACAGATCCCAGACTAGACAAATGGACTATGTCACCCCTTAAACATACAAAAGGCAATATAGGGGACTTGAGCCGACAGAAAAAAAGGTTTTTTTTCCTTCACTAAGCTACAAAATAGGATTAGGCTGATGTCCCTAGCTGGCTGGCACACATGCAGTACACTGCAGTGGCTAAATGGCCACCGAGCACCACCTCTATAACAGATGGATTACAAAAAAAAGATTTCCCTTGCAGTGGCTGGGCACAGAAATGTTGGATTGCTGAAGCTCCCTCCCTCTCTATTTGCTGTATCTTGTGGATTAAAGTAGCACAGGTTCTTCTGATTTCTGCCCTATTCTGTCCCTGATCGGAGCAGCAGCATCCTCTCCATAAGCTCAAATGAGCAGAGTGATGTGCGGCAGTACGTGACTCCAGCTTATAAAGAGGCTTGGTCCCATGCTGCACTCAGCCAATCACAGCCATGCCATTAGTATGGCTGTGATGGCTTCTTAGGGCAATAAGTAAAACACTTGCTGATTGTCTGCTGTGCAGCCCTTCAGAAAGCGGGAAGAAATCGCTGAACGGACCCGAACTTTTTTGAAAATGTTCGGTTTCGGGCCCGTGTCCCGAACACCCCAAAATTCTGTACGATCCCTAACTATACAGTTCGGGTTCGGTCAACTCTAGTCACAATACTACCTGCCACACTGAAAAAGCTTTAGATAAGATGGAGGCTGGACAAGACAGTACAGAGAGAGCATACAGCCCAGTTCTAATCAATGTTCTAATCCTTCTGCCCAAAAGTCCATAGAAATTGAGAACATGATATGCACCAGAAAAAGGCCATAGTCCTGGTAGCACTGAACCTGAGGCGGTAGTTCTCCATTTGCTGATTTGCGTCAGCCTAGTGCAGCACATAGAAAAATGGCTCCATCATGTTGATAATACTGAACTAGCTGCTGTGACTTCTGTTGCTTGCGGTAGCTGTGGAGGTGGGTGACTTGGTAGGGGATGGGTGTCCTGGTCAAACACGCAAGAGGCAGGGGTCTGCATACCGAAAGCTGCGGCAAGCTGGGCACACAGTTTATCCTGGTAATAATGCAATTTGGCCTCCCTTTTGGCTATAGGAAAACATTTCTCTATATTGCTTTGCAAGTAAGGGTCCAAAGGCATGGCTTACCATCATATTGCCAAATTGTAATGATATGTCTGTCAAAACAAAAGCCATTGCCATTCTCGCCAGTTGCTTGAGGACCCAATTCTTTCTGGATCTGCGTCCCACTGAGATGATTGGTCATCATTGAGTAGTAAATGGGGCATACCCTAGGCAAGAGAATTAGAGGGGGGAGGTGCTTGTGAAGGAAATGCTCCAATGCTCTACTCATACATAGTAACTGAGTTAAGCGAGACAATCAGTTTAATCCAAAGAAAATAGATGTAATATATATTAGGGGTGGCTTGGTATTGATGTTTTGGTCTACCTAGATCTTAATCTTAATATGGCTGCTCCCATGTAAGTGGCGAATGGAAGTGATGTAAATTAGGCAGCTTAACAACCAGAAGTGATACGACGGGATAGCATCATCATGAAAACTGTACAGACATGGCTTCACCCCTCCTGGAAGTAACGTAGCAGAAGGGAAGCGGAGGAGTCACGTCACTCAATCCTACGAAAGATGGCTGCCCCCATAGATGGCAACAAAATAGTTGCTGAATTGAATTAAGTGTAAAACTGTAAAAGTGTGTTTTATGGAAGTCAGAAATGAACAAGGTGATGTGGTAACTATATATGGAATGGATGTCATGGGTATGAAAATAGTGGGAAAAGGGAGAAAAAGTCAAGAAAAAGGAAAACAGGAACAAAGATAGAAAAAAGAGGGAACAAATGGGAGGAGAAAAGAAAGAAAGAGAAGAGGAAAACATAGAAGGAGAAAAGGGAAAAAAGAAAGAGAAAAAAAAAGGAATAAGATGAAGAAAAAGAAAAACAAGAGAAAAGAGAAGAAAAGAAGCGGAAACAGAAAGGAAGAAAGAGAAGCAAAAGACTAGATAATAAAAAAAGAAAGCATGAGAGAATATAGAAGAGGAATGAACAAATGAAAGAAATGAATGAAAAACATGTCAACTATTAAAATGATAATGGGTGTGCATGTATAGTCTAAAATGGAATGGGAAGGGGAAGGAGGTTAGGGGAGGTGGAAGGTGAGGATAACTATGGGAGGGGGAGTTGACAAAGGTAGGAGGACCAGTACCAAACCTCTAACTTACAAGAGATCAAAAGAGGTAAACCATATTATTAAGTCTATGAAAATAAGAGACAAGAATCAAAGTAAAGGAAAATTACATGGCAATCACAAAATTAAAATGAACAAAAGATACATCAAATGTAGTCAGGCAAGTACGTCAAATTCATGATTGAGTCCCTTTGGAGATGATTACAGATGAGCGAATTTTTTAAAAAAATTGATTCACCGGTTTGCTGAATTTTTTGGGAAAAATTTGGTTCGGTGCAAATTTATTTGCGGCGAATCGCATTAAAAACGGCTATTTTCTGGCTTCAGGGAGCCTTTATAGTGGTATAGAACACTGTGCCTTGCAGTAACAAAATAGGGAGTCTTATCTGGTAGTGAAATAATACTGAGAATCCGTATGACATGCAGATAACAGGCGGTGTTCTTAAAATCACTGCACACTTCACTTATTTGGGCAGTGACGGGGCCAAAACTGACCAAATAACTCAAGTGTGAACTCATCCTTACAGGTCAATGTTATCATCAAGAAGAAGCGCACTCATTTTACACGGTCATCAACTGATTCCACATAGATGTCTACAGAACCTGTTCTATTAAATGCTTATACAAGTAGAGCCCCCCGATAGAGTGGAGATGGTGTCAGCAGTAAGTTTGTGTTGATGTCACTGATTATTTTGCCCTTCCTATGATCCGTCAGAACAATAACACCCAAAAACGGATCCTGTCTGTCGAGCATCCGCCTTCACTCGGTCAGCATTTGCTCAATAATCCATCATTATTGCTAATGCCATAAAAAAACAGGAGTAGAACCAAAACAGAGATGACACGTGAATTGAATATTTGCATGTCTTCTGTGTTTTGTACCCACTCCTGCTTTTGGCCACCAAATCATAAGCCAATTCTGATGGGACCATACAGGCCTTACAGCTGCTACACAGACAGGATCCATTGTGCGTCTCATTTTTCCAGTCATGAAGTGGGGAGGGTGGGAACAGAATGAGAAGTCAGCAAAGTAGCCCTATGAGATAGTGGGGAGGTGGAAGCAGCATGAGGAGGCCACAGAGTGGCACACAGACAGTGTGGGGGTGCAGCATCTGAAGGCCACAGAGTGGCACAATGACGGTGTGGAGGTGGCGGCAGCATCAGGAGACCACAAAGTGGCAAGGTGACAGTGTGGAGGTGGCAGCAGCATGAGGAGTCCATAGAGTGACACAATGACGGTGTTGAGGTGTCAGCAGCATCAGAAGGCCACAGAGTGGCACAGGGACAGAGTGTGGAGGTGGAGGCAGCAGCAGCATCAGAAGGAGGTCACAGAGTGGCACAATGACAGTGTGGAGGTGGCAGCTGCAGCATGAGAAGGAGGCCATAGAGTGACACAATGATAGTGTGGAGGTGTCAACAGCATCAGGAGGCCACAGAGTGGCAATGTGACATAGTGTGGAGGTGGCAGCAACATGAGAAGACCACAGATTTATCCATTTACAGAGTGGGGAGTTGGCAGCAGCATGAGCAGACCACAGAGTGGCAAGGTGACATAGTGTGGAGGTGACAGCAGCATGAGAAGACCACAGAGTGGCAAGGTGACATAGTGTGGAGGTGGGTGGCAATTCCCGCTGAAGATGGTGGATGAAAGAACGAGCACTTGGCATCAAATGTGTGGCATCAGGCGGATGACAGCACCAGAATAGTAGCTGAGGCAGGTTGCCAGAAGAAACCGGTCTCTTTTATCAAAGTGTTGTTGTGGCACCATAGATGATCTAGTCTGATGCATCAGGCATTGGTGGGTAGAAACCCTGGCTGATCCATGCCTGATTCATCCCGATTCATCCTGACAAAGATCAGTCTCTCCACATTTTGAGTGGACAGGTTAGTTCTTTTTGGGTTTACTATGGCCCCTGCCACACTAAACACCCGCTCTGATGCCACACTAGTGGATAGGCAGGACAGCTTTTCCAGGACAAACTCTGCCAGTTGTGGCCACAAATCCAGTTTGGCTTCCCAGTAGTCCAGCAGATCTTCAATGTGGGGTAGCAGGGTACTGTCCAAGTATGCCCCACCTGCTCCAGGTCTAGCTGCTGCTGGTGAGTAGTTTCTTCACTAGGAGGGTGAAGAAAGCTGCTCATCATCGACTCTAGAATCAGGCTGCTGCTGATAGAGCTGGTACTGCTCCTGCCACCCCATCCCTCCCCAGCAGCCATGGCAGTGGAACGTGAGCGCAGAGGGCCGAGAGTTATAAGTGCACACTTATGCAACCACATTATTTTAAAAAAAATTGTTTTCTTCCCTCTACCGAAAAGATTTCAGTGTGTTTTTCAATTGAGTTGTACAGTTTATAGGCCACGTTAAAGGTGGAAAAAGTTCTGAAATGATTTATCTTTGTCTAATTTTTTTACAGCACAAAAACCTGACATTTTAACAGGGATGTGTAGACTTTTTATATCCACTGCAAAATACAGTTTGATTTTTATACCTTTTTTATTTTTGGATGGAATGGAAATTTTTTTTGATCTTTGTGTTATACTTGTGCCTGTGCCATCCATGGACTGTATATGCTATACTATCTATCAATAATTCGTCAAACTTATTTAGAGAGGCCGGCCTCTTCATAATTTGAGCATGGTCTAAATCTACAGCAGCTTCCTTGCTGTCTTACATTTAGACTAGGGATTAGTGAATCGACTTCGGATGAAACATCCGAAGTTGATTTGCATAAAACGTTGTTCTAATACTGTAAGGAGCAGGAGTTCTGTACAGTATTAGAATGTATTGGCTCTTACGACACTTCGCGAAGCAATAACTTCGGCTCATCAGAGCCAATACATTCTAATACTGTACGGAGCTCCTGCTCCGTACAGTATTAGAACGAAGTATTATGCGAATCGACTTCGGATGTTTCATCCAAAGTCGATTTGCTCATTCCAAATTTAGACCATTTTCTACTCCTGAAAGAGGCATAAAAAATTATGAATAAGACGGGCCTGCCGCCCCACCGCCTTCCCTACCCACGCCACATCCACTTATTTAAACCTGGCGTGAGCAGAGAAAAGATCATAAATTACCCTCTTTACTACTTGTTAACTCTTTAATGGCTGTGCTATTTTAGGAAAATTCTTCCATGGACCTGTGAAAGAAATTTGGTTTCATTACTACTTTACTTACCTGTCCTTTGCTCTGTCAATGCCACTGTCCTAACTGCAGTTGCACTGGCCACGAGCTCTTGTTCCAAATGGATGTGTGCGCTTTTCTTGTTCATTTGCATTTATTAATATGTTTCATATAGTAATAAATGCAAGTAAACAGTAGGGGGAGCGCACACATCCGGTCAGGGCAAGAGCTCGTGGCCTGTGCAACTGCAATTGGGACAGCAGCATTGACAGAGCAAAGTATAAATCCAAACAGTACTGTGCCTCAGAAAATTATATACAATAAAGACCTAGTAGCAACACTGAAAGACTCCTGCACTTCATCAAAACTAATAATCCCAAAACAAATACACATAAAGTATGATAAAAAATATATCAAAACTTATTATAGACTATTCCAACTGATTCCCGTACTGTTTTTCACCTTTAATTAGGGTTGAGTGAACCAGAACTGTATAATTCGGATTCGTACCGAATTTTGGGGTGTTCGGGACCCGGACCAGAACCCGAACATTTTCATAAAAGCTTAGGTTCGGGTCCGATAGGTTCGGCGATTCTTCACGTTTTCTGAAGGGCTGCACAGCAGCCAATCAGCAAGCATTTTACTTCTTTGCCCTAAGAATCCATCACAGCCATGCCTGCTAATGGCATGGCTGTGATTGGCTGAGTGCAGCATGTGACCAAGCCTCTATTTAAGCTGGAGTCACATAGCGCTGCACGTTACTCTGCTCTTCTCAGTGTAGGGATAGGATGCTGCCACTTCTGTGAGGGACAGATTAGGGAAGAAATCTGCAGAACCTGTTGTACATTAATCTACAAGATACAGCAAATAAAGAGGGAGGGAGCTTCAGCAATCCTACATTTCTGTATCCAACAACTGCCAAGGATTTTTTTTTTTTAATCCATCTGTTACAGAGGTCGGGGTCGGCGTCCATTTTAGCCACTGCAGTGTACTGCATGTCTGCCAGCCTGGCAGGGACATCAGCTTAATCCTTTTTGGTAGCTCAGTGAAGGAGAAAATGGCTGCTCAAGTCCTCTACATTACCTTTGGTATAATTAAGGGGTGACATAGTCCATTTGTCTAGTCTGGGACCAGTGGGGCCACAGAGCACTTGTGTATACAATGTACTAAACCGTATATTCAATTTCTGCAGTATTTTTGTGATAAAAAGCCGTGATCCTGGTCCCCAAAGCAATTTGAAATACCCCGCCGAAATACACATTTGACATTTCTGCTGTGAAATACTGAATACATTTTTTTTTTTGTGGGAAAAAAGCAATATTCTTGCTTCACAAAACAGTTGTGCATACAGCGTACATATATAATACTGCTCTTCTGTGTTTTATTAAAAAAATCTGTGTTCTTGGTCCACAAACCACTTTAGCATAAACCGTAGAAATAGCTAACTTTTATTAGTAGCAGTGAAATACTGATTTTCTGTGTTTTATTGAAAAAATCTGTGTTCTGGGTCCGCAAACTACTTTTGCATAAACTGTAGAAATAGCTACATTTAATTAATAGCAGTGAAATACTGCTTTTCTGTGTTTTATTACAAAAATCCTTGTTCTTGGTCCACAAACCACTTGTGCATACAGCGTACAAATACCAATTTTAAATTGCAGCATGAAAATAGTGCTTTACTGTGTTTTACTGAAAAAAAAAAGTGTTCTGGGTTCACCAAACAGTTGTGCATACAGCGTACAAATACATATTTTACATTTCTGCAGTGAAATTGAGAATCAGTGTGTTTTAGGCCAAATAAACTTTATTCTTGGTCCACAGAGCATTTTTATGACACAGGCACTACCTTAGTGAACTTAATTGTTGTCAATTGGCAGTTAAATTGACACCGGAGAGAAACCACCTTTCAGCTTGGTGGGTGAACGCAAATAATGAGGAGAACATCAAATAAGGGACGTGGGCATGGTCGTGGTGGTGTTAGTGGAGCTCCTGTTGCTGGGAGAGGACGTGGCCGTTCAGCGCCAACTACTGATCTAAGTGAAACACCTTTCTCTGGTGCGAGAAGGTGACAGAACCTGCAGCATTATTTGGTAGGCCCGAATGCCGTTCTATGGATGGTGAGGCCAGAACAAGTAGAGACGATAGTAGATTGGGTGGCTGACAGTGCCTCCAGTTCCTTCATAGTGTCTCCCACCCAGTCCTCTGCAGAAAGCTCAGAGTTGGCACCTGCAGCCCATGCTCATCAGTCTTTCACCTCACTCCCTTGCAAATCAGCCAAGCAGTCAGAGCTCCAAGTCATGCAGCAAATTCTTATGCTTTTTGATGACTCTGTTGGCAGAGTTTCCCCAGCCCATCCACCTAGCCCTGCCCCAGAAGTGGAAGACCTTGAATGCACTGATGCCCAACCACTTAAGTTGCAGGATGAGGACATGGGAAGACCACCGCAGCACGTCTCTGATGATAACGAAACACAGCTGCTGACTGCTGTGGCTTTCTGCAATGTGCAGACCGACGAAGAGAGCAGGAGTCATGAATTGGTGGAAGATGATGTGGAGGATGATGAGTTCCTAGACCCAGACTGGACTGAAGGTTGTGCTAGTGATATGTGCAGTTCTGAGGAAGAGGCAGTGGTCGCACAGAGGGAACAGCATAGCAAAAGAGGGAGCAGGGTACAAAAGCGGAGCGACCGTTCCACAGACAGTACGCCTGCTACTGCCCACCTTACCCAGGCACCAAGCACACCAAGGCCTACTACAAGGAGTTCATTGGGGTGGCAGTTCTTCACACAATGTCCTGAGGACAAGACACAAGTGGTTTGCACGTTGTGCCATCAGAGCCTAAAGCGAGACATAAACGATCTTAACCTGAGCACAACCTGCATGACCAGGCATCTACAGGTAAAGCACGAACTGCAGTGGAGTAAACACCTTAAAAACCACAAAAGGTCTCAGGCTCCTCCTGCTCCCTCTTCTGCTGCTGTCTCGGCCTCCAACTATGGCGTCAACATGGCACCTAGCAACCAGCAAAGAGCGGATGTCCCACCAACACTACCACCACCTCCGTCACCATCACCAAGCATCTCCATTATGTCACAAGCGAGCGTTCAGCTTTCCATCTCCCAAACACTGGAGAGAAAGAGAAAATACCCACCTACCCACCCTCAATCCCTGGTCCTGAATGCCAGCATTTAAAAATTACTGGCCTTTGAAATGCTGTCATTCTGTCTGGTGGAGACAGACTGTTTTAAACAGCTGATAGTGGTAGCTATCCCACAGTACGTAGTTCCCAACCGCCACTACTTTTCCAGGCGAGCCGTCCCTTCCCTGCACAACCAAGTGGAGGATAAAATCAAGTGTGCGCTGCGCAACGCCATCTGTGGCAAGGTCCACAAAACCACAGATACTTGGACCAGTAAGCACTGCCAGGACCGCTATATCTCGCTAACTGCACACTGGGTAAACATAGTGGCGGCTGGGCCCGAGGCAGATAGCGGTTTGGCGCATGTCCTTCCACCACGAGGATCTCAGGGCATTATTCTTTGCCTTGTGTTGCCTCCTCCTCCTACTCAGCATGCTCCTCCTCCTCTTCTACCACCCCCTCATCCAGTCATCTAAAGAACCTCACCCCCAACTTCAGCACAGCCAGCGGTAAACGTCAGCAGGCGATTTTAAAACTCATGTGTTTGGGTGACCAACCCCACACTGCAAAGGAGATTTGGAGGGGCATAGAACAACAGACCGATGAGTGGTTGCTTCCAGTGATCCTCAAGCCTGGCCTGGTGCTGTGTAGAGATGTCGAGAACATAAAATTTTCCGTTCGCGAATGGCGAACGCAAATTTCCGCAAATGTTCGTGAACGGGCGAACCAGGCGAACCGCCATAGACTTCAATAGGCAGGCGAATTTTAAAACCCACAGGGACTATTTCTGGCCACAATAGTGATGAAAAAATTGTTTCAAGGGGACTAAAACCTGGACTGTGGCATGCCTGTAGGGGGATCCATGGAACTCCCATGGAAAATTACGTAGTTGACGCAGAGTCGGGTTTTAATCCATAAAGGGCATGAATCACTTAACATTCCTAAAATAGTTTGTTATAACGTGCTTTAAAACATCCAGTGTGTGTATACGATCAGGTATGATGTTGTATCGATCAGGTAGTGTAAAGGTTACGCCCGCTTCACAGTGACAGACCAAACTCTGACAGACCAAACTCCCCGTTTAACGCACCGCAAACAACCGCAAACAGTCCATTTGCACCACCGCAAACTCCCCATTTGCACAAGGTTGGATACAAAGCTAGCCATGTCCCGTTCCTTGTCCTCACTGACGTCATTGAAGGTCTCTTCCTCCACCCAGCCACGTACGACACCAAGGGTCCCCGAAAGGTGACAACAAGCCCCCTGGGACTCCTGCTGTGGTTGGTCTTCCACCTCCTTAAAGCCACCTTCCTCCTCTGACTCCTCTTCTTCAGACTTCTCTCTCTGCGTTGCCCCAAGTCCAGCAATCGACGGCGACAAGGCTGCTTCTGGTGGTGATGGTGACCACAACTCTTCCTCTTCATGCTCATCTATGGCCTGATCCAGCACACTTCACAGGGCACACTCCAGAAAAAATCCATATGGGATAAGGTCGATGATGTTGCCTTGGGTTTGACTGACCAGGTTTGTCACCTCCGCAAAAGGAAACATGAGCCTACAGCCATTGTGCATGAGCATTCAGTAACGCGGCCAAAAAATACCCAGCTCCGCAGAGGCTGTCCTTTTTTTTTTTAAGTAAAAAAATCTCTTTGAGGGATATCTGGCTTTCATTGTGTTGTAGACCCATAACGGGCTCCATTATTTTGCAAAAAAATCTGTTCTTACCAGTTTAATCTCTGGTTTGTCCCCACATCAGGGGCCAATGTATGAAATAGATTTTAGGAACCGGGAGATGGAAAAAAATGGTTGGTCGGTCCTCTTCCTTGCAATTTGGGGCACTGCTCGTGCGCCGTGCAATGTACTGTGCCACCCTATATGAGGGGTGTGTTAAGTAGTACTATTCCTATCAGTTTAATCCCTGTTACGTCCCCTATTAGGGGACGTGTATCGGATAGATTTTAGGAACCGGGAGATGGAAAAAGATGATTGGTCGGTCCTTTTACTTCCAATTTGGGGCAATGCGCGTGCGCTGCGCAATGTACTGTGCCACCAATACAAATAGTGTGAACTACTATTCTTACCATTTTAATCTTTGTTAAGTCCCCTATCAGGGGACGTGTATTAATTTGAATCCTTGCATGGGGAGATAGAGAAAAAAGCTTGCTCTGTCCGCTTCCTTCTTGGGCACTTGCAATGGAATTTGCCACCAATGCAACTAGTGTTAACTAAGTACTATTCCTATCAGTTTAATCTCTGTTTTGTTCGTTATCAGGGCCAGGGCCGGTGTAGTGAATAGATTTTTGGAACCGGGAGATGGAAAAACACCCATGCTTGGTCCGCTTTGTTTGAATTTTAGGTCACTGCACATGCGCCGTGAAATGTGCTGTGCCACCCTATATGAGTGGTGGGCAGTAGGCACAGTACAGTCTGTGGGCCTGACACACACTGGCAGGCAACTGCAATTATATTAAAGGGTAAAAATTAAATGACTTTTTTTTATCTGCAAGGTACTGTGCCACCCTATATGAGTGGTGGGCAGTGGGCACAGTACAGTCTGTGGGCCTGACACACACTGGCAGGCAACTGCAATTATATTAAAGGGTACAAATTAAATGACTTTTTTATCTGCAAGGTACTGTGCCACCCGATATGAGTGGTGGGCACTGGCAGAGGGCACAGTACAGCCTGTGGGCCTGACACTCACTGGCAGGCAACTGCAATTATATTAAAGGGTAAAAATTAAATGACTTTTTTATCTGCAAAGTACTGTGCCACCCTATATGAGTGCTGTGCACACAGTACAGTCTGTGAGCCTGCGGTCTCTCACACACGGGCAGGCAACTGCAATATATATATATATATATATATATATATATAGAAAAAATAAAATAAAAGCAGACTGATGTGCCAGCCCTAAAAAGTGCTTTTTGGGGTGCTATCAGGATGCTGTCCTTACAGCAGATGAGTCTTTGAGGACTGGAGTGGACACAGAACACTGGCCTAGCTAAAGCTTTCCCTATTAATTCAGCAGCAGCAGCACTCTCCCTGCTCTAACTAACACTGCAGCTTCAGAATGAATCTAAGATGGATGCTGTCCTTGCTTTTTGATAGGAGGTGGAAGGGTCTGGGAGGGAGGGTATGCTGATTGGCTGGAATGTGTCTGCTGACTGTGAGGTACAGGGTCAAAGTTTGCTCAATGATGACTTATAGGGGGTGGACCAAACATCGCATATGCGATGTTCTCCGGGAACTGTTTGCCGGCGAATAGTTCGGGACATCTCTAGTGGTGTGTGATAATGGGCGAAATCTCGTTGCAGTTCTGGGGCTAGCCGGTTTGATGCACATCCCTTGCCTGACGCATGTGCTGCATCTGGTGGTGCAGAAGTTTTTTTAAAAACTACCCAGACATGTCAGAGCTGCTGCTGAAAGTGCGGTCTGTCTGTGCTCGCTTTCGACGTTCTCATCCTGCTGCTGCTCGCCTGCCTGCAGGGTGGCACCCAACACAGCTCAGGGCCATCACTGGAGTGTGGCTGGGGGGATACGGAGGACACAGATGATACACCACCTACAGAGGACAGCTTATCCCTACCTCTGGGCAGCCTGGCACACATGAGCAACTACATGCTGCAGTGCCTGTGCAATGACAGCAGAGTTGCCCACATTGTAACTTGTGTTTACTACTGGGTTGCCACCCTGCTGGATCCCCGGTACAAAGACATTGCGCCCACCTTAATTCCTGTACTGGAGCATGAAAGGAAGATGCGCGAGTACAAGCGTATACTGGTAGACATGCTCTTGAGGGCATTCCCAACTGACACGGGGGGACAAGTGGAAGCACAAGGTGAAAGCAGAAGAGGAGGAAGATGTTGCCAACGTAGCTGTGTCACGGCCAGCTCCTCAGAAGGCAGGGTTAGCATGGCTGACATGTGGAAAAGCTTTGTCACCATGCCACAGCAGCCATCACCACAAGCTGATATGGAACGTCTTAGCAGGAGGCAGCATTTGAACAACATAGTGGAACAGTACATGTGCACACGCCTCCACGTACTGACTGATGGGTCTGCCCCATTCATCTTCTGGGTCTCCAAATTGTCCACATGGCCTGAGCTTGACCTTTATGCCTTGGAGGTGCTGTCCTGCCCTGCAGCCAGTGTATTGTCTGAACGTATATTTAGCAGGACAAGGGGCGTCATTACAGACAAAAGCAGCCGCCTGTCCACAGCCAACATGTACAAGCTCACGTTCATTAAAATGAACCAGGCATGGATCCCACAGGACTTGTCCGTATCGTGTGCAGAATAGACATTTATAACAGCCTCAACCATTCATTCTTGTACTCCAGGACACTTATTCATTGAATCCTTCTTTTATTTGTACCATTATTTCAGGGGCTACCCCAATTTGAATGAACCTCTCCTCTGTCTGGGTGCCTGCGGCCTTAATTACTGAAAATGGCCTGTTGCTTTGGTGGGTGACATGAAGCTTGTTTTGCCTTGCATTGACCTCTCTCCTCTGTCTAGGTGGCTACGTTCTACATTAATGATAATCGTCTGTTCCATTGCTGGGTGACATGAAGCCTGCTTTGCTGTTACAGGACCTCTCTCCTCTGTCTGGGTGTCTGCGGACTACATTGATGATAATCGCATGTTCCATTGCTGGGTGACATGAGGCTTGTTTTTCTGTTCCGGGACCCCTCTCCTCTGTCAGAGTGCTAGGGCCTAAATTACTGAAAGTGGCCTGCTGCATAGGTGGGTGACATGAAGCCTCTTTTGCCATGTATTGCCCTCTCCTCTGTCTGGTTGCCAGGGGCCTACATTTCAGATAATCGCCTGTTGCTTTGGTGGGTGGCATTAACCTCTTTTTGCCATGCATTGACCTCTCCTCTGTATGGGTGCCTGCGGCCTACATTATTGATAATCACCTGTTCCATTGCTGGGTGACATGAAGCCTGTTTTGCTGTTACAGGACCTCTCTCCTCTGTCTCGGTGTCTGCGGCTTACATTAATGATAATCGCCTGTTCCATTGCTGGGTGACATGAAGCCTGTTTTGCTGTTATGGGACCACTCTCCTCTGTCAGGGTGATAGGGCCTAAATTACTGGAAGTGGCCTGTTCCATTACTGGGTGACATGAAGACTGTTTTGCCATGCATTGACCACTCTCCTCTGTCTGGGTGGCCGTAGCCTACATTTATGATAATTGCCTGTTGCTTTGGTGGGTGATATTAACCTCTTTTTTCTGTGCATTGACCTCTCCTCTGTCTGGATGCCAGGAGCCTACATTTATGATAATCCACTGCTGCATTGCTGAGTAACATGATGCCTTTTTTGCTGTTACGTGACCTCTATCCTCTGTCTGGGTGCCAGTGATCTAAATTACTGAAAATGGAATGTTCCATTGCTGGGTGACATGAAGCCTCTTTTGCCATGCATTGCCCTCTCCTCTGTCAGGGTGCCAGGGGCCTACATTTCAGATAATTGCCTGTTGCATTGGTGCGTGACATGAAGCCTGTTTTGCCGAGCATTGAAATCTCCTTTGTCTGGGTGCCAGGGGGCTAACATTTCTGAATATCACTTGTTCCGTTGGTGGGTGACATTAACCCATTTTTGCCAGTGATAAACCACAGCTGTG
The DNA here is from genome assembly GCA_033119425.1 of Bufotes viridis. Classification (NCBI taxonomy): domain Eukaryota; kingdom Metazoa; phylum Chordata; class Amphibia; order Anura; family Bufonidae; genus Bufotes; species Bufotes viridis. The sequence continues at coordinate 544,223,409 of CM065590.1, read as the reverse complement.
CATCGCAGACATGAAACCATATTTTGTAATAACGTATGTTACTAATCAAAAGATATGTGACTACAAACTGCACGCTGGTAGACACGCTGCTGATGTCATTCCCACCTGACGCCACCCTAACCTCCTATTCCACCTCCTCTTCAGAGTTGCCAATTAATATTGTTTTATTTTTAGTTATTTTATTTTAAGTTATTTCCCTATCCACATTTGTTTGCAGGACACTTTCCCACATTTTGCTCCCTTTTGCAGCCCTCTAGCTCTTTCCAGGGCTATTTTACAGCCATTTTACTGCCCAAAAGTTCTGATCCCCATTTACTTCAATGGGGTTCGGGTTTGAAGTCAAGTTCGGGTCAAGTTCGGATCACGAACCCGAACATTTCCGTGAAGTTCGGCCGAACTTCTCGAACCCGAACATCCAGGTGTCCGCTCAACTCTACCTTTAAGGCCTCATGCACACGACCGTATGTGTTTTGCGCCTGCCAAATTTTGCATCCGCCCAAAAAAATGGATGATGGACCGTTTTTTTTTTTTTGTGGATCCGTTTTTTTGGCAGATCCATTGTAGCAATGCCTATCCTTGTCCGCAAACGTGAAAAAAATAGGACATGATTTAATTTTTTTGACGGAATGTAAACACGGACCACGGATGCGGAACAAAAACGGTTGACCATCCGCATTTATTGACGGATTGACGGACCCATTGAAATGAATGGGGAAGCATCCTATCCATGAAAAAAAACGGAACGGACGCGGAAACAAACAACGGTCATGTGCATGAGACCTAATATTTATAAATGTTATGTGATCATGTTTCAATAAATACATTTTGATACATTTTATATCACACACTATCGCTGGGTTCACACTTGAGCGTAAAACGTGCGTATTACAGTGCGTTTTGGAAATAGGAAACACGCGTCTCTGGAGACCAATTTAAAAAAAGCATATCTACACTTAACGCGCGCAAAACGCGCATTTTACGCGCGTTCCCATTGAAGTCTATGGGTGCAAACGTGCGACAAAACGCCCCAAAGAAGCTCAAGAACTTTTTTGAGCGTAGGGCGTTTTACAGCGCGTTCAAACGCGCTGTATAACGCTCAAGTGACAACCAGGGCCATAGGGAAGCATTGGTTTTCATGTGTTGAGCGTTTTACAGCGCGTTTGAACGCGCTGTAAAATGCTCAGGTGTGAACTGAGGGTATGTGTATTTTGTTTGGGCTATTACCCTGGGTTCAGACCTGAGCGTTCAATCACAAAACGCGCGACAAACGCCCCCAAAAAAGCTCAAGTACTTGTTTATGCGTCGGGCGTTTTACAGTGCGTTCAGACGCGCTGTAAAACGCTCAAGTGAGAAACAGGGCAATAGGAAAGCATTGGTTTTCATGTGTTGAGTGTTTTACAGCGCGTTTGAATGCGCTGTAAAACGCTCAGGTGTGAACTTAGGGTTAGTTTTGAACGAGCGTAGGAGTATTGACAGAGCAAAGGACAGGTAAGTAGTATTTAAACCAAATTTCTTCCACAGGTCTTCCACAGGTACAGGCATCCTGTATTTCTCAAGATGCCTGGACAACCCTTTTAATTTCTTTGTATACCGTATAGACTTTTAGATGTCATACATGTCTATAGCATAATATACTGATAAACCTCATCACCAGCATTTACTGTGAGCTGTAAAGTGATGATAATTACCACTAAAATAATCAAGTACCACAAACCGGAAAAAAAAAAAAAAACACAGACACATCTATTTTTTTTCATGGACACAGGAAGAATAAATCATCTATTCTGGATGGTTAGCAACCCTGTCCAGCGGCAATGTGGTGTCTGCTTCCCATTATTTTCAATGGGAAACAGCAGTGCAGTTTGCAGTGCGGAGGTCTGCATGGTGTCTACTTGCTGCTTGGCTGTATTCAAAGGAGCTAAGACGCAAGCGGATCCATGGCATCTAAAGTGAACAGAAACCTCGTCAGTTTCTGTTGCGGTATACAGTACATTGGGGAATTTTAGAGCATCAAAATATGTCATGTGTACAGCGTACGGGCCCTAAGAGTTCAGCATTTTGCGGTAAGAAAACTACAACTCTCTCCCACCCCCGACACGCTCAGTTGAGGAGGCTGGGCGTTATAGCCCATGTGGTAAAATAGGGATGATACTGCAGTCAGCAGTGAAAACGGACCGTTATCGTCTTGCTTGATCTCAGAGACACGCTATTATAGATTATTACATACATACACAGCCATGCTGCACTATAAATGAGCCCCATCCAATGCAAGCGATACCGTCCCAGTATGCACTAAACCCTAAAAGGTGCATACAGCGCTACATAAATGGGGTCCAGGGTTTATTAGAGGGCTGAGAACGGCCGATGACCCTCCGGAAGAAGGACTTACCTCACAAAACGACCGGCACCGTCCACGGTTTGACTAAAAAAACTTACCCGCCCGCGCTTCTGTCCCATCACTCAGGGTCTTGGCTGCAGCAGCGCCACCTGTCAGCAGAGAGGAGCAGTGTGGCTGCTGGAGGGAGCGTTCGGCCTGAGTTAAGCAGGGGTCAGGCAAAGGCGACAACCACTGAGAGTCGCTTGTGATTATTGATGTCGCGAACATAAAATTTTCCGTTCGCAAACGGCGAACGCGAACTTCCGAAAATGTTTGCAAACGGGCGAACAGGGCGAACCGCAATAGACTTCAATAGGCAGGCGAATTTTAAAACCCACAGGGACTCTTTCTGACCACAGTAGTGATGGAAAAGTTGTTTCAAGGGGACCAACACCTGGACTGTGGCATGCCGGAGAGGGATCCATGGCAAAACTCCCATGGAAAATTATGTAGTGGACGCAGAGTCGGGTTTTAATCCATAAAGGGCATAAATCACCTAACATTCCTAAATTGTTTGGAATAACATCCAGTGTGTGTACAGTATACGATCAGGTATGATGTATCGATGAGGTAGTGTAAGGGTTATGCCCGCTTCACAGTGACAGACCTAACTGTGACAGACCAAATTCCCCGTTTAACGCACCGCAAACAACCGCAAACAGTCCATTTGCACAACCGCAAACCCCCCATTTGCACAAGGTTGGATACCAAGCTAGCCATGTCCCGTTCCTTGTCCTCACTGACGTCATTGAAGGTCTCTCTCTTCCTCGCACAATGTACTATTTCTATCAGTTTAATCCGTTACGTCCCCTATCAGGGGACGTGTATCGAATAGATTTTAGGAATCGGGAGATGGAAAAAGAAGCTTGGTCGGTCCTCTTACTTCCAATTTGGAGCACTGCGCGTGCACCGTGCAATGTACTGTGCAACTCTATATAAGTGGTGTGTTACTTAGTACTATTCTTATCAGTTTAATCCCTGTTACGTCCCCTATCAGCACTGGCAGTGGGCACACTACAGTCAGTGGAAGTGGGCCTGACACACACTGGCAGGCAACTAACCTTAGATTAAAGGGTAAAATTTAAATGCCTTTGTTATGCAAAGTCCTGTGCCACCCAACATGAGTGGTGGGCACTGGCAGTGGGCACACTACAGTCAGCGGAAGTGGGCCTGACACACACTGGCAGCAGGCAGGCAACTGAAATTAGATTAAAGTGTAAAAATGAAATGCCTTATTTATCGGCAAGCTACTGTGCCACATGGTATGAGTGGTGGGCACTGGCAGTGGGCACACTACAGTCAGTGGAAGTGGGCCTGACACACACTGGCAGGCAACTAACCTTAGATTAAAGGGTAAAAATTAAATGCCTTATTTATCGGCAAGCTACTGTGCCACACGGTATGAGTGGTGGGTACTGGCAGTGGGCACACTACAGTCAGTGGAAGTGGGCCTGACACACACTGGCAGGCAACTAACCTTAGATTAAAGTGTAAAAATTAAATGCCTTTTTTTATGCAAAGTCCTGTGCCACCCGGTATGAGTGGTGGGCACTGGCAGTGGGCCCACTACAGTCAGCGGAAGTGGGCCTGACACACACTGGCAACAGGCAGGCAACTGAAATTAGATTAAAGTGTAAAAATCAAATGCCCTTTTTTATGCAAAGTCCTGTGCCACACGGTATGAGTGGTGGGCACTGGCAGTGGGCACACTACTGTCAGTGAAAGTGGGCCTGACACACACTGGCAGGCAACTAACCTTAGATTAAAGGGTAAAAATGAAATGCCATTTTTTTTGCAAAGTCCTGTCCCACCCGGTATGAATGGTGGGCACTGGCAGTGGGCACACTACAGTCAGTGGAAGTGGGCCTGACACACACTGGCAGGCAACTAACCTTAGGTTAAAGGGTAAAAATGCCTTTTTTATGCAAAGTCCTGTGCCACATGGTATGAGTGGTGGGCACTGGCAGTGGGCACACTACAGTCAGTGGAAGTGGACCTGCTGTGACACACACTGGCAACAGGCAGGCAACTGAAATTAGATTAAAGTGTAAAAATCAAATGCCTTTTTTTTTTGCAAAGTCCTGTGCCACCCGGTATGAGTGGTGGGCACTGGCAGTGGGTACACTACAGTCAGTGGAAGTGGGCCTGACACACACTGGCAGGCAACTAACCTTAGATTAAAGGGTAAAAATTAAAAGTCTTTTTTGTTGCAAAGTACTGTGCCACACGGTATGAGTGGTGGGCACTGGCAGTGGGCCCATTACAGTCTGTGGGCCTGCAGCTTCTCACACGGGCAGGCCAGGCAACTGCAATATATATATGTAGAAAAAAAAATAAAAGCAGACTAATGTAGCAGCCCTAAAAAGGGCTTTTTGGGGTGCTGTGACGCTGTCCTTACAGCAGATGAGTCTGTGGACACAGAACACTGGCCTAGCTAACGCTTTCCCTATGAATTCAGAATCATCAGCGCAGCAGCAGTTGCAGCTGCAGTCTCCCTGCTCTCACTAACATGCAGCTTCAGACTGAATCTAAAATGGCTGCCTTTTTTATAGGAGGTGGTATGGTGTGGGAGGGAGGGTTCTGATTGGCTGGAATGTGTCTGCTGACTGTGAGGTACAGAGTCAAAGTTTGCTCAATGATGATGTATAGGGGGCATCATATAAAGTTTGACAGCACACCAGAAGATTCTTTGCAAGTATGTGAATTTATTTTAGCTGGATTGCATGGTTACACAGTTTCGGGCCATTCCTGTGCCCTTCATCAGGCTATAATTCTGGTCTTTAGCACATGTGCAAAAGACAAGAAGTCAAGCCTGATGAAGGGCACAGGAATGGCACGAAACGTTGCTACTGTGTAACCATGCAATCCGGCTAAAATAAATTCACATACTTGCAAAGAATCTTCTGGTGTGCTGTCAAACTTTATATGACGCTTCTACGTAGTCCCTAGAGTGGAGACGGGGACATCATCCTTGACGAGCACCCTATATAGCCTAACAGTGGGTTGAGTGCTGTGGTCCTTCTCTGAACGTGATGTATAGGGGGCAGACCGAACATCAAATATGTTAGCCCGCCGCGGCGAACGCGAACAAGCTATGTTCGCCGGCGAATAGTTCGGGACATCTCTACTTGTGATTATAAATATTAGCGTGCAGGCAAGGGGCCCACCGGGGATTTTGCCGACTCCCCGATGGGCCTGTCAGAGCCTGATTAGGGGTGAGGGCCTGCTGCTGATCTGACCATATGAAACATTATGGGCGAGGGCCTGCCGCTGAACTGACCATCTAAAACATTATGGGTGAGGGCATGCTGCCGAACCGACCATCTAAAACATTTTGGGAGAGTGCCTGCTGCTGATCTGACCATCTAAAACAGTATGGGTGAGGGCCTGCTGCCGAGCTGAGCATCTAAAACATTATGTGAGAGGGCCTGCTACAGAGCTTACCCTCTAAAACATTAGGGGGGGGGGGGGTGCCTGCTCCTGATCTGATCATCTAAAACTTTAGAGGCGAGGACCTACTGCCGATCTGACCATCTAAAACATTATGGATAAGGCCCTGCTGCAGAATTGACCATTTAAAGAATTAGGGGTGAGGGTCTGCTGCTGAACTGACCCTCTAAAACATTAGGGGTGAGGGTCTGCTGCTGAGCTGCCCTCTAATACATTAGGGATGAGGGCTTGCTGCTGAGAATGACCATCTAAAGCATTATGGACGAGTGCCTGCTGCTGATCTGACCCTCCAAAACAGGGATGCTCAACCTGCCCTCCAGATGTTGTAAAACTACAACTCCCAACATGCCATTCTGTAGTGGATAGCTGTATGCTGTCCGGGAATGATGGGAGTTTTAGTTTTGCAACAGCTGGAGGGCCACAGGTTGAGCATGCCTGCTCTAAAACATTATAAACAAGGGTCTACTGGTAACTGTCAAAAACATTATGGGCGACGGCCTGCTGGTAGCCCTCAAAAACATTATGGTTGAGGGCCTGCTGGTGACCCTCAATAACATTATGGGTGAGGGCCTGCTGGTGACCCTCAAAAACATTATGGGTAAGGGCCCGCTGCTTAGCTGACCCTCTAAAACATTAGGAGCAAGGGCAGTCTAATAAGTAGTGGTCATCGCAAATATTCTAATTGCTAATTTTTATCACGTATATCGGCATTTCGAGAATTTGCGTATATTTTGAATATTGTGTTATATAGTCGTAAAAACGAATATTCGTTTTTTTTTTATGTTTTCTTTTTTCATCTGAACCCATTACCTTCCTGCTTCTTGCTTGTGGGCCAATGTGAGAAGGCTGTAATATTATAGTCTTTAGTGAATTAGAATATTATTCATTATTCAATTTTTTTTTCTCTTATGCGAATGTAATATTCACGTAATGCGAATATTCTAAAACACGAATATATAGCACTATAGAATATAGTGCTATATATTCGTTTTTTAGAATATTCGTCATTTTTGTTGCTTTTGGGCTAATGACGAATATTCTAAAAAACGAATATATAGCTCTATATTGAATATAGTGCTATATATTAGTTTTTTAGAATATTCGTCATTTTTTCCATCTGAAGTCATGATTCCTCCCTTCTTAAGTTGCTTTTGCGCCAATGACTGTTCATATTAAATTGGAAAACATGATTATTATTCTAAAAAAATATATAGCACTATATTCTATAGTGCTATATATTTGTGTTTTAGAATATTCGTATTACGCGAATATTACATTGCCGATTTTTCGCAATTAATAGAATAATCTCGAATACGAATATTCCCAAATATATTACAAATATTCTACCACATATTCGCAAAATATTGCAAATTCGAATATTGTCCCTGCCGCTCATCACTACTAATAAGCAGGTTGATTTGATGGAGGAGGAGGACGAGAAAAGGGTGATTAAAGGGGTGCATGGGAATACAGTGAATTCAATACACCATAAAAGCCACATTTAGAGTGCCTTTATGTTCAGCCGCTTTCCTCTGGTGGAGTATTAAAGTCAGGGGCAATTCAGGCCTTCTTCATTTTTATAAGAGTCAACCGGTCAGCATTTTCAGTTGACAGGCGGATGCGCTTATCAGTTATTATGCCCCCAGCAGCACTAAATACACGCTCTGACAAAACACTAGCGGCGGGGCAGGCCAGCACCTACAAGACGTAGAGCGACAGTGTGTGCCACGTGTCCAGCTTGGACACCCAACATTTGCAAGGCACTGAGGAATCACTGAGGATGCTGACACGGTCTGCTACATACCCTTCACCATCTTCCAAAATTATTCCTTCCTTGTGACACTAGGCCGCGCATCAGGTTGAGGGTGCTGGCGGGGTGTCATAAAACTGTCCCAGGCCTTGGAGAGTGTTGCCCTGCCTCTGCTGGAACTGTTGTGTGTTTCCCTCATCTCCCCTCATTGGTTGCTCAAGGAACTATGTACTCTGCAGTGAGCGTTGTCAGCTGGAAATTTTGGGAGCAATTTTTCCACAAGGACCTTCTGGTATTGCACCATTTTGCTCATCCTCCACCACAGAAATAAGAGATAAGAAGTTTTCTTTGTAGCGGGGGTCGAGAAGGGTGAACAACCAGTAATCGGTGTTGGCCAAAATGCGTACAACGCGAGGGTCACGGGAGTGGCTGCCTAGCATAAAGTCAGCCATGTGTGCCAGAGTCCCAACAGACAAGACTTCGCTGTCCTCATCAGGAGAATGACTCTCAATCTCCTCAGCCTCTTCCTCCTCTTCTACCCATCCACACTGAACAGATGGAATAAAACTTCCATGGGAACTACCCTCTGTAGTGGAGGCAACCGTCTCCTGCTCTTCCACCTCATCATCATCATCCAATTTGCACTGAGACGATGAACTGAGGGTGGTCTGGCTATTGCCCTGTGTACTGTTTTCCCCCATTTATACCTCTTCCCCATGTAAAGCGTCCGCCTTAATTGTGAGCAGCAAGCGTTTGTGTAAACACAGATGTGGGATGGTTACGCTGATAATAGCGTTATAGCAGCTCACCATCAGTGTTGATTCCATAAAATTGGGTAAAACCTCACAGAGGTCAGACATCAATGCCCACTCATCGCTTGTGAAGAGCAGAAGCTGAATGGAAAGGTGACAACCATGTTGCAGCTGGTATTGCACTACTGCCCTCTGCTGCTGACAAAGCCTGGCCAACATGGGGACCTTCGTCGCAAAGTTTGAGTTCGGGACCCGAACTTGACCCCGCACCCCATTGAAGTCAATTGGGAGCCGGACTTTGGCGCACTAAATTGGCTCTGAAAAAGTCATGGAAAGAGCTGCAAAAGGAAGCAAAATGGGGGTAAGAGCTGGACAATTGCCCTGCAAACAAATATGGATAGGGAAATGACTTAAAATAACATTAAATACATAAAAATTAAAAATAATAATCTTGAACTAGGAGAAGGAGGTCCATATGGCGTAGGGGGTTGAGGAGGCGGTGGACGTGGCAGTGTAGGTGGAAGCGGTGGTGGAGGAGGTAGTCGCCAACAACACTGTTTTTTGGTAATAAATTTTAGTTTTTTTTTTTTTTTTTTTTTTTTTGGGTAGACCCCAAAACATTGGGAAATAAAGAAAAGAAAACAAAGGGAATGTGTGCTGGAGTATAACAAAGGCTGGGTGAGGCCGGTATACAAGTCCATTCTGCACAAGGTACGGACAAGTCCTGTGGGATCCATGCCTGGTTCATTTTAATGAACATGAGCTCATTGGCTGTGGACAGGCGCCTGCACTTGTCTGTGATAACGCCCCCTGCCATGCTAAACACACGTCCAGACAACACACTGGCTGCAGGGCAGGCCAGCACCTCCAAGGCATAAAGGGAAAGCTCACGCTATGTGCCCAATTTGAAGACCCAGAAGTTAAATGGGGCAGACCCATCAGTCAGTACGTGTAGGCGTCCAACATATTGCTGAAATGCTGCCTCCTGCTAAGACAGGCATACTCAAACTGCGGCCCTCCAGCTGTTGCAAAACTACAACTCCCAGCATGCCCGAACAGCCTACAGAAGGGCATTGTGGGAGTTGTAGTTTGAGGATGCCTGTGCTAAGACGTTTCATATCAGCTGGTGGTGCTGGTTCTTATGGCATGGTGACAAAGCTTTTCCACATATCGGCCATGCTAACCCTGCCTTCTGAGGTGCTGGCGGTGCCCCCAGATTCTACTGAGGCCCTGGTGTCAGGTGGGAATGCCATCAGCAGCACGTCTACTAGCATTCAGAATATTTTTCCCATTCTGGTATGCATTGCAGGGGTAGTTTGAAAGAAAAAAAGGGGTACAGATCACCCAACAATCTAAACTCCGCCAAATTTACAGAATATATTTCCCTGTCAGGTATGCAGTGCAGTAGTAACACACCCTCAAAGCCACTTGTGAATGACTGGATAACCGTGGAAATGTCCACCAACAATTTAAGAGCTGGATTTACTGATACAATTTCCCTCTCAGAAATGCAGTGTAGGCCGCAAATGTACTTTATGGCAAAAAAAGTAATTTTTTTTTTTCACCTACAATGTCCCAGGTGTATTTACTGATTATATTTCACTCTCAGAAATGCAGTGCAGGCCGCAAACATACTTTTTTGCAAAAAAATTAATTTGTCCCCCCAGAATCTAACAGATGGATTTACTGAATTGAGTTCACTGTCACATATGCAGCACAGGGGTACTTTACAGAAAAATTTTTAATGTGTCACCTTCTGGGTCTCTGAACTCACAGACGGATTACCTATATTATTTTCCTGCACTTAAAAAATGGGTATATGTCGTCCACTGAACTACAAGAACAGGATCAAATTATTGTCCCTGGCAATATTGTCAGTTGTACAAAATGTCCGCCAATGCCCACCTAACTAACAGACAGATTCAAACTTATTTTTCTGTGTTACTGGGCTCAGGGCAGGGTACAAAAATGTTGCATTGCACCCACAAAACAAAATCGCTGTAGATCGCAGACTTAACACCAAGCTCTGATATCAGATTCTTTCCCATTCTCTCCCTCACAGCAGCAGCATCCTACCCCTACACTAGTAAGAGCTTACGTGACGTGCGGCACTACATGACTCCATTGCTAGTTTATTGCTTCTATAGAGGCTGGGTCACATGCTGCACTGGCCAATCACAGCCATGCCATTAGTAGGCATGGCTATGATGGCTTCTAAGGGCAACCATCTTAAATGCTTGTTGATTGGCTGCCTTTCAACAAGCTTTATTAAACGGCTGAACAACTAAATCGGATCCAGGTACCAAAAATCCGGTACGAAGCTGAACTTTACAGTTCGGGTTCGCCCAACACTATCCAGGTGCATGGCAGATGGCACCCGGGCCTGTGTCTTGGACAAGGGATTGGCCAGCACGTAACACAGGGGAAGAGAAGGCAGTGATGTGACCCGCAGACACTGATTGTGGACCCAGGCATTCGGCCCACCTATTAGGCAGCTTTGATGCCATGTGGCGGATCATGCTGGTTGTGGTGAGGTTGCTAGTGTTCACAGCCCTGCCCATTTTGGTACGGCAGAGGTTGCAAAAGACAATTCTTTTATCTTTGAAGTGCTGCGGATCCCTCCCCTTCTGTACTGCTGTCCTTGTTCGGCTTGCTACCTTCCCAGGTTGGGTCAGTGACTTCATCATCCACCACCTCCTCTTCCACTTCCTCACTCTGGTCATACTCCAGTCCTGACTTGTTGACCTAACAACAACCTTAGTTATTGACAACTGTGTCTGATCCTCATCATGAACCTCTTGTAGAGATTAGCTTTCTTTCGGGGGTCATTCTCGCAGACTTTCAGATTGAAGTCCAAATGGTGCTTTATTTTCAAGCACATCAGCACAAAACAGCAACATTACATAAATCACAAACATAAATCCTCTGCCGTCTGGCCACTGACTAAACAGTGGTTACCTCACTATCAGGATCTGGGTCAACCACCCAGCTCCCCAAAACACATCACCAGTGCTTACCCCACACAGAGGGTTAGAGGGTCCCAGCTCCCACAGGCCTTGACACAGCCTGCTCCTTTCCCAGACTGGGAGCCACACCCAAGTCCAACAATTGGATTAAATACCATCCCTGGACATGAGCATTGTCCAAAATCCCAGACTGGAACATGGGGAACAGGCACCCACCCAGCACATTGCCTGTTCCCAGTAAAAGCTCCCCAAACCCCCCCCCCCCCCCCGCCATGGACTAGCGGGAGCCAGCTAAGCTTATTATCTTGGTGTCCACCAACTTACTTAGTGGCCACCTATATCTTAGCCTTTACTCCACCAAGGCCGGGCCCCTTGGTGACATGCTTCTGGTGCAATCAACACCCATTTTCCATGCTTCCCTGGGACTTAACTGCACCCATCACTATTCACATTGCTACATATCCCCCCCCCCCCTCTGCTCAAACCTGTAGGGGGTGAACATTTGTACCAAACGGATGCTCATGATAGGGCATCCGCATTATCGTGCCATCTTCCAGCTCAACGTTCCCCCTGGAAGATGTCGCCAGCATCACAGGCTTCCCTTTATTCTGCCAGACCCAGGCCAGAAGAGCTCGGTTTGTCATAAACACTGCATTCCTACCTAGTAGAAACTGTCTAAAGGCCTTTTGTGCCCAACTAACGGCCAGATACGCTTTTTCTACTGTTTTCTGAGTGACAATAACATGCTCTCGCACTCTTTGATTCTTGCGCTCATGCTCAGGCCTTTTCTTGTACTGCTGCAGCTCTTGACTGGACTGGACATAGTTGCTCCCAGTCATGGTCGTGTTCAGACCCTTTCTCCTTGGCTTTGCGGCGCTCCTTCAGCAGAGCATGCTTGCCCCCGCTCGCTTCTTTTTTCAGCAGTGGTTTCCTCAGATTTGGTCTCAGTTTCAGGGTCTTCTGATTCTTCAGTGGCTCTGCCCACTTCGGCAGACCCCTCTTTAGCCTTATCCTTGGTTTCTGGAAAATCAGAGAATTTCTCCCACTTCAAGACCTCGACCTTAATTTCTTTGGCCTCTGTTTCCTTGGAGTCTCCATTCACTTTATTAGCCTTCTCATCCTTTTTGGACATGGCATCATATTCTTGCCTTCTTAACATCTCCTCCTTTTTCTCATAAAGGTTGGAGGCACTGGGGACATCAAGATTTTCACCAGACTCGTCGTCTTCTGGCAATCCCTCCAGAGGTTCACCCATGATATTGTTCCCCATTCGTTTAGGCTCTAGGAGAGACATCTCACAGTAGTAGACACCATCTGCATGCTGGTCGTCTGTCCCCTGGTATTTCTTCTCCAGCAGACCGCTGGCTTTCTAGAAGGCAGTGACGGCAGAGGGAACATCTTTTTATGACCAGGTCCTGGCTACTCATTGCAAAGAGTCTCTTGGCTTCTGTATCCACATAAGCCCCATCAACTGGTTCAGCAGATACATCTTCCATCTTCTCTGCCTCGGCCAGCACCACGGCACCACCATCTCCAGACCCATTCTTAACAGGCTCTAGCTTAGACTTCTTGACGTCTTTCAGAGGACTCTCCTCTTCAGATTTCATATTTTCCACCTGCTGCTCGAGAGCTTGCTTAGACTTCTCCAACTCATAGACATTCTTCCTGACGTCATCTTGAGCTCATGAGATCTTCCATCTGTGCTCAGAGTTGCCTGTTCAGCCTCTCAAATTGATCTCACTCCTCAAGCGCTTCTTCAAGGGCTCGAGCCAAGGAGAGGGCCCTGGTCTTCTTCTCCCGAGCATCAGTCTCCGCTCGGTCACGTTCTTCGGCATATCAGGCTGAGGTGTTTTTCTCTTCAGCCAAGAGCTCGTCAAACTTCTCCAATTTCTCCAATTTAGACACAGTTTGTCGCTGGTGGTCCAGGTCCACCATCCGATCACGCAACTCTTGATCAAGTTGATCTTTTCTCCTCCAAGAGAGCGGATCTTTCTGAGGCACTGTTTAAGACCTCATCAGCCTCATCATCTCTTTCCTGTTCTGCATGACGTCTGGATCGCTTAGAAGCAGCAAGTTCCTTATGAAGTTGGAGAATTCCCGCTTCTATTTGTGATTCTAGATCCTTCAGTTCAAAATGGTGTGAGTTCAAATCCCGGCAGATACATTTTAGAAATAGAGACTAAATTAAACATATTTTTTTAGTAATCGTAAAAAATGTATGGCACAAAATAAATGTGTAATTACTAAAAATAGCACGGAGTATTCCTGCTATCATCAAGAACTCGTTTATGGCCTTTCTCTGTTCGTATAGTCGATCCAACATATGGAGGGTAAAAACGTTGCATATCATCTTATGTTAGGGGATGCCGTTCTGCCGCTGCAGCTCAAGGAGGGTGTGCTTTGCTGTGTACGAGTGGCTGAAGTACATGCAAAGTTTTCTGGCCATTTTTAGGATGTCTTGCAGATGGGTGAAAGACTTCAGGAACCTCTTGACAATCAGATTGAACACGTGTGCCATGCATGTTTCAGCCATACTTGACGCAGCGCCGACACAATGTTCTTCCTGTTGTCAGTCACCATGGTTCCGATTTTGAGTTGTCGTGTAGAAAGACAGGATTCTATTTGTTGATGAAGGACACGGAGCAGTTCCTCCCCTGTTTGACTCTGTTCGCCCAGGCAAACGAGGTGCAGATCAGCGTGACACCACCATGCCCTGCTCATTTGGTGTGCTGGAGGGGTACTGTTAATTGTCCTGGCAGTGGAGGCTGAGGACACGGTGGAGGATGAGGAGGCAGAGGCGGACATTGTCGCCGGACCAAAAGGCGTGAGAATGTGGAGGCGGAAGCGGCGTCACCAGGCCAAGTTGCTAGTGTGGCTGTGCAGGAACCACATTTTCCCAGTGGGCCGTAAAGGACATGTATTGTCCCTGACCATAGTTACAGCTTCACACTTCGGCGCTGCCGTGCACTTTGGCAAACACAGACTGGCTCAAGGACTTTCCCACCTTCTGTTCTACATGTATGTGCAGGGCTGGTACTGCCTATTTGGCAAAGAAATGCCAGCTTGGGACTTCCCACTTTGGCTTGGCACAAGCCATCAGTTCTCTGAAAGGTGCAGAGTCCACCACTTGGAAAGGGAGGGACTGCAGTACCAGCAACCTGGACAGAAACACGTTCAGCTTCTGCACCGTTGGATGAGTGCACGCATACTGTTGTCTCTTGGCAATCGATTTTGTAATTGATTGCTGACGGAATAACTAATGAGGTTATGTAGCGGTTGCTGCGGCAGGCTGGACCACCACATTGGAGCCACGGTTGTCCCAGGCCACTTTATAGTGACGCTTCATATGTTGACGCAGGGCCGTGGTGCCAACATTGGCACCGTGGCCACGCTTCACCTTCCGCCCACATATTCTACATATGGCCTCCTCCGTTGGCTTAACAAAAAACTGCCACACCATCAAGTAGGTGATTTTACCCCCAACACTACACAGCGACTGACTGCTAATGATGCTGCCTCCGTGAACCCTTCCCAAGAAGGCAGGGTGCTGCAAAGTGGGTGGTCTACCCCGGGCACATTTGGCTCCCGACCTCCCACTGCTGCCAAGCTAGCTCCCAAGTGCATCATCGAGTACTGTCTGCAAGTCACTGATGTCCTCCTCAACCATCTCTGGGTCAGGAGTCTGACCGTGCACAACACCAGCTCCAACGCCACTCTCCTAATCACTACTTGCTCACCTAGTGGAGGAAGCGACAGATGTCTCCTCCAGATCTTGGCTGGACAGTAGCTGCTGACGTCTGATGTCACTTGTGATGAAGTGGATGACCGAGTCAACCATTCAAGATCCGTTTGGTTGCAGGTTCTAGATGACACCGGGAGCTCAGGCCTCTCGCCTCAACCCCTGCTGCCACGAACCCTTATTCTGCTGCAACCAGTGCCTGCGCCAGAAACATTTAGGCCTCTGTCACTCCCATGTGCAGGGCCTGGCACTTCTCTGTCTGACATACTGTTAGATCAAATAATCAAATGTTAGATCAAATATTTTTTATTCTGCCACTAATACACGGCAAACAGGGCTTTAGAAAATATCACTGCTCCGCAGAACGGCAAATAGGCCCTGATTTGATAACACTTTTATACAACACAAAAGGATTTTCAACAGATAAGTGCAACGCTGAAAGGCAAATACATTTTTATTTTGCCACTAATACACGGCAAACTGGGCTTTAGAAAATATCACTGCGCAGAACGGCAATTAGGCCCAATTATTTTTCCGACTTTTACACAACACAAAAGGATTTTCAACAGATAAGTGTAACGATGAACGGCGAATACATTTTTATTTTGCCACCAATACACGGCAACCTGGGCTTTTGAATATATCATTGCACTGCAGAATGGAAATTAGGTCCTAATTTTTTCCATTTTTACACAACACAATAGGCTTTTCAACAGATAAGTGCAATGCTGAACAGTGAATATATCACCACTAATACACGGCAAACTGAGCTTTTGAATATATCATTGCACCGCAGAACGGCAAATAGGCCCTAATTTTTTTCCACTTTTCCACAACAGATAAGGCTGTTCAACGGGTAAGTGCAACGATGAACGATGAATATACTTTTATTTCGCCACTATTACACAGCAAACTGGGCTTTATAAAATATAACTGCACAGAACGGCAAATAGGCCCTAATTTTTTACCACTTTTACACAACACAAAAGGATTTTCAACAGATAAGTGCAACGATGAACGGCAAATATATTTTTAATTTGCCACCAATACACTGCAAGCAGGGCTTAAGAATTTATCTCTGCATCGCAGAACGGCAATTAGGCCCTAATTGTTTTCTACTTTTACTCAACACAAAGGGCTTTTCAACAGATAAGTGCAATGCTGAACGGTGTTGCACTTATCTCTTGAAACGCCATTCAGCATTGCACTTATCTGTTTAAACGCCAACGGCGAATATATTTTCATTTTGCCACTAATACACGGCAAATTGGGCTTTAGAAAAAACTGCACTGCAGAACGGCAAATAGGCCCTAATTTTTTTCCACTTTTCCACAACACAAAAGGCTTTTCAACAGATAAGTGCAACGATGATTGACAAATATATTTTTATTTCGCCACTAATACATGGCAAACTGGGCTTTAGAATATATCACTGCACCGCACAAGGGCAAATTAATTTTTATTTTGTCACTAATACACTTCAAAAAGGGCTTTACAACATATAGCTGCACCAGACAAGGGCAAATAAGACATACTATAAAAATATTTCCTTGTCACTAATACACTTCAAAAATGGCTTTACAACATATAGCTGCACCGCACAAGGGTAAATAAGACATACTATAGAAATATTTCCTTGTAATAAACCCGGTTAATGACTGTATCAAACAGCACTTGTACCCTGCAAGAATGACAGAGCTGTATAATGGCAATTTGGATCCCCAGTCAGTGCACCAAGGTGTAATAGGATTGTTCCTATTACCCAGTTTGCAACCTCCCCTACATAATCCTGTTCTACATACTGTAAATGCTGTGGAACGATTCGTCCCTATCCTTTCCCTGCACTTATAAATTGTTTTTTCACCACAATCCAGTCTTTCCTATCACTGCTCCTAGCGCCTGAAGACACATCTCTCCCTACAATAAGTATGCTGGTAAATGTCAGACTGAAGCGTGAGGAAATTTGGCTTTGGTGCGAATCGAATTTTTGCTGAAATTCGGATCGAATTCCACTTCATCATCTTCTATTCGCTCATCCCTAGAGATAATGTCTGTAATGTGTGTATCCAGAATGCCTCTCTTTTTTTAAGCTGCATACATGGTCTACTCTTCTTCATGGATGGGGAGCTGTTTCAATAACTTGGAACTTGAATTGTGACATGCAATGTTTGGCTGTCTGAAAATGGTGCAGTATTGGAAGCCATACTTTGCTGTGGATTTGTGGCTGGCTATATGATATTTGCTTGCCTGGGTGGTTAGTCTGGCATATGCAAGTCCATAGGGGCATTTGATGAGATAAATTACATGATGGGAATCATATGTGTGAAAACCAGGGTAATATCTGCCTGTGTGGGGATGGAAAAAATGGTTGCCCCTTATGATGTTTGTGCATGATGTACAGTGGAGACATGGAAATGTTCTATTTCTGGAGGGACAAAGGAGGAGTTTTGAATTGGATCTAATCTGGCTACCAATATCTGCTGTGACCAAATGGTCTTTAATATTTCATGGGCATTTAAGACACATAAGAACTGGATTAGAGAATTCTTGAATGTTTGAGTAGGATTGATCAAGCTGGCCGTGCCCGATGACATCATTTTGTCACTACTTAACTACGTTGTGACGTTTTCATGTTCGCCGCAGGTCCTTTGGTGGGTTTTCTTCAATCAAGACTGGTACGGATGGCCTCTTCACGATCAAGTGGATGAGGTGAGTATAATTTTTTTTAATTTTCAGCCACCATTTTAGGAAAAATTAATTTGTTACCGTGAAGCACGAGGAAATTCAGATTTGTGGCAAATTAATTTTTTTCTAAACTTTGGATGGTTCATTCACTCAACTTTGGATGCTTCACTCACTCAAGTGGATGAAAAGAGTATAATTTATTTATTTTTTTAATCCCAGATTAACCCCTTGAGCATCTGAATGTGAGTCTCAGATACCACAATCAACGTTAAACTTGGCATCTGAGGGGTTAAGTAACAGGGGGCATTGCGATTGCTGTTCACGTTCATTGTGCCTGTTCCAAACAATGAAAACAATTCATGACAAAGTAATTTATTATGAATCAAATTTCTTGACGAATTTCAGCGAAACTACCGAATCAAGTTTTTCACTTTGCTCATCTCTAATAATGACCAATGATGTTTCACAACTTTTTGGCTTTTGGGAACAATGGTATGGTAGGTATGACCGAAAGGTGTCTTGTTTGGGGAATTTTGTGGTCTAGTGGTATTAGTCAGATTGAGGCATCTATGTCGTTCTGTTGGAGTTGAATGGGATATTCGTGTTCACTGAATTTGGAGATCATGGATTGTAAATGGTGATCAACTATGGACTTGTTAGATATTATACTATGCCTCTGGAATTGAGATCTAGAGAGATAATTTTTGTGGCCTTAGGGTGTCATATAGAGTACAGCTGTGGGCCATTCTCATCAGTGGGATTAGAATTAATATCTGTAGATAAAGTTCTGTCTGTTTTTTTTTTTATTATAAGAGTGGCAAGGAAACAGTTTTCATAAAGTGAATTGAAGCTTGGAGTTAGGGAAATTGAGATGGTTAGAGAAGGAAGTCAGTGTGTTGAGGGGGCGTTCCAAAGACAAAAAATGTCGTTTATGTAACTGAACCATTATAAGGTATGTTGTTGAAATGTAGGGTTGGGGTAGATAAAAGTCTCTTTGAAACATGCCATGTATGCATTGACATAGGATGGAGCCACTTTGGACCCCATTGTGGTCCCACATAACTGGAGGTAAAAGTAATTTTCAAATAAAAATACATTTTCTTGTAGTATGGTATGTAATAGAGGCAAACTTGTTTGGAATTGTTCGACAAAGTAGTATTTTTGAGAAGTTGTGTAATTGCTTGTAGGTCTACTCTCTGTAGCTACTCTCACCCAAGCTGATCAGATCTACCGCAGCATGGCAGGGCTGCACATCACACATATGATAGGATGGAGGGGCAGTAGATGCTCTGCCCTGCTTTGCTTAGTGATGTCTATGAAGGGGGACATGGAGAAGGCAGATAAACACCTGGTGTAGCAACTAGACTGAGACAAATGTGGAGGTGTCAATAGGACCTGGACTTTTTGCTTTAGTGCTTACTCGTTGATCCTGTGAAAACCTTTGAACCAGTGGGCTATGAAAGACATGTACTTTCCCTGCCCTTAACAGCTGCTCCAAGTGTCCATTGGGGCATGCACCTTCTCTGTCACATGACAGTATAAGGCAGGACTGGCTTTTTTTTAAATACAAAATGGCAGCTAAGTATCTTCCAGTAAGACTGCCTGCTGCAAAGGATGTGGCTTGCTTGCTGCAAAGGAGATCAGGAGAAGGAAGACACTCTTGTTGCGCTAGCTAGCAGACACTTTTATTTTCCAACTGGATCTGGTTATTCTGCTATATGTTCTCCAATAGAGCCATGGTGCTTACGTTTGTGATTGAATGCCCACAGCTTATTTTAATCCTGTAGATATTGCACATGGTAATGCTTTTGTCTTCCAGCACTATGGAGAAAAACTGCCAGGCAGGAGATACTCATACTCTGCAGAGAGCTAGCGACAGCCAAGTTTGGCTCGGTTGTGGCATGTTTTGAGCCTGCGGCCAACGTATCATTGGCATCAACAGTTCCCAAGCTGACCATGAAAGAAACAGAACTTGCTCTGGTAGTTCTCTTGGAGGTTTTGGAGGTTCTTAGAGGTCATCAGATGTCACTGCCACCTCAGCACCCCAATCTGGCTCCAAGGTCCTGTCCAAAACACAATCATCATCATCTTCACACACAATGGCACTTTTATCAGACTGTGATATGTTGGTGTGGGATTCTTGACGCCCCTTCTATTTAATTTTTGCTGTAAAATGTCTGATTTACATTGTCTGTTGCAGCAGTGCGTTTGCTAACACTGGTATAAGAATGTAATTTTTGCAGAAAAATACCTTTGAACTATATGGTTGCAGTAATGCATTCACTAACATTCGTCACCCCATAAATGCAGGTACAGTCTGAATACTGATACTGATTAACCTCTTAAAGACCAGGCCTATTTTCATTTTTGGATGCATTTTATGACACTAGTTAACCATGCCTTGTATAGGAAGTTGGGAAAAAATTATTTGTGGGGTAAAAATATAAAAGAAAATAAGAACACAATTCCGCCAAGGTTTTAGGGATTTTGATCCTTATTCTGCAGCTCAGTATGATTACTGCGATACCAATCTTGTATAGTTTTTATTTTAAAAACGTAATTACTTTTAAAAAGATTAAAACCTAAATGTTATTTGCATCACCATAGTCTGACAGCCATAACTTTTTTATATTTTAGTCTACAGAGTTGTATGGAGGCTTGTTTTTTGTGTAATGAACCATAGTTTTTATTGGTAACTTTTTGATCACCGTTTTAATTTTTTTGGGTGGTGAAGATGACTAAAAAATGGCAAATCACTAGTTTATTTATTTATTTTTTGTCACAGCATTCACCACACAGGACATTGAAAATTTTTAGTTCAGACATTTTCAGATGTTTATTATAATATTGGGAAAGGGGGGAGATTTATCCTTTTAATATTTTGTTTTATTTATTTATTTTTACTTCATTTTTTACTTTATAACTATAACTATCTTTTGACCCATTGTCCTATTCAAATACAGATCTAATAGGGTTAATAGGATTCTTACATTGTCCCTGCTGAGCTGTGCCTTGTGCACTGTGCAGCAGGGAGCTTGCTATGGCAGGCCTTGATGGCTTCAGAGGCATCCAGGCTGCCATGGAAACTGATCAGAGCCTCGCAATTTCACTGCTAGTGCTCCAATTGGAAGGCTGGGGGAGCCGCATGCCTCTGCATTGTCTCACAGATGCCACAGTCAACATTGAACGCGGCAGCTGAAGGATTAAATAGCAGGGTTTTGTGTGATCTACATTGCCTGTCATGGCAGCCGAGTGTTTGCTGTATTATAAAGCCAGAACCAGCTGCGTATGGAGCGGCCTCACTACAGCAGCCAGTTCCATACAAATGCAGACGCATAATGCCGTACATTATACATTAAGGGTTTAAGGAGTTTTTTGGCAAAACTTGACTGTGGAAATCTTGGTCAGATGGCTCAGATGCAGGGAATCGACACCACAATTGCAGAAGCAGTCTAAACTGTTACTGATACTGTAACTGCAGCTATTTGGCATTGCTGACCAATAGACACTATACGAGCTTGCGAGCGGGGCAGTACTGGATGCAGGAACAAGGCAGGCAGGAACCAAGACTGAAGCATTAACTCTTCCAAACACCTTTGCTGGTCACAAGGAAATTTTAAACTAGGGCACTCTCTGCCTGAAGACGGTGCCTTAAATTCCCAGGGACACTTAGCCTTTGGCTAGGGAAGGTTTAGTGAGCACACACACTGGCCCTTTAGAAAGGAGCACCGTACACCAGATTATGAAGGCTGCCAAATGTAAAGGACACCGGCGTGGTATCCACGCCCACAAGACACAACTGTAGACCACATTTGCAACAGATTGTATGCTATTAGTGCTGGAAATAAGCAGATGAATTGTAGAAACTTATGGTTTAAAGGAATAACCTGTCTGTCTGTTAATATACAGAATTTTCTAATACAAAAGTAGCTGCCAGCAAGGTATATTAAACAAATGACTGTGAGTGACCAGTCCCTCACTTCCTCACTCTCTCAATATGATTTCACTGATTAAAGTCCCTAAAACTTACTCAATTATATCTCCCTATTATCTCCTTATACTCTGGTTATAGTGTCCCTATTATACTAGATTAGAGGTTTGTGTCTGTAAGAGCTTTTTGTCAGACACAGCCACAAGACATCCGTTCAGGTCACAAGTTGAACACAGAATGGTGATTCCATGTTCTTAGTTCTCTGGAAGTTTATTTGCGTTTATTACTATAACTTTTTTTTATCAAACGTTTTTCCTAGGTGTTTTTCAATACACAATACATCAGAAAAATGACTAAAATGCTAAAAATACACAAACAAAATGCAAAAAAACACAAGGAAAAATGAATTGTCTGTGGTGCTTTTCATGGTGATTGTAATGCAAAAAAATGTAAACAAAAAAAAAAAAAAGCTTAACTAATAAAGACAAAAAGCCTGTGTATGAAACTAGATGAAGAAATATTTTTCACTTACTCTGAAATGTTGCAGTATTTAAAAAAACACATAAGAGAGTGAGGCACAAATATTGTCTGCTGAGTAGTTCCCGGCAGGCTTCTCCCCAACATGCCTGGCTTGATTTACAGTTCTCTGACACACAAATAGGGGGAGACCTGGATATAAAATCAAATCAGGTGGGGGAGAAGCCTGTAGGAAGCTGCTCAGCAGACATTTTGTTTTTAAACTATGTGTTCTCCGAAATTCTGCTGTGGTACACATTATGAATCTCCTGACAGCTTTACATTAAGAGAAAGTCTATCACCACTGTTGAACCCAGGTTAATGACTTGTAAGACTAGATCACTTAGTGATCTGTTTGATTCAAAAATATGTTTCAGCTATGTGCATTTGACCATTTAAGTGCACTTATGGTGGACCAAAGCCCTTCGGTGCACCCTTGCTTCTCCTGATTCCTGTGCCAGACCCTCCCTCTTCTTTTTGATTACCAGGACCAGGCTAGATGACTATAAATGAACCTCTCAATCAAAAATAGATGAATGGGCTGGAAGTGGAAGTAGAAGGAGCAGTGGTGCACTGACTGGCTTTAGCCCTCCCTTGGTATACTCAGCTGATAATTTGCATATGGATAAAAAAAGATTTTTTTCTAGCATGAACCAATGGATCAATGACGTGGCAGATCATTAGGAATGACTGTTCGTATAAATGCTGGTTCCCGATAATCTGCCTGTGTAAAAGTTGCCAGTAACCTCTTGTTCATCAGATGATGGTGTCATTTTGCTAGCACTGAAAATAATTGTCAGGCAGTTACCAGGAACATCTGCTTCATTCTTGATAATCTGCCAGATCATAGGTGAGTGTAAATGGATCTTAAGTGAAAGTTATCATTGCAATCAGCTGAGCTAGTAGTACAAGGCATTTTGCCTGGTTTACCAGTGAATTTCCTGTTGAAAGACTCCCTTTAACCCCTTACAGACCAGCGCCATAATAGTACGGCACTGTGGGAAGTGACTTCCCGACGCCGTACTGCTATGGCGCGCTGATAGCCGGGCCCCTGCTGTATGCATGGGCATCAGTGAAAACAACGATGCAGACACATTAACCCTTGCTGTGCCGTGGTCAGCACTGACCGCGGCATGTGCGGAGTGTGTGGAGGGAGGCAGCTCCCTCCATGTCCACATCCAGTCCCTGTTCTGCTGTGACAGAGACCTGATGGCTAGGAAGCCATAGGCATCATGGCTGCCATCCCGTAAGGCCTCATGCACACGGCCGTTGCCTGTCCATGGCCATATTGTTGCCCCGCAAACAGCAGGTCTGCAATATGCAGGCACAGGCCATGTGCTCGCTTGAACAGAGGCACGAAATCCCACGGAAGCACTATGGAGTGCTTGCAGGGTATTTCTGTCTGTGCCTCCGCACCGCAAAAAAAACGGGTCATGGATCCATTCAAGTTGAATGGGTGTCTATCTGTCCCGGCCTCCGCATGGACGTTGCCCATGCATTGGAGGCCGCAAATTGCGGTCCCCAATGCACGGAATGGTCGCACAATGGCCGTGTGCATGAGGCCTAAGCCTGTGAGACCCAGTCCCGTGGATCTAAAAAGCAAGCAGGCTGAAGTGTATTACAGTGAGTAATACACTTACAGCCAATGCATTACAATACAGATGTATTGTAATGTATTGCACAGGGGATCAGACCCCCAAAAGTGTTTTACATAATTAAAAACAAATGTTCCTTTTTCAATTTTTTTGTAAAAATTAGAAAAAAAAGCAAAGTAGACATATTAGGTATTGCCACGTCTGTATCGACCAGCTTTATCACACGATCCACCCTGTCAGGTAAAGGCCGTTAAAATTTTTATTTTTTTACCAAAACGGCCATTTATTTGTCACCTTTCCTCACTCCCTCACAAAAAGTGTAATACCAAGCGATCAAAAAGTCGTATGTACCCCAAAATGGTACCAATCAAACCGTCATCTGATCCGCTAAAAATGAACCTTATATAAGACAATTGCTCAACAAATGAAAAAAAAATTGCTCTCAGAAAATATAAACACAAAAACAAAATTTTATTATTTTCAAAAAGGCTTTTACCATGTAAAACATAACAAAAATAAAAAATAGACACAATAGTATCACATGATACACCCTGTCAGGTGAATGCTGTAAAAAATAAAAATTTAAAACTGTGCCAAAGCAGCCAATTTTTGTCCCCTTCCCTCACAAAAAGTATAACACCAAGTGATCAAAAAGTCATATATCTCCCAAAATGGTACCAATCAAACCATCATCTCATCTCGCAAAAAATGAGAGACAATCGCCCAAAAAAAATTCTATCAGAAAATGGCAACACAAAAACAAGATTTTATTCTTTTCAAAAATGCTTTTACTGTGTAAAACTTAACAAAAATTAAAATAATAGACACATTGAGTATCGCCACGTCTGTAACAACCTGTTCTATAAAAATATCAGATGATATGCCCCCCAGGTGATTGCTGTAAAAAAAATTTAAGCAAAGATTTTCTGATCACCTTGCCTCACAAAAAGTGTAATACCAAGCGATCATAAAAGTGTATATATCCCAAAATGGTACCAAGCAAACCGTCATCTCATCCCGCAAAAAATTAGACCCTACCTAAGACAATCGGTCAAAAAAAAAAAGAAAATGGCTCTCAGATAATTGCAACACAAAAACAGGATATTTTTCTTGTCAAAATGCTTTTACTGTGTAGAACTTAACAAAAATAAAAAGAATAAACATATTAGGAATTGCCGCATCCATAACAACCTGCTCTATAAAAATATCACATGAAATGCCCTGTCAGGTGAATGCTGTAAAAATAAATAAATAAAAACTGTGCTAGAACAATAATTTTTTTGCCACTTCACCTTACAAAATGCATAATATCAAATGATAAAAAGTCATATGTACCCCAAAAAGGTACCAATGAAAACATCACCTCATCCAGCAAAAATGATCCCTCACATATAACAATCACCCAAAAAATAAAAACCAATGACACCCGTAAACCAATTCATCAAAATCTGTGCTGCAAAATCCATATGGCACTCCTTCCTTTCCTGTCATGTGGCCCCACAGCAGTTTACCACCACATACGGGGTGTTGCCATATTCAGGAGAAAGTGGGTAACAAATTATGGGGTGCTTTTTCTCCTGTTACCCCTTGTGAAAATGAAAAAATTGGGTTCAATGCAACATTTTGTTGAAAGAAATGTAACTGTTCATTTTTTTTTCACAGCCAAGTGTTTCTAAATCTCGTAAAACACTTATGGGGTCAAAATGCTCAGTACACCACTTAATAAATTCTTTGAGGGTTGTAGTTTCCAAAATGGGGTCATTTTTTTAGGGTTTCTCTTGTACGGGTACGTCAGGGTCTCTTCAAATACAAAATGGTTTTCCATCAGACGCGTTTCTGAACCTATGAGTTCCTTCCTCCCTGACGAAGGAACCCATAGGTTCAGAAATGCGTTGGATAGAAAACTGTCCCTTGGAGGCATTCAGAGTAAAGCTGTGACATCACACTAAGATGCTCTTGGACTCATCCCTGCAGGCTCCTCCACACGTGCGCTAGCTGCCGGCCGAGCAGCGCGCGGAGTGTGAGTAGAGACAGAAGCACTCTATACGAACTGCCAGCACTACTCGGAACAGTAGGACTATACCACTGAACAATTATTCACATACACAGGTTCAGACTTTAACATTATACATTGGGGGACTGTTAGTGAGGGGTCTGTGCCAGCGCGGGTATTCAACCTGAATGTGTAACGTTTAGATACCCAAGATCTGTGAGATTAGGCTGGACACTCACCCATAATACCAGGCAGCGGCATCTCTGATGGAAATACCAGTTGCAGAGAGAATAGCACGGCAGTGCAAGTGTCATCCACCTCATAACATCTAAAGTTCTTATCATCTGTATTCAGGATCATAATCCCTGACAAGCAGAGCAGAGAGGAAGATGAGGCAGCTCTTTACCTCAGTGTTGTAAAGTAACTTGTCCTCATGTTTGATCAGGATAGATTTTGTGTGAACTGATGGGACAGCGGACATTTTGTTTCCCTTGATGATTGCTCCCTAGACAAAACAAGCCATTATAAATAATGAAAGGTATTTGCGAATATATTTATAATAAAGTAATATTTAAGTATTTTTGTTTTCCTAATTCCCGGAAAACCCCTTTAAGCTCCACTTTGTCATGCAGTTAAACATACATTCACCTTTTGACTGCCATTGGAAAAAACTCTGTGTTTTATTTTGTTTTGCTTGGGGTGCTTTGTATTCAGCAGTTCATGGAATATGTAGGGTAAAAACACGACTGAAATGACATAGGCTTATTCTAATTTCATTGTGCTTTACATTTTACAGATACATACATGATTATCATTATATGGAGTTGTAAAACAGAACACATCTACATATGTCTTCTCTATTCTATATTAAACGGAATCTGTCACCAAAAATCCACTGTTAAACCAGGCACAATGCCTTGCAGAGCTAGCTCAGTTGAATATAATGATATCTTTCACTTAGCAACCTGTTGCTTCATTCTGGAGAAAAGGTACTTTTAATCCATATGTAAATGATCAGTTAAGTGCACTGAGGGTGTGTCCAGATCACTCTATGCACCTTTAAGCGCTTCCTCTGCTAGCCCCTCTCTCTCCTTTTTGATTTATAGGGCCCAGAGAGATGACTATGCAGGAATCTGGCGCTGTCAAGAGAGGAAGGGACTGGCAGAGTTAGCAAGAGGGGGAAAGAGAGAATAGGGCCCGCGTATATGTTTATAGTATGCAGCCTTAGAGACTTCACTTGTCTCCATACAGTTAAGTGCATGTGGCTCTGCACCGAATTCGAGGCCTTATTGTCTTTTGCAGTATTTTTCAATGAAATAAATTTCATTGAAAAATAATGAAATTAGATTTTCTTGTATCATTCCAGATTTCACAAAATGAATTTGCCAGATATTAAGTGATATAACATTTACAAATGAGGTCATTTAAATTTGTAAGAATAAATGTTTTGGCCATGAAATAATGAGTGTATATTTCTAATGTATTTCTTATTTGAATTTTATTCCTGGAATGAGTTCCTTTGTGTGCGTTCTTATAGCAGCACAATACTGGTTTACTCCTTCATTAGTCCATGCCGCAGTCTTATGGGAAAACTGAAAAGTTTACTTTCTACTCAGGCTGCAAAGCAGAAATAATTACATTAATTAAAGTTTTAATGATGAAACTTGTTGTCACTGAGAACTTAAAATGTAAGAAAGTAAAAATCCTGTAACGGGCTGTTTACTGTGAGCAGTTGGAGATGGGGTTGAATTTTAATGATAGGAATTAAAAGACTGTAGAATGAGATTGCAGGCAGGATGTTTGTAAAAATCTATTAATTTTACCAGATGCCTGAACTGCAGATACTTTCATATACTTAGCTGTGATGCTCATATCTGTGCCAATGCCAAGCCTTGACACTAATAGTTTAGGCCAGGCATGCTCAACCTGCGGCCCTCCAGCTGTTGCAAAACTACAACTCCCATCATTCCCTGGCAGCCCACAGCTATCATCCTACAGAAGGGCATCGTGGGAGTTGTAGTTTTACAACAGCTGGAGGGCCGCAGGTTGAGCATCCCTGGTTTAGGCAATTACACTGCAATTAACTTTACTGAACAGATATCAGAGAAGGTCAGAAAAGTTTCACTTTGATATTACAGAGAAGACAAAGGGTATTTCTTGTATTCTACCATAGTCTGTCACGTAGGGGTTGGCCTCACTGTTACTGCAAATTGTGCAACTACATGGAAATTACTTCAGAAGAGAAAAATTATACATCTAAATTTGAGATTATGTAGAACATCTACACTTATATTCCTCATAACTGAAATTTCAACACCAAGAAGGACAATCCCCAGATTTATAGACATTGAGGAAGTAGCAGATGGCGCTAAAATCTGTAGATAATCAAATTTTCAAGCGCCTAACACCAATCTTTAGCATGTGGGATGGAGCATAATAGCCAAATTAAAAGCAAAGTTTTTTAGCCTTATGGAACCTCAAAAATTGGATAAAGTCATGTGGGATGATTGTGTCATGTCCCCTGTTCGTTGATACACCAGTTTTTCACCACTTGAGGGACAGATCTTTCGACTGAGGAGAACTGAAAGGGACAGAATTCTTGAGCTGAGATACCCTGGTTTATCACTCCTGCAAATCGCTACATGCCTAGGCCAAGATGTCAGCACTGTTCAACGTTGACTGGTAGCCAATGTGGTTAGGAAAGCAACAATGAACTGGAATGACAGCAAGAGGTGCACTTAGATGAACCTTTGCATAGACAGGTTAATTAATTAGAAGAATAGTGCAAAGTGATCCATTCTGTACTACAAGTGAAATTGGATGCTGATGAATGCTCATTTGTCAGATGATGGGCATATTTCATTAGAAAGGTACCACATCGACCTGTGCAGGGAAAGCAATCAAGCTTATTTTTTTTTTTTTATGTTGTCTGTAGATCCTTCTTGTTATCTTACTATGATCAGTATTGAAGATTAGGGTTAGTTTCTATCAGTGTTATTTTTTTTTTGTCCACTGTCATGTCCAGTATCTCACAAACGTGAGTACACCCCTCACATTTTTGCAAATATTTTATTCTACCTTATCATGGGACAACACTGACGTTCTAACACTTAAAGCAGTCAGTGTACAACTTGTATTATAATGTAAATATGGTGTGAGCTCAAAATAACTCAACACACAGATATTAATGTCTAAACTGCTGGCAACAAAAGTGAGTACATCACAAAGTGAAAATGGCCAAGTTGTGCCGAAGGTGTCAATATCTTGAGTGACCGCCATTATTTTCTAGCACTGCCTTAACTCTCTTGGGCATGGAGTTCACTAGAGCTTCACAGGTTGCCACTGGAATCCTCTTCCACTCCTCTATGATTACATCACGGAGCTGGTGTTAGAGACCTTGCACTCCTCCACCTTCCGTTTGATGATGCCCCACAGATGCTCAATAGGGTTTTGGTCTGGAGACATGCTTGGCCAATCCAGTACCTTTACCTTCAGTTTCTTTATCACGGCAGTGATCGTCTTGGAGGTGTGTGTTTTGTGAGATACTGTGTCTACTTCCAGTCTAAAAAACACCACCATCTTCTGTCTGTGCCAATACCTGGCTGACATCTCCATCCATTTACACCATCAGCCATTTACCATCGTCATTTGTTTCCTGTTGTCTATCAATTAGGTTCTATTTTTGTGTATTTTTTTACCTGATATGTGATTCATAATATTATTGTTACAACCATCCAATTGCTATATAATATGGTCCTACTATAAATGGGTATCAAGAAACACTGTTAGTCCTCAAATCTTTCTGCAGTGTTTGCAGGCCATTGCTGCTCTGCTTACCTGTCCCTGTTGGTGTCCTGGTGGAACAGACTTGCCTCTCGTTCTCTCCCTTCTCTGCGGGTCCAGCCAGTAGGGTTGCTGTGTCAAGCCAGATAGGCTTAAGCCTGCTTTTTTCAGCAAGCCACTTGCCTGCTCTACATGTAGGGTGCACACATGCTCCTCTGGCTCTTGAAGGGCCAGTGGGCACATACTTCAATCTGCACTAGCCAATGACAGGCCACCTTGGGGCACTTAAAGCATCTCGCCTGAGCAAAAGGTTCCTAGCTTGCTGGCTTGACTACAGTTTTGCCAGATTCCCTGTCCTTGAACCCTTTGGATCAACTGTCAATCATACAGAGACTACTCCAGAAGGTAGCAACCTGATAGTTCCCTTGTAGCAAAGTTCAGGGATTAAAGAGTGAACACCAAGGGATTGCCAGGATAACAGGAGCAACACAAAAGTCAAATCTGTTGGTATACATAGTAGTTCCACACCCACTGTCATAAAAGACCCCCTGGTCCATCCAAGATGAGTGTGCCCATAATGTTTACGGAACTGACTAGTCTGCATGTTCGCAAGGAGAAACTTCTGCAATACCTGAACACCATCTCTGCTTTCCTGGATGGTTCGACCATTGCCACTCTAGTATCACTTTCTACTGGTGTGTCTGCACCACCGTCTCTGTCAGTCACAGTCTCCAGTGCTGCACCTCCTGCTTCCTCCATGCTATAGGAATCAGATTATGAATTCTTGAACAAAGATACTATCCACTTTGGGCTATAGGCCCATCAGTTTCCTACAGAACAGTTCAAGGTGGCGTTCCTGGTTTCTCTCTTCCCTAAGAAGCACCAGCCTGGGCTACTTCCTTTTCATAATGTAATAACTTCTCATCTGTAATCTACAGGAATTCCTAAGTACCTTTCACAAGGTCTTTGAAGAACCTGTCCTTACCACTTCTGCAGCCTCATCTCTTCTGCGTCAGTGCAAAATCATAGGTGGGCAGTATACTATTCAATTCCGCACTCTTGCTTTAGAACTATCATGGAAGAACATGGCCTTGGTTGGCATCTGTCTGGAGGGGCTGTCTGGGTGCATAAAAGAAGAGTTGGCTGCCACTTCTCTGCCCACCTGCCCTGGTCTGTGTACCAGCGGCACAAACCGGCCTCTCATTTTCCACCATTCTGGCGGATACAGCTTCTGGGTTTGCTCTGTCACTCCAGGCTGAGGCATGCTTCTTGCCAGAAAAGTCTTTACTCCTGCTTTACCCATAGGGTGTGCTCTCTCCAGATCTTAAAGGGCTGACATGGGGGAAATAGTGATGAGTGGGAGGGGCCATATTTGATTTTGCGATATTTCTCGAATATTCGATTGAATATAGTAAGTTGCATCTACCCAGCTCTAAGTTGGATGCACAATGCGAGCAATATTACTTAATATTCTTGGATTGTGCATCCAACTTAGAGCTGTGTATAGGCAAGTTTACTTGGCTTGCTAGAATTAACAAACATAACGAGTACAAATATAGCGCTATATTCTCTATCTTCGTTAATTCTAGCAAGCCAACAAATAGGAAAGTTATACCCCGTTCAAAGTTTCATTCGTAGTACAAGAATATTCTGTAATGTAATATTCGCATACTGCAAGTGGAACTTTAACCACTTCAGCCCCCCTAGCTTAAACACCCTTAATGACCAGGCCACTTTTTACAATTCCGCACTACACTACTTTCACCATTTATTGCTCCGTCATACAACTTACCACCCAAATGAATTTTACCTCCTTTTCTTCTCACTAATAGAGCTTACATTTGGTGGTATTTCATTGCTGCTGACATTTTTACTTTTTTTGCTATTAATCAAAAATTACCAAAATTTTTGCAAAAAAATGACATTTTTCACTTTCTGTTGTAAAATTTTTCAAAAAAAACTACATTTCTATATAAATTTTTCTCTAAATTTATTGTTCTACATGTCTTTGATAAAAAAAAAAGTCCAATAAGTGTATATTTATTGGTTTGGGTAAAAGTTATAGCGTTTACAAACTAGGGTGCAAAAAAGTGAATTTCGGCATTTTGAAGCAGCTCTGACTTTCTGAGCGCCTGTCATGTTTCTTCAGGTGCTAGAATGCCAGGAAAGTATAAATACCCCCCAAATTACACCATTTTAGAAAGAAGACACCCCAAAGTATTCGCGGAGGGGCATGGTGAGTTCATGTATCATTTCATTTTTTTTCACAAGTTAGCGGAAAATGACACTTTCTGAGAAAAAAATTTTTTTTTTTCAATTTCTGCTAACTTCTGGCAAACAAAAAAAAAATCTCAGACGGACTCACTATGCCCCTCAGTGAATACCTCGGGGTGTCTACTTTCCGAAATGGGGTCATTTGTGGGGTGTGTTTACTGTTATGGCATTTTGGGCGGGGCTAAATTGTGAGCCGCCATGTAAAACCTTAGGGTACTCATTGGAATTTGGGCCCCTTTGCGCACCCAGGCTGCAAAAAAGTGCCACTCATGTGGTATCGCCATACTCAGGAGAAGTAGGGCAATGTGTTTTGGGGTGTATTTTTACATATACCCATGTTGGGTGAGAGAAATATCTCTGTAAATTGTCAACTTTGTATAACATTTTTTAAAAGTTGTCGTTTACAGAGATATTTTTAACACAAAGTATGGGTATATATAAAAATACACCCCAAACCACATTGCCCTACTTCTCCTGAGTACGGCGATACCACATGAGTGACACTTTTTTGCAGCCAAGATGCGCAAAGGGGCCCTAAAACCAATGAGTACCTTTTAGAAGGGCATTTTTACGCATTTTTCTTCTCACGCTTTAGGGCCCCTAAATTGCCAGGGCAGTATAAATACCCCACATGTGACCCCATTATGGAAAGAAGACACCCCAAGGTATTCTGTGAGGGGCATGGCGAGTTCATAGAAGATTTTTTTTTTGGCACAAGTTAGCGGAAATTGATTATTTATTGTTTTTCTCATAAAGTCTCCCTTTCTGCTAACTTTTGACAAAAAGTTAAATTTTTTATGGACTCACTATGCCCCTCAGCGAATACCTTGGGGTGTCTTCTTTCCAAAATGGAGTCATTTGTGGGGTATTTGTACTGTTCTGGCATTTTGGGTGGGGCTAAATTGTGAGCAGCCATGTAAAAGCTAAAGGTACTCGTTGAATTTGGGCCCTTTGAGCACTCCAGGCTGCAAAGTGTCACTCATGTGGTATCGCCGTACTCAGGAGAAGTAGGGCAATGTGTTTTGGGGTGTATTTTTACATATACCCATGCTGGGTGAGAGAAATATCTCTGTAAATTGACAACTTTGAATAAAATTGTAAAAAGTTGTCGTTTACAGTGATATTTCTCACACACAGTATGGGTATATGTAAAAATACACCCTAAAACACATTGCCCTACTTCTCCTGAGTACGGCGATACCACATGAGTGACACTTTTTGCAGCCAAGATGCTAAAGGGGCCCTAAAACCAATGAGTACCTTTAGGATTTCTGCAGGCCATTTTTACGCATTTGGATTCTCACGCTTTAGGGCCCCTAAAATGCCAGGACAGTATAAAACCCCACAAGTGACCCCATTGTGGAAAGAAGACACCCCAAGGTATTCTGTGAGGGGTATGGCGAGTTCACAGAAAAAAAAATTTGGCACAAGTTAGCGGAAATTGATTTTTTTTTTTTTTCAGTCTCATATTCCACTAACTTGTGACAAAAAATAAAATTTTGCATGAACTCACCATACCCCTCACGGAATACCTTGGGGTGTCTTCTTTCTAAAATGGGGTCACATGTGAGGTTTTGTACTGCTCTGGCATTTGAGGGTCTCCGCAATCATTACACGTATGGCCAGCATTAGGAGTTTCTGCGATTCTCCTTATATTGAGCATACGGGTAATGAGATTTTTTCCGTTCAGCCTCTGGGCTGAAAAAAAAAAAAAAATGAACGGCACAGATTTCCTCATTCGCATCGATCAATGTGGATGAAAGAATCTCTGCCCAAAAATGTGCAAAAAAAACGGCACAGATTTCCTCATTCGCATCGATCAATGTGGATGAATAAATCTCTGCCAAAAAATGTGCAAAAAAAAAAGTAGTAAGGCCCCATTCACACGTCTGCAAAAATGTCCGCATCTATTCCGCAATTCTGCGGAATTGATGCGGACCCATTCAGTGTGAATGGGGCTGGCGGTGATGCGGAGAGCACACTATGCGCTCGCCGCATCAGCATTTGCGGAGCTGCGGCCACAAACTTCCGGGTTGCGGCCACCAAACATCCAGCCGCAGCTCCGCAAAAGATAGAGCATGTCCTATTCTTGTCCGCAATTGCGGACAAGAAAAGACATTTTCTATATAGTTCTGGCAATGTGCGGATCCGCAAAATGCAGAAAGCACATTGCCGGTGTCCGTGTTTTGCAAAAGGGACCACCAAAGGAACGATCAGCAAGCATATAGGACGCTGTTAACAAAACAGGGTCTGATATGCCTTTTTTTTTAACTTCTACAGCCTGCCAGCGCACGATCAGCGCTGGCAGGCTGTAGTTTACCTTCTCCCCGACGCGATTTACAGGAAATCTCGCCTTTTCGCGAGATGACGCGCCCGCGCGTCAGAGAGGAATAGACCGACCGCCTGCAGGACGCAATCCTGCGTTAGGCAGTCGGTAAGAAGTTAAACGGGGTATAAATTTTCTATTGGTTGGCTTGCTAGAATTAACAAAGATAGAGAACATAGCGCTATATTTTCTATCTTTGTTAACAGTATGGAGAGTCATTCTGATGTCGACATCGACGTCTTGCCTGTTGGTTCTCTGGCACACATGGCTGACTTCATGTTAGGCTGCCTTTCCCGTGACCCTCTCGTTATACGCATTTTAGATAACACAGATTACTGGGTGTTAACCCTTCTCAACCCCCGCTACAAAGATAAATTCTCATCTCTCATTCCTGTGGTGGAGAGGACGAGTAAAACGATGCAATACCAGAAGGTACTTGTTGAGAGATTGCTCCAAAATGTTCCATCTGACAACGCGGCCGTCAGAGTTCGTACTTCCTTAGGCAACCAAGGAAGGGAGACAAGGGAAACACACAGCAGTTCCAACAAAGACAGGGCAACACTCTCCAAGGCATGGGACACTTTCAGCATACCCCGCTAGCAACCTCACCCTGAAGTGCTACAAGAAGGGAAAAGTTTTGGAATATGGTGAAGGAATACATAGCAGACCGTGTCAGTGTCCTAAATGTTCCTTCAGTGCCTTACAACTACTGGGTGTCCAAGCTGGACACGTGGCACAAACTTATACTTCTTGCCATGGAGGTGCTGGCCTGCCCTGTTGCCAGCATTTTGTCTGAGCATGTATGTAGTGCTGCTGGTGGCATTATAACAGATAAGCATATCCGCTTGTCCACTGGCAATGCTGACAGGTTGCCTCAGATAAAAATGAACAAGGCCTGGATTGACTTCTCAACTCCACCAAAAGAGAGCTGAGCCGATGATGAACATTAAGGAAATTTCAATCTATGAAACAGAAATATTGTAATAAAGGACGACACTCACAACATTTGGTTCAGTAATGGGGATTTATTTGTTTATGTGCAATAAAAGTATATATTTATTTTTAATAAATTGGTTAAAAATAGTTATTTGATAAAAAGTTGTTTTTGTTGGGAATATTAGTTTTGTTCCAATTGGTCGTGGGAATTATTATTTCTGGGTTGTTAAAAATGGCCTGATATTATTGAATATTAACCAGTCCCGGACCGCCGTACGCAGGATTGCGTCCTGCGGGCGGCCGGGATCTTCTGAGTGGACGCATCGGCGCATCCTCTCGCGAGACCCGTGAGTTCCTGTGAACGCGCGCGCGTTCACAGGGGCGCGCGTCTGGAGAGTTAAACTACAGCCTGCCAGCGATGATCAATCGCTGGCAGGCTGTAGATGCGATATAAATCGCATCAAACATGTATACCAGACGCTGTTTTGTGAACAGCGTCTGGTATACCCGCTACCTGGTCCTCTGGTGGTCCCATTTGCTGGGATCGACCACCAGAGGACCAGGTAACACAGTAAGTTGCACCAAACACTACACTAACCCCCCACCCCCTCACCTATTAACCCCTTGATCACCCCATCTAGACCCCCTGATCACCCCCCTGTCATTGATCACACCCCTTGTAAGGCTCCATTCAGACGTCCATATGTGTTTTGCGTATCCGTGGATTCACGGATCCGTGGATTCGCGGATCCGATCCGCAGATCCTCAAAACACGGACACCGGCAATGTGCTTTCCGCATTTTGCCGATCCGCACATTGCCAGAACTATATAGAAAATGCTTTTTCTTGTCCGCAATTGCGGACAAGAATAGGGCATGTTCTATATTTTTGCGGAACGGAAGTGCAGACCCGGAAGCGCGGATCCGTAATTCCGGATCCGAGCGGGACAAAGTCTGTCCCCATAGAAAAGTTGTTTCAAGGGGTCTAACACCTGGACTGTGGCATGCCGGAGGGGGATCTATGGCAAAACTCCCATGGAAAATTACGTAGTGGACGCAGAGTCGGGTTTTAATCCATAAAGGGCATAAATCAACTAACATTCCTAAATTGTTTGGAATAACGTGCTTTAAAACATCCAGTGTGTGTATACGATCAGGTATGATGTTGTATCGATCAGGTAGTGTAAGGGTTACGCCCAGGGCCGGGCCGACACAGAGGCTGAGGAGGCTCCAGCCTCAGGGCGCTCAAGCCTCAGGGCGCAGGCCAGGCCACTCTCACCAAGTCCCTGCTGCTGCCGTGTAGCTGTATTAGCAGCAGAGCATCCATTTCTGCGCTCTGCTGCTGTAACAGCCGGTCCTGCGCCCCCTAGTGGTGTTCTTCCTCCCTCCCTCAGTCTAGTGCAGTGTGCTGCAGCTCCGTACCTTCCCCAGCCCCTGACTTCCTGCCTGTGTGTGCACCAGATTCACAACCCCCTCCCCCAGCACAGAGAGAAGAGCAGCGTCGGGACAGAGAAGGAGGAGGAGGAGGAATACTCTGCATCCTGCCTCTCCCTCCAAGTCCTCAGGGACTGTATGTGCAGAAAATGTAAGGGGTTAAAGGGAATGGAATGGCAGTAATGTAATGTGCATATTGTGTGTTTTTATGTATGTGTGTCATATGTATGTCTGTATATATGTATGTGTGTCATATGTATGTCAGTATGTATGTGTGTGTGTGTGTCATATGTATGTCTGTATATATGTATGTGTGTCATATGTATGTCAGTATGTATGTGTGTGTCATATGTATGTCTGTATATATGTATGTGTGTCATATGTATGTCAGTATGTATGTGTGTGTCATATGTATGTCAGTATATATGTGTGTGTGTCATATGTATGTCAGTATATATGTGTGTGTCATATGTATGTCAGTATATATGTGTGTGTCATATGTATGTCAGTATATATGTGTGTGTCATATGTATGTCAGTATATATGTGTGTGTCATATGTATGTCAGTATGTGTGTGTCATATGTATGTCAGTATGTATGTGTGTGTCATATGTATGTCAGTATATATGTGTGTGTCATATGTATGTCAGTATGTATGTGTGTGTCATATGTATGTCAGTATGTATGTGTGTGTCATATGTATGTCAGTATATATGTGTGTGTCATATGTATGTCAGTATATATGTGTGTGTCATATGTATGTCAGTATATATGTGTGTGTCATATGTATGTCAGTATGTATGTGTGTGTCATATGTATGTCAGTATGTATGTGTGTGTCATATGTATGTCAGTATGTATGTGTGTGTCATATGTATGTCAGTATGTGTGTGTGTGTCATATGTATGTCAGTATATATGTGTGTGTCATATGTATGTCAGTATGTATGTGTGTGTCATATGTATGTCAGTATATATGTGTGTGTCATATGTATGTCAGTATGTATGTGTGTGTCATATGTATGTCAGTATGTATGTGTGTGTCATATGTATGTCAGTATGTATGTGTGTGTCATATGTATGTCAGTATGTATGTGTGTGTCATATGTATGTCAGTATGTATGTGTGTGTCATATGTATGTCAGTATGTGTGTGTGTGTCATATGTATGTCAGTATGTATGTGTGTGTCATATGTATGTCTGTATATATGTGTGTGTCATATGTATGTCTGTATATATGTGTGTGTCATATGTATGTCAGTATGTATGTGTGTGTCATATGTATGTCAGTATGTATGTGTGTGTCATATGTATGTCAGTATGTATGTGTGTGTCATATGTATGTCAGTATGTATGTGTGTCATATGTATGTCAGTATATATGTGTGTGTCATATGTATGTCAGTATATATGTGTGTGTCATATGTATGTCAGTATATATGTGTGTGTCATATGTATGTCAGTATATATGTGTGTCATATGTATGTCAGTATATATGTGTGTGTCATATGTATGTCAGTATAGATTATCTAACCCAGTCCCCTTCCCCCATCAGCCCTTGTCCTACCCCCATCTACCCCACCAGACATTTAGATGTTATTTATTCCTGCTATTCTAATGCTCTGATCAGTAGATGCTCAAGTCAAGCCCTCACCCCCAGCCATTTAGATATGTATGTTATCAATCATCCCCCACCCCGCCTTCCTTGTAATTTGCTGGCCCCCAATATCCATTGTGAGTCACAATCCATAACAGTGCCATCCACAGATCCCCCCATAACAATGCGTCATCCAGAGATCCCCCATAACAGTGTGTCATCCAGAGATCCCCCATAGCACTGTCATCCACAGATCCCCCATAACAGTGGGTCATCCACAGATCCCCCATAGCACTGTCATCCACAGATCCCCCATAACAGTGTGTCATCCAGAGATCCCCCATAGCACTGTCATCCACAGATCCCCCATAACAGTGGGTCATCCACAGATCCCCCATAGCACTGTCATCCACAGATCCCCATAACAGTGGGTCATCCACAGATCCCCCATAACATTGTCATCCACAGATCCCCCATAACAATGCGTCATCCAGAGATCCCCCATAACAGTGTGTCATCCACAGATCCCCCATAATAGTGTGTCATCCACAGATCCCCCATAGCACTGTCATCCACAGATCCCCCATAACAGTGTCATCCACAGATCCCCCATAACAGTGTCATCCACAGATCCCCCATAACAGTGTCATCCACAGATCCCCCATAACAGTGTCAGCCACAGATCCCCATAACATTGTGCAATCCACAGATCCCCATAACATTGTGCTATCCACAGATCCTCCATAACAGTGTCATCCATAGATCCCCCATAACACTGTCATCCATAGATCTCCCATAACAGTGTCATCCACAGATCCCCCATAAGTGTGTCATCCACAGATCCCCCATAGCACTGTCATCCACAGATCCCCCATAACAGTGGGTCATCCACAGATCCCCCATAACAGTGGGTCATCCACAGATCCCCCATAACATTGTCATCCACAGATCCCCCATAACAATGCGTCATCCAGAGATCCCCCATAACAGTGTGTCATCCACAGATCCCCCATAGCACTGTCATCCACAGATCCCCCATAACAGTGTCATCCACAGATCCCCCATAACAGTGTCAGCCACAGATCCCCCATAACATTGTGCAATCCACAGATCCCCCATAACATTGTGCTATCCACAGATCCTCCATAACACTGTCATCCATAGATCTCCCATAACAGTGTCATCCACAGATCCCCCATAAGTGTGTCATCCACAGATCCCCATAGCATTGTCATCCACAGATCCTTCATAACAGTGTCATCCACAGATCCCCCATAACAGTGTCATCCACAGATCCCCCATAACAGTGTCATCCACAGATTACCCCATAACAGTTTCGTCCATAGATCCGCCCCATAACAGTTTCATCCATAGATCCGCCCCATAACAGTGTCAACCATAGATCCCCCCATAACAATGTCATCCACAGATCCCCCATAACAGTGTCATCCACAGATCCCCCATAACAGTGTCATCCACAGATCCCCCATAACAGTGTCATCCACAGATCCCCCATAACAGTGTCATCCACAGATCCCACATAACAATGTCATCCACAGATCCCCCATAACAATGTCATCCACAGATCCTCCATAACAGTGCGTCATTAATTGATACATTAAACTGTGCAT
The DNA here is from genome assembly GCA_033119425.1 of Bufotes viridis. Lineage (NCBI taxonomy): Eukaryota > Metazoa > Chordata > Amphibia > Anura > Bufonidae > Bufotes > Bufotes viridis. The sequence continues at coordinate 544,183,678 of CM065590.1, read as the reverse complement.
ATTTATGTGTGATTACAACAGTATTTAGTAAAGACTCCACAAGTTGGGGGCGCACTTGGGCAGCTCAGCCTCTGTTGATGGTGAACCTTGTCCCAGCCCTGGTTACGCCCGCTTCACTGACATTGACAGACCAAACTCCCCTTTTAATGCACCGCAAACAGTTCATTTGCACAACCGCAAACTCCCCATTTGCACAAGGTTGGATACCAAGCTAGCCACGTCCCGGTGATGTCATTGAAGGTTTCTTCCTCCACCCAGCCACGTACAACACCAAGGGTCCCCGAAAGGTGAATTGAATTGATTTTTCGAACGGTGAGATGGTTAAAAAAACGCTGGCTCCCTCCACTCTGTTTTAAACCACGGTGACTGCGTCTGCGCCGTGCAATTTACTGTCACACCTGATATGAGTGGTATTATGCAAAGTCCTGTGCCAGCCGGTATGAGTGGTGGACACTGGCAGTGGGCACACTACAGTCAGTGGAAGTCAGCCTGACACACACTGGCAGGCAACTAACCTTAGATTAAAGTGTAAAAATTAAGTGCCTTTTTTTTAAGCAAAGTCCTGTGCCACACGGGATGACAGGGGTGGGCACTGGCAGTGGGCACACTACAGTCAGTTGAAGTCGGCCTGACACACACTAGCAGCAGGCAAGCAGCTGAAATTACACTAAAGTGTAAAAATTAAATGCCTTTTTTATGCAAAGTCCTGTGCCAGCCGGTATGAGTGGTGGACACTGGCAGTGGGCACACTACAGTCAGTGGAAGTCAGTAGTGATGAGCGGCAGGTGCCATATTCGATTTCGACGAAATTCGCGAATATTCGAATGAATATTCGTTTCATATTCGTCGAAATCGAATATTCGTCATTTTTTCTAGTTATCGCGATTAACATGCGATTTAAATAATCGCATATTGCGATTTGTACTTAAGGCTACTTTCCTATTGGTTTCATATCTAGAATTAGCGAGGATGACGAATATGACGAATGTATTCGTCTATTCCTCAAAACGAAGATAACGAAGTATTCTACATCTTCGTTTTAGCTACCTATTCGTCAACTTCGCTAATTCTAGCAATCAAATAGGAAGGTTGACTTGACTATAGAGACAGCTGTGTTAAATTCGCTATGCGATTTATTTTTTTTTAATAAATAGAATACTTATAATAATTTTATCAAGTAATATAATTATTGTATTAAAAAAAAAAAAATCGCATAGCTAATTTAACACAGCTGTCTGGTAAGTCAACCTTCCTATTTGATTGCTAGAATTAGCGAATAGCGAAGTTGACGATGACGAGACGAATAGGTAGCTAAAACGAAGATGTAGAATACTCGTTATCTTCGTTTTGAGGAATATGACGAATACATTCGTCATATTCGCTATTCGCTAATTCTACCAAGCCAACCATAACTTCTGTGCTCATGGAGCGTCCCCATCACCATGGGAACGTCTCCATATACTAAAATGTACTGTCGGATTTGAGGAATTACGTTGAAATCGCAATGCGATTAATTCAAGTTATATTAATCGCATTGCGATTTCAACTTAGAGCTGGGTTTATAATGGGTCAGCTTGCTAGAATTAACGAAGTTAACGAATATGGAATATAGCAGCAGTGCTAAGTTGAAATCGCAATGCGATTAATTTAACTTAAAGTATTCAGCATTGCGATTTCAACTTAGCACTGCTAGTGCATAGCTATACTCCATATTCGTTAATTCTAGCCTATGTAAGATAGCAGTGCTAAGTTGTAATCGCAATGCGATTAATATAACTTGAATTAATCGCATTGCGATTTCAACGTAATTCCTCAAATCCGACAGTACATTTTAGTATATGGAGATTCTCCCATGGATGGGGACGCTCCACATGAGCACGGAAGTCGGCAGAAGCGGCAACGGGCACTGACTAGAGCAGCCAGGAAGCCAGGAATCCTCAGGACAGGTAAGAACTACTTTTGGGAAGTAGGAAAGAAAAAAATATAACTAAAAAAAAAAAACGAATATTCGAAATAGCGAATTTATAGCGCTATATTCGAAATATTCGCGAATTAGCGAAGTGCCGATATTCGCTAAAAAAATTCGCTTCTCGAATATTCGCGCTCAACACTAGAAGTCAGCCTGACACACACTGGCAGGCAACTAACCTTAGATTAAAGTGTAAAAATTAAGTGCCTTTTTTTTAAGCAAAGTCCTGTGCCACACGGGATGACAGGGGTGGGCAGTGGCAGTGGGCACACTACAGTCAGTTGAAGTCGGCCTGACACACACTAGCAGCAGGCAAGCAGCTGAAATTACACTAAAGTGTAAAAATTAAATGCCTTTTTTATGCAAAGTCCTGTGCCAGCCGGTATGAGTGGTGGGCACTGGCAGTGGGCACACTACAGTCAGTGGAAGTCAGCCTGACACACACTGGCAGGCAACTAACCTTAGATTAAAGTGTAAAAATTAAGTGCCTTTTTTTAAGCAAAGTCCTGTGCCACACGGGATGACAGGGGTGGGCACTGGCAGTGGGCACACTACAGTCAGTTGAAGTCGGCCTGACACACACTAGCAGCAGGCAAGCAGCTGAAATTACACTAAAGTGTAAAAATTAAATGCCTTTTTTATGCAAAGTCCTGTGCCAGCCGGTATGAGTGGTGGACACTGGCAGTGGGCACACTACAGTCAGTGGAAGTCAGTAGTGATGAGCGGCAGGTGCCATATTCGATTTCGACGAAATTGCGAATATTCGAATGAATATTCGTTTCGTATTCGTCGAAATCGAATATTCGTCATTTTTTCTAGTTATCGCGATTAAAATGCGATTTAAATAATCGCATATTGCGATTTGTACTTAAGGCTACTTTCCTATTGGTTTCATATCTAGAATTAGCGAGGATGACGAATATGACGAATGTATTCGCTCTATTCCTCAAAACGAAGATAACGAAGTATTCTACATCTTCGTTTTAGCTACCTATTCGTCAACTTCGCTAATTCTAGCAATCAAATAGGAAGGTTGACTTGACTATAGAGACAGCTGTGTTAAATTCGCTATGCGATTTTTTTTTTTTAATAAATAGAATACTTATAATAATTTTATCAAGTAATATAATTATTGTATTAAAAAAAAAAAATAAATCGCATAGCGAATTTAACACAGCTGTCTGGTAAGTCAACCTTCCTATTTGATTGCTAGAATTAGCGAATAGCGAAGTTGACGATGACGAGACGAATAGGTAGCTAAAACGAAGCTAAAACGAAGTCCTGTGCCAGCCGGTATGAGTGGTGGGCACTGGCAGTGGGCACACTACAGTCAGTGGAAGTCAGCCTGACACACACTGGCAGGCAACTAACCTTAGATTAAAGTGTAAAAATTAAATGCCTTTTTTTGATGCAAAGTCCTGTACCACACGGAATGACAGGGGTGGGCACTGGCAGTGGGCACACTACAGTCTGTGGGCCTGCAGCTCCTCACACACAGGCAGGCCAGGCAACTGCAATATGTATATAAAGGAAAAAAAAAAAGCAGACTAATGTTGCAGCCCTAAAAAGGGCTTTTTGGGGTGCTGTCAGGACGCTGTCCTTACAGCAGAGATCAGATGAGTCTTTCAGGACTGGAGTGGACACTGAATTCACTAGCCTAGCTATCAATTTCCCAATTAAATCAGCAGCTACTACACTCTCCTTCCTCTCACTAAGACTGCAGCTTCAGAATGAATCTAAAATGGATGCTGTGCAGGAGGTGGGAGGGTCTGGGAGGGAGGCTATGCTGCTGATTGGCTGGAATGTGTCTGCTGACTGTGAGGTACAGGGTCAAAGTTTGCTCAATGATGATGTATAGGGGGCGGACCGAACATCGCATATGTTCGCCCGGCAGAGGCGAACGCGAACAAGCTATGTTCGCCGGCGGATAGTTCGGGCCATCTCTATTGCGGACGTGTGAATGGGGCATAAGGGTCCCTTATCACCGCCAGTTAGTTAGCTACTTGTTAGGTAGCTAGCGCCCAGCCCACCGCACCGCAGTCACTGATTTTGGCAGAGATTTTTTCATCCACATTGACCGATGCAAATGAAAAAATCTGTGCCGTTCATTTTTTTTTTTTCAGCGCAGAGGCTGAACGGAAAAAAAAAATCTCATTACCCGTATGCTCAATATACGGAGAATCGCAGAAACTCCTAATGCTGGCCATACGTGTAATGATTGTGGAGACCCTCAAATGCCAGGGCAGTACAAAAACCCCACATGTGACCCCATTTTAGAAAGAAGACACCCCAAGGTATTCCGTGAGGGGTATGGTGAGTTCATGCAAAATTTTATTTTTTGTCACAAGTTAGTGGAATATGTAAAAAAAAAAAATAATCAATTTCCGCTAACTTGTGCCAAATTTTTTTCTGTGAACTCGCCATGCCCCTCACAGAATACCTTGGGGTGTCTTCTTTCCACAATGGGGTCACATGTGGGGTATTTATACTGCCCTGGCATTTTAGGGGTCCTAAAGCGTGAGAATCCAAATGCGTAAAAATGGACTGTGAAATCCTAAAGGTACTCATTGGTTTTAGGGCCCCTTTGCGCATCTTGGCTGCAAAAAAGTGTCACTCATGTGGTATCGCCGTACTCAGGAGAAGTAGGGCAATGTGTTTTGGGGTGTATTTTTACATATACCCATGCTGGGTGTGAGAAATATCGCTGTAAACGCCAACTTTTTAAATTGTTTTATTCAAAGTTGTCAATTTACAGAGATATTTCTCTCCTAACATTGGTATATGTAAAAATACACCCTAAACACATCGCCCTACTTCTCCTAAGTACTGGCGATGCTACATGTGTATTACTTTGCAGCCAAATAGCAAAGGACCTAAGTAACGAGTACCTTTTAGGAGGCATTTTTACGCATTTTCTTCTCACGCCTCACATGTGACCCCATTTTGGAAGAAGACACCCCAAGGTATTCGCTGAGGGCATAATGAGTCCATGAAAAATTAAACTTTTTGTCAAAAGTTAGCGGAAAGGGAGACTTTGTGAGAAAAACAATAAAAATCAATTTCCACTAACTTGTGCCAAAAAATCTTCTATGAACTCGCCATGCCCTCATGGAATACCTTGGGGTGTCTTCTTTCAAAATGAGGTCACATGTGGGTATTTCTACTGCCCTGGCATTTTAGGGGCCCTAAAGCGTGAGAAGAAAAATGCGTAAAAATGCCCTCCTAAAAGGTACTCATTGGAATTTGGGCCCTTTGCGCATCTTGGCTGCAAAAAGTGTCACTCATGTGGTATCGCCGTACTCACCATACCCCTCACAGAATACCTTGGGGTGTCTTCTTTCCAAAATGGGGTCACATGTGGGGTATTTATACTGTCCTGGCATTTTAGGGGCCCCTAAAGCGTGAGAAGAAGTCTGGAATCCAAATGCGTAAAAATGCCCTGTGAATCGTAAAGGTACTCATTGGTTTTAGGGCCTTTGCGCACCCAGGCTGCAAAAAGTGGCACACATGTGGTATCGCCGTACTAGGAGAAGTAGGGCAATGTGTTTTGGGTGTATTTTTATATATACCCATACTTTGTGTGAAAAATATCTCTGTAAACGACAACTTTTAAATTTTTTTAAACAAAGTTGACAATTTACAGAGATATTTCTCTCACCCAACATGGGTATATGTAAAAATACACCCCAAAACACATTGCCCTACTTCTCCTGAGTACGGCGATACCACATGAGTGACACTTTTTGCAGCCGGGTACAAAGGGGCCCAAATTCCAACGAGTACCTTTAGGTTTTACATGGCGGCTCACAATTTAGCCCCGCCCAAAATGCCAGAACAGTAAACACACCCCACAAATGACCCCATTTCGGAAAGTAGACACCCCAAGGTATTCACTGAGGGGCATAGTGAGTCCGTCTGAGATTATTTTTTTTTTTTGCCAGAAGTTATCAGAAATTGAAATTTTTTTTTTTTTTCTCAGAAAGTGTCATTTTCCGCTAACTTGTGAAAAAAAATGAAATGATACATGAACTCACCATGCCCCTCCGCGAATACTTTGGGGTTTCTTCTTTCTAAAATGGTGTGATTTGGGGGGTATTTATACTATCCTGGCATTCTAGCACCTGAAGAAACATGACAGGCGCTCCGAAAGTCAGAGCTGCTTCAAAATGCGGAAATTCACTTTTTTGCACCATAGTTTGTAAACGCTATAACTGTTACCCAAACCAATAAATATACACTTATTGGACTTTTTTTTTATCAAAGACATGTAGAACAATAAATTTAGAGAAAAATTTATATAGAAATGTTGTTTTTTTGAAAAATTTTACAACAGAAAGTGAAAAATGTCATTTTTTTGCAAAAATTTCGACAATTTTTGATTAATAGCAAAAAAAGTAAAAATGTCAGCAGCAATGAAATACCACCAAATGAAAGCTCTATTAGTGAGAAGAAAAGGAGGTAAAATCATTTGGGTGGTAAGTTGTATGACCGAGCAATAAACGGTGAAAGTAGTGTAGTGCGGAATTGTAAAAAGTGGCCTGGTCATTAAGGGTGTTTAAGCTAGGGGGGCTGAAGCGGTTAAATATCAGCTGATATCTAAGAAGGTTAAAAAATAAAAAAATGCGTAGCAGAAAAAACTATTATAAATTCATAGTAGTAAAGAATCCAGGATGATGAAAGAATTCATAATTAATAAGTAGTCCGTTTGTATAAAGTTCATAGAAAAATACAGTATATATAAAATTGTGTTTAGGTATTTTGGAATTCTTCCACAATAGTAGAGTGTCTCTGAGTAGGCAAACAGACACTTTTCAAAGTAAACTGCGGCACTCCAATGCAGTTGATTTCTTGTAGTTTTATTGGTTCCAAAAAGATAACAGCGACGTTTCGACAAAAATAGTCTTTCTCAAGCTTGAGAAAGACTATTTTTGTTGAAACGTCGCTGTTATCTTTTTGGAACCAATAAAACTACAAGAAATCAACTGCATTGGAGTGCCGCGGTTTACTTTGAAAAGTGTCTGGATTTGCGGAGGACCAGAGGTTCGGTCCTAACACTGCTGGCACCACCACCGGAGTTACTAAGTGAGTAGGGAATGAATGGTGCTCTCCACAAGCAATTTGTCATTGAGTAGGCAAACAATTATAATTATTAGAGCCCAAAGTTTAGTCCTCCTGTGTGAGCAGAAAAAGGAGGATAGGTAGTGTACCTTTTCGGTATAAATTACATTACCCTTCTTCTTGTTGCTTGTAACAATTGGTCCACTCCTGGCAGGCTTACCGCTGTGGATCCGAGTGTAGGCGGTGTCTGTTGTGCACGCGCTCAGTCCTCCATGTGTCTGGAGTGGCGCGGCTTGCGTAGGAGCAATTGTGTCATTTCCGGTCTTTTGTCACTTCCGGGTACCGGAGTTCGTGTGCCTCGTGTTGCTCTGTTGGTGTTTTGGCGCCAAATGCCAATTTAGAAATTTCTACTCGTGGTATTGGATTCTTTTTCAGGTTGTTAATAAAAAACAGCTAGCTGTCAATATTGTTATCGCTACTCAACCCCCAACGCCGTTTCAGAGCCTCAAGCTCCTTCTTCAGTGGGATGGGTAGCGATTTTACATTGATTCCTGATATTTGATTTCTTTAATTGTTGGGGAGGGATTTCAGGTTAATTGGTATGGTCCAAAGTAAGGACTGGATTGTATTGTAGGTGTTCGGTTTTTTATTGGGGTCTCAAAAGTACAAGTGTATGTGGGTATAAGGGTGATGTCATTGTTATTATCTCATGGTCCTGTCTTGTTAATGTCTGGTTAAAACGTAAGTAAGATCAATATGTTGTATATAATATATTGGGACTGATATCAGTTTGGTCGGTATATAGTGAATAGGTATATAGTGGGGATAATAAATAATGAAGGAACGTCTTAGGTAATTTCATTGAAGATGATATGAATTATAGAAGATTATATATAATTGAAGATTATAATTATAATTGTTTGCCTACTCAGAGACACTCTACTATTGTGGAGGAATTCCAAAGTACCTATACACAATTTTATATATATTTTTCTATGAACTTTATACAAACGGACTACTTATTAATTATGAATTCTTTCATCATCCTGGATTCTTTACTATTATGAATTTATAATTGTTTTTTTCTGCTACACATTTTTAAATTTTCTAACCTTCTTAGATATCAGCTGATATTTAATATTCAATAATATCAGGCCATTTTTAACAACTCAGAAATAATAATTCCCACCGACCAATCGGAACAAAACTAATATTCCCACAAAAACAGCTTTGTATCAAATAACTAATGTTTAACCAATTTATTAAAAATAAATATATACTTTTATTGCACAAAAACAAATAAATCCCCATTACTTAACCAAATGTTGTGAGTGCCGTCCTTTATTACAATATTTCTGTTTCAAATGCCTTCTGGAGTACTGGGTAAGCTCCATCTGGATTGAGCACCATATCCATATCCCTGGTAGCAGTGAGCCGCTTAACCTTTTTTTTATCACCAATTGAAAATCTATCATTTATAATATACTTAATATACTGTAGTGTATTCCCATGCACCCACATATAATGTTTTAGAGTGTCAGCTCACCTGCAGGCACTCGCATATAATGTTTTAGAGTGTCAGCTGAACAGCATGCACTTGCATGTAATGTTTTAGAGCATTAGATTACCTGCAGGCACTTGCATATAATGTTTTAGAGCGTCAGCTCACCTGCAGGCACTATCATATAATGTTTTAGAGCATCAGCTCACCATCAGGTCCTCGCCCCTAATGTTTTAGAGGGTCAGCTCAGCAGCAGGCCGTCACCCCTAATGTTTTAGAGGGTCACAAGCAGGCCCTTGCTCCAAATGTTTTTGAGGGTCACCAGCAGGCCACCAATCATAAATTTTCAAGGGTGTGTATTATGCACTCCTTTATGTGTAACAAAGGATGTATTGGAGTGCCAGTTCCTTGTAATTTTGGCAGCACTTTAACTTAGTGCATAGGCTTTATGGGTGTAGAATTGTACCTGAACAATTGTACCACAATGTGAATGAGGCCCTACTCTATGTGATGTACAGGCTGTTTCCGAGTTCCTCTTGCTTGTAATTTTTGGCAGCACTTGCACTTTATATACAATTGAATATACAGGAAAGAATGTTTCCTAACAATTTTTACTGTGAAATAGATTTTTGGAGGAGAGTTTTGTGCGCACTTTTGTCAGTCTGTAAAAGTGGCGTACAACTCAGACAACATGGTTCCCAGCAGCGACCTGGGAGTCTAAGATGCATCTACACATCGTCCCCATGCTGTTCCCGATCCATTTTGGTGGTGTTTTTGTCACTTTCTGAGCTTTTCCAATGGACCAGGCACCCTCCCCTCTTCAGAGCAGGGGGTGCCTGGTTGTCTCCCATTGACTTCCACTATACTCGGGTGCTCGGCCGAGCACATGAATATAGCAATGTGTTCAGGCCGAATACCCGAATACTTTGGTGCTCGCACATCACTAGTCATTTATCAAACTGGTGTAAAGTAGAACTGGATTTCCAAAAGAGCTGTCAAAAATGAAATGTGGAATCTGATTGGCTGCCATGGGCAACTAAGCCAGTTATACTTTACACCAGTTTGATAAATTACCCCATATGTCCCTATAGTGTCTACAGCAGTTATAATGTCCCCACACTTCCCCCATATAGGAGTTTGCCCCCACACAGTAATTTCCACTACACTGACCCACATAGTAATTTTCTCCACACTGCCCCCATATATAAATTTGCTCCCACATAGTAATTTCCCCCACAATGCCCCCACACAGTAGTTTCCCCCACACTGCCCCACATAGTAATCCCTCCCATAATAATTTGCCCCCACATAGTAATCCCTCCCATAATAATTTCCCCCCACCTAACTCCCTCATAGTAATCCTTCCCATAATAATTTGCCCCCACATAGTTGTCCCCCATAATAATATTCCCATAATAATTTCCGACCAGTAATTTGCCCCCATACAGCCAGCCCCAATGTTTTAATTTTCCCCAATGTACTGTCTCTTCACTAATATATCCTCCTGTGTGTCTCCCCCCCCCCATGTCCCCCAAAGTAGGCACATAAAATAAAAAAAAGCCCCCCAAAAATAAAAAATAAATACTTAGGATATTAGGAGAATGAAAGATGTTTTACATAAAAAAAGATATAATTTAACAAAACTGGAGAGGGAGGCGATCAAGCAGCTACAACAAAATGACAGTATGTCAATACGCCCTGCTGATAAGGGGGTGCTGTCATCATCTTGGATACGGATAAATATAATAATGAGTGTAGGCATCAACTTTCTGACTCCTCTACATACATTAGATTAATCTCAGACCCAGTAAGACTATTCCTCAGAATTAACCAATTTATTAGAGAAGGGACTAAATTCTGGTATATTAACAGAAGATGCATCATATATATCGGGCACACAGAAAAGACTTCCCGTCTTTTACTGTCTGCCAAAAATACATAAAGATCCATGCAACCCTCTGGGCCGCCCGGTTATTTTAGGCATTAATTATTTGACTACAAACCTTTCAGAGTAAATAGATAAAACATCTTCAACCATCAGTGAAGAAAATAAAATCATACATCAGAGAAACCACACTAGATGTAGAACAAGGATTGCTATTAGGTACTCTGGATGTGCAATCACTTTACACCATCATTGACCACAAACAAGGAGTGGAGGCAATGAAAAGGCAGCTCATTGCAAACAGCTTCTTACCATCTGAACACATTGATTTTATAGGAGAGGCAGCGACGTACATTTTGTCACATAACTATTTTTATTTTGATGGGGGTTACTTCCCCCAGACACGGGGGACCGCCATGGGTTCCAGATTTGACCCCAGTTATGCTAATTTATTTATGGCTGACTGGGAAACTGAAGCCATTACTCCACTCCTGGGGGCAGATCAGGTGCTCTGGCGTAGATATAGATATATTGATGATGTCCTCTTTGTCTGGAGGGGAGGAGAGAAAAATATAAATACCAATTCAAGGAATCTACGTTTCACCTCATCCATTAGCAAGACATCTGTTGAATTTTTAGATCTCCTCATAAGTATTGAGTAAAATCATTTAATTTGTAAAACCTTTAAGAAATTGGTGAATAAAAATAGTTATATTTTACACACAAGCTGCCAGTTGCCCAATTGGCTTCTTAATATCCCTTTCGGGCAATTTAGAAGAGTCAAGAGAAATTGACCTAGATAAGCTGATTTTGAAGCAGAGTTAAAGAAAATGGAGATGCAATTTTTAGACAAAGAATATCCTGAAGCACAGATAAAAGAAGCCTTGGAGAAGGTCCGTAGCCTGAATACAGAGGACTTCTTTAAAGAGGAAATCAAATGTAAGAACAAAAATGAGGATATTTTACGCCTTATTTTACCATATGATTCAAAAACTAAAATCATATGAAATATCATCACTAAACCACTAAACCATCTGAAGAAAGATAAGGTGATAAGCACTTTAATACTAGATAAACCACAAATTGTGTTTACTTATGCCCCAAACTTAGGCCTACAGATAGCTCCCAGTGTGAAACATATTCAGAGAAAAACAAATTCTTTACATAAATTAATTAAACTCACAGGCTTTTTTAGATGCTGCAGGTGCAGTAACTGTCGGATCACATGCTTCCAGAGAAAAATTACAATGGTTACATCAATGGGCAATACATATACCTATACAATTAAAGACTGTCTGACCTGCAATTCTCCTAGTGTCATTTATCTAGTACAGTGCCCTTGCGGCAAACAATATATCGGAAGGACCAAACGGAGTCTAAAGAAAAGAATCTCAGAGAACATGGTAAACATTAGGAATGGGTATGAAAAACATACGTTATCCCACCATTTCAAGATAGCACACAACAAGGATCCTAGAGGGCTTACCTTTGTAGCTCTGGAGAAGGTGAATACACATTGGAGAGGGGGAGATCATGTCAGTCGGATCTCCAGGCAAGAATCCAGATTTTTTAGTTTAATTCATTAGTACCAAATGGATTGAACGCAGATCTGGAGCTTTTCGACTTTTTGTGATTGGGGATTGGGCCCTCCCGCTGACCGACGACCAGAAGGTTGTTGTGTTCTCCTGGTCCTCTGTCGGCCGTGGACCCGCTCCTCCCAGAAAGCACTACATCTAGCAAATATAGGAAACCTATTTGCATCTCATTCTCACTATCTATATAGGAATTTTCTCCTATTTTATCAAACTTGTATTACAGTTGTGTTCAAAATTATTGAACCCCCACTGAAATTGAGTGTTTTGGCCAGTTTGACATTGATTTTGATCATTTCAGTCATCTTGTTTACAATTAAATCAAAGAGGCACTTGTAAGTCAGACAAATATAACATAACATTTATAATGAAATAACCACAAATGTATTTTCTGTGCTCACATCATTATCAGTTTTATTCAACCCCCAAGTGACATTCAATCTTAGTACTTAATACAACATCCTTTTCCAGTTATAACAGCTTTTAAACATGAAGCATACATAGTAATAGCAACATAGTAGTATATAAGACCGAAAAAAGACATTTGTCCATCCAGTTCGGCCTGTTTCCTACAAGTTGATCCAGAGGAAGGCAAAAAACCCCTGTGAGGCAGAAGCCAATTTTCCTCACTTATGGGGAAAAAAATTCCTTCCCGACTCCAATCAGGCAATCAGAATAACTCCCTGGATCAATGATCCCTCTCTAGTAGTTGTAGCCTGTAATATTATTACACTCCAGAAATACATCCAGTCCCCTCTTGAATTCCTTTATTGTACTTACCATCACCACCTCCTCAGGCCGAGAGTTCCATAGTCTCACTGCTCTTACAGTGAAGAATCCTTTTCTATGTTTGTGTACAAACCTTCCTTCCTCCAGACGCAGAGGATGTCCCCTTGTCACAGTCACAGTCCTGGGGATAGCTTGACACAAGTGTCTTGCAGCGATCTACGGGTATCTTCGCCCATTTTTCATGGGCAAAAGCCTCCAGTTCAGTCACATTCTTAGGCTTGCGCGCTGCAACTGCTTTCTTTAAGTCCCACCAGAGGTTCTCAATCGGATTTAAGTCTGGTGACTGCGATGGCCACTTCAAAATGTTCCAGCCTTTAATCTGCAACCATGCTCTAGTGGACTTGGAGGTATGCTTGGGAACATTGTCCTGTTGAAAGGTCCAATGTCTCCCAAGCCTCAGGTTTGTGACGGACTGCATCACATTTTCATCCAATATCTCCTGGTACTGAAGAGAATTCATGGTACCTTGCACACGCTGAAGCTTCCCTGTACCTGTAGAAGCAAAACAGCCCCAAAGCATAATTGACCCCCTGCCATGCTTCACAGTAGGCAAGGTGTTCTTTTCTTCATAGGCCTTGTTCCTCCTCCTCCAAACATAGTGTTGATCCATGGGCCCAAACAGTTCTAATTTTGTTTCATCAGTCCACAGAACACTATCCCAAAACTTTTGTGGTTTGTCCACATGACTTTTGGCATACTGCAGTCGACTCTTCTTATTCTTTGGAGACAGCAAGGGGGTGCGCCTGGGAGTTCTGGCATGGAGGCCTTTATTGTGCGCCTTATTGTCTGAGCTGAAACTTCAGTACCCGCATCTGACAAATCTTTTTTCAGTTCCTCAGCAGTCACACAGGGAATTTTCTCCACTTTGCGCTTCAGGTAGCGCACAGTAGTCGAAGTCAGCATCTTCTTTCTGCCACGACCAGGTAGCGTTTCAACAGTGCCCTTTGCCTTGAATTTGCGAATGATGCTTCCTATGGTGTCTCTTCGTAGGTTTAACATCTTTGCAATCTTCTTATAGCCATTGCCCTTCCTGTGAGGAGAAATCACCTCTTCTCTTGTCTTCCTGGACCATTCTCTTGACTTCACCATGTTTTTAAACACACCAGTAAATGTCTAGAAGGAGCTGAGTATCACAGTCATTTTAAATCTGCCTAATCGGTGCTTATTATGCTTGATTGCTGCTCCTTGACATCCACAGGTGTTTACCTGATCGAAAACACTTGAATGAACCTCTGTTCTTAAGAGTGGTAGTCTTTAAGGGGTTGAATAATTGTGTCAATGAAGAAATCACAAAAAAAACATTACTGTATTACAAAAACAATTGATGTCATTTTAGTTGCATTTGATTCTTTAAAAAGTCCTTGTAAGATTTCATTCTGAACACAATTACAAATGTACACTAAATTCCCTAAAACCCTTGACAGCATTGGGGGTTGAATAATTTTGAACACAACTGTATCTTTTCACTATTCTTGTAGTGAATGAATTTAACAATTTACCGGTCTACAGTGACTATATAAATAATCTTTATTATTGACATTTATAGCATTTTTCCTCTAATACTCCTACAGGAAGAGATCTATAATAAGACCATAGATGAAACTAGTATCCTGTTCTCTGAATATATAGAGGAGATAGTATCTTTATTTTAGCATTTTTTATTCATATTATATTTATCATGCTGATCCCATATGTTGCTGGATATATTTGAGGAAATAAATATTGGAAGTTGTTATTGATATTACTATATACTTCTCTCTATGTGACTAGTCTTCCTTTGTGATATATTTTTATCTCTATATATAAATATTGGTATTGCAGGTTTCTTATAGCAATTGATTTTAATATTAATTGTATGTGTTATATTTATATCTTTATTGTGAGGATATAAATTTTCCTGCATTATTCAGGATAATATATGATACTTTGATCCAGTCCGGTTCTTAGATGTGACCCAAATGTGAGATGGACAGAGGATATAAAAGAATTGTGAATATGGTGTGGAGGCTTCACCACTGATAAAGGGACCAGCCGAGAGTCCCGAAACGCGTTTGGTTTGGAGAGACCCCCACCATTATTATGGATAATTAGTTGGAAAGGACTTTCCATATATACCTTTTGAGAATACGGAGCGCTCTAGTTGATACAGGACTATCACAGATATTAACAGCTATCAGCCGCACATCGCGGGAGGAAGTACAGCAGGCCGGTCAGCCGCATACTTGTACATTACAGAGAGCAGAGACGCGGCTTGAGGTAAGATCCCTCTACAGCGCCGTCTGGCACATGGGACGCCGCGGCCAGGAGCGGGAGGTCTGAACGCGAAGCAGCGGGACTACAGGTAATCACTATCTCTGCACATAGTATGTTAAGGAGTTGCTAAATATCGTTTGTACACCTACCAGCAGCATTATATTGCCGGCATTTCTCCCTCTTCTAGAAATATAGAAAGGACAGTGTTTTGTATTGCGGATTTGCACATTATCAGTACGGCTAATGAATTTCAATATTGTATAACTCGGATGAACTTTTTAAGGAGGACTGTGTATGTGTAGGGGAGAACCCCTTATGGTGATTTGGGTCACTAAAAAGGACGCTGATGAGAGATTGGACTAATACCTTGCATTTATGATTTATAAGAGAGCCCTTTTGTATGCCGCTAATGTGTGTAGGGATTCAGCTATCTAAGTATATATATGTGAATATATGTGGATATTGCACAGTTGTATTTTAGTTATTTTTACCCTCATTTAATAAATATTTTTGGGGGATATTTTTAAACCTGTACAATTGTGGTTCCAAGTATAGTGTGCCGATCATATTTTACAATTTATTTAAAAAAATACTTACCTATGTCCAGGGCCAGGTGCTTGCTTGTAGATGGTACGGGCTGGGATGAGGCAGACGCGGACACCTTACTGTGCTGCTTCCCGATACAGGTGCGTGATGATGTCATCATGCCCGCCTGTGTTGGGATTTTACTACCACATAGGCCTCAGGCCTACTAGGCCTGAAGCCTATGGCAGTAAATGGCGGCGGTGCAGGGAATTATGTGCCCCCGTGTCCCGCCACAGTATGTGGGCGTTCGGTTCGGTGTTGGGCCCCCCCAGTGATGCTGGGCCCTGGGCTGCCCACCCGAATGCCCTATTGTAAACCGCCAATGATCTATAGCTGGCACCTAGTTAGTTGTAGCAGCCAGGTACCAGTGTATAAGAGTGCTTAAAGATCCCTGTCCTCCAGTGACATGATAGGAAGGAAATCTATAATACATAAGTATTTAAAGGGATTGTCCACTTCTTTACAAGTGCTGGTCTATTCTGGCCACCACTTAAGGAAGGAATCGACATCCTGCACCCCTGCTGATTAGCTTTTCTGCAGCAGCTCTGGTCCCCAAAGTCGGCACCAAAACTACACAGCTCCTTCTGTTGGGCAGTGGACAGAGTTGGTTACTGCAGCATTGTATGCATGTATGTCAATGAGAGCAGCACTGTACATATCTGCTCCATCCACCGACAGAGCTATGTAGTTTTAGTGCGATCTTCCAACTCCAAAGCTTCTCTGAAACAGCTGATTGAGAAGGGAAGGAAGGTACAGGGTGTCGGACTTAGTGATGGACTGTCCTGAGCATAGGCCATCACTTATAAAATAGTGGACAACTCCTTTATGGGTTATTATTAGAGATGAGTGAATTGAAGTTGAAGTTTAATTTGATCCAAATTTCTGGAAAAATTCGATTTGCACCTAATCCGAATTTCCTAACACTTTGTGGTAACAAATCACATTTTATCCTAAAATTGCTGCTGCACCTGTTAGGACATAGACCAAGGAACTCTGGGAACGAGTGATCACCTTTAATGCAATGCATGCAGCCAATCAGCAGCCAGCCAGCCCTCTGATGTCACAGCCCTATAAATAGCCTCAGCCATCTTGGATTCAGCCATTTTCCAGTGTACTTAGTGCAGGGAGAGACGTTAGCAGGCGCTAGGGACAGTCCTAGGAAAGACTTGAAAATGTATATTTTGCTCAATAGAAATTCAAGGAAAGAGCATTAGAAGTGTAAGGAAAGGATAGGGAGGAATTATTACACAGTATTGAAGCAGAACAGGGTTCAGCAGGGGAGTTTACAGCATGGGTAATAGGAACAATCCTATTACACCTTGCTGCACTGTCTGCAGATCCAAATTGACATAATACAGCTCTGTAATTCCAGAAAACCGTTCTTGTTATTGAGGTGCAAGTGCTCTTTGTTTGATACAGCCATTAATAGGGTTTATTACAAGGAAATATTTCTATGTCTTATTTGCCCTTGTGCGGTGCAGTTATATGTTCTAAACATTTTTTGGCTTGTATTAGTTGGAAAAAGGACTTGTGAGCCGTTGTGTGGTGAAGTGAAAAAATTACAGCCCTTTTTGGCGGGTATTAGTGGCAAAAAATATATATTTGCCGATCAGCGGTGCAGATACATGTATATGTTCTAAAGCTTTTTTTCCATGTATTAGTGGCAAAAAAATATATATTATTTGCCGCTCAGCTTTGGTGATCTCTGTAATGAGGACACCCCTTTGCTCGGTTTTCCTTCCTTTGAGGGATATCTGGCTTTCACTGTGTTGAAGACCCATAACTGGGGCTCCACAGTTTTTTTGCATATTACTGTTTCCCAGAGATCTTTACACTTTAGATTGCTGTGTGGAGACACTTAAATGAGACTCCACGGTGTTTTCTGTAGATGGTCTCCCTAAGATCAGCTATTGTCTTGTCTGATTTGCCGTTCAGCAGTACAGTTATATGTTTTAAAACCCTTTGTTGCATGTATCAGTGGCACAAAAAAAGTATTAGCCGTTGTGTGGAGAAGTGAGAAAATTTCAGACCTTTTTGGCGTGTATTAGGCTACATGCACATGACCGTACGTGTTTTGCGGTCCGCAAATTCCGGATCTGCAAAAAACAGATGACATCCGTATCCCATCCGTTTTCTTTTGCGGATCCATTGTAACAATGCCTAAAACGGACAAGAATAGGACATGCTCTATTTTTTTTGCAGGGCTACGGAACCGACATATTGGTACGGAAAGCACAAGGTGTGCTGTCCGTATTTTTTGTGGACCCATTGAAATGAATGGGTCCGCATCCTAACCGCAAAAAAAACGGAAGAGACATGGAAACAAAATAAGTTTGTGTGCATGTAGCCTTAGTGGCAAAAATATATATATTTGCCGTTCAGCGGTGCAGTTATATGTTCTAAAGCCCTTTTTGGCGTATATTAGTAGCACAAAGAAAAGTATTTGCCGTTGTGTGGTGAAGTGAGAAAATTACAGCCTTTTTTGGCGTGTATTAGTGTCAAAAAAATATATATTATTTGCCATTCAGCAATGCAGTTATATGTTCTAAATAGTGATGAGCAGCATAGGCAATGTTCGAATTTGCGATATTTCGCTAATTTTTGGCCGAATATTCTCCATAAATTCACAAATTTAAGAATTTGTGATCTCCAGTCATTATTTACTTGATTGCGAAAATCGTCAATGTAATATATTCGCAATAATAATTTGCAATTACAATATTCGCAATCAACACTAAGGGGTAGGCAACTTTCCTATTGGTTTCTAGGGATGTTGCTAAGTTCCGATATTCAAAATAAATTCGCCATAAATTTGCAATAAATCAACACTATTGGTGGATATGAATATATAGCACTATATTCTAAATATTTGCGAATTCTCAAAGTGGCGATATTCACAATCAAAATTCGTGATTCGAATATTCGCACTCAACACTAATTCTAAAGCCTTTTGTGGCAAGTGGAAAAAAATAGGGGCCTATTTGCTGCTCAGCAGTGCAGTTATATGATCTAAAGTCTTTTTTGGCTTGTATTAGTGGAAGAAAAAAATTATTATTTGCCATTCAGTGGTGCAGTTATATGTTCTAAAGCCTTTTATGGAGTATATAAGTGGAAAAAAGTCAGGGCATACTTGCCGTTTAGCGGTGCAGTTATATGTTCTAAAGCCCTTTTTTGCGTGTATAAGTGGCACAAAAAAACTGTCTTTGCCGTTGTCTTGTGAAGTGAGAAAATTACTGCCTTTTTTGGCGTGTATTAGTGGCAAAAAATATATATATTTGCCGTTCAGTGGTCCAGTTATATGTTCTAAAGTCCTTTTTGGTGTGTATTAGTGGCAAAAACATATAAATGATTTGCCGTTCAGCGGTGCAGTTATATGTTCTAAAGCCCTTTTTGACAAGTAATAATGGCAAAAAAATATATATTATTTGCCATTCAGCGGTGCAGTTATATGTTCTAAAGTCTTTTGTGGCAAGTGGAAAAAAATAAGGGCCTACACTATTTGCCGTTCAGCACTGCAGTTATATGTTCTAAAGTCCATTTTGGCGAATATTAGTGGCAATAGAATATATATAATTTGCCGTTCTGTGGTGTAGTTATATGTTCTAAAGTCTTTTTTGTCGTGTATGGATGAGCGAACACCTGAATGTTCGGGTTCGAGAAGTTCGGCCGAATTTCCCGAAAATGTTCGCGTTCGGGATCCGAACTCGACCCGAACTTTATCCCGAACCTGAACCCTATTGAAGTCAATGGGGACCCGAACTTTTAGGCACTAAAAAGGCTGTAAAAAAGTCCAGGAAAGAGCTAGAGGGCTGCAAAAGGCAGCAAACTGTAGGTAAATGCCCTGCAAACAAATGTGGATAGGGAAATGAAATAAAATAAAATAAATAAAAAGTTACCAATATTAATTGGAGAGAGGTCCCATAGCAGAGAATCATGCGTCATATCACCCACCACTGGAGAAGGCCACTTTCAGTTATTCAGGCCCCAGCACCCAGACAGAGGAGAGAGGTCCTAAAGCAAGGAATAAGGCATCATATCACCCACCACTGGAGAAGGCCACTTTCAGTTATTTCAGGCCCAGCACCCAGACAGAGGAGAGAGGTCCCACAGCAAGGAATAAGGCGTCATATGACCCAACACTGGAGAAGGCCACTTTCAGTTATTTTGGCCCCACCACCCAGACAGAGGAGAGGTTCATTCAACTTTGGGTTGCACCGCAAGATCATGGTAAAGTTAAAAAAATGAGGATTCAATAAAGAAGTGCCCCAGAGTACAAGAATACATGGTTGAGGGGGAGGCAGTAATAAATGTCTATTCTGCACAAGGGAGGGACAGGTCCTGTGGGATCCATGCCTGGTTCATTTTATGAACGTCAGCTTGTCCACGTTGGCTGTGGACAGGCGGCTGCGTTTGTCAGTAATGACGTCCCCTGCTGTGCTGAATACACGTTCAGACAAAACGCTGGCCGCCGGGCAGGCCATCACCTCCAAGGCATAAAATGCTAACTCTGGCCACGTGGACAATTTGGAGACCCAGAAGTTGAATGGGGCCGAACCCCAGTACATGGAGGGGTGTGCAGACGTACTGTTCAACCATGTTAGTGAAATGCTGCCTCCTGCTAAGACGTTCCCTATCAGGTGGTGGTGCAGTTAGCTGTGGCGTGGAGACAAAACTTTTTCACATTTCTGCATGCTAACCCTGCCCTGAGAGGAGCTGGCCGTGACACAGCTGCGTTGGCGACCTCTTGCTCCTCCTCTTCCTTCGCCTTGGGCTTCCACCTGTTCCCCTGTGAGATTTTGGAATGCTCTCAGGAGCGCGTCTACCAGCGTGCGCTTGTAACTGGTGCATCTTCTTATCAAGCTCCAGTGCAGGAAGTAAGGTGGGCACATTGTCTTTGTACCGGGGATTCAGCAGGGTGGCAACCCAGTAGTCCGCACACGTTAAAATGTGGGCAACTCTGCTGTCGTTGCGCAGGCACTGCAGCAATGCATCGCTCATGTGTACCAGGCTCCCCAGAGGTAAGGACAAGCTGTCCTCTGTGGAAGGTGTATCGTCATCGTCCTCCTTATCCCACCAGCCACACACCAGTAATGGGCCTGAGCTGTTTCGGGTGCCACCCCGCTATGAACCTGCTTCATCCTCATCCACCTCCTCCTCCTCGTCCTCCAGTAGTGGGCCCTGGCTGGCCACATTTGTACCTGGCCTCTGCTGTTGCAAAAAACCTCCCTCTGAGCCACTTCTAACAGACTGGCCTGAAAGTGCTAAAAATGACCCCTCATCCTCCTCCTCCTGGGCCACCTCCTCTTCCATTATCGCCCTAAGCGTTTTCTCAAGGAGACATAAAAGTGGTATTGTAACGCTGATAACGGTGTCATTGCCACTGACCATGTTGGTGGAGTACTCGAAACAGCGCAACTGGGCACACAGGTCTCGAATGGAGGCCCAATCATTGGTGGTGAAGTGGTGCTGTTCTGCAGTGCGACTGACGCGTGCATGCTGCAGCTGAAACTCCACTATGGCCTGCTGCTGCTCGCACAGTCTCTCCAGCATGTGAAAGTTGGAGTTCCACCTAGTGGGCACGTCGCATATGAGGTGGTGAGCATGATGGCCGAAGTTCCACTGTAGCGCAGACAGGCGAGCAGCGGCAGGATGTGAATGCCGGAAGCGCGCACAGACAGCCCGCACTTTATGCAGCAGCTCTGACATGTCGGGGTAGTTGTGAACGAACTTCTGCACCACCAAATTCAGCACATGCGCCAGGCAAGGGTTGTGCGTCAAATCGACATATCCCAGAGCTGCGACGAGATTTTACCCATTATCGCACACCACCAGGCCGGGCTTGAGGCCCACCGGCAGAAACCACTCGTCGGTCTGTTGTTCAATACCCCGCCACAACTCCTGCGCGGTGTGGGGCCTGTCCCCCAAACATATGAGTTTCAGAATGGCCTGCTGACATTTACCCCGGGCTGTGCTGAAGTTGGTGGTGAAGGTGTGTGGCTGACTGGATGAGCTGGTGGAAGTAGAGGAGGAGGAAGCCGAGTAGGAGGAGGAGGCTACAGGAGGCAAAGAATGATGCCCTGCGATCCTTGGCGGCGGAGGACGTGCGCCACGGAACTCTCCGCCTGGGGCCCAGCCGCCGCTACATTTACCCAGTGTGCAGTTAGGGAGAGATAGCGTCCCTGGCCGTGCTTACTGGTCCATGTATCTGTGGTTAGGTGGACCTTGCCACAGATGGCGTTGCGCAGTGCACACTTGATTTTATCGGATACTTGGTTGTGCAGGGAAGGCACGGCTGTCTTGGAGAAGTAGTGGCGGCTGGGAACAACATACTGTGGGACAGCCATGGCCATCAGCTGTTTTAAGCTGTCTGTCTCCACCAGCCTGAATGACAGCATTTCAAAGGCCAGTAGTTTAGAAATGTTGGCATTCAGGCCCAGGGCTCGAGGGTGGCTAGGTGGGAATTTACGCTTTCTCTCCAAGGTTTGTAAGATGGAGAGCTGAATGCTGCCGTGTGACATAGTGGAGATGCTTGGTGACGCAGGTGGTGGTGTCGGTGGCACATCCTCTGTTTGGTGGGCGGCAGGTGCCAACGTTACTCCCGAGGCAGAGGAAGAGGCCGAGGCAGCAGCAGAAGAGGGAGCAGGGGGAGCCAGAGTGATTTCCTTGCTTTTAAGGTGTTTACTCTACTGCAGTTCATGCTTTGCATGTAGATGCCTGGTCATGCAGGTTGTGCTAAGGTTCAGAACGTTAATGCCTCGCTTCAGGATCTGATGGCACTGCATGCAAACCACTCGGGTCTTGTCGTCAGCACATTGTTTAAAGAAGTGCCATGCCAAGGAACTCCTTGAAGCTGCCTTTGGGGTGCTCGGTCCATGGTGGCAGTAGCCAGCAGAAGGCGAACTCTCTTGGCGGCAGCTGTTCTGCTTTTGCCCCCTGCTACCTCTTTTGCTACGTTGTTGGCTCGGTTTCACCACTGCCTCTTCCTATGAACTATGAAAGTCAGTGGCACGACCTTCATTTCATGTGGGGTCTAGGACCTCATCGTCCCCTGCATCGTCTTCCACACAGTCTTCCTCCCTGAACTCCTGTTCGGTCTGCACACTGCAGAAAAATGCAGCAGTTGGCACCTGTGTTTCGTCATCATCAGAGACGTGCGGACTCTGATGAGGTGGTATTCCCATGTCCTCATCATCAGGAAACATCAGTGGTTGTGCATCAGTGCATTCTTTGTCTTCCACCACTGGAGAAGGGCTAGGTGGATTCCCTTGGGAAACCCTGCCAGCAGAGTCTTCAAACAGCATAAGAGACTGCTGCATAACTTAAGGCTCAGACAGTTTCACTGATATGCATGGGGGTGATGTGACAGACTGATGGGCTTGGTTTTCAGGCGCCACCTGTGCGCTTTCTGCAGAAGACTGGGTGGGAGATAATGTTGTGAACGTGCTGGATCCACTGTTGGCCACCCAATTGACTAGCGCCTGTACCTGCTCAGGCCTTACCATCCTTAGGCCCCTTTCACACGGGCGAGTTTTCCGCGCGGGTGCAATGCGTGAGGAGGACGCATTGCACCCGCACTGAATCCGGACCCATTCACTTCTATGGGGTTGTGCACATGACAGTTGATTTTCACGCATCACTTTTGCGATGCGTGAAAATCGCAGCATGTTCTATCTTCTGCGTTTTTAACGGAACGCAGGCCCCATAGAAGTGAATGGGGATGCGGGAAAATCGCAATCATCCGCAATCATGTGCGGATGCGTTGCGATTTTCCCGCATGGTTGCTCAGCAACCATCGGGATGTGTAACCGGTTCAGTATTATTTCACATTATAACAGTTATAATGTGAAATAATACCTTAACCATCTTCCTAATGTTGAACCCGGTGCTGAATGGGTTAAAAATAATAAACTAATAATAACTTACCAGGTCCATTTGATCGCGAAGCCCGGCATCCTCTCCGGTAGCTTGCTCGTAGGAAAAGGACCTTTGATGATGTCACATGGTCACATGGCCCAATCACATGCTCCATCACTAAAGGACCTGTGATGATGTCACATGGTCACATGGCCCAATCACATGCTCCATCACTAAAGGACCTGTGATGATAGTCACATGGTCACATGGCTCATCACATGCTCCATCACTATGGTGATGGAGCATGTGATTGGGCCATGTGACCATGTGACATCATCACAGGTCCTTTTCCTACGAGCAAGCTACCGGAGAGGATGCCGGGCTTCGCGATCAAATGGACCTGGTAAGTTATTATTAGTTTATTATTTTTAACCCATTCAGCACCGGGTTCAACATTAGGAAGATGGCCAAGGGTATTATTTCACATTATAACTATGTTATAATGTAAAATAATACCAGCGGGACAATTTCTGACCCAAACATGAACTTCTGTGAAGTAGTGCACGTTCGGGTCTGGGTACCAAAAGTGCCGATTTTTCTCCCGCGCGTGCAAAACGCATGACAGCGCTTTGCACTCGCAGGGAAAAATCGCGGCGATTCCCGCAACGCACCCGCACTGTTTGACGAAGTGCACCCGCAACGCCCGTGTGAAAGAGGCCTTAGAATGGCATTGGGCCCCACCAAATATCGCTGTAAATTCTGGCGGGTACAGGAACCTGAGGTAGTTGGTTCACTAGGACGTGTGGCTGTGGCAAAATGGCCACGTTCGCTCCCAGCACCAGAGGATACACCAACACCACCACGACCGTGTCCGCGTCACTTACTAGATGTTTTCCTCATTGTTACCGCACCACAATAAAAAAAAAAAAATATTTGGCCCAATGTATTGATTTCAAATACAGGCCTTTTTTTTTAAAGGCACCTAACACTATCTGCCTATTTATTTATGTAGCGTATTACACTAATCCAGGCACAGCAGTAACTACTGATTTAGGGGAATGTCTCTTTTAGGGCTAGTATTTAGGCCCTGGATGAAAGGTATTCTTTTATGGACAGATTTACACTTGGAGATGCACAGTAGCGTGAGAAAAATTATGTAGGATAATGCCTTCAGCAATTGTATTTTAACACTTTGTGTAATATACCCTTTAACAGACAATAATGGGAGATGCACGGTACCGTGTGAAGTTAATGAGGATGACCCTCTCAGCACTTGTATATACACCTTGAGTGTAATATACCCTTTTACGGACAGATTAACACTTGGCCTGCAACAGCTGGAACATCAGATTCAGGGTATTGCTATTTTGGCAATTGAATTTCACCCCAGAACAAAATATATGTTTTGGCGAACACTATTATACTTTGCCAGCCACAGCTGAAACCACTAATTAGCAATACCCTGCATCTGGTGTTCCAGTAGTGGCTTGCAAAGTATAATAGTGTCCGCCAAAACATATATTTTGTTCTGGGGTGAAATTCAATTGCCAAAATTGCAATACCCTAAATCTGGTGTTCCAGTAGTGGCTTGCAAAGTATAATAGTGTCCGCCAAAACATATATTTTGTTCTGGGGTAAAAGT
The DNA here is from genome assembly GCA_033119425.1 of Bufotes viridis. Lineage (NCBI taxonomy): Eukaryota > Metazoa > Chordata > Amphibia > Anura > Bufonidae > Bufotes > Bufotes viridis. The sequence goes on along the minus strand of CM065590.1, from coordinate 544,158,550 downwards.
CAAGTGCAAGCCAGTGCTGGGACACCAGATTTAGAGGATTGCTATTTTGGCAATTGAATTTCACCACAGAAAATGATCTATCCTTTGCCAGACAGCAGACAGTATTATACTTGTCTATCCAAAGCTGGAACACCAGAATTAAGGGATTGGTATTTTGGCAATTGTATTTAACCCCTTAATAAAATATAGAAATTGCTATCCTGAGTTTCTAGGGGTGACAATAAGCACAGCCAAGCCCCTGAAGTAGGATATAGCAAAAAAAAAAAAAAACTAGTATTGATGGATTGATGGACATGGTGGCAGCTTTTTCTGGTGCACCACAAGTCACAAAATGTCCGCCGATCACCCCAGAAAAAAAGGTGACAGAAAAACGCTTTGAACAGCCTAAAACCAGTGAGCAATTAACTAGCAGAAGTTGAATCATTCACAGCTGTAGATCGATCACTTCATTAGGTGCTAATGCTGACTTTTCCCTGCCTAATCTCGCCCTCACAGAAGCTGCGACCTCTCCCTACTCTAATCAGAGCAGTGTGATGTGCGGTGCTACGTGACTCCAGCTTAACCCTGTAAGCCCCAAATATTGAAAAAATAAGCAAAAAATTTTTTTGACCTCTCAGATATTGTTTTAGGAGGCCTCTGATGTAGGAATTAAAGTTTTTTTTTATTTTTTACATTTTAGTAGGTTTTTAGGGAAATGTTGCAATATTGCAACGTTGGGCCTTGTTGTGAGCAGAATTTCTGTATTTGTTCTCACTTTGTCTGAACAGGTATACAGAACATTTAAGCATTTATTTGCAGGGTTGTTCACTTACTTAGCCGCATAGCAGTATATATCATAAGTAATAATTACACAACAATCATTTTTTGGAATAAGCATTTATTAATAAAAAAATTTGGAAAAAAATATTTGGTCACATTCAGTGTGGTTTGAATGAAGTCTCTGTTTACTTGCAGTGATAGTCCCTAAGACAGTTCTTTTCATCTGAGAAGCACAGGCGAACATTGCACTTGCTACACAATGTGTTTGTGTATCCATTATTACTGAGGATCCAAAGGGCTCCCTGATGTCACCGTCTTCCCTGAAGATGGTCGCCCTCTCTTGGGTGATGTGTTGTGTGTGTTCACCAGGATGAGAGAGGATGCAAGTTGTGCCTGAAACTGTCTCCTGTTCAGTATCTCTTTCTTAGTCATCTTCAGAGCTTTACAGTCCCACTTGTAAAGGAGCCAGCCGTTAATTACTGCAAGGATGATGGTGTGCCAGAAGATGTAAATGTACCAGCGGTGAGATTTCATGGGGAACTTGTACTTGGCAGCAAATGAGTCCAACAAATCCACACCTCCCATGTGTTTGTTGTAGGTTCCTACAATGTAAGGCCTCTCAACATCAATGATGGTTTTAGTGGCTTTGTCCCAGCGCTGAATTTTCTGCATAGGTTCTGGTCCAGCAAAGGATGACACAAGTGTGACTGCTCTATTGTCAAACCATTTGACAGCACAGATGTTGTGGTTCCCTCCACTCGGACATCAAAGCTTCCTCTCCCTTTTTCTTCAAGCTCTTCTCATCTTCAAGGTTGCAGTTGGGTAGACGTACCTGCCTCGCTGTTCCCACATAATGGATTCCACGCTCAAGGAGCTTGACTACCAGTGGGACACAGGTGAAGTAGTTGTCTGCGTAGATCTTGTAGTTTTGACCCTCTGGAAGTGTGGAGGCAAGCTTCATCACAACATCACCTGACAGTCCAAGTTCAGATTTCGCTTGTCGTATTCCATCTACACTCCCTTGGTACACATCAAAATCACAGAGCATGCCAGAGATTCCAGATCTCACCCACAGTTTGAAACCCCATGGGTGTGGCTTGCCACGCATATATTGTTTGATGTTACTGAATCTCCCCTTGAAAGGAATCATCATTTCATCCACAGAGTTGTGCTCTTCAGGTACCACCTGCAGGCATCTCTCCCTAAATGAATTTCAAAATCGCTCTCTCCATATTTAAGGAATTTTACTTACTTAAATCTTGACAAATCCAGTCACGCAAAAAAAGGAGATCAGCTCAATGCGAAGTTTGCAGGTAGAGTAAGTTCACGGCAAGATGACCAGACCTATAAACACTTTTTCTATCCAATAGCATCGTGAGGACAAACAATAGGACCCATTAAATATGTAAATGTGGTTTTGAGAAAAAAAAAACATTTGCTGACCCTTTTTTAGAAGTGTTAAAAGTGATGTTGTAATTCTGCAACAGTGGGCTTTACAGGGTTAAAAAGAGGCTGGGTCACATGCTGCACTTGGCCAATTACAGCCATGCCATTAGTAGGCATGGATGTGATGGGCTCTTAGGGCAAGAAGTAAAACGCTAGCTGATTGGCTGCTGTGCAGCCCTTCAGAAAGCAGGAAGAAATTGCCGAAAAAAGTACCCGAACCCAAACTTTTTTGAAAATGTTCGGGTTCGGGTCCGTGTCCTGAACACCCCAAAATTCGGTACGAACCCGAACCATGCTCGAACTGTTCGCTCAACACTAGTCGTGTATTATTGGAAAAAATATATGAATTATTTCCATTCAGCGGTGCAGTTATATGTTCTAAAGCCTTTTGTGGTTACCTTGCCACTCTGTGGTCTCCTGATGGTGCTTCCACCTCCACACTATGTCACCTTACCATTCTGTGGTGTCCTGATGCTGATGCCACCTCCACACTGCCATTGTGCCACCCTGTGGCCTCTTTGTGCTGTTTCTGACGCCACCTCCACACTATGTCTTTGTTCCACTCTGTATTCTCCTTATGCTGCTGCCACCTCCACACTATGTCACCTTGCCACTCTGTGGGGTCCTGATGCTGCTGCCACCTCCACACTATGTCACCTTGCCACTCTGTGTTCTCAAGATGCTGCTGATGCCACCTCCACACTGTTATTTTGCCACCATGTGGCCTTCACCTGATGCTTTCACTGCCGCCACCTCCACACTATCATGGTGCCACTCTGTGGCTTCTGGATGCTGCTGATGCCACCTCCACACTGTCATTGTGCCACCCTGTGGCCTTCTTGTGATGCTTCTGACAGCACCTCCAAACTATGTCTTTGTTCCACTCTGTGGTTTTCTGATGCTGATGCCATCTCCACACTATGTTACCTTGCCACTCTGTGGTATCCTGATTCTGCTGCAACCGCCACACTATGTCACCTTGCCACTCTGTGGTGTCATGATGCTGCTGCCACCTCCACACTATGTCACCTTGCCACTCTGTGGACTCAAGATGCTGCTGCCACCTCCACACCATCATTGTGCCACCTTGTGGCCTCCTTGTGATCCTTCTGCTGCCACCTCCACATTATGTCTTTGTTCCACTCTGTGGTTTCCTGATGCTGCTGCCAGCTACACACTGTTATTTTGCCACCATGTGTCCTTCACCTGATGCTTCTTCTGCCGCCACCTCCACACTCTATCATGGTGCCACTCTGTGGCTTCTGGATGCTGCTGATGCCACCTCCACACTGTCAATGTGCCACCCTGTGGCCTCCTGATGCTGCTGCCACCTCCACACTATGTCACCTTGCCACTCGGTGGTCTCAAGATGCTGCTGCCACCTCCACACCATCAATTTGCCACCCTGTGGCCTCTTTGTGATGTTTCTGACGCCACCCCCACACTATGTCTTTGTTCCACTCTGTATTCTCCTTATGCTGCTGGCACCTCCACACTATATCACTTTGCCACTCTGTGGAGTCCTGATGCTGCTGCCCCCTCCACACTATGTCACCTTGCCACTCTGTGTTCTCAAGATGCTGCTGATGCCACCTCCACACTGTCATTGTGCCACCCTGTGGCCCCCTTGCGATGCTTCTGCCGCCACCTCCATACTATGTCTTTGTTCCATTCTGTGGACTCCTGATGCTGCTGCCACCTCCACACGATGTCACCTTGCCACTCTGTGGAGTCCTGATGCTGCTGCCCCCTCCACACTATGTCACCTTGCCACTCTGTGGTCTCAAGATGCTGCTGCCACCTCCACACCATCATTGTGCCACCCTGTGGCCTCCTTGTGATGCTTCTGCCACCACCTCCACACTATGTCTTTGTTCCACTCTGTGGTCTCCTGATGTTGCTGCCACCTCCACACTATGTCTTTTTGCCACTCTGTGGCATCCTGATGCTGCTGCCACCCCACACTGTTAGTTTGCCACCATGTGGCCTTCACCTGATGCTTCTGCTGCCGCCTCCACACTATTATTGTGCCACCCTGTGGCCTCCTTGTGATGCTTCTGACAGCACCTCCACACTATGTCTATGTTCCACTCTGTGGTCTCTTGATGCTGCTTCCACCTCCACACTATGTCTGTCATGGCAGGAAGTGGAGGAAACCCCCCACCGTGCATCGTCCGTGGCCCCTGGGACAGATAGCAGGAAAAGGGAGCTGGTGACCTTCTGAAGCATCCCTATAGAGCCCTGGCCTCCTAACTGTATGGGCCGACCTTGAAGGTAGGAGGGCCCATACCTCAGAAACCTGGAGCACTAAGAATCCCTGCTTAACCCTGGAAATAATGACAGGGCAGAGACCACCTGCTCATCTAATACCACAGATGGGCAGGAGTCTCCAGAGGCCCCTCTGCAAACGGGAAAAACAGTGTGCGCTTGCACGGCAGGCAAGTAACATGGGAAATAACGTACAGAGAACCCACACTTACCTGCCGCCCTGGCAAAGTTGAACCAGGACCTCCTGGACCCCCATACGGACACCAGATGCATGGGAAAGATCCTGGCAGGGCAGCACACCATCTGGTCTTTGCTTAAACCCCTCCGGAAAAGCAAGCCCCTTCCAGAGCAACAAACAACTACAACCACACTCCAGACAGACCCACACCATAACAACAACGCAAGGTGGGGATGAGCAAAACAAGCACACTGGAGGGGATACACCCAACAGGCAAGATAAACAATGAAACCAAATTAACGAATACGGGTGGCTTACGCAGACATAACAGTGTGAACACACAACAAGCTCCAGCACACACTCTCACTGTGGCTGGACAAACAAAACTGACTTCAGGCTCCAAACACACACACACATAAGGAGGCTTGAGGTCACACCCACTACACACCCATTAACTATGCACACCACACCTAGCACAAAGACATTAACCCCATGTGCACCACACACAGGGAAAAAGCACACCACACAGATGTGAGTGTCTCGCATGCTCTATACACAAAGTTGCCAGCGGCAACCGCACATGAGATACAAAGTATAGCCCCACACGCGGCAACCCGAAAACCATGCTGCTGGCAAGTGCATGCCACCTCCACACCGTCATTGTGCCACCCTGTGGCCTCCTTGTGATCCTTCTGCTGCCACCTCCACACTATGTCTTTGTTCCACTCTGTGGTCTCCTGATGCTGCTGCCACCTACACACTATGTCTTTTTGCCACTCTGTGGCATCCTGATGCTGCTGCCACCTCCACACTCTATCATGGTGCCACTCTGTGGTTTCTGGATGCTGCTGCTGCCACTTCCACACTGTCATTGTGCCACCCTGTGGCCTCCTTGTGATGCTTCTGACTGCACCTCCACACTATGTCTTTGTTCCACACTGTGGTCTCCTGATGCTGCTGCCACCTCCACACTATGTTACCTTGCCACTCTGTGGTGTCCTGATGCTGCTGCCACCACCACACTATGTCACCTTGCCACTCGGTGGTCTCAAGATGCTGCTGCAACCTCCACACCATCATTGTGCCACCCTGTGGCCTCCTTGTGATGCTTCTGCCGCCACCCCCACCCTATGTCTTTGTTCCACTCTGTCATCTCCTGATGCTGCTGCCACCTCCACACTATGTCTTTTTACCACTCTATGGCATCCTGATGCTGCTGCCACCTCCACACTGTTATTTTGCCATCATGTGGCCTTCACCTGATGCTTTCACTGCCGCCACCTCCACACTATCATGGTGCCACTCTCTGGCTTCTGGATGCTGCTGATGCCATCTCCACACTGTCTTTGTGCCACCATATGGCCTCCTCCTGATGTTGCTTCTGCCACTACCTCCACACTTTATCATGGTGCCACTCTGTAGCCTCCATATGCTGCTTCTGCCACCTCCACACTGTCATTGTGCCACCCTGTGGCCTCCTCTGATGCTGGCGACACCTCCTCTCCGTAATTGTGCCACTCTGTGGCCTCCTGCTGATGCTGCTGCCACCTCCACACTGTCATTGTACCACCCTTTGGCCTTCTATTGATGCTGCTGCTGCCGCCACCACCTCCACACTTTGTCATTGTGCCACTCTGTGGCCTCCTGATGCTGCTGCCAATCTCTACACTGTCATTGCACCACTCTGTGGCCTCCTCCTGATGCTGCCAACTCCAGACTCTGTCATTGGGCCACTCTGTGTTCTCCTAATGTTGCTTCCACCTCATCACTATGTCATAGGACTTCTCATGCTGTTCTCATGTGGACATCTCATGCTGTTCCCACCCTCCCCACTTCATAACTGGGCCACTATGTTGCCTTTCTCCTGGCTGACATCATCATTTATTTTACCCTTCTTCTGAGGAAGGAAAAATGAGACGTACATCAGATCCTGTCTATGTAACAGCTGTAAGGCCTGCATGACATGGTCCCTATTTTACATCAGAATTGGTTTATGATTTGGTAGCCAAAAGAAGCAGTGGGTACAAAACACAGAAGACATGCAAATATTCTATTGATATGTCATCTCTGTTTTGGATCCACTCCTGTTTTTTTTGGCTTTAGCAATACTGATGGATTGCTGACCAAATGCTGACCGAGTGAAGGGAGATGCTTCACAGACAGGATCCGTTTTTTTGGGGCTATTGTTCTGATCGATCAGAGGAAGGGCAAAATAATCAGTGACGTCAACACAAATTTACTGCTGACACCCTCTCCAAGCATTTAATAGAACAGGTTCTGTAGACATCTATGTGGAATCAGCTGGTGATGGTGTAAAAGGAGGGCGCTTCTTCTTGATGCGAACATTGACCTGTAAGGATGAGTTCACACTTGAGTTATGTGGTCAGTTTTGGCCCCGTAACTGCCCAAATTGGTGAAGTGTGCAGTGATTCTAAGAGCGGCGCCTGTCATCTGCATATCATACTGACTCACAGTATTGTTTCACTACCACAGCAGACTCCCTTTGCGTGTTACTGCAAATTACAGTGTTGCACACCACCATAAAGGCTTTCTGCAGCCAGGAAATAGCCGTCTTTTAACGTGATTCGCCACAAATAAAGTCGGATCAAACCAAATTTTTTCAAAAAATTCGAGGAACTGGCCGAATCGAATTTTTGAGATATTCGCACAACTCTAGTTCTTATACTAGTGAAGTTATTATATGAATAATGGCTAAAAATTGGTCTTTGATTAAACTAATTATCTTATGTCAGATTCTGCAATTTGTGCTTGACAAAATCTTAGCTGACACTAGATGATAAGATGACTACTGCTATATTTGAAGGCTAATTATTTCTCTCCACAGTCCCATCCACTGATCCATGCATGTCAGAATGAAGCTCACAGCATATTTCATCTCTAAACAAAGTCCTATTAACTGTCTTCTAAACAGGGACCAGTGAGCTTGTTATTAAAATTATTATGGTTGAGCAATTTATGGAATAGAGGCTAAATCATTACTATATTTCCTCAAAGTGCATTTGAGTTACAAATACCACATAATTAAGAGATTTATACAAACAGGGCCATTGCTAACTGAAAAGCTAGGTTCATTTTACTATATAAAAGGAAGTCCAATGGTATCTTGTGGCTTGCCACTGAAATCAGAATATACCATTGGAGATTGTTCATGAGCTTGTGCCAGTACAGAAACCCTGAAATTAATCTCTTCTGGACCAGACCAATTTTTATTTTTCCCACTCCATATTTTCATTTTCTGTTCACATAGCCACATGAGGGCTTGTTTATTGCAGGGCAAGTCACAGTTTTTTATTGGCATTATTATTTTACCTGTAAAATAATGGTGCTATTACAGGCGAAGGGGGAAGATAAATGTCCCCCGTATGTGTTTCCAGACCAATGGAGATATTGTAAATATATGTTCTTTAAAGGCTATGTACACCTTTCCGATTGCATTGTACTCATTTTGGTCAAATTTTTTTTTTTTCAATTAGTCTTTATTAAAAATATTGAGCCACTCTGCCACAGAGGGTTAACTGTATAGCTGTGTGAATCGTATTCTTTAACTTTCTCCTTGTGTTGTTCATCTTATTACCCTTATCTCTAATTTACTAAAACGTCAAACACTAATTTAAACCCTCAGGTCCCGCGATCAATGCTAAGCAGGGCTACGATTAGTTGCCATGGCAACATGGACGCTGCTGAAGCGATCCAGGCCTACCATGGCTTTCTCCATACTGAGCTATGCATAGCTCAGAATGAAGACTGTAAAAATTATTTTCACCCTAAATAGATCTCAATTAGGGTGAAAAGGAGAGGCGATCAAAACATCCCATGCACTAGGCCCCTAAGAGGTCTAATAGTTATAAAAAAAAAGTGAAAAAAATTTCCATATATATTAAAAGTTACCCCCCTTTCCCAATTTTAGATATAAAATATATAAACAATAAAAGAATAAACATATTGGGTATCACCGCATTCAAAATTCAAAATTCTAAATTCCTGTGTGGTGAACGCTATAATGAAAAAAAAAAAATTTTAAAACATGTGATTTGCCCTTTTTTGTCATCTTGTCCCCTGTAAAAATAAACTACAGTGATCAAAAAGTCGTGCATACTAAAAAAAAAATTGTACCAATACAAACTTCAGTTTGTTATGCAAAAACAAGCCTTCATACAGCTCTATAGACCAAAATATAAAAAAGCTATGGCTATCAGAATGTAGTAATGCAAAGAAAATTTAAATTTTTCTAAAGTTTTTAATTTTTTTTTAAGTAGTAAAACAAAAAAAAAACTATTTAAGTTTGTAATCGTCGCATTTGAGTCCCTAATTTACCAGTACAGTATAAAACCTCAAAAATGTATCCCATTTTGCAAACTAAATCCTTTAAAGAATTCATCTAAGGGTATAATGGTGCTTCATAGAATTTTTTCAACTTCGGGACATAAAATTAAAAATGTTTTCACATACGGCGTTCTCGCAGCAGGTGGACATTGTAGGCTACCTTACAAGCTCTTGGAGGGCTTCCAGTTGCTCAGTTCAGTCACCTTACAGCCATAGACTTGAAAAAGTGGTCCCAGAACCCGGGAACGCGTTTGAAATATACTTACCCAAAAAGTAGCTCTGTTTCTATAATGGTTGTGTTTTTCACCCATAAGTCCATTATTTGGGGTAGAATTGGTGCCATGACATCCATCGGGACCCCTCAATCACATCATGGGGATATGACGGGTTGAGAAAGGATCACCCTGACTTTGTATGCCACTTAGATGCTGTGGTCAGCATTATTGCTTCATCTAAGGGGTTAATCTGAGTTTTCAGTGATGCCATGGATACAGCAGGGGCCTGGCTGTTAGTAAAAGCTAGGCCCCTTTAAAGATCGAGTGGGCAAAGAATGTACAGTGCTTTGTGTGAATGCTATGATTGCTGCACCATATATTTATAGTGCTCATCCTCTAGGGCAGTGGTAGTGAACCTTTTAGAGACTGAGTGCCTAAACTGAAACCCACAGCCCACTGATTTATCGCAAAGTGCCAAAACTGCAATTTATCCAGATGTTTGGGGGCTGCACAGAATGGTATCGAGGGCCGCATGTGGCCCTGGGCCGCAGGTTGTGCACCCCTGGTCTAAGGTATATTGGTACACCGTAGTCTTTTTCCAGGGTGCGGGTGCCCATAATGAGGGCTCTGAGTGCCTTCTCTGGCACCCATGCCACAGTTTCACCACCACAGCTCTTGGGGTTAAATAACTTTGAACTATTAACACAGTAACATAGCATCTAAGGCCGAAAAAAGACATTTGTCCATCCAGTTCGGCCTGTCATCCTGCAAGATGATCCAGAGGAAGGCAAAAAAAAAAAAAAAAAAAAAACCCTGAGGTAGAAGCCAATTTTTCCCACTTAAGGGGAAAAAAAATCCTTCTCAACTCCAATCAGGCAATCAGAATAACTCCCTGGATCAACGATCCCTCTCTAGTAGCTATAGCCTGTAATATTATTACACTCCAGAAATACATCCAGGCCCCTCTTTAATTTCTCTATTGTACTCACCATCACCACCTCCTCAGGCAGAGAGTTCCATAGTTTCACTGCTCTTACCGTAAAGAATCCTCTTCTATGTTTGTGTGCAAACCTTCTTTAATCCATACACAGAGGATGTCCCCTCATCACAGTCCTGGGGAAAAATAGATGATGGGACAGATCTCTGTACTGTTCCCTGATATATGTATACATAGTTTGTGGTCGGAACGGCTATCAGAAAGGTGTACCTAACCTATCTTACCCCATCTATAACAAGCAGTAGAATTGTGCCATAACTGCTGCAGAAGGGTAGCCTAAAGGGGGCCACCCTGATATGAAATGACTGTAAGATGGTGTGGGTGGGTGGGTGAAATCAGCTGAATCGGCGTCAGCCTGGGCCCACAGGTGCCTATAAATAGCTTAGCAATCAGTCAGCCTAGGCCCACAGCTGCATGTTAATAGCCTTGTAATGAGCCTCTCCTCCCACAAACCCAGCACTACTTGCTTAATCCTTGTGGTCGGAACGGCTATCAGAAAGGTGTACCTAACCTATCTAACCCCATCTATAACAAGCAGTAGAATTGTGCCATAACTGCTGCGGAAGGGTAGCCTAAAGGGGCCAAAAAGAGCAGACCTTAGGTTAGAGTAAAATATACACATACCATTACTACACCCACTTTGCACGTAAAAGACATTTCCGATGAAGGTGCGAAATATATTGTACATTCCACAGTGACTACCATCTACTTTACCTCTGTCATGTGAAACGGCACATCGTTCTTGGAGGTGGCTGATGCGATTGAAGGAGTGGCCGGTAATCAGAAACGATTTACTCCTATGTATACTAACCACGAGTGAACATATTACGAGAGGGTCTGAATCCTGAGAGCTGCAGACTAAACCAAACAATGGTGAAACTGTTGGACGGCCTAAATGGATTCCAAGCATTCGCCGAGGGCCCTGATCGGGCACCAACTGTTCCTGGTTGCGAACTACTACACCTCTCCTTATTCCCCAGGCCACACCTTTTATATATAGTTGCCATCCTCTGAACCCTCTCCAACTCTGCTATGTCTGCCTTGCTCACAGGAGCCCAAAACTGTACACTGTACTCCATGTGTGGTCTGACTAGCGATTTGTAAAGTGGTAGGACTATGTTCTCATCATGGGCATCTATGCCCCTTTTGATTCAACCCATTATCTTATTAGCATTGGCAGCAGCTGCCTGACACTGGTTTTTACAGCTTAGTTTGCTGTTTATTAAAATTCCTAGGTCCTTTTCCATGTCAGTGTTACCGAGTATTTTACCATTTAGTATGTACTGGTGACTTGCATTATTCCTTCCCATGTGCATAACTTTACATTTGTCAGTGTTAAACCTCATCTGCCACTTCTCTGCCCAAGCTTCCAATCTATCCAGATCCATGTGTAGCAGTATACTGTCCTCTTCCGTGTTAATTAACTCCTTAAGGACTCAGCCCTATTTCACCTAAAGGACTCATTTTTTGCAAATCTGACCAGTCTTTTAAACGCTTTTACTTATCCAGGCCATTCTGAGATTGTTTTTTCGTCACATATTGTACTTCATGACAGTGGTAAAATGGAGTCGAAAAATTTCATTTTTATTGATAAAAAAATACCAAATTTACCAAAAATTTGGAAAAATTATAAATTTTCCAAGTTTCAATTTCTATACTTCTATAATACATAGTAATACCGCCAAAAAAAGTTATTGATTTACATTCCCCATTTTTTTAGGTACCAGTTCATGTTTGAAGTCACTTTGTGAGGCTTACATGATAGAAACCACCCACAAATGACCCGATTTTAAAAACCACACACTTCAAGGTATTCAAAGCTGATTTTAAAATGTTGTTAACCCTTTAGGTGCTCCACAAGAGTTATTGGCAAATGGAGATGAGATTTCAGATTTTCAATTTTTCTGTCAAATTTTCCATTTTAACCGATTTTTTCCACTAACAAAGCAAGGGTTAACAGCCAAACAAGACTGTATCTTTATTGCCTTGACTCTGTAGTTTACAGAAACACCCCATATGTGGTCGTACACTACTGTACGGTCACACGGCAGGGCGTAGAGGGAAAGTAGCGCCATGTGGTTTTTGAAAGGCAAATTTTTTTTGGACCGGTTTATTTACACTGTGTCCTTTATCAAGCCCCCTGATGCACCCCTAAAGTAGAAACTCCATAATAATGACCCCATCTAAGAAAATACACCCCTCAAGGTATTCACAACTGATCTTACAAGGTTTGTTAACCCTTTAGGTGCTCCACAAGAGTTATTGGCAAATGGAGATGAAATTTCAGAATTTCATTTTTTTGCCAAATTTTCCATTTAAACCCATTTTTTCCACTAGCAAGGGTTAACAGCTAAAACAGACTGTATCTTTATTGACCTGACTCTTCCGTTTACAGAAACACCCCATATGTGGTCGTACACTACTGTACGGCCACACGGCAGGGCAAAGAGGGAAAGGAGTGGCGGGTGGTTTTTGGAAAGCTGATTTTTATGGACCGGTTTATTTACACTGTGTCCTGTTTCATGTCCCCCTGATGCCCCCCTGGAGTAGAAACTGCCTAAAAGTGACCCCATTTTGAAAACTACTGGAGAAGCTGGCAGTTTTGTTGGGACTATTTTTAGGGTACATATGATTTTTGGTTGCTCTATATTACATTTTTGTGAGGAAAGGTTACCAAAAATAGAAATTCTGAAATTTCATCTCCATTTGCCATTAATTGTTGAGGAACACCTAAAGGGTTAATAAAGTTTGTAAAATCAGTTTTGAACACCTTGAGGGGTGTAGTTTCTTAGATGGGGTCACTTTTAGGGATTTTCTACTCTAGGGGTGCATCAGGGGGGTTTCAAAAGGGACATGGTGTAAAAAAAAAGGCCATCAAAATCGGCCTTCCAGAAACCATGTCGGTTCTTTCCTTTTGCGCCCTGCCTTTTAGTGAAACAGCAGTTTACGACCACAAATGTAGCGTTTCTGTAAACTGCAGTATCAGAGAAATAAATATAAATTTTTGTTTGGCTGTTAACCCTTGCTTTTTTACCAGTAAAGATGGATTGAAATGGAAAAGTGCCAAAAATGACTGTTTTGGCACCGTTTTAAATATTTTTTTTTTGGACCGTGTTAATCTGGGAGGTTAGGTCATAGGGTATTTTTTATAGAGGAGATTATTACAGCTACGAGAGAGAAGACCTAGGGGTATGTTGGAAATGGGCTCAAATGGAGGACCTGTCAAAACTGAGAGCACTAGATTTAGGTCCCAGGGGGGAACAGTAGACCTGACTGTAGGTCTGAGTCTGGATGCCCCTTTAAAAAACCTTTTAATTAATTGCTTGTCTGCAATTTTTTCATCAAGAAAACAACTGAGGGCTGCTACTTGAACTTTAAGAGTACTGACCCGAAGGCCTTCGTCCAGGCCCTTCTGTAGAAACTCTAGGATAATCTTTAAATCCATTTTTCCGGAAGGATCCCAGGAAGCCTGAGAAAAACGAAGAAATGCATTCCACATTCTCTGATAGATCCTAGAAGTAACTGGTTTTCGACTGTTTAAGATAGTGTATATTACCGTGTCCGAAAGCCCTTTAGCTCTTAGGATGCCGAGCTCAGTCTCCAAGCCGTTAGTCTCAGTTGATGGACATCTGGGTGATGTACTGGACCCTGAATCAGTAGGTCTGAGATCTGGGGAAGTTCCCAACTGTTTCCTTTTGACATCTTTAGTAACAACGGAAACCATGTCCTCTTTGGCCAGGAGGGTGCTATTAGAATTGCGTCGCACTTGTCCTCCGCGATCTTTGTCAGAGTCTTTGCGATCAGGGCAAATGGGGGAAAAGCATATAATAGGCCTTTCGGCCAGGGCCCCGAAAAGGCATCCACTCTTAGTGGGTTGTCCTGGTAAGAGAGGGAGAAGAACTCCTTCGTTTGGGCATTCTTCCTTGAGGCAAAAAGATCCAGAATTGGGTTGCGGATATAGAGGTTATCTGGTTTTGTGCCCAGGAGAATATTTGGGATGCTGTCTGACTCAGGCTCTTGCTTCTTGTACCCCCCTGCTTGTTTATATAGGCCACGGTTGTACTGTTGTCTGTTAGGATCTTCACACTCTTGCGATGAATCAATGACTGAAAGGCTTTTAAGGCCTGAAAAACAGCCTGGAGTTCTTTCCCATTTGACGAGAGAGGATGTGAGAAGGGTCCCCATCTTCCCTGAACAATCTGTCCTCCACAGTGGGCCCCCCAACCTACTCCGCTTGCATCGGTTGTTATTACTAGTGTCTCTGATGGTCTCCACTGGACACCCTGGATCAGATTTCCTCTTCCTTCCCACCAATTTAAGGAGAGTTTTACCTGTAGGGGAAGACAAATTCTCTTGTCTAGTGCAAAAGGATTCTTGTTCCAGGATGAAAGGAGGAACGCCTGTAGAGGTCTGCTGTGGAACTGTGCCCATTTTACCGCCGGGATACATGATGTCATTAACCCGAGAATGACCATGATCTGTCTGTATGTTACTAAACGAGACAGACTGAAAAGATGAAATCTGGAGATTAGAACTTTTATTTTGGATTCTGGAAGGAAAGAGGTCATCTTTACCGAGTCCAGAAGTATGCCCAGGAAGATCTTCCTTTGGGATGGTACAAGGTCTGATTTTTCCAGATTTATCTTCCAGCCTAGAGAGGAGAGTGTATTTGTTACGAGGAAGATGTTTTCCTGTAGGATCTCTGGTGACTGGGCTGATAAAAGGAAGTCGTCTAAATATGGAATGAAGACCACTTCCTTCTGGTGAAAGTAAGCAGAGACTTCTGCCATTATTTTTGTAAAAATCCGGGGGGCTGAAGCAAGGCCGAACGGCAGTACCCTGAACTGAAGATGGATTAGCTGGTCCTGAAAAAATACTGCAAACCTCAGATATTTTTGGTGATCTGGACAGATGGGTACATGATAGTAGGCATCTGCCAGGTCTAGAGATGCCATGAAACAACTTTGGGATAACAGACTGATTGTGAATTTGATGGTTTCCATCTTGAACTTTTTGTATGTAAGATGATTGTTTAGGTCTTTTAAATTTATGATGGCCCTCTGTGATCCATTGGTTTTTTTTACTAGGAAGATTGAAGAAAAAAAACCTTCTTTTATCTGCCCCGGTGGAACAGGAATGACTGCCTGTTTCTCCAACAAGATCTGAATCTGGGACTCCAGAAGCTTCTGGTTGGACATGTTCAGTTTCCGATTTATAAAGAATCTTCTTGGTGGGGCGGAAGAAAATTCTATCTTGTATCCTGATTGTATTATGTCTAGTACCCAGGGGGAGACTGTAATCTTTTTCCATTCTGGGAAAAAATGTTGAAGTCTTCCACCCACCGGACTTCTGGCGTCATTGTGTTGTCTGTCTTGCAGATTTGTCTGGATTGAATAGGAACCCCCTTCCTCTACCCTTTGTAGACTGCCAGGGGCCTGCACCCTCTTTTCTCTTCGGATCAGGTCTGGACTTTTTATGAGGACGAAAGGACCGACGATTCTGGAAAAACTTCTGCTCAGATGGGAAGCCCTTTTTACAATCAGACGCTTTCTCCAGAATATCGCCCAGGACCGATCCGAAAAGTCTGTCTCCTTCGCATGGGATACTACAAAGTTTGTTTTTTGAAGTGTTATCTCCAGACCAGGAGCGAAGCCAGACAGATCTTCTAGCCATATTAGACAATGCTGCAGACCTTGCAGATAACCTGACTAGGTCCACTGAAGCGTCTGCGAGGAAATTTGTGGCCTGTTTTAACACCGGCAGCGAGGCTAGAATATCCTCATATGGAGTACCTGCCAGTAGATGTTCTTCTAATTTAGCTAGCCATAACGCCAGGGTTCTGGCAGTACAGGTTGCCGAGATACTGGGTCTAAGCATAGAGGTGCAGGTGTCCCATGACTTCTTAAGTATAGACTCACATTTTTTGTCCATGGGATCTCTGAGTAATCCTATGTCTTCAAACGGTAAAGAGGATTTTTTTGAAATCCTCGCCACGGGTGCATCTACCCGGGGGGTTCTATCCCAATGAGCAGAATCAGAATCGTTGAAGGGGTATTTTTTCTTAAACACCCTGGAGACACCTGACCTCTTTTCTGGGTCTTTCCACTCATCTGAGATTAATTTTTTTATGTTCTCATGAACCGGAAAAACCCTTCTCTTCCTGTCGGCCAATCCCTTGAACATCTGGTCCTGGATAGACAGTGGCTCCCTAGTTTGCTCTACATTCATTGTGGCTCTAATAGTCTTGAGAAGAGAGTCCATGTCCTCAATGGAACACAATGGCTTGCCCGATTTATCCTCAGAAGAGGAGGAATCTGAATCAGAGGATACTTCGCCCTCATCTGAGTCTAGATCCAAGTCCTGGGAATATTCAACCCGGGGCCTAGAAGTAGAGGTAGAGGGGGCTGCCATGGAGGGGGCTAAAGGTAACGTAGACATCTTTGATTCTACAGCTGAGCTGACTTCTTCTTTGATGATCGCCTTCAGGCTGTCCAAAAAAGATGGAGTCTCCTCCGCCATTACTTTATCCAGACATTTAGGACACAGCAGCTTTTTGTGATGGCTTGCTAACTGCTTCTTACAGATGCCACATTTCCTTTTGGCTGAAGGTTCCCCCGTTCTGCTGGTCTTACTCTAGAATTTACACAAACAAAATGAAGATTAACTAGCTGCCAGGGTCTAGTAAAGGGAAGGGGGAACCTTCACCTGGGAAACCTGTGCTCAGCAGGGGAGAAGTGTGGTGTATATATAATATATATATATATATATATATAGATCCCCTCATGGAGGAGGCTTACCGGGCTGGAGGCCTTGAGGGGCTCTGTGGACATCTCTGAAGGAGTAGACATGGCTCCTTATCCCCCAAACTGCTAGGACGCCACACAGGAGAAGCCGGGAACCTTTTAAACCATACTTCCGGGTCACGTGGTCCCGCGCGCATGCTGACGTCAGCACGCGCGCACCCACGTGACCCCTATCGCGAGACTACGGCCCTGGCAGTCTCGCAGGTCCCGGCCGCCTCTCCGCTGCTCACCGAAGGAGCCGAAAGCCCGGGGTTGCCTGGGATGCCGCAGGGCTTACACCCGGACGCCGGAAGGGCCGCTATCTTGCCCCGCGACCCGACGCCCCACACAGCCCTCCTAACAACCGTCAGGATCCAAGGTGAGAGATCCGAACTCTCAGGCTGTGCCGGAAGAAAACATGCTTGGTGCAGAGCAGGGGATCCCTGCTCCGTTCTCCACTTCGTCCCGAGGGACAGGAAACAACTGGAGAAGGCAAAAGGGGAGAAGGCTTTAAAGGTTTGTTCTCCACGTTGTTTCCTGTCCCTGGGAGGCGGGTCATCCTCCTGCTCAGTGCCGTTGGGGAGGCGTATGGAAAAGAGCCCGGATGTTGAGCAACGAACTGTTGGGCGTACAGATTAGTTTGTTCCACTATTAGATTTACCAGTTGGGCACTGAAAAAAAAGACTAAAAAAGTCGTATTCAGTGCAGCCTACTGTGTAAATCTGGATTCTTGATTCACCAACAAAATCAGGAATCGCGGGCTCAAAGTTCTCTGGGGTACACCAGCCAAGTTCACCTGCATAGAGGCTCAGGTGAACTGACCTGGTGGGCTGGGAAACTAGGGTGGGCCACAGGGTCCCTGACATGGCGGTCCCCTTGTTTCGCCCGGCGGCGTCTCCGCCGCCTTGGGGGCTCGTCATCGCCAGATGATGAGGAGGACGCGGATGACAAAAGGAACGTAAGGTCATCCTCGTCCTCACTGGGACTCTCAGATTCGGAGGCAAGTTCGGCATATGCCTCCTCAGTCGAGATCGTCCGGCTGGCCATAGGGGAGTGTGTGGGTGCTTGTGTATGTGTGCGTGAAAAACTTTATTTAGTGTGCTTGTGTGTGGGGGCACGGCTGTTCACGACTTTTCCCTAAAGCTAACAGGGTAAAAAAAAAAGAACAAACTAAAAAATAAATAAATGTATAAAGGGTTAAAAAAAAAATTTACTCGCTGATCAGCCGTCCGGCGCTGATCAGCAGTGGGGTGGGAGATGCGCTAACAGTGGCCGGACACTAAAGAGTGCCGGCCACTGACAGCGTACACAAAAAAAAAAAAAATCAAAAACGCTTGAGCCCCAAAAACAGGTGGAGGTGGGTGGAGGAGCAAGCTTCAGCACCCCTGGGGGGTCTAGGGTCACACAGCTGTGCTGTGGACCCCAAACACCCTATGAGGGTAATGCAACACAAAAAAAAAAAAAGTTAACCCTGAACTCTCCCTAACTCCCCCTGCCTGAAATAAGGCTTGCCCTGGCTTTCCCTAACGTACCTGCAAGTGCCAGAAGGCACTCTGGATGGGCACAGGAGGGTGCTGGGGGGAGGAAGGCTAGGTGCTGGGGTCCAGATCGGCAGCAGGCTCTGCTCTCCTCGCTCACCCGATGCAAAATGGAGGATAATAGCAGGGGGAGTTAACCCCCTCCCGCCTGTGCAGCCAATCAGATGCGATCCTGTGAGGTGATGTCACCATCATCTCACAGGATTTAAGCAGGGTGATTGGTGGGATGTTATCATCCCACCGATCACTATCCTGTACCGGGTTATTGTGTCACCAGAGACCCGATTAACCCAGAAATGCTGAATTGACCTGCGGTTTGCTGTGATCGCCGATACGGGGTGGTCACAGGACCCCCCTAGGCATTGGGACAGAGTGCCTGCCGAATGAGTTCGGCAGGCACTCTGCTCCGATCACTCCGCACTGTGTGGCGGTGATCGGAAATACTCATGACGTTACAGTACATAGTGATGTCGCGAACATAAAATTTTCCGTTCGCGAACGCGAACTTCCGCAAATGTTCGCGAACGGGCGAACCAGGCGAACCGCCATAGACTTCAATTGGCAGGCGAATTTTAAAACCCACAGGGACTCTTTCTGGCCACAATAGTGATGGAAAAGTTGTTTCAAGGGGTCTAACACCTGGACTGTGGCATGCTGGAGGGGGATCTATGGCAAAACTCCCATGGAAAATTACGTAGTGGACGCAGAGTCGGGTTTTAATCCATAAAGGGCATAAATCAATATAACATGCTTTAAAACATCCAGTGTGTGTTCACAGGGCCGGTGCAAGGATTTTTGCCGCCCTAGGCAATATAAAAATTGACGCCCCCCCCCCCCCCCCCTTATCAGATGATCTGCCCATATCATGACATTACATATGTTCCCACCCCTTTCTCAGCATTTAAATTAAAAGAGAGTTATATGTTGTAATTAAGCCATAGCTAAAGAAACAAGCCTGTGTATTAGATTGTTCGCTTAGATTTGGCAACTTCATGTTTTCTTACCCAAATTAAGTTCATTAGTGCAAACCAAATTACTGATTTGTTAAAAAAATGATCTACATCAGTTATGCTTTCATTTAAGCTACTTTAATGTAAAATAACGTGCAAATTGTTTAATATATAAAGATTCTGAAAGTGCAATACAGCGCACGTAATGTTAAGAGAACAATACATGCCACACAGTTTTATTATAGTGGCATACTTGCATTGCATAATTTTAAGTGCAACAATAGAAATGGTATGGCCATTCAAATAACTCCAAACAAAACAAAAATAAATATATAAATACAGCATACAATATACTGTAAGTGCTAAACAACTTTGTAAACAGCTTCAACAACTTTGTAACAGCTTAAATAACGTAAATAGCAGTTATTCTATCTAAACAAATTTTGCTTTTCTTGCTTTGGCATTCGCAAAGTCCTTCAGCAATGATTCAAAGTCAATCTCCTTTGCTGTTCGATTCTCAATTGATATCATGGCAAGTCCCACAAGCCTTTCTTGGGACATCGAAGACCTGAGATAATTTTTTATAATTTTCAGCTTTGAAAAGCTTCGCTCACCTGTGGCAACAGTGATTGGCAAGGTCAACAAAATACGAAGTGCAATTGCCACATTTGGAGCAAATCCATTCCTTACTGCGTAGGCCAAAATATCAACAGGTGTCATCGTAGGTTTTATCACAGGAGCCAAGACAGCAAGTTCTTCACACAGTTGCCTTCCATCTACATCAGACTCATTTGATTTTGCATCAGTTAAGACCTTCTGCAATTCCATGCAGAACTTCAGGAGTTCTTCTTTTTGCACATCTTTTAGCTTGCAAATGTCATACAAAAATTGAAAATGCGTGGAATGAAATTTGAGCTGTTCATATCTTTCATGTACAGATTTTATTGTTGTGTCCAATATTGCGAAGAAACATTCCACTTTAAATTTATTTTTAGGATCTAAGATAGGATCATCTGAACCCTCATACAAAAACAACCTTTTTTTTTTCCTTATCTGATGCACTTGAGGGGGGAACACTGGGTCTATTTCCATTTAAACTGCTAGCTCTCCTGCTTCCTTAAGCAAATTCTCGAAACCATCATCTGTCCGATAAGATTGTAAAAATGTCTTGATTGATTCCAAAAGTTCCACAACATCTGGCAAGTAAATTGACTGGCTTTGAAGAACTTTGCTGACAGAATTAATACGGCTTAATATATTAAACCAAAGGATGATAAGACACAAGAATTTAAAGCTATTCAACTCTTTTGCCAAGGATGCAGCCTCAATTCTTGCAAGAGCAGCAAACTTCACATCGCCTCCGATTTCAATTAAGGTGTCATGCACTTCTCCAACATGGAACCTAAATGGCCGAATAGCGTCAATTCTACTTGACCATCTAGTATCGGATAGCGGCTTTACTGTCAGCTTACTCACATGTTTTTTAGAACATCCCATCGATTTGTTGAACCTGATAAAAAACATATATTTTCTGAATAATGGCAAAAATGTATTGCCATCCCTACAGCACATAGCAGCATCATTTACTACAAGATTTAAGGAATGAGCACTGCAGGGAACGTAAAAAGCCCGTGAGTTCAGGTCCATAATTCTTTTTGTACTCCTGAGTGCTTGCCCTTCATATTGGAGCCATTATCATATCCCTGACCTCTCATATCACTGAGAGGTATCTTCAGCTTTTCAAGCTCATTCAAAATTGCCTCTGTTAATCCTTCTCCAGATGAGTTGTGAACTGGCAGGAAACCAAGGAATCTTTCCTCAATGAGTATTTCAGGATTTGCAGTAGGTGAATCTCCTTGCTTAACTGATACAAACCTGAAAATCATAGTCATCTATTCAACAAGACTGATGTCAGGGGTGCAGTCAAGAATAATGGAATAATACTTGGCATCCTTAAGCAACCGCAGAATGCGTCTCTGTATTTCTTTTGCAATTAAACCTATTATTTCATTTTGAATATCTTTTCCTAAATAATGATGATGAATTTCTGCATTCTGTATCCTTTTCAAGTGGTTTTGCATAACACTATCAAATTTTGCCAACATTTCTACAAGTTTCAAGTAATTTCCATTATTTTCAGAGTATAACGTGTCACTGCTACCCCTGGGGGGTAGCAGTGACAATGGCTACAAGGTCGCTGAAGAACCTGCTGCCAGTGCTGCATTTCAGTTGCCAATAATCTTTGGTATGAATGGTCGATAGTACTTCCTGACCCAAGTCTTGTTAACAGTTCTGTCCAGTCTCCCATAGCAGTGAGGTGAGATTGAGAAACCTCATGTGTAGCCAGACACTGGGACACATTTTTCCAATCATTGTAGCCTCCCGTTGTCAGACTCATTTGCGTAGTTGTAAAGAGTTTACAACAAAAGCAAAATATTTTGTCCAATCTAGGAGAATAAATAAGCCACTTTCTCACTTGCACTTCACCATTTCCAAGGCGCCGTCTATAGTGGGTTGATGTAAACCGTCTCTTGGATGCATCCTTAGGAAATGTAAAGTGCTCTTTGCCTTTGCCGGACCTTTCATAATGATGGTTTCTTTAAGTGAGTTGGTAAGCGTATCAGGCCAGTCAGCTGGATCCAAGAAGTCTACCAGCATGCTTTTTCATTTTCATCTTCTGATGATGATGCTGATTTCTGTGAACTATCTTCCTCAGTGTGTGTATCACTTTCAATACCCAAAGAATGTTCGCCCACAGTTGAAGTAGAAGGTTGTGGTTCGACATCTACAGCTTCGCGATTCTCTTTAGTTTTGCACTCCAACTCGCTTACAGCTTTTTGTACTGAATCAGGTTTAAAGAACTTATTTAATGATCCAGCCATCTTAGCAGTGTCTTCTTCTTGGAGCCGTCTTTTCTTTCGGAAAGCAGCACCAGACAATTTCTTTAGTGCTGGTGGTGCAGACATCTTGCTAAATTTTCTAAATAACTACTGTAGAATAAATGAACATCAAAAAATATTAATATTCAATTAATATTCTCTTTGATGATCATCAAACCACAATAATACTTTAAAATCATTTTGAAACCTACTGTACATATGTGCGCACACGTGTGTGTGTGTGTTTGAAAGAGGCAAACATAATTACACATTGCAGACCCCTTCGGATTGAATGTACTTAACAGCTGCGGGGCCCAGTGTATTAGAGTAGAGTCACTGCACCATGCCCGACGCCATAAGTGTCCCTGCCTCCTCCCCCACTGATACTTCGCTGGCCGCTGTGCAGCACAGCGGCCAGCGAGTATCTGCTTTATAAGACGCACAGCGATTTTCCTTTGTGGGGAAAAAAGTGCATCTTATAAAGTGAAAAATACAGTGTCAGTAAATAATAAACATATTGCGTTGTCTACTTACCACCAGGACTGTCAATGTACAACAATATACAACACTACATTATTTACACATACACAAATCACATACATATCACTACACAGAATAAACGCCGCCATTGGCCATAGACTTCCACAACATCCGCACTCCAGGAGCTGGCAGACATTACACCGGAGGTGAATGTATGTATACGGGGTTAATAAAAAAAAAAAATCAAAAACTGTACAAGTCACAACACTGAAAACATCATCCAGAATGCTTGCGCAGTTTAATACATCACAAGTTGCAGCATATGTAGGCAGCCTACAGTTGCCAAGCTATAACCCTCAACATGCCCTGACAGCAACAGATTATAAGAGAATGCTGAGGATTGTAGTAGCACAGGGATATAGGAACACATGGTAGATGGAGCAGTCACAGATCTTATATGAGGTCCCTGTGATACTACAATCCTCAGCATTCTCTTATAATCTGTTGCTGTCAGGGCATGCTGAGGGTTAAGCCGCAGATGCACACGGCCGTGAGCGGTCCGTGGTATCCCGGTCTGGAATCCTGCAGAGAGCAGGAGCGCACAGCGTCATTGGTTGCTATGACACCGTGCGCTTCGTGCCGCCGCTACAACTGTACTGTAATACACTGGTATGATCTATACTATTGTATTACAGTACTGTACACTTGCTACAGAATTTTAATGTCCTGTTAAGCAAAAGCCATAATATAATAGACAAAAACAGACAATAAACTACATTTATAATAAAACTATTTACTTACAAAGAAGCTATTCAGTCCTCTCCTCTGCTTGCTTTCATGGATTATTTTCCCTCCTTTCAGTCTCTCAGTGCGCAAGGGAAATGTTATGAGTGATCTGTGGATAACACACAGTTATGAGTGATCTGTGGATAACACACTGTTATGGGGGATCTGTGGATGACACACAGTTATGGGGGATCTGTGGATGACACTGTCATGGGGGATCTGTGGATGACACACTGTTATGGGGGATCTGTGGATGTCACACTGTTATGGGGGATCTGTGGATGGCACTGTTATGGGGGATCTGTGGATGGCACTGTTATGGGGGATCTGTGGATGGCACTGTTATGGGGGATCTGTGGATGGCACTGTTATGGGGGATCTGTGGATGACACTGTTATGGGAGATCTGTAGATGTCACTGTTATGGGGGATCTGTGGATGACACACTGTTATGGGGGCAGATGGAGGGGATGGAGACATGTAGATCAGATTCACAGACAATCTGTGAATGGAAGGGGGAGTCATAGCAGAGCATAGAATGTCATGACTCAACTCCTGACTCCTATTAGTACTCACAGTCACTATCAAAGTAGCACGGCAGGCAGGCTGGCCGGACGCCAGCGTAACGTACACCACTCACTTTGTCACGCACCTGCTTCATTATTAAAGGGGAGGATCAGGCCCATCATGTGTGACGCAGTGAGTGGTGTACGTTACTCTGGAGTCCGGTGGCCTACTGCGCTACTTTGATAGTGAGTACTAGACTCGGCTCTGCATGAGAAGCCTCTCATGGGGACCGGGCCCCTTATTGGTCAGTCCGTCTAATCTATCGTATCTAATGTTAGGACACAAAATAAATTTGCTGCTCACTGTCCCCTTTGACTATGATGGGGGTAGGGGTGGATTTCCGGTGTCAGCACAGCATCTCATAGTGAGAGACAGCAGGACTAAAACTACGATATGCCTGACTTTTAGTCCGGCGCTCTCTAGCCATGCGCTTTCGTGCTGCAAACTGGGGACGGAGCGCCAGCATGGCGGCACACATGTACGAGCGGCAGGGCAGACCCGGCAGGCTATTAACCCGTTGGAACAACCTGCCGGACTGCCCTGCGGCTTGGGAAATTAGCCTGTTATATGCACAGAGCTATTCTATTCTAGAAGCAATGCCTCTGTGTGAAAATAGCTCTGTGCACGTCACCAGAGAGAGCATTTGTGCCACAGCCACCGCCTATTGCACACAGCCTCTGAGGCCTCATGTCCCTAACAAAAATCCACTGCATTTATTTATAGTGGTCATAACATTTTTTACATAGGTGATGGATGCATGTGGGGTGACAGTCTATGGCATGATGACATCACATGCTTGCTCTCGCATATTGGTTTCTGAATCGCTGCGTTCATAAAGAGGTTTTGCATCAGGCCTCATGGACTTAGTGAGGTGTGCACAGTGCAAAAGCCTAATTGCCCATGCCCTGCCCCCATCACAGTAAAGTGAATGCACACGGTCACCTCATTGAGTGCTCCATGAGGCCTGATGCAAAACCGGCGCTTTATGAATGTATGCTTCAGAAACCAATATGCAAAAGCAAGCATGGGATGTATCATTATGCCATGTGGACTGTCACTTAGCAGTTCACTGTCCACACAGTCACACACATGCATCCACTCTCTGCCGTCAGCGCCGCATGTGTGTGACGGTGTGGACTGCTAAGTGACAGTCCACATGGCATAATGATACATCACATGCTTGCTTTGCATATTGGTTTCTGAAGCATACATTCATAAAGCGCCGGTTTTGCATCAGGCCTCATGGAGCACTCAGTGAGGTGACCGTGTGCATTCACTTTACTGTGATGGGGGCAGGGCATGGGCAATTAGGCTTTTGCACTGTGCACACCTCACTAAGTCCATGAGGCCTGATGCAAAACCTATTTATGAAGGCCGCAAATCAATTCAGAAACCAATATGCCTATGAGCAAGCTGCTGATGATGTCAATTGTCATCATGCCAATGCCATAGACTGTGTCTCCCCAGGTCCCCCATCATGTTATGTATGTTATTATTAACAGTTAATAATTTACTGTACTCACTTGTAGTACTGTCTTTGTGTGACTGTCTGTACACTAGTTGCTGGGCTGGGCTGGCTCTGGCTGACCGTGTTGTCTGACTGACAGTGACTGTCTGTGACCGTGACCTGACCCGGTCTGACCGACGCGACCGTCCTCCTTCTCCTCACCTCTACTATATACTAAGTAGCCAGGAGCTGAGGAGCTAACAGGCAGTGGCGGGCAGGCGCGCTTGACGCTGGCTGACGTCTGACGACGTGACGTCAGTCCAGCTTGCTTCCCCTGCGCGCCGCTGCCGCTGCCCTGCTCTTCAACCTGGCTGGCGGGGGGTGGATCCTGGAGGAGCTTGAATGACTGCAGCCAAAGACAATGTGAGTTCTTTTGTGCGGCCGCCGGCCGGCCGAGCGCCCGCCCTCCATGGTGTGACGCACGCTGCGCTGCCTACACTGCTCCCGTGCGCAGACAGTCTGAGTGAGTCCGTCTATTGCCGCCCGCCGTTTTTTTTTTATAGTGCAGCATCCACATCGCGATTCTCAGCGCCGGCGCCCCCTGCTAAATTGCACCCTAGGCAGTTGCCTAGGTCGCCTTACAGGTGGCGCCGGCCCTGTGTGTTCAGGTATAATGTTGTATCGATCAGGTAGTGTAAGTACGCCCACTTTACAGACATTGACAGACCAAACTCCCCTTTTAATGCACCGCAAACAGTTCATTTGCACAACCGCAAACTCCCCATTTGCACAAGGTTGGATACCAAGCTAGCCACGTCCCAGTGATGTCATTGAAGGTTTCTTCCTCCACCCAGCCACGTACAACACCAAGGGTCCCCGAAAGGTGAATTGAATTGATTTTTCGAACGAGGAGATGGTTAAAAAAAAACGCTGTCTCCCTCCCCTTTGTTTTAATCCATGGTCACTGCGTCTGCGCCGTGCAATTTACTGTCACACCCGATATGAGTGGTATTTTCTGTAGTACTATTCTCATCAGCTTAATCCCTGTTACATCCCATATCAGGGATTGCCTTTTGTGAAAAAAAATGTAGGCCGGGTACCTTTGACTGCCTTCACAGTGACAGACCAAACTCTCATACACCAAACTGAATTGATTTCAGGAACCGGGAGATGTAAAAAGCAGCTTGGTCGGTCCTCTTACTCCCAAATTGGGGCACTGCGCGTGCACAGAGCAATGTGCTGTGACACCCTATATGAGTGGTGTCTTAACTAGTACTATTTCTATCAGTTTAATCCCTGTTACATACCCTACCTGGTCGAATTGATTAACCATTGTCGAATTAGCGAACAATTACGACATCATGAAATAATTTAGTTCTGAGCTCTGTACTTGCTTTGTATTGGAATTGATGGGGATTTTATTAATTGTCTGCATTATTTCTAATAAACTATTAAGAGACTTTATTATGATTTTTATTCTATGTATTAAAAACCCATACAACATAAAAAAAAAGGTAAATTAATGTTTTTTCTATGAAATATTATCCAGCCGTCCGATCGCTTTTGGTCTGACCATAAAAAGCAATGGCCTTATCATCTGGGGTGTGGCAACATTGCCAACACACTCATAGAGGTGATGATTGCTTCATTGTGATACGCAAGCCCCTTCACCACAACAAGGTAACGATCACGAAGGGGAATTGACACTTGTATGTGCCTTTTTTTTTTGTTTGTTTTTGCAGCCACAGTGCTGCACCATAGGACAGAAAAATTAGGCATGTACACATGCCTGAAAAATAATGGCATTGTTGCAGCCGCTATTGTAGCAGCGCCCGGAAAAATTGATGTTTTCCAGGCAGAAAAGTGACTAAAACATTGCGGCCTGAACCCTAGTTGGTGGTGGAGAATTCACGAAAGTCATCCGGTATGCAGACATTAAATACAGCAGCGTAGGGACCATTTTGAGGCCAAGGCATGTAATCAGGCTTTTTGTTAGTCAAACGTATCCCCCACTGTCAGTCCCTTCGGGATCCATGCCTCATTCATCTTTATGAAGGTAAGGTAATCAACACTTTTTTGACCGAGGCGACTTCTCTTGTCAGTGACAATGCCTCCTGCTGCATTGAAGGTCCTCTCTGACAGGACACTTGAAGCAGGGCAGGCCAGAAGTTCTATCGCAAACTGGGATAGCTCAGGCCACAGGTCAAGCCTGCACACCCAGTAGTGAAGGGGTTCATTGCTCCTCAGAGTGTCGATATCTGCTGTTAAGGCGAGGTAGTCTGCTACCTGTCGGTCGAGTCGTTCTCTAAGGCTGGATCCCGAAGGGCTGTGGCGATGAGTAGGACTGAAAAAGCTCCGCATGTCCTCCATCAACAACACATCTGTAAATCGTCCATTCCTTGCCGCCGTGGTAGGAGGAGGATTACACTCACCTCTTCCCCTGTTAGATTCCCGTTGTGCTGTGTTATCCCCCTTACAAGCTGTGTAAAGCATATTTTTTAGTTTGGTTTTGAACTGCTGCATCCTTTCCGACGTTCGGTAATTTGGTAACATTTCTGCCACTTTCTGGTTATACCGGGGGTCTAGAAGGTGGCCACCCAGTACAGGTCGTTCTCCTTCATCCTTTTTATACGTGGGTCCCTCAACAGACATGACAGCATGAGGTTGGATGCAGAGCTACTCATTTCCCGTTCCTCGTCCTCACTGATGTCATTGACGGTCTGTTCTTCCCCCCAGCCACGTACAACACCATGGGTCCCAGATAGGTGACAACAACGAGCACCCTGGGGTGCCTGCTGTGGTTGGTCTTCCTCCTCCTCAAAGCCTCCACATTCCTCCTTTGATTCCTCTTCCTCATACTCCTCTTCTAGCGTTGCCACAGGTCCGGCAAGCGATGATGACAAGGCTGTTTCTGGTGGTGATAGTGACCACAACTCTTCCTCTTCCTCTTCACACTCATCTACAGCCTGATTCAGCACTCTTCGCAGGGCACGCTCCAGGAAGAAAACAAATGGGATGAGGTCGCTGATGGTGCCTTCGGTGCGACTGACTAGGTTTGTCGCCTCCTCAAAAGGACGCATGAGCCTACAGGCATTGCGCATGAGTGTCCAGTAACGTGGAAAAAAAATTCCCAGCTCCGCAGAGGCTGTCTTAGCACCACGGTCATACAAATACTCGTTGGTGGCTTTTTCTTGTTGGAGCAGGCGGTCGAACATTAGGAGTGTTGAATTCCAACGTGTCGGGCTGTCGCATATCAGGCGCCTCACTGGCATGTTGTTTCGCCGCTGAATATCGGAAAAGTGAGCCATGGCCGTGTAGGAACACCTGAAATGGCCACACACCTTCCTGGCCTGCTTGAGGACGTCCTGTAAGCCTGGGTACTTAGACACAAAACTTTGTACGATTAGATTCAACACATGTGCCATGCACGGAACATGTGACAACTTGCCCACATTCAATGCCGACAACAAATTTGTTCCATTGTCACACACCATTTTGTGGGGTCACCTGTGAGTTCAGGGCGGACAGGAGTGCTGGTCCTGTGTGGCTCTCTGCTTTCAGGCAAGTCAACCCCAAGACAGCGTGACACTGTCGTATCCGGGATGTGGAATAACCCCTGGGGAGCTGAGGGGATTCAGTTGATGTGCAGCCAGACGCCGCAGCAGAAGAGGACTCAGCCGAGGAGGATATCGAAGAGGATGGAGTAGGAGTAGAGGAGGTGGCAGTAGGTCTGCCTGCAAGTCGTGGTGGTGTCACCAACTCCGCTGCGGAGCCACGCATTCCATGCTTGTCAGCCGTCAGCAGGTTGACCCAATGCGCAGTGTACGTGATATACCTGCCCTGACTGTGCTTTGCAGACCAGGTATCAGTGGTCAGATGGACCCTTGCCCCAACACTGTATGCCAGAGATGCCATGACTTCCTTTTCAATGATATTGTAGAAGTTTTGGATTGCCTTTTTTGAAAAAAAATTCGTCCTGTTACCTTCCACTGTGGTATCCCAATAGCGACAAATTTTTTGACGGCCTCAGACTCCACCAGCTGGTATGGTAAAAGCTGACAGGCTAAGAGTTCCGTCAAGCCAGCTGTCAGTCGCCGGGTAAGGGGGTGACTCTGACATTGGCTTCTTATGCTCAAACATGTCCTTGACAGACACCTGACTGTGGGCAGATGAGCAGGAACTGCTGAAGGCGAGAGGCGGAGTGGCGGTTGGTTGAGAGGGGGCAGGGAGGACAGCAGTGGTTGACGTGGCTGAAGATGCTGGACCAGGAGGAGCATGGTGGCTTTGAGTTTGTGTGCTGCTTGTACTCATGTGTTGATCCCATATGCGTTTGTGATGCGAGATCATGTGCCTTCGCAAAGCAGTTGTACCGAGGTGAGTGTTGGACTTCCCGTGACTCAGTTTCTTTTGGCACAGGTTGCAAATGGCATTGCTGTTATCAGAGGCAGACACACACAAAAAATGCCACACTGCTGAGCTTTGCAATGACGGTATTCTGGTGGTCGCAACAGCATGCGTTGACTGGCGTGCTGTCTGGCTGACCCCAGGTGCCGATACATGATGTCTGACTGTGTCACTAACTCCTTGCGACGACCTCCCCCTGCTTCCAACTTGTCTCAACAATCTCTCTGTCTCCCCTTTCCCCCTCTTCTTCTCTTCGAGCAGGCACCCACATGGCATCCGTGGACACATCGTCATCATCAACCGCTTCACTTGTATCTGACACCTCAGCAAAGGAAGCAGCAGCGGGTACAACATCATCATCATCACACTGTACGTCCATGTGTGTAATCCTGCCTGACTGAGACATATCCCTGTAATCTACATCATCTGGCAATAATGGTTGCGCATCACTAATTGCATCCAACTGATGTGTAAATAACTCCTCTGACAGATCAAGTGACGCGGCTATGGTGGCTGTGGTGGTAGTGGTGGAGCGTGGTAACTTGAGAGCAGGTGACCGAAGCTGAGCTGGAGGAGGATGGTGTGTCAAGGTTCTTAGCGGAAGCTGTTGAATATTGGGTGTCCTGTCTAAGCCAGTCAACTATGTCCTCAGAATTTTTTGGGTTAAGGGTACGTGGCCTCTGAACACTAGGCATTAATCCAGGGACAGTGGAAATCAAAGCACCACGACCACGACGGCCCCTGCGGGGTGGCCTGCCTCTACCTGACATTTTTTTTTTGGATTAGGTACTACGCGTGCTAGGTACTGTGCCACCTGGTATGAGTGGTTGGCACTGGCAGTGGGCACACTACAGTCTGTGGAAGTGGACCTGACACACACTGGCAGCAGGCAAGCAACTGAAGTTAGACTACTGTCTAAAAATTAAATGCTTTATTTATCGGCAAGCTACTGTGCCACCCGGTATCAGTTGTTGGCACTGACAGTGGGCACACTACAATCTGTGAAAGTGGGCCTGACACACACTGGCAGCAGGCAAGCAACTGAAATTAGACTAATGTGTAAAAATTAAATGCCTTATTTATCGGCAAGCTACTGTGCCACCCGGTATCAGTGGTGGGCACTGGCAGTGGGCACACTACAGTCAGTGGAAGTCGGCCTGACACACACTAGCAGGCAAGCAACTGAAATTACACTAAAGTGTAAAAATTAAATGCCTTTTTTTGATGCAAAGTCCTGTGCCAAACGGGATGACAGGGGTGGGCACACTGCAGTCTGTGGGCCTGCAGCTCCTCACACAACTGCAATATATATATATAAAAAAAAAAAAGCAGACTAATGTTGCAGCCCTAAAAAGGGCTTTTTGGGGTGCTGTCAGGACGCTGTCCTTGCAGCAGAGATCAGATGAGTCTTTCAGGACTGGAGTGGACACTGAATTCACTAGCCTAGCTATCGATCTCCCTATTAAATCAGCAGCAACTACACTCTCCCTCCTCTCACTAAGACTGCAAATTCCGAATGAATCTAAAATGGATGCTGTTCAGGAGATAGGAGGGTCTGGGAGGGAGGGTATGCTGCTAATTGGCTGGAATGTGTCTGCTGACTGTGAGGTACAGGGTCAAAGTTTGCTCAATGATGATGTATAGGGGGACCGAACATCGCATGTGTTCTCCCACTGCGGCGAACGCGAACAAGCTATGTTCGCCGGGAACTGTTTGCCGGCGGATAGTTCGGGCCATCTCTACTGGTACGTCATGAGTCCTTCAGTACCAGGACACCATGACGTGTCGGTAATTTACACAGTTTACTGTCATCTGCAAAAATTGATATTTTTCTGTGCAAGCCTTCTACAAGATCATTAATAAATATATTATAGAGAATAGGGCCCAATACTGACCCCAAAGGTACTCTACTAGTGACAGTGACCCAATTTGAGTGTGTATCATTAACCGCTTAAGGACACAGGGCATATGGGTACGCCATAATGTCCGATTCCTTTAGGACACAGGGCATACCCATACACCTGACAAAAATCGCGTGTAAAAAAAAAAAAAATTTGCGCTAGGAACATGGTTCCTGCTGCGATCGTGCAGCAGGAACCATGTTCACATGCCGAGGGGGACCATGTGATCCCCCCATATCGGTGATCGCAACAAACCGCAGGTCAATTCTGACCTGCGGTTTGTTGCGTTTCCGGTACATTCGGGTCTCTGGTGACCCGATGATTCAGAAAGGAACGATGATCGGTAGTGTGATAACACACCACCAATCACCGTCCTTGCATTGAGGGCATTGGTTGCGGTGCTGCGATCCTATTGGTTGGTGCGGCAGCGGCGGGTAGTTCAAACTGCCGCATGTTTCTCTCTCCCCTCCCTCTTGTCCCAGCTCTGCAGAACAGACAGGAGCTCATCGCCTGGACCTGCATCCCCAGCAGACGTGCTGCATCCCCAGCGGACCTGCATGCTCGCTTGACCTCCATCCCCAGCGGACCTGTATCCTCGCCTGACCTGCATCTTCGCCTGTCCTGCATCCCCGCCTGTCCTGCTTCCTCGCCTGACCTGCATCCCCGCCTGACCTGCATCCCCGCCTGACCTGCATCCCCGCCTGACCTGTGTCCCCACCTGACCTGCGTCCCCACCTGACCTGCATCCTCGTCTGACCTGCATCTCTGCAGCACCTTCAGGTAGGGTAGGGAAAGTAAGGGAGAGGGTATTATTTAGGCAGGGATAGTGAGGGAAAGGAAGTTATAAGAAAAAAGCTTTTTGCCCTAGGCACCAAGTGTCTGGGGTACACAGCACTTAGCTGTGCGACCCTAGACCCCACACTGGTGCTAACCCCCCTCCCACACACACACACAATTATTTTTGTGAGCGTTTTTTTTTTCTTTTTTTGTGCGTGTGCTGTCTGTGGTTGACACTTTTTAGGGTCCGGCCACTGTTGGCACATCGCACACCCCACTGCTGATCAGCTTCCTACCGCTGATCAGCGAGTTTGTTAAACAAACATTTTTACAACTGTTACATTTTTTTTTTTTTTACGCAAACACCCGTGGCCCAGCACACACGCAAATAGAATAAAGTTTTACACGCACACACACTTTCACAAACACATACCCATGGCCCGCCAGATGTTCACGGTGGAGGAGGCATATGCCCAGATGCTCTCCGACTCCGAGAGACCCAGTGAGGATGAGGATGACCCCACATTCCTCTTGTCATCCGCATCCTCCTCATTTTCATCTGATGATGATGAGCCCCGAAGGCGGCGGAGGCGCCGCCAGGCGGAGCCAGGGTCCCCACATGCTAGGGACCCCGTGGCCCACACCAGTACGAGCCGCCCTGGGGCTCGTACTGGTTTCCCGGCACCCACCAGATAAGAACACCGGAGCCCCCTACCAGTGAACTTAACTGGTGTACCCCAGTGGACTTTGAGCCTGCGATTCCGAATTTGTTGGCAATCCAGGAATCCAGATTCCACAGTGGGATTCAGTGAAATGGACTTTTTTAGTTTTTTTTTCAGTGACCCACTTGTGAATCTGATGGTTGAGCAGACGAACCTGTACGCCCAACAGTTCGCTGCTCAACACCCGGGCACTTTTTTGGCTAGGCTCGGTGGCTAGACGCCGGTCAGTGCAGCCGAGATGAGGACGTTTTGGGGCCTCATGCTGCACATGGGCCTAGTCAAGAAACCCAGTGGCAGGCTTTACTGAAGTGGGGACGTCCTCCACCAGACCCCACTCTACAGTATGGCCTAGACACGTTTCCGGTTTTAGGCCATCCGGAAATGCCTGTATTATGCAGATAATGCAGCATGTCCCCCCCGAGGTGATCCTGCCTATGACTGTCTGTATAACATACGGCTGGTCATCGATCATTTCGGGGCCAAATTTACGCAGGCCTATGTACCTGGAAGGGAGGTCGCAGTTGATGAGTCTCTTGTTGCTTTCAAGGGGAGACTCAGTTTCCGCCAATACATTCCCACTAAGCAAGCGAGGTATGGCAGGAAAATGTACAAAATTTGTGAGAGTACCACCTACACTTTATCTACAAATTTTGTGTGTACAAGGGGCGAGATTCCCGTATTGAACCCCCAGAATGTCCCCCCACTCTGGGTGTTAGTGGGAAACTTGTGTGAGACCTTATGTACCCACTACTAGATAAGGGTTACCACCTGTACGTGGATAACTTTTATACTAGTATACCCTTGTATCAGGCCTTCGCCGCCAGATCCACGTTCGCTTGTGGGACCTAAAATCAGCGCAGCCTCCCTACCTACCCTCTCCAGGTACCTAGTCCCAGGGGGGAGACCCGTGCCCTTACCTGTAGAAACTTGTTGCTGGTCAGATATAAGGACAATAGGGATGTCCTTATGCAGGGCTGCCATCAGAAATTTTGGGGCCCCTTACACAGCTCAAGGCCTGGGCCCCCCCCCCCCCACCCGACACTGCCCCAGTGGCGGATCCAGAGCCTGGTCATTGGAGGGGCACTTCCCCCAGGAATAGGAGATCATGGGGCCCCTGTGTCCCCGTCCACCCTCAAGCCACACCCACACACAGCCCCACCCATATATCGCGCCCATACCTCTTACATCCAAGGACGTCTCCCACACGGCACTCCACACTGCCCCTCACTGAGTAATTTGCCCCCCCAAGTTAATTTTGCCCCCAGACAGCCCTGCATTATGTAATTTGCCCCCACACAATCCTCTATTATGTAGTTTGCCCACCACACTGACCCCCCACTGACTAATTTCCCCCCCCCTTACAAGTGAATTTTGCCCCAGACAGCCCTGCATTATGCAAGTTGCCCCCACTAAGTAATTTGCCCCCACATGTCCCCTCCACTATGTAGTTTGCCCGCCACACTGACCCCCACTGAGTAATTTGCCCCTTCCCACAAGTTAATTTTACCCCTAGACAGCCCTGCATTATGTAATTTGCCCCCACAGTCCACACTAAGTAATTTTGCCCCCACACGGCCCTCCATGTAGTTTGCCCGCCACACTGACCTCCCACTAAGTAATTTGCCCCCACACAAGTTAATTTTGCCCCTCCATTTGAGCTAATGGTGGCCTGTGGATGGCACTGTTTTTTTGGGGGATCTGTGAATGGCACTGTTTTTTTTTTTTTTGGGGGGTCCGTGGATGGCACTGTTTTTTTGGGGGGATCTGAGGATGGCACTGTTTCTGGGGGATCTGAGCATGGCACTTTTTTTGGGGAGGGATCTGAGGATGGCACTGTTTTAGGGGGAGGGATCTGAGGATGGCACTGTTGTGGGGGAATGTGGATGGCACTGTTTTTTTTTGGGGGGGGACAGACAGACAGAGACACACACGCAGGGACAGAATCATATACACCATGGCCCTCAGAATACACCTGGATCTGTGCTATAAACCCCCTTAATTGCACCAGATTCCACTCCACTTGAACCCCACTGCTCCTGAGTGCTCCACCTGCCCCCTCATACATGAGCTGCCCCTCACCTGCTCTCCATGAAGCTTTGTGGACTCCAGGACTGCAGCACATCCTCCATCACTGAGCAGCCTGCAGGCACACAGCCCCTCCTTCCTCCACAAGCTGCTGCTGCTGTCGGGGTTTGTCCATGTGACTATGAAGGAGCATGTGACCAGTGATGTCACAGACCTCCTTCTAGCAACTACATTCTACCCATGGATCTGCAGAGACTCCAGCTATCTTGTTCTCAGAACAAGATAGCTGGGGCCAGGGGCCCCGGGAGGTAAGGGACAGGCTGCAGAAGGAAGAGTGGGAGGAGCACTGGGCCCCAGAGCCAGCTGCCACAATAAAAAAAAAAAAAAAAAAATATAGTTTCAGGACTGGCTGGGCCCCCCCAGGGTCAGGGCCCCTTACTGGAGTATGGGCTGTACCCCCCTGATGGCGGCCCTGCCTTATGCTAACCACAAATCACAGTAACGGCACCACCCCTGTCTCTGTGTGAGGTACCACGGCAATGGTCCTCAAGCCCGATTGTATCGTCGACTACAATCGGTATGTGGGAGGAGTTGATCTCTCTGATCAAGTCCTCAAACCATATAATGCCATGCGGAAAACCCGGGTATGGTACAAAAAATTTGCGTCTACTTGGTACAGGTTGCCTTTTACAATGCTTTTGTACTAACCCGAAGCGCTGGCAGCACAGGGAATTCCGCCAATTCTATGAGGAAGTCCTCAAGGACCTAATCTTTTCAGACCGGGAAAAAGCACGTCGGAGTACCTTGGGAATTGGAGGCGCCCGGATCGTCCCTGGCCAACATTTTCCAGGTGTGTTCCCCCATACTGGAAAGAAGGGATAAACCCAAAAAAAGTGCGTCGCAAGAGGGGGATACGGAAGGACACCACCACTCAATGTGACACGTGCCCCAATCATCCGGGCCTCTGCGCTATCGGTTGCTTCAGGGAGTAGCACACTTCCATGGAGTACTACATTTTTATAATTCCCAACAGTTTCCTAGAGAACATAAAAAACTATGGCTCTCAAACTTTGGAGACATGGAAACAACCTTTTATTTTCCAAAAATGATATCAGTTTTAGTGCAGGCATCCTCAAACTGCGACCCTCCAGATGTTATAAAAGTACAACTCCCAGCATGCCCAGACAACCTACTGCTATCAGGCTAGAGCAGGTCATAGTGGGAATTCTAGTTTTACAACATCTGGAGAGCCGCAGTTTGAGGATGCCTGTTTTAGTGTCTCCAAAGTCTGAGAGCCATACATATTGGGCATCGCCGCGTGCTTAAAAATCTGCTCTATAGAAATTCCTCATAAACGAACCCCTCGGATAAACGCCATAAAAAAAAAGCCATCTTTATTATCACCTTGGATCCCAAAAAGTGTAATAGCGAGCGATCAAAAAGTCATATGCACCCCCAATTAGTGCCAATAAAACCGCCATCTCATCCCGCAAAAAATGAGCCCCTACATTAGAAAGTCGCCCAAAAAAAAAAAAAAAAAAATAGCTCCCAGGCTATGTAGATACTAAAATTATTTATTTTTTGTTCCAAAAATGATAATATAGTGTAAAATCTAAACAAATTTTAAGAAGTAGACATATTAGGTATCACCGCGTCCATAAGAATCTGCCCTATGAAAATAACATTTGACCCAACCCTTCGGATGAACAGCGCTAAAAAAATAAAATAAAAACTGTGTAAAAAACAGCCATTTTTTGTCACTTAACATCACAAAAAGTGTAATAGCGAGTGATCAAAAAGTCACATGCACCCCCAAATAGTGCCAATAAAACCGCCATCTCATCCCGCAAAAAATGAGCCCCTACATTAGATATTTGCCCAAAATGATAATATAGTGTAAAATCTAAACAAATTTTAAAAAGTAGATATATTAGGTATCACCGTGTCCGTAAGAATCTGCCCTATAAAAATAAAATTTGACCCAACCACTCGGATGAACAGCGTTAAAGAAAAAAAAAAACTTTCCATTTGAATCAATTTTCTCCGGTAATAAAGCATGGGTTAACAGCCAAAAAAACTAAATATTTATTTCCCTGATTCTGTAGTTTGCAGAAACACCCCATATGTGGTCGCAAATGGCTATATAGCCACACGGCAGGGCATAGAACAAAGGCAGCGGTTTCTGGAAGGCAGATTTTGATGGATTGGTTTATTTACACCTTGTGCCATTAGAAGCCCCCCTGATGAGCCCTAGACTAGAAACTCCAAAAAAGTGACCACATCTAAGAAACTACACCCCTCAAGGTATTCAAAAATGACTTTACAAACTTTTTAACCCTTTAGGTGTTCCACAAAACTTTCAATTTCAATTTGAATTTAAATTTTTTGTTACCTTGCCTCAAAAAAGTGTGATATAGAGCAACCAAAAATAATATTTATCCTAAAGTAGTGCCAAAAATACTACCACCTTATCCCGTAGTTTTTACTCTAGGGGTGCAATGGGGGGCTTGAAAGGGTACATGGTGTAAATAAAACAGTCCAGCAAAATCTGCCTTCCAAAAACCATATGGCGTTCCCCTTGTTCTATTTCCTGCCTTTTGGCCAAATAGTAGTTTCCGACCACATATGGGGTGTTTCTGTAAACTACAGAATCAGGGCAACCCAGATTGAGTTTTTTTTGGCTGTTAATCCATTTTTTCCAATAATAAAGTAAGGGTTAAAATTGAAAATTTTCCGGGGCGTGGCTTGGCTGCCGAGCGAGATGGCCGCATGAAACTACTGCTCCGGCACCTAGCGTCACATTTAGCATAATCCCTCGGCTTCCCCTGGCTGAAATCAACCGTCCTGGTGAGTTCTCTTCTAGAAGATGCCCAGAGGCAAGAGAATGCCTCCGCAGCGCAACAAGCTGGCTTTCTTTTTGGATAAAGAGGCTGGTGGCACTCGTAACGGAGATCCGGCGCCATCTTGTGAGACCGGACTGTCCCCCTCCCGCTTACCAGAAGCGTCTGATTCCTCTCCGGCTGCTCCTCATCTCCCAGCTCCGGTCTTCATACCATCAGAGGGCCGCACAGCTCCGATATCCCCGCTTCACCCCTCCAGCAGCTTAAATCGCAGCTCCTTGCCTCCTTCACTCAACGGGAGCCCTGTGAAGCAGAAACAACGTCTTCAAGAGGAGGCCGCGCCTGAGGTAGGCCCATCTTCAGAGCATCATGGCACTGACCACCTGGCAGTTCTTGCTGAGCAATTCCCTACCTCCGACCAGCCTGCCTCGGGCAACTTGGTTAAAAATCTCTTAGTGGCATTCAGCTCTGCTTACTCCGCTCCACTCCTCTATTACTGAGGTTGAATCCCGCGTCTCCCATATTGAATCTAAGATGGGAGAGTTTGCAACATCCCACAACCAGCTAATAGACTCTAACGAGGAAATGTCTACTGATCTGGAGCATATCAAGTCTAAACTTATTGACCTGGAGGACCGCTCCAGGCGGAATAATATTAAATTCAGGGGCATCCCGAAGATGTGAGTACATCAGCCTTGATTCCCTATCTTAAATCTTTGCTGAAGCTGCTGCTCCCTCAAGGAACTGATCTAGATTTTACCATCGACAGGGCGCACAGAGTGCCGAAACCGCGCCATCTCCCTGATTCTGTACCAAGAGACACCCTGGCGAGATTGCATTTTTTTCACATCAAGGAGGCTGTACTCAACGCAGCTAGGCGCAAACCGGATCTGCCTGACCCTTACGCCTCCGTCCATCTTTACACAGACCTGTCAGCCACCACCTTGAAGCAACGCCGCGAGCTTGCCCCGATTACGCAAACACTCCGTGATCATAACATCGCATACAAGTGGGGCTTTCCTGTTAAAATAGTGTGTACTCATGACGGGAAACAACATCTCATATTCTCCGTGGAGGATGGCAGGAGATTACTTCGCTCGTGGAATATTGAAGTAGCAGACCACCCTGCAACTCAGAAAACCGCTCTTCCATCGCTAGACCCAGGATGGAACACCGTTTCTGCACGCCGAGGGACCAAACATTGACTTTGGTTTGTTTTCATTATGTGCCTGGAATCCTTCTCTCCATGAAGGCTTCAACACGAACTTTGACCCCTGATTACCCTTCTCATCCGGAATATAGGATGATTTTCTTACCCTTCTGTCCTTTACAGGATACAGTTTACCTCAGTTACCTATACCATATAATGTTTGTTTTCAGGTTATTTGTTGGTCCCCTGTGCCTATGCTTGACAGAGTACGCCCACCTGGGAAATAATTTTGTTTTAGGCCTAACCCGCTGTCTATGGTTTACCGACTCTCTCCCCTCCTTCTCTATATACCCAATCAGTATACTAAGCTATTACATTTGTATAGATGGTACTTAAGTTTGTATCTCTTAATGTGAGGGGTCTAAATAGCCCTCAAAAGCGTGCTTTCCTTTGGAGAGAAGCTCTCTCATTGAAAGCTGACGTTCTCTGTATCCAGGAGTCGCATCTGCTTGCTACTGACACTTTTAGACTCAAACATCGCCTGTTTCCAACAATTATACATTCCACCTTTAGGAAAAAACAAAGGGGCGTCGCTCTTGCCTTTAATTCCTCTCTGGCCTTTCAGCCTCTAAATTCCTATCTTGACCCTAATGGTCGATTTATTATTCAAGTATGTAAATTGAACAATATCCTCTTTACCATTGTAGCAGTATATGCACCCAATAAGCACCAGATGCGATTCCTGAACAGATTGCTTACAAAAGTATCTAAAATGAAACAGGGCCATACCCTTCTTTGTGGAGATTTTAATGCGGTGCCTGACGAGGCAGTTGATTCCACTGCTTCCTCCAGACACCGCAACAACGCCCTGAGACCTCTGCTGCACAGGGAGGAACTCTATGATATTTGGAGAATCCACCATGTGCAAGAGAGGGATTTTTCTTTCTTCTCCCCTGTTCATAATACCTACTCCCGCATAGACCTATTCCTAGCCGGACGGTCGCTGCTTCAACTGGCCTCTAACTCTACTATTGAGACTATAAAATGGTCGGATCACGCAGCTATTTCCCTAACGGTGGAAGAGGCTTGCAATGTCAGGGATACTCTCTGGAGATGTAATGATTTCCTTATCTCTCACCCTACTCATAAGCTAACAATCCAGACAGAACTCTCAGAATTTTTCTCCAATAACGCCGGCTCTGTGAACAGCCCATTTACATTATGGAATGCACACAAGGCCATTATTAGAGGCATTTTTATTAAGCTGGGCCACCAAGTAAAGAGAGACCGCAAAGCTAAACTAAATTCTGTTCTATTCCAACTTTCCACCTTAGAATCTCTTAACAAGGCCTCCTTCTCTGAGGAGAGGAAACTCCGTATTTCCTCCCTTAGACTCCAACTTCACGACCTGCTCCTATATCAATACGACAAACAATTGAAAATCCTCAAAGCTCGCTATTATTCCCAAGATAATAAAGCTGGAAGGCTTCTTGCCAGTCGTCTCAAAGCTAAGCAAGCCAAGACTAGGATCCCCTTTCTTCTTCACCCTGACAAGGTGAATAAAATCTACAACCCGAAAGATATAGCCAATATGTTTAAGGATTATTATTCCTCCCTCTATAATCTTAAAGACTCTCCTTCTACTCACCAAGCCTCTCCCGCGGAAATTAACGCCTTCTTATCCTCTCTTAATCTCCCTTCGCTATCGCCACCGCAACAGCAACAATTGGCTTCTCCGATTAGCGACGACGAAATTACCCATGCCATATCCTCTCTTCCCCTCCATAAATCCCCAGGTCCCGATGGCCTCACTAATATATACTATAAGACCTTTTCTAATCTCCTCCTTCCACACCTATCTCCTGCCCTTCAACTTGCTTTTTCGGAGGGTTCGTTCCCTCAGGAGATGCTAACTGCCATCATAGTGACCATTCCCAAACCCGGCAAATCCCACGACGTCCCCCAAAACTTTCGTCCCATATCCCTTTTAAATGTTGACGTTAAATTATATGCCAAGATCATTGCCACTAGATTGGCCTCGGTTCTTCCCTCTATTGTTAGCCCTGACCAAGTAGGCTTTGTTAAGGGGAGGCAACTGACTGACAACACGAGGAGGGCTATCAGTCTCATTGACTATATTAATCGCCATAAAATCCCTGCCTGCCTACTCACGTTGGATGCCGAGAAGGCGTTTGACCGCCTAAATTGGTCCTTCGCCTTTTCGGCACTAGATAAGATGGGTCTCGGTACCAGCTTAATCACGGCAATCAAGGCCCTGTACTCTTCCCCTTCCGCTAAGGTGTTTGTCAATGGAGCCTTATCGTCACATTTTAACATCACCAACGGCACGCGTCAGGGCTGCCCCCTCTCCCCTTTGGTGTTTATCTTAGCTATTGAGCCACTGGCCCAAGCTGTCCATCAGCACCCTGACATCTCAGGTATCCCAATAAGAAGTCAGCAACACACCATTTCTCTGTATGCGGACGACATACTGCTAACCCTTTCCTCCCCCTCCACATCCTTAGGCGCCTGTGTGTCTCTTTTAGAAGATTTTGGGCACCTTTCCTATTATAAGGTGAATGAATCTAAGTCCCAAATTATGCCCTTTTTATTCCACTATTGTTAGAAACGGCCTTGAAGTCCAAATTCCCTTTTGACTGGCAATCCTCTAGCATTAAGTATCTGGGTATAAACCTCACCCCTTCCCCTACGCTTTTATTTAAGCACAACTATCTCCCACTTTTAGACACTATCAAACGAGACATTTCTGAGTATGGGAAATATGAGGTTTCTTGGGTAGGCCGTATTGCCTCCTTTCAGATGATGACGCTGCCCAAACTATTGTTTATTTTCCGCTGTATCCCAATCAAAACTCCCACCAGTTTTCTTGCTAAAACACAATCCCTCATAAATTCGTTTGTCTGGCAGGGTTGTAAACCTAGGGTCTCTTCTGCGTTGATGTGCAAAACTAAACGAGGCGGTGGTTTAGGGCTTCCTAACATTGCTGACTATTTTATCGCTACTCAGGTCAGCCTCTGTTTAATTGGTGGAAGTGTGATACATTAGTCCCCTGGGTCCAAATTGAATCATCGCTGTCCCCTTTCACACACCTTAGAGCTCTCCTGCTGGATAGCCTACATCCTTCAGGGGTAGTATACAGAGACCTTGCCTTCCTGCTAGACTCCGCCGTTTACCATTGGCGCGCATTCCATTCTCGCTGTTCCCCGGAAAAGATACAGATCCTAGCGGCTTCTCCCCTCCATTTGATAGAAGGGAAAATCCCAGGGATTGACCTATCTAACTGGAGATCTCTGGGCATCTCATGGATCTCTCAGCTGTATAACAAGAATGTGCTTTTATCTTTCCAAGATCTCAAAGACAGGTTCTCTCTACCTGCAGGAGATTTTTATAAATTCTTACAAATACGTCATTTTCTCCAGACTGACAATCCGTGTGAAATTCTAGCGAACAAAATAGTTCTGGAGAATTGGACTCTCCAGCTTCATTCGTCCCGTACCCCTGCTCTTCGGTCTCTGTATCTGTGCCTGGGGGATAAATCTAAATTTCATAAATTAACCCCTTTTGTTTCATGGGATAAGGAATTAGGTACTACCATCCCATCTGAGAAATGGTCCCAGGCATTGAAATTCACTACTCAAACCTTCCTTAGTGTTTCCCTTTATGAAGCTGTGGTGAAAACCTCCCTACGGTGGTATTATACTCCGGCTAGGTTGCATATAATGTTTCCCTCCTGCTCCCACCTCTGTTGGCGAAGCTGCGGTGCTAGGGGTACGCTGCTCCACGTTCTCTGGCAATGTCCATGCCTAACTGCGTACTGGTCTGCAGTTTTCTCCCTGGCATCTCAGTTTTGTAAACAGCTCATACCCCCTTCACCCCTGACCGCTCTACTCTTCCTTGATCTGTACAGCATCCCTGGACAATATAGAGTTCCTACAGCTCATTTATTCCTTGTAGCTAAGCTCTTACTTACCAAATATTGGAAGTCTGACCGGATCCCTTCTATGACAGAAGTACTTGATCGAGTAAACCAAAACTGCTCTTTTGAAAGAATTATGGCCTATAGGGATCACAACTCGGGGCGGTTCCACAGATCTTGGCACAGGTGGCTCTCGTTTAGGCCTTCCCTTGCCCTCCTGGCTACCCCGCGTCTACCTGCAACCTAGGTGCTGTTGGACCAACAATATTGTTGTGTTATGTTTTTTATGTTTTTCTGTTCTTACTTTGTTTTACTAACTTACCCCACCCAGATGTACGGTGCTAGTACTTGATCCATTATCTTATACCTTATGTACACATAATGTGATAGCTTATCTGAGCCTGTTCAATGCTATGTGTTAGTCTACACTCATGTCTGTACCAGGTTGGCAGCGTCCGAGCGGACGCCCTGGTCCTCTCATTGCTCATACTTGCTATACAGCCGCTGTTTGTACTCGTGCCTTGTCTCCTGAGGCGGTTGCACCCGCCTATTGATACTGTCCACTATTGCTCTTGTATTTATGTCTAAAATTCCAATAAAAACTATGGAAAATAAAATTGAAAATTTTCCAAAAAAATCAAACTTCAAAAATTGTATCTCCATCTGCCATTAACTCTTGTGGAACATCTAAAAGGGTTAACAAAGTTTGCAAACCCAGTTTTGAATACCTTGAGGGGTGTACTCTTTGATGGAGTCACTTTTTTGGAATTTCTATTATAGGGGTGCAACGAGGGGGGGGGGGTTGAAATGAGACATGGTGTAAGAAAAAACAGTATCACAAAATCTGCCTTCCAAAACTCATATGGCGTTCCCCTCCATTAGCTCTTGTGGAACACCTAAAGGGTTAATGGTAGTGTTGAGCGAACAGTTGGAGCATAATTCGGGTTCGTACCGAATTTTGGGGTGTTCGGGACTCTGACATTTTCAAAAAAGTTTGGGTTCGGGTCCGTTGTTCGGCGATTTCTTCCCGCTTTCTGAAGGGCTGTAGGCACAGCAGCCAATCAGCTATCATTTTACTTCTTGCCCTAAGAAGCCATCACACCCATGCCTACTAATAGCATGGCTGTGATTGGCCAAGTGCAGCATGTGACCCAGCCTCTATTTAAGCTGGAGTCACGTAGCGCCGCACGT
Source organism: Bufotes viridis (assembly GCA_033119425.1). Taxonomy (NCBI): domain Eukaryota; kingdom Metazoa; phylum Chordata; class Amphibia; order Anura; family Bufonidae; genus Bufotes; species Bufotes viridis. The sequence continues at coordinate 544,113,968 of CM065590.1, read as the reverse complement.
CACACTGCTCTGATTAGTGTAGGGAGAGGACGCAGCTTCTGTGAGGGCGAGATTTGGCAGGGAAAAGTCAGCAAAAGCACCTAATGAAGTGATCGATCTACAGCTGTGAATCATTCAACTTCTGCTAGTTAATTGCTCACTGGTTTTTAGGCTGCACAGAGCCGTTTTCTGTCACTTTTTTCTGAGTTGATCAGCGGCCATTTTGTGACTTGTGCTGCACCAGCACAAGCTGCCACCAAGTCCATCAATACTAGTTTTTTTTTTTGCCATATCCTACATCAGGGGCTTGGCTATGCTTATTGTGAACTGAGACCACCTTGTCGCCGGTAGGTGGGCTTAGATGTATTTTGATCAAAATGTATTGACCAAGTGTCTCAGATTTTATCTAGTGAGGGCTTAGTCCATATGTTATGCTTGCATCCATCTGTAGAGTGCATTATTTTCTGTGATTTTGTATTATGTAGCCATATACATCCGCACATTTAATACCATATCGTGCAGGATGGTTTATATATAGTTTTTTCAGTGATTTCTTTGATTTGTCTTGAAAGAGTGGCACCTTCATGTGTGAATACGCTCCTATACTGGGAGTGATATTCAAGTGCACTTTTGCCCCACCTATCTAACAGGTGACCTTAATTAAGGTGGTGCATATAGGTGTGTGTGTCTCTCCTCCCACCGGTTGCTGATGCACATGGAGGTAACTAGGGGCAGCACACCATATGTGCGGGGACTGTGCTCCTGAAAAATGCGCTACAGCATAAATAGGTTAGTATAGTAACCCGTCTGAACTGAGACCACCTTGTCGCCGGTAGGTGGGCTTAGATGTATTTTTATCAAAATGTATTGACCAAGTGTCTCAGATTTTATCTAGTGAGGGCTTAGTCCATATGTTATGCTTGTATCCATCTGTAGAGTGCATTATTTTCTGTGATTTTGTATTATGTAGCCATATACATCCACACATTTAATACCATATCGTGCAGGATGGTTTATATATAGTTTTTTCAGTGATTTCTATGCTTATTGTCACCCCTAGAAACTCAGGATAGAAATTTCTATATTTTATTAAGGGGTTAAATTCAATTGCCAAATTAGCAATCCCCTAAATCTGGTGCCCCAGCAGTGGCTGGCAAAGTATAAGGCCTCTTTCACACGGGCGTCATGTTTGACGCCCGGATAAGAGGCGGGTGCGTTGCGGGAATATGCGCGATTTTCCGCACGGGTGCAAATGTTTGTAATGCGTTTTGCACGTGCGTGTGAAAAATCGCCATGTTTGGTACCCAGACCCGAACTTCATCACTGAAGTCCGGTTTTGGGTAAAGTATTCTTGAGAATTTATTATTTTCCCTTATAACATGGTTATAAGAGCAAATATTAGCATTCTTAATAAAGAATGCTTAGTAAAATGAAGATGAAGGGGTTAAAAAAAAATAAAACTTAACTTACCTTAGCCACTTGATCGCGTAGTTGCGATCTGCCTTCTGTCTTCAAACTACAGCTAACAGCTAAAGGACCTGTCACATCACATGGTCCATCACCATGGTAAGATGGACCATGTGATGTGATGTCATCACAGGCCCTTAAGCTGTTAGTTAAAGCATGAAGAGAGATGACAGATCGCAACTACGCGATCAAGTGGCAAAGTTAAGTTAAGTTTTATTATTTTTAACCCCTTCATCTTTATTTTACTAAGCATTCTTTATTAAGAATGCTAATATTTTCCCTTATAACCATGTTATAAGGGAAAATAATAAAGATCTGGTCCCGTTGCTAAGCAACCATGTGGGAAAATTGCACTGCATCCGCACTTGCTTACGGTTTTCCTGTAGCCCCATTTACTTCTATGGGACCTACGTTGCATGAAAAACGCACAATATAAAGCATGCTGCGATTTTCACTCAACGCAGAAATGATGCGTGAAAATCACCGCTCATGTGCACAGCCCCATAGAAATGAATGGGTCCGGATTCAGTGCGGGTGCAATGCGTCCTCCTCACGCATTGCACCCGCGCGGAAAACTCGCCCGTGTGAAAGAGGCTGTCGGGATTCAAACCCGTGACCGTGTTCCAGCCTTGCCTTGTTAATCTCTGCGATTCCTTGCACCTGCTACTTCCTCTTTATAGCCCAGCCTCTTGCACCTGACCCCCGCTGGTTATTGTTCTTTTGAACTTGATCCTGCTGCATCTTTCGCTGTTCCTCTGTTGCTACTACTTACCAACTCGACTGCTGCCAACCTCGGAATTGTCCACGACCACTCTTCTGCTTGATCCTCTACTACCGTCTACCTCTTTGTTGCCGACCCGGACGCCTCCACCCCGCCTCTTCTCCTTGCGGTCTCCCGCTACTGGACTCCACCCGCTACACTGCCTGGTGTCCTCTAAAGCAGGTGAGCTAGCACCCATAACAGGGGCCTAAAAGTGTCCGGCGAAGGATATATTTTGTTCTGGGGTGAAATTCAATAGCCAAAATAGCAACACCATAAATCAATGGTTTCAGCTGTGGCTGGCCAAGTTTAATAGTGTCCGGCAAAGGATATATTTTTTTTCTGGGGTGAAATTCAATTGCCAAAATAGCAACACCATAAATCAATGGTTTCAGCTGTGGCTGGCCAAGTTTAAAAGTGTCCGGCAAAGGATATATTATTTTCTGCGGTGAAATTCAGTAGCAAATATAGAAATACAGTAAAACTGTTGTTCCAGCTGTTGGAGGCTTCGTTTAAATCTGTCCATAAAAGGGTATATTATTTTCTGGGGTGAAAGTCCATAGCAAAAATAGAAATACAGTAAATCTGCTGTCCCAGCAGTGGCTGGCCAAGTTTATTAGTGTACGGCAAAAGATTCTTTTTTTTCTGGGGTGAAATACAATTGCCAATATAGCAATACCCTGAATCTGGTGTTCCAGCTGTTGCAGGCCTAGTTAAATCTGTCCGTAAAAGGGTATATTTTTTTCTTGGGTGAAATTCAGTTGCCATAATATAAATACAGTAAATCTGGTGTTCCAGCTGGACAAGTTTAATAGTATCTGTCAAAGGATAGATTTTGTTCTGGGGTGAAATTCACTTGCCAATATAGCAATAACCTGAATCTGGTGTTCCAGCTGTTGCAGGCCAAGTGTTAATCTGTCCGTCAAAGAGTATATTACACTCAGGGTGTATATACAAGTGCTGAGAGGGTCATCCTCAATAACTTCACACGCTACCGTGCATCTCCCATTGTATTTCTGTCCGTTAAAGGGTATATTACACAAAGTGTTAAAATACAATTGCTGAGGGCATAATCCTACATATTTTTTCACACGCTACTGTGCATCTCCAAGTGTAAATCTGTCCATAAAAGGATACCTTACATTCAGGGCCTAAATACTAGGCCTACAATTGATATTCCCCTAAATCAGTGGTTACTGCTGTGCCTGGATTAGTGCAATATGGTACATAAATAAATAGGCAGATAGTGTTAGGTGCCTGTAAAAAAAAAAGGCCTGAATTTGAAATTAATACATTGGGGCAAATTTTTTTTTTTCTTATTGTGGTGCTTGGTGAACGGTAACCATGAGGAAAACATCTAGTAAGGGACGCGGTCGTGGTGGTGTTAGTGGACCCTCTGGTGCTGGGAGAGGACGTGGCCGTTTTGCTACAGCCACACGTCCTAGTGAACCAACTACCTCAGGCTCCAGTACCCACCAGAATTTACAGCGATATTTGGTGGGGCCCAATGCCGTTCTAAGGATGGTAAGGCCTGAGCAGAAACAGGCGCTAGTCAACTGGGTGGCCGACAGTGGATCCAGCACGTTCACAACATTATCTCCCACCCAGTCTTCTGCAGAAAGCGCACAGGTGGCGCCAGAAAACCAAGCCCATCAGTCTGTCACATCAACCCCATGCATATCAGGGAAACTGTCAGAGCCTCAAGTTATGCAGCAGTCTCTTATGCTGTTTGAAGACTCTGCTGGCAGGGCTTCCCAAGGGAATCCACTTAGCCGCCCAACCACTTATGTTTCCTGATGATGAGGACATAGGAATACCACCTCATTGGAGTCCGCACGTCTCTGATGATGACGAAACACAGGTGCCAACTGCTGTGTCTTTTTGCAGTGTGCAGACCGAACAGGAGGTCAGGGAGGAAGACGATGCAGGGGACGATGAGGTCCTAGACCCCACATGGAATGAAGGTCGTGCCACTGACTTTCATAGTTCAGAGGAAGAGGCAGTGGTGAGACCGAGCCAACAACGTAGCAAAAGAGGGAGCGGGGGCAAAAGCAGAACAGCCGCCGCCAAGAGAGTTCGCCTGCTACTGGCCACCGCCACCAGGGACTGAGCACCCCAAAGGCAGCTTCAAGGAGTTCCCTGGCATGGCACTTCTTTAAACAATGTGCTGACGACATGACCCGAGTGGTTTGCACGCTGTGACATCAGAGCCTGCAGGGGGCATTAACGTTCTGAACCTTATCACAACCAGCATGACCAGGCATCTACATACAAAGCATGAACTGCAATGGAGTAAACACCTTAAAAACAAGGAACTCACTGAGGCTCCCTCTGCTCCCTATTCTGCTGCTGCCTCGGCCTCTTCCTCCGCCTCGAGAGGAATGTTGGCACCTGCCGCCCACCAAACAGAGAATGTGCCACCGACACCACCACCTGCGTCACCAAGCATCTCCACCATGTTACACGGCAGCGTTTAGCTCTCCATCTCACAAACCTTGGAGAGAAAACGTAAATTCCCACCTAGCCACCCTCGAACCCTGGGCCTGAATGCCAGCATTTCTAAACTACTGGCCTTTGAAATGCTGTCATTCAGGCTGGTGGACATAGACAGCTTCAAACAGCTGATGGCCATGGCTGTCCCACAGTATGATGTTTCCAGCCGCCACTACTTCTTCAAGACAGCCGTGCCTTCCCTGCACAACCAAGTATCCAATAAAATCAAGCGTGCACTGCGCAACGCCATCTGTGGCAAGGTCCACCTAACCACAGATACGTAGAAAACACGGCCAGGGATGCTATTTCTCCCTAACTGCACACTGGGTAAATGTAGTGGCGGCTGGGCCCCAGGCGGAGAGTTCCTTGGCGCACGTCCGTCCGCCACCAAGGATCGCAGGGCATCATTCCTCGCCTCCTGTAGCCTCCTCCGCCTACTCGGCTTCCTCCTCCTTTGCTTCCACCAGCTCATCCAGTCAGCCACACACCTTCACAACCAACTTCAGCACAGTCCGGGGTAAACGTCAGCAGGCCATTCTGAAACTCATATGTTTGGGGGACAGGCCCCACACTGCGCAGGAGTTGTGGCGGGGTATTAAACAACAGACCGATGAGTGGTTTCTGCCAGTGGGCCTCAAGCCCGGCCTGGTGGTGTGCGATAATGTGCGAAATCTCGTTGCAGCTCTGGGACTAGCCGGTTTGACGCACATCCCTTGCCTGTCGCATGTGCTAAATTTGGTGGTGCAGAAGTTCATTAACAACTACCCCGACATGTCAGAGCTGCTGCATAAAGTGAGGGCCGTCTGTGCGCGCTTCCGGCGTTCACATCCTGCCACTGCTCGCCTGTCTGCGCTACAGCGGAATTTCGGCCTAACCTCTCACCGCCTCATATGCGACGTGCCCACCAGGTAGAACTCCAACTTGCACATGCTGGAGAGACTGTGCGAGCAGCAGCAGGCCATAGTAGAGTTTCAGCTGCAGCACGCACGCGTCAGTCGCACTGCGGAACAGCACCACTTCACCACCAATGATTGGGCCTCCATGCGAGACCTGTTGCGCTGTTTCGAGTACTCCACCAACATGGCCAGTGGCGATGACACAGTTATCAGCATTACAATACCACTTCTATGTCTCCTTTAGAAAACGCGTAGGGCGATGATGGAAGAGGAGGTGGCCCAGGAGGAGGAGGAGGAAGATGAGGGGTCATTATTAGCACTTTCAGGCCAGTCTGTTAGAAGTGGCTCAGAGGGAGTTTTTTTGCAACAGCAGAGGCCAGGTACAAATGTGGCCAGCCAGTTCCCACTACTGGAGGACGAGGAGGATGAGGTGGAGGAGGATGAGGATGAAGCAGGTTCACAGCGGGGTGGAACCCAACACAGCTCAGGCCCATCACTGGTGCGTGGCTGGGGGGATACGGAGGACGATGACGATACGCCTCCCACAGAGGACAGCTTGTCCTTACCTCTGGGGAGCCTGGCACACATGAGCGATGCATTGCTGCCGTGCCTGCGCAACGACAGCAGAGTTGCCCACATTTTAACGTGTGCGGACTACTGGGTTGCCACCCTGCTGGATCCCCGGTACAAAGACAATGTGCCCACCTTACTTCCTGCACTGGAGCGTGATAGGAAGATGCGCGAGTACAAGCTGGTAGACGCGCTCCTGAGAGCATTCCCAAATGTCACAGGGAAAAAGATGGAAGCCCAAGGTGAAGGTAGAGGAGGAGCAAGAGGTCACCAATGCAGCTGTGTTACGGCCAGCTCCTCTGACGGCATGGTTAGCATGGCAGAAATGTGGAAAAGTTTTGTCTCCACGCCACAGCTAACTGCACCACCATCTGATACGGTACGTGTTAGCAAGAGGCAGCCTTTCACTAACAGGGTTGAACAGTACGTCTGCACACCCCTCCACGTACTGACTGATGGTTCGGCCCAATTCAACTTCTGGGTCTCCAAATTGTCCACGTGGCCAGAGTTGGCATTTTATGCCATGGAGCTGCTGGCCTGCCCGGCGGCCAGTGTTTTGTCTGAACGTGTATTCAGCACGGCAGGGGGGCGTCATTACTGACAAACGCAGCCGCCTGTCCACAGCCAACGTGGACAAGCTGATATTCATAAAAATAAACCAGGCACGGATCCCACAGGACCTGTCCCTCCCTTTATAACTGCCTCCCCTTCAACCATGTATTCTTGTACTCTGGGGCACTTCTTGTTTGAATCCTCATTTTTTTAACTTTACCATGATCTTGCGGTGCAACCCAAAGTTAAATGAACCTCTTCTCTGTCTGGGTGACGGGGCCTAAATAACTGAAAGTGGCCTGTTACAATGGTGGGTGACATAAAGCCTGAACCTCTGCCATGCGACCTTTCTCCTCTGTGTGGGTGCCGTGGGCTAAATATCTGGAAGTGACCCTCTCCAGTGGTGGGTGATATGACGCCTTATTCCTTGCTGTGGGACCTCTCTCCTCTGTCTGGGTGCTGGAGCCTAAATAACTGAAAGTGGCCTTCTCCAGTGGTGGGTGATATGACGCCTTATCCTTGCTGTGGGACCTCTCTCCTCTGTCTGGGTGCTGGGGCCGAAATAACTGAAAGTGGCCTTCTCCAGTGGTGGGTGATATGATGCCTTATTCCTTGCTTTGGGACTTCTCTCCTCTGTCTGGGTACTGGGGCCTAAATAACTCAAAGTGGCCTTCTCCAGTGGTGGGTGATATGACGCCTTATTCCTTGCTGTGGGACCTCTCTCCTCTGTCTGGGTGCTGGGGCCTAAATAACTGAAAGTGGCCTTCTCCAGTGGTGGGTGATATGAAGCCTGATTTTATGCTATGGGACCTCTCTCCAATTGATATTGGTTAATTTTTATTTATTTGATTTTATTTTAATTCATTTCCCTATCCCCATTTGTTTGCAGGGCATTTACCTACATTTTTCTGCCTTTTGCAGCCCTCTAGCCTTTTTAGTGCCCAAAAGTTCGGGTCCCCATTGACTTCAATGGTGTTCGGGTTCGGGATGAAGTTCGGGTCAAGATCGAATCCCGAACCTGAACTTTTTCGGGAAGTTCGGTCGAACTTCTCGAACCCGAACATCCAGGTGTTCGCTTAACTCTAGTTAACGGCATTTGTTAAATCAGTTTTTAATACCTTGAGGGGTGTACTTTCTAAAATGGGGTAATTTTTGGGTAGTTTCTATTTTGTAGGTCTAACAAAGGGACTTCATACCTGGACTGGTCCATAAAAAGTGGGATTTGGTAAATTTCAGAAAAATTTCACTATTTGCTTCTTAACTTCTAAGCTATGTAACATCCCCAAAAAATAAAATGGCACTCCCAAAATGATCCAAACATGAAGTAGACATATGGAAAATGTAAAGTTCTTCTGCTTGTCTGATTGGATTCTGATTGAATAATTTTTTATTCCCCTTAAGTGGGGAAAATTGGCATCTACCCCACAGGTTTTTTTTTTGCCTTCCTCTGGATCAACTAGTAGGATGACAGACCGAACTGGATGGACGGTCTTTTTTCAGCCTTATGTGCTATGTTACTATTACATCCATCCACCATGTTCAGCCCATCTGGTTTTAACCATAATACATTTTAAAAGCAAAATACCATTAGTTTCATAGTATGGAGGGATCCCGGACCATATAGAGCAGGCATGTCCAAACTGCGGCCCTCCAGCTGTTGCAAAACTACAACTCCCAGCATGCCTGGTTAGCCTACAGCTATTAGGGAATGCTGGGAGTTGTAGTTTTTGTGGTAAGGTGCAAGGTGTCATTTGCGATGGCAGGTACGTGTCACCGAGGTTGCTGGCCTCGGTGAGGTGAGAGCCGGGTTTTTGTCTGCAGCAGCTAGTGCTGTTTGACTCTTTTAAATAGCATGGCTGCAAAGCCGATCCGGGCCGGCTCTTACTGGGAGCAGCTAAAGAGTAGGGTGGGTGGCTGCTCCCCACGGTCCAGTCCGAGTTTTGGGCTGGGTATAAAACACAGCCATCAGCTGTGTCTGGGTGTGATTATCCTGGAGCCTGCTAACAGGACTGAGGAGTTCTCTGTGCTGGAGGACGGAGCTCAGCAAGGTGGTGTTTCCCTGCAAACTGAAGGAGGAATCGCCTGCGGCTGAACCGACTGCTAGGTGTGAACCGCACTTAAACCACCCAAGGTGACTGGACCCTGTGTTGGCCTGTTTTTGGTTTTGCCACATGATTTCTGTTGTGTGTGAACTGTCACCAAGAGACTGTTTTCATTTCTGGTGTGCAAGTGTGAATAAAACACTGTTTGATGCACAATCTGGACTCCTTGTTTTGCCTCTAAACTGCACCCGCACCGCTGTCTACCAGAGCGACTCCCCACATTTGGTGTCGGATGCGGGCATGCGCAGTGAGGCTGGCGTGAGCGCCGAACTTTGTTTTTGCTGAGCAGAAGTGAATGTCCTATATTAAGCCGGCAAAGTTGCAGCCTGTGATCCCCGACAAAATGGAGCGGCTGTGAAAGCCCTCATAGAGGCTAACGTGCAGCAGCGGGAGACCAACCAGCTACTGCTACAGCACGTGATGGCGTTGCAAGCGGCAGGAGCGTCCCACCGCGTCCACGATGCCCGGAAAGCTGTCCGTGCCGCGATCCCTAAGATGACCCCCTCGGATGATGTGGAGACCTATCTGGCGGTGTTCGAGAAGGTGGCCGTGAGGAGAAATTACCCGAGAACAGTGGGCAGAGGTCGTCGCTCCGTTCCTGGCGTCTGGACCCCAGCAAGTATTTTTGACCTCCCAGATGACCAAGCCGCTGACTACCCGACCGTGAAAGGTGAGATCCTGGCAAGACTGGGGGTGAACGTGTTAGTCCGGGCTCAGCGGGTCCACCAGTGGAACTTTAATACGGCTGAACCCGCCAGGCCGCAGTATTATGAGTTGCTGCACAGGTTGCAAAAGTGGCTGCAGCCTGAGGTTCTAAGTCCGGCTGCTATGCTGGACCGTCTGCTGGCTGACATCTTCTGGAGGGCCTTGCCGTACCCCCTGCAGCACTGGATCGGCCAGGTGTCACCCACTAATGCCTTGGACATGAGTCGACCTGGTCGGCGCTATGAGGCCACAAAAACCTTGAAAGGAGGTGTTGTTGGGAGGGCCGGTCAAACCCGGAGGTCTCCCATCCAGTCCCGGCGACTGGTACCCGAGAAACCTGCTCGGGGTGTACCCCTGTAGACCCGGCCCGATAGTCTGCTGGCGGTGTCACGAGCCTGGCCATGTGAGGGCCGACTGTCCACAGTGGGGAGAACCCATGGAGACCAATTATGGGTACCGGGCTTCCATGTATGCCCGGAGACTGTGTGCGACCGGCACCCCGAGACCCTAGACAATCGTCATCTGTGCCAGGTGCAAGTCGGTGATAATCTTGCAGTGGCGCTGCTGGACTCAGGGAGCCTAGTAACCCTGGTAAGTGCTGCCCTGGTACAGCCCTCCCAGTATACGGGCCGGAAAGTTGGGGTGGTGTGCATACACGGAGACTTAAAGGACTATCCCACGGCTGTAATGTCTCTGTCCACGGCGGCCGGCACATGGACTTGTGAAGTGGCGATCTCCGCCAAGCTACCGTATGAACTAATAATTGGAAGAGACTTCCCTGGTTTTCCGTCACTATGGCCTGAGGTGAAAGTGACTAATAGCCCTGAGACAGGGGTAACCCTAGCAGAGTGGCCTGGTTCCTGTGGGAGGCCAGAGCCCTGGGAGCCCGAGTCCGAAGGGCCTGCGGTAGGGGTGACCACCACTTCTGTGATAGAGGGGAGACAACCCCACTGAGTGTAATGGTGGGAGACACGGAGGACTTGCCACCGGGACCTGAGTTGGCAGACCTCAATGTCTCCGGGGAAAATTTTGGGACCGCACAACACCGGGACCAAACCCTAACCAGAGCCTGGGAAAGTGTCATAATAATTGATGGTAAACCCCAGAAACCTGGGGCTGAATTAATGTTTCCGCGATTCATTGTCCTTCAGGATATGTTGTATCGGGTGAACCAAATCCGAGTGAGCCTGTTGAACAGTTGGTGGTGCCCACAGCGTATCGCAGGCTTGTCATGGAGCTTGCCCACCAACATGTTCTTGGGGACACCTGGGGTGGCAGAAAACCCAGGACCGCATACTGCAGCGGTTTTATTGGCCCAGTGTGTTCAAGGAGGTAGAGAATTATTGTAAGTCCTGTCCCACCTGTCAGATAACTAGCCCCCAGCCACATTTCCGTAGTCCTCTGGTACCGCTTCCAATTATTGAGGTCCCGTTTGAGCGAATCGCTATGGATCTAGTGGGCCTGTACCAAAATCTGCCAGGGGCCACCAACACATTCTGGTAGTTCTCGACTATGCCACTCGGTATCCGGAGGCGGTGCCTCTGCGACATACCTCAGCTAAACTCATTGCCAAAGAGTTAATGGAAATGTTTTCCCGTGTGGGCCTGCCAAAAGAGGTTCTGACAGACCAAGGGACCCCTTTTATGTCCAAAGTAATGAGGGAACTGTGTAAATTGTGCGTATAAAGCAGTTACGGACGTCCGTTTACCATCCACAAGCGGACGGTCTTGTCGAAGGTTTAACCAAACTTTAAAAAATATGTTAAAGAGGGTGGTGTCTAGAGATGGGAAGGACTGGGACCTGCTTCTGCCCTATCTCATGTTCGCAGTGCGAGAGGTGCCCCAGGCCTCTACTGGGTTCTCGCCCTTCGAACTGCTTTATAGCAGACACCCTCGGGGCCTGTTGGATATCGCCAAGGAAGCGTGGGAACAACAGCCTGTCCCCCACAAAAGTGTCATTGAGTATGTCACCCAGATGCAGGAACGGATGGAAAAGGTGTTGCCGCTGGTCCGGGAGCATATGGAGGCAGCGCAACAAGCCCAGAGTAGGGTGTACAATCGTCAGGCTCGGGTGCGGGGCTTCAAGCCGGGAGATCGGGTGTTGGTTCTGGTACCCACCCTTGACAGCAAGTTCCTAGCTAGGTGGCAGGGCCCCTATGAGGTGATCGAGAAAGTAGGGAAGTAAATTACAAAGTACACCAGCCAGGGCGGCGCAAGCCGAGCAGGTGTACCACGTGAATTTACTAAAGCCGTGGAAAGATAGGGACACGGCCGACGACCACAGCCCCCGGCCAGGGCTTCTAGGTGAAAAGGGTCCAGCCCCACAGTTCGAGGCCTGTGAAGCAGTAACCACGGTAAAAATTGCAGACAGCCTGTCTTCCAAACAAGTTCAGGAAGTCAGGGAGTTCATCAGTCGGAACACGGATGTGTTCTCGGACCTCCCTGGCCGCACGTCTCTCATCCAACATGACATCGTCACTGAGCCTCAGGCCAAGATCCGGTTAAAACCATACCGGGTACCCGAGGCTCGGCGACGGACCATCGCGGAGGAAGTGCAAGTTAATGTTGAAGCTTCGATGTCATTGAGGAGTCGAAAAGTGAGTGGGCCAGTCCCATAGTCCTAATACCCAAGCCGGATGGGACGTTGCGGTTCTGCAGCGACTTTCGCAAGTTAAATGAAGTATCCAAGTTTGTGCGCGTATCCCATGCCCGAGTAGACGAGCTGGTTGAAAGTTTAGGACAAGCCCGTTATTTTTCTGTGCTGGACCTCACTAAAGGGTACTGGCAGGTACCCTTAACGGAGTCGGCTAAGGAAAAAACCGCATTTGTTACCCCGCGGGGCCTGTATCACTACAAGGTGTTACCCTTTGGCCTGCATGGCGCCCCGCCACTTTCCAAGGTTAATGGACATAGTGCTGCGACCACATCGTCGGTGCGCCTCGGCCTACTTAGATGATGTAGTCATCCACAGCACCGACTGGGAAAGCCATTTACCCAAGGTGCAGGCGGTAGTGGATGCCCTGAGGAAAGCCGGACTGACCGCTAACCCAAGAAGTGCTCCATAGGGTTAGAGGAGACAAAATATCTGGGATATGTAATTGGGCGAGGAGTCATCAAACCTCAGGTAACTAAGGTAGAGGCCATTCGTAACTGGCCCCGACCGGTCACCACCAGGCAGGTAAAGTCGTTCCTGGGGATTGTAGGTTACTACATGAGGTTTGTGCCCCACTTTGCCACAATAGCAGCGCCATTGACAGACCTGTTGAAGGGCGAAAGTCTGGGAGGGTTAGCTGGAGTGAGAAGGCGGAGGAGGCTTTCTCCGCGTTGAAGTCGGCCCTGTGTGGGTCCCGGTTTTGGTGACACCCGACTTCAACAAGGAGTTTGTCGTACAAACCGGCGCCTCGGAGGTAGGCCTCGGTGCGGTACTGTCGCAGGAGGTCAACGGGGAAGAACATCCCGTTGTCTTCCTGAGCCGTAAGCTCAGTCCCGCCCGAGTCCAGATATAGTATAGTGGAGAGGGAGTGCCTGGCTATCAAGTGGGCACTCGAATCTCTCCGCTACTACCTGTTAGGGAGGAGGTTCCGTCTGGTGACCGACCATTCCCCCCTCAAATGGATGAGTCAGGCCAAGGAGAGGAATGCTCGGGTCACCAGGTGGTTCCTATCTCTTCAAAATTTCAAGTTTTCCGTGGAACACAGGGCAGGCCGCTTGCAGGGCAACGCAGATGCCCTGTCCCGCGTCCACTGCCTCACGTGTGTTCACCCCTCAGGGTTGAACAAAGGGGGGTATGTGGTAGGTGCAAGGTGTCATTTGCGATGGCAGGTACGTGTCACCGAGGTTGCTGGCCTCGGTGAGGTGAGAACCGGGTTTTTGTCTGCAGCAGCTAGTGCTGTTTGACTCTTTTAAATAGCATGGCTGCAAAGCCGATCCGGGCCGGCTCTTACTGGGAGCAGCTAAAGAGTAGGGTGGGTGGCTGCTCCCCACGGTCCAGTCCGAGTTTTGGGCTGGGTATAAAACACAGCCATCAGCTGTGTCTGGGTGTGATTATCCTGGAGCCTGCTAACAGGACTGAGGAGTTCTCTGTGCTGGAGGACGGAGCTCAGCAAGGTGGTGTTTCCCTGCAAACTGAAGGAGGAATCGCCTGCGGCTGAACCGACTGCTAGGTGTGAACCGCACTTAAACCACCCAAGGTGACTGGACCCTGTGTTGGCCTGTTTTTGGTTTTGCCACATGATTTCTGTTGTGTGTGAACTGTCACCAAGAGACTGTTTTCATTTCTGGTGTGCAAGTGTGAATAAAACACTGTTTGATGCACAATCTGGACTCCTTGTTTTGCCTCTAAACTGCACCCGCACCGCTGTCTACCAGAGCGACTCCCCACATTTTGCAACAGCTGGAGGGCCACAGTTTGGACATGCCTGATATAGAGGGATCCACATCCACTCTGTGCTAAGTGGTTATTTGAACCCATGCGGTTTGCGCCCAACATCTTTGAAGGACAAGTGGTGCTCAGCTATAGCAGGTCTGTGATGCCGTCACCATTTATCATAGGGATCGGGGTTTGAGATACAGACACAAAATAATTTTTTCGCCAACAGATCGTATAAACAATCATGCTGTCAGGGATCAGAGAGGAAGGAAAGAGGGTGCACTCTGAGTCTGACTCCACCCTCAACCCCTGTCCCTGCCTACTTACACTACCCGCCCTAGGCGACGGGGCGTAACTGGGCGACGGTCCCTTACTTAATGTAAGTGCACAGAGGAAAGATAAGAAGGGTCAACAAGCCAAAGGTCAGAACCAGGAGAAGCGGGCCGTACAAATGGAACGAGCAAAAGCAAGGTCAACAGTCAAAGCCGAGGTCAATCCAGGAGAGCAAATACGTACAAAGGATGAGACGAAGTCGAGGTCAAAGAACGAGCCGAGGTCACAAGGTCAGGAGGTCAATCAGATAAGCAGCTGCAGACTAAAACCAAAGGACACGGAAGCTCCAATAGACCAGTATCACAGGCAACCTGTGGCCAGCAGGTTGCCTGTATTTATAGTGGGGAGTGAGGGTCATGTGACGTGGCCAGCGTCACATGACCGACAGACAGATAAGTCGAGCACCGAGTGAACAGCTCGGTGCTCAAGGCATGAACTCTAGGAGCAGAGAGCCTCCTAGCTAGCAAAGCTGCCCTGGGAACAAGGCAGAACACAGATCCTTGCTCCTGAAATTAAGCAGCAGGTCTGCGGCTGATGGGAGACTGAGTGCACCTTCGAGCGCCTCGTTACACATGCATTTGGGTCCACTGCACACTAGTACAGGAGTGAAATATTTAACTGTCTAGTTAAAATAATGGACTAACTCTGAATGTCGGTGCAGTAGAACGTGAAACACATGTTGATATCTTCAGCTGCAGTAATTAAAGCTCTAGCGTGTATTAAAGATTCATGAAGTTAAGAAGCTAGGAGTTGTATCTTTAACCGTGACCTAATACTGAAGCTATGTAACGCAACAGCTCATAGAAGCCATTTACTATGATAAATGTGGCTCCACTGCTTATTTGAACAGGGCAAAATATTTAAATGTGGCCTAATACTGACACTATGTAACATAACAGCTAACAGAATATATTTATTATGATAAATTTGGCTACACTGCTTATTTGAACAGGTTGAAATATTTAAAAGTGGCCTAATACTGACGATATGTAATGCAAGAGCTAACAGAATGCATTCGCTAGTATAAATATGGCTCCAAGGCTAATTTGAACAGGGTGAAATATTTATCTGTAGCCTAATACTGACAATATGCAATGCAAAAGCCAACAGAATGCATTTGTTATGATAAATTTGGTTCCACTGCTCATTTGGACAGGGCACAATATTTAAACGTGGCCTAATAATAACACTATGTTACGTAACAGCTAACATAATGCATTCCTTATGATAAATTTGGCTCCGCTGCTCATTTGAACAGGGCAAAATATTTACCCGTGGTCCAATACTGACACTATGTAATGCAACAGCTAACAGTATGCATTTGTTATGATAAATTTGGCTCCACTGCTCGTTTGTACAGGACAAAATATTTAACCGTGGTCTAATACTGACACTATGTAACTCAACAGCTAACAGCATTCATTCTTTATGATAAATTTGGCTCTATTGCTTATTTGAACAGGGCAAAATATTTAACCGTGGTCCAATAATGATGCTATGTAACGTAACAGCTAACAGAATGCATTAGTTATGATAAATTTCCATCCTGGATTACTGACTCAAAATAAGTATTTCGCTAACATAACGGATTAAATCTGAATGTGGTTGCAGTAGAGCGTGCTGCACATGGGTACCGGTCATGATCTTTGAAGGACAAGTGGTGCTCAGCTATAGCAGGTCTGTGATGCCGTCACCATTCATCATAGGGATCGGGGTTTGAGATACAGACACAAAATAATTTTTATCGCCAACAGATCGTATAAACAATCATGCTGTCAGGGATCAGAGAGGAAGGAAAGAGGGTGCACTCTGACTCCACCCTCAACCCCTGTCCCTGCCTACTTACACTACCCGCCCTAGGCGACGGGGCGTAACTGGGCGACGGTCCCTTACTTAATGTAAGTGCACAGAGGAAAGATAAGAAGGGTCAACAAGCCAAAGGTCAGAACCAGGAGAAGCGGGCCGTACAAATGGAACGAGCAAAAGCAAGGTCAACAGTCAAAGCCGAGGTCAATCCAGGAGAGCAAATACGTACAAAGGATGAGACGAAGTCGAGGTCAAAGAACGAGCCGAGGTCACAAGGTCAGGAGGTCAATCAGATAAGCAGCTGCAGACTAAAACCAAAGGACACGGAAGCTCCAATAGACCAGTATCACAGGCAACCTGTGGCCAGCAGGTTGCCTGTATTTATAGTGGGGAGTGAGGGTCATGTGACGTGGCCAGCGTCACATGACCGACAGACAGATAAGTCGAGCACCGAGTGAACAGCTCGGTGCTCAAGGCAGACCTAGGAGCAGAGAGCCTCCTAGCTAGCAAAGCTGCCCTGGGAACAAGGCAGAACACAGATCCTTGCTCCTGAAATTAAGCAGCAGGTCTGCGGCTGATGGGAGACTGAGTGCACCTTCGGCGCCTCGTTACACATGCATTTGGGTCCACTGCACACTAGTACAGGAGTGAAATATTTAACTGTCTAGTTAAAATAATGGACTAACTCTGAATGTCGGTGCAGTAGAACGTGAAACACATGTTGATATCTTCAGCTGCAGTAATTAAAGCTCTAGCGTGTATTAAAGATTCATGAAGTTAAGAAGCTAGAGTTGTATCTTTAACCGTGACCTAATACTGAAGCTATGTAACGCAACAGCTCATAGAAGCCATTTACTATGATAAATGTGGCTCCACTGCTTATTTGAACAGGGCAAAATATTTAAATGTGGCCTAATACTGACACTATGTAACATAACAGCTAACAGAATATATTTATTATGATAAATTTGGCTACACTGCTTATTTGAACAGGTTGAAATATTTAAAAGTGGCCTAATACTGACGATATGTAATGCAAGAGCTAACAGAATGCATTCGCTAGTATAAATATGGCTCCAAGGCTAATTTGAACAGGGTGAAATATTTATCTGTAGCCTAATACTGACAATATGCAATGCAAAAGCCAACAGAATGCATTTGTTATGATAAATTTGGTTCCACTGCTCATTTGGACAGGGCACAATATTTAAACGTGGCCTAATAATAACACTATGTTACGTAACAGCTAACATAATGCATTCCTTATGATAAATTTGGCTCCGCTGCTCATTTGAACAGGGCAAAATATTTACCCGTGGTCCAATACTGACACTATGTAATGCAACAGCTAACAGTATGCATTTGTTATGATAAATTTGGCTCCACTGCTCGTTTGTACAGGACAAAATATTTAACCGTGGTCTAATACTGACACTATGTAACTCAACAGCTAACAGCATTCATTCTTTATGATAAATTTGGCTCTATTGCTTATTTGAACAGGGCAAAATATTTAACCGTGGTCCAATAATGATGCTATGTAACGTAACAGCTAACAGAATGCATTAGTTATGATAAATTTCCATCCTGGATTACTGACTCAAAATAAGTATTTCGCTAACATAACGGATTAAATCTGAATGTGGTTGCAGTAGAACGTGCTGCACATGGGTACGGTCATGATCCATTCGGACCATGGTCAACTGCGGTCAAGAACTACATAACCAATTAGGTCAGCGCTGCCTGATAATTAACTAATGTAGACCGCCTAAACACTGCAGTCTTCATTAGTAAAATATCAGGAAGCTGTGGCCTAATTGGCGGGGTGGTTCTTGACGGCAGCTGGCCGCTATCCGAACAGATCATGACCACTCCACGTGGTTGTACCCTTACTTTCACATGCTCAACGGTCTATGCACCCACACAATTGGTCATTAGATGGCAGCATAAGATCAGTATTGTTTCCAACACAATTTTTATTGCAATAAATGTAGTATATTCACACTTACAGTGCATACATTATACAGTTGTGTTCAAAATTATTCAATCCCCAATGCTGTAAAGGATTTTAGGGAATTTAGTGTACATTTGTAATTGTGTTCAGAATGAAATCTTACAAGGACTTTTTAAAGAACCAAATGCAACTAAAATGACATCAATTGTTTTTGTAATACAGTAATAAATGTTTTTTTTTGTGATTTCTTCATTGACACAATTATTCAACCCCTTAAAGACTACCACTCTTAAGAACAGAGGTTCATTCAAGTGTTTTCGATCAGGTATTGAAAACACCTGTGGATGTCAAGGAGCAGCAATCAAGCATAATATGCACCAATTAGGCAGATTTAAAATGACTGTGATACTCAGCTCCTTCTAGACATTTACTGGTGTGTTTACAAACATGGTGAAGTTAAGAGAATGGTCCAGAAAGACAAGAGAAGAGGTTATTTCTCTTCACAAGAAGGGCAATAGCTATAAGAAGATTGCAAAGATGTTAAACATACCAAGAGACACAATAGGAAGCATCAATTGCAAATTCAAGGCAAAGGGCACTGTTGAAACGCTACCTGGTCGTGGCAGAAAGAAGATGCTGACTTCGACTGCTGTGCGCTACCTGAAGCGCAAATAGAGATGGCCCGAACTATCCACCGGCGAACAGTTCCTGGCGAACATAGCTTGTTCGCGTTTGCCGCAGCGGGCGAACACATGCGATGTTCGGTCCGCCCCCTATACATCATCATTGAGCAAACTTTGACCCTGTACCTCACAGTCAGCAGACACATTCCAGCTAATCAGCAGCATACCCTCCCTCCTAGACCCTCCCATCTCCTGAACAGCATCTATTTTAGATTTATTTGGAATTTGCAGTCTTAGTGAGAGGAGGGAGAGTGTATTTGCTGCTGATTTAATAGGGAAATCGATAGCTAGGCTAGTGAATTCAGTGTCCACTCCAGTCCTGAAAGACTCATCTGTTCTCTGCTGTAAGGACAGCGTCCGGACAGCACCACAAAAAACCCTTTTTAGGGCTGCAACATTGGTCTGCTTTTTTTTTTCTCCATATACATATTGCAGTTGCCTGGCCTGCCTGTGTGTGAGGAGCTGCAGGCCCACAGACTGTAGTGTGCCCACTGCCAGTGCCCACCCCTGTCATCCCGTGTGGCACAGGACTTTGCATCAAAAAAAGGCATTTAATTTTTACACTTTAGTGTAATTTCAGCTGCTTGCCTGCTGCTAGTGTGTGTCAGGCCGACTTATACTGACTGTAGTGTGCCCACTGCCAGTGCCAACCACTGATACCGGGTGGCACAGTAGCTTGCCGATAAATAAGGCATTTAATTTTTAGACAGTAGTCTAAATTCAGTTGCTTGCCTGCTGCCAGTGTGTGTCATGCCCACTTCCACTGACTGTGGTGCGCCCACTGCCTGTGCCAACCACTGATACCAGGTGGCACAGTAGCTTGCCGATAAATAAGGCATTTAATTTTTACACATTAGTCTAATTTCAGTTGCTTGCCTGCTGCCAGTGTGTGTCAGGCCCACTTCCACAGACTGTAGTGTGCCCACTGCCAGTGCCAACCACTGATACCGGGTGGCACAGTAGCTTGGCGATAATTAAGGCATTTAATTTTTAGACACTATTCTAATTTCAGTTGCTTGCCTGCTGCCAGTGTGTTTCAGGCCCACTTCCACAGACTGTAGTGTGCCCACTGCCAGTGCCCACCACTGACACCGGGTGGCACAGTACCTAGCACGCGTAGTACCACTTATCTAAAAAAAAATGACAGGCAGAGGCAGGCCACCCCACAGGGGCCGTCGTGGTCGTGTTGCTGTGATTTCCATTGTCCCTAGAATAATGCCTAGTGTTCAGAGGCCACGTACCCTGAACCCGAAAAATTCTGAGGACATAGTTGACTGGCTTAGACAGGACACCCAATCTTCAACAGCTTCCGCTAAGAACCTTGACACACCATCCTCCTCCAGCTCAGCTTCGGTCACCTGCTCTCAAGTTACCACGCACCCGCCCGCCGCCACCACCACCAATACCACCACAGCCACCACAGCCGCTTCACTTGATCCGTCAGAGGAGTTATTTACACATCAGTTAGATGCAATTAGTGATGCGCAACAATTATTGCCAGATGATGTAGATTACAGGGATATGTCTCAGTCAGGCAGGATTACACACATGGACGTACAGTGTGATGATGATGATGTTGTACCCGCTGCTGCTTCCTTTGCTGAGGTGTCAGATACAAGTGAAGCGTTTGATGATGACGATGTGTCCACGGATGCCACGTGGGTGCCTGCTCGAAGAGAAGAAGAGGGGGAAAGTTCAGAAGGGGAGACAGAGAGAATGAGGAGACGAGTTGGAAGCAGGGGGAGGTCGTCGCAAGGAGTTAGTGGCACAGTCAGACAGCATGTATCGACACCTGGGGTCAGCCAGACAGAACGCAAGTCAACGCATGCTGTTGCACCACCAGAATGCCGTCATTGCAAAGCTCAGCAGTGTGGCATTTTTTTTGTGTGTCTGCCTCTGATAACAGCAATGCCATTTGCAACCTGTGCCAAAAGAAACTGAGTCGTGGGAAGTCCAACACCCACCTTGGTACAACTGCTTTGCGAAGGCACATGATCTCACATCACAAACGCCTATGGGATCAACACATGAGTACAAGCAGCACACAAACTCAAAGCCACCATGCTCCTCCTGGTCCAGCATCTTCAGCCACGTCAACCACTGCTGTCCTCCCTGCCCCCTCTCAACCAACCACCACTCCTCCTCTAACCTTCAGCAGTTCCTGCTCATCTGCCCACAGTCAGGTGTCTGTCAAGGACATGTTTGACCGTAAAAAGCCAATGTCACAGAATCACCCCCTTGCCCGGCGACTGACAGCTGGCTTAACGGAACTCTTAGCCCGCCAGCTTTTACCATACCAGCTGGTGGAGTCTGAGGCCTTCAAAAAATTTGTCGCTATTGGGACACCACAGTGGAAGGTACCCGGACGAAATTTTTTTTCAAAAAAGGCAATCCCAAACCTCTACCATGTCATTGAAAAGGAAGTCATGGCATCTCTGGCATACAGTGTTGGGGCAAGGGTCCATCTGACCACTGTTTCCTGATCTGCAAAGCACGGTCAGGGCAGGTATATCACGTACACTGCGCATTGGGTCAACCTGCTGACGGCTGACAAGCATGGAATGCGTGGCTCCGCAGCGGAGTTGGTGACACCGCCACGACTTGCAGGCAGACCTACTGCCACCTCCTCTACTCCTACTCCATCCTCTTCGATATCCTCCTCGGCTGAGTCCTCTTCTGCTGCGGCGTCTGGCTGCACATCAACTGAATCCCCCCAGCTCCCCAGGGGCTATTCCACATCCCGGATACGACAGTGTCACTCTGTCTTGGGGTTGACTTGCCTGAAAACAGAGAGCCACACAGGACCAGCACTCCTGTCCGCCCTGAACGCACAGGTGGATCAGTGGCTGACCCCGCACCAACTGGAGATCGGCAAAATGGTGTGTGACAATGGAACAAATTTGTTGTCGGCATTGAATTTGGGCAAGTTGTCACATGTGCCGTGCATGGCACATGTGTTGAATCTCATCGTACAACGCTTTGTGTCTAAGTACCCAGGCTTACAGGACGTCCTCAAGCAGGACAGGAAGGTGTGTGGCCATTTCAGGCGTTCCTACACGGCCATGGCGCACTTTTCCGATATTCAGCGGCGAAACAACATGCCAGTGAGGCGCTTGATTTGCGACAGCCCAACACGTTGGAATTTAACACTCCTAATGTTTTACCGCCTGCTCCAACAAGAAAAAGCCGTCAACGAGTATTTCTATGACCGGGGTGCTAGGACAGCCTCTGCGGAGCTGGGAATTTTTTTGACACGTTACTGGACGCTCATGCGCAATGCCTGTAGGCTCATGCGTCCTTTTGAGGAGGTGACAAACCTAGTCAGTCGCACCGAAGGCACCATCAGCGACCTCATCCCATTTGTTTTCTTCCTGGAGCGTGCCCAGCGAAGAGTGCTGGATCAGGCTGTAGATGAGCGTGAAGAGGAAGAGGAAGAGTTGTGGTCACCATCACCACCAGAAACAACCTTGTCATCATCGCTTGCCGGACCTGCGGCAACGCTGGAAGAGCTCCTACTCATCGCCACAGCCCTTCGGGATCCAGCCTTAGAGAACGACTCGACCGACAGGTAGCAGACTTCCTCGCCTTAACAGCAGATATCGACACTCTGAGGAGCAATGAACCCCTTCACTACTGGGTGTACAGGCTTGACCTGTGGCCTGAGCTATCCCAGTTTGCGATAGAACTTCTGGCCTGCCCTGCTTCAAGTGTCCTGTCAGAACTGACCTTCAGTGCAGCAGGAGGCATTGTCACTGACAAGAGAAGTCGCCTCGGTCAAAAAAGTGTTGATTACCTTACCTTCATAAAGATTAATGAGGCATGGATCCCGAAGGGACTGACAGTGGGGGATACGTTTGACTAACAAAAGGCCTGATTACATGCCTTGGCCTCAAAATGGTCCCCACGCTGCTGTATTTAATGTCTGCATACCGGATGACTTTCGTGAATTCTTCACCACCAACTAGGGTTCAAGCCGCAATGTTTTAGTCACTTTTCTGCCTGGAAAACATCAATTTTTCCGGCCGCTGCTACAATAGCGGCTGCAACAATGCTATTATTTTTCAGGCATGTGTACATGCCTAATTTTTCTGTCCTATGGTGCAGCACTGTGGCTGCAAAAACAAACCAAAAAAAAAAGGCACATACAAGTGTCAATTCCCATTCGTGATTGTTACCTTGTTGTGGTAAAGGGGCTTGCGTATCACAATGAAGCAATCATCACCTCTATGAGTGTGTTGGCAATGTTGCCACACCCCAGATGATAAGGCCGTTGCTTCATTATGGTCAGACCAAAAGCGATCGGACGGCTGGATAATATTTCATAGAAAAAACATTAATTTACCTTTTTTTTTTTCTTATGTTGTATGGGTTTTTAATACATAAAATAAAAAATCATAATAAAGTCTCTTAATAGTTTATTAGGAATAATGCAGACAATTAAAATAATCCCCATCAATTCCAATACAAAGCAAGTACAGAGCTCAGAACTAAATTATTTCATGATGTCGTAATGGTTCGTTAATTCAACAATGTTTAATCAATCCGACACACGTCCCCGGATAGTGTCCGTAACAGGGATTAAACTGACAGGAATAGTACTAGTTAAGACACCACTCATATAGGGTGTCACAGCACATTGCTCTGTGCACACGCAGTGCCCCAATTTGGGAGTAAGAGGACCGACCAAGCTGCTTTTTCCATCTCCCGGTTCCTGAAATCAATTCAGCATGGTGTATGAGAGTTTGGTCTGTCACTGTGAAGGCAGTCGAAGGTACCCGGCCTAAATTTTTTTTCACAAAAGGCAATCCCTGATATGGGACGTTAGAGGGATTAAATTTATGAGAATAGTACGACAGAAAATACCACTAATATCGGGTGTGCCAGTAAATTGCACGGCGCAGACGCAGTCACCGTGGATTAAAACAGAGAGGAGGGAGCCAGCGTTTTTTTAACCATCTCCCCGTTCGAAAAATCAATTCAATAAATGGCCCCAAGATTGGGGACGTTAGAGGGATTAAACTGATGGAATAGTACTACAGAAAATACCACTCATATCGGGTGTGACAGTAAATTGCACGGCGCAGACGCAGTGACCGTGGATAAAACAAAGGGGAAGGAGCCAACGTTTTTTTAACCATCTCCCCGTTCGAAAAATCAATTCAATTCACCTTTTGGGGACCCTTGGTGTTGTACGTGGCTGGGTGGAGGAGGAAACCTTCAATGACATCACCTAGCTTGGTATCCAACCTTGTGCAAATGGGGAGTTTGCGGTTGTGCAAATGAACTGTTGCGGTTGTTTGCGGTGCATTAAAAGGGGAGTTTGGTCTGTCAATGTCTGTGAAGCCGGCGTAACCCTTATCGATACAACCCTGTAACCCTGATCGATACAACATCATACCTGATCGTATACACAACTACATGTTTTAAACCACGTTGTTCAAAAAATTTTTGTATTGTTAGGTGATTTATGCCTTTTATGGATTAAAACCCAACTCTGCATCAACTATGTAATTTTCCATGGAAGTTTTGCCATGGATCCCCCTCCGGCATGCCACAGTCCAGGCGTTAGTCCCCTTGAAACAACTTTTCCATCACTATTGTAGCCAGAATGAGTCCCTGTGGGTTTTAGAATTCGCCTGCCTATTGAAGTCTATGGCGGTTCGCCCGGTTCCCCGGTTCGCCCGTTTGCGAACATTTGCAGAAGTTCGCGTTCGCCGTTTGCGAACGGAAAATTTTATGTTCGCGACATCACTAAGCGCAAAGTGAAGAAAAGTCCCCGTTTGACTGCTGAGGAACTGAAAAAAGATTTGTCAGATGCGGGTACTGAAGTTTTAGCTCAGACAATAAGGCGCACACTAGGTAATGAAGGCCTCCATACCAGAACTCCCAGACGCACCCCCTTGCTGTCTCCAAAGAATAAGAAGAGTCGACTGCAGTATGCCAAAAGTCATGTGGACAGACCACAAAAGTTTTGGGATAGTGTTCTGTGGACTGATGAAACAAAATTAGAACTGTTTGGGCCCATGGATCAACACTATGTTTGGAGGAGGAAGAACAAGGCCTATGAAGAAAAGAACACCTTGCCTACTTTGAAGCATGGCGGGGGGTCATTCATGCTTTGGGGCTGTTTTGCTTCTACAGGTACAGGGAAGCTTCAGCGTGTGCAAGGTACCATGAATTCTCTTCAGTACCAGGAGATATTGGATGAAAATGTGATGCAGTCTGTCACAAACCTGAGGCTTGGGAGACGTTGGACCTTTCAACAGGACAATGATCCCAAGCATACCTCCAAGTCCACTAGAGCATGGTTGCAGATTAAAGGCTGGAACATTTTGAAGTGGCCATCGCAGTCACCAGACTTAAATCCGATTGAGAACCTCTGGTGGGACTTAAAGAAAGCAGTTGCAGCGCGCAAGCCTAAGAATGTGACTGAACTGGAGGCTTTTGCCCATGAAGAATGGGCGAAGATACCCGTAGATCGCTGCAAGACACTTGTGTCAAGCTATGCTTCACGTTTAAAAGCTGTTATAACTGGAAAAGGATGTTGTACTAAGTACTAAGATTGAATGCCACTTGGGGGTTGAATAAAACTGATAATGATGTGAGCACAGAAAAGACATTTGTGGTTATTTCATTATAAATGTTATGTTATATTTGTCTGACTTACAAGTGCCTCTTTGATTTAATTGTAAACAAGATTACTGAAATGATCAAAATCACTGTCAAACTGGCCAAAACACTCAATTTCAGTGGGGGTTGAATCATTTTGAACACAACTGTATGAGTGCCGTATATATGTATCCCACCACCTCCAGTGCATCATCAATAATATCCGCTGCCAAAGTTATACAGTAGTGTTAAGCGTGAATATTCGAATTACGAATTTTAATCGCGATTATCACCACTTCGAGAATTTGTGTATATTTACAATATAGTGCGATATATTCGTATTCGCAAATAGTGTTGATCGCGAATATTCTAATCACGAGTTTATCGCGAATTTATATTACATTGCTGATTTTCGCAATCAAGTAAATAATGACTGGAGATAACAAATTCTCGAATTTCCGAATTTATGGCGAATATGACATCACAAGCTTTCTGCAACACTTCCTACCAGGTGACAGCTATCCACATGGCCTATGCACACAGGCCCTTATTTAACCACCCTAGTGCAGTACCTTCAATTTTGGTATCCTAACTGACTTATCCAAGCATTATAAGACCCCACAATACATATGTAACATATCATATCTATACTAATAAAATCCCTATGTTCGTGGTGTCCGTGCGTGTGTGCAGATTTGTCAGGTGCGCATGCACGGCGCACAGACCAATCGGCACACACTCCAAGGACACTAAATGGGCGGCATCCTATTCAGTGGCGTAGGGATCGCCATAGCAATGGCTATGGGGCCCGTGCCACCGGCGCTGCTCCTCCCCGCCCAGCACCGCCTCCTAGCTAATTTATTCACTGAACTTGCCTCTGAAATTGAAGAGAAGCGCCGTAATCTCGCACAGGCGCACTGGCAGAGACATCGAAGTGCTTATGCACCGTCTTCTTGGCCTCTGCCAGTGCGCCTGTGCGAGATTATGGTGCTTCTCTTCGATTTTAGAGGCAAGTGCAGTGAATAAATTAGCTAGGAGGCAGTGCTGGGCACGGGAAGAGATCTATGGATGACACTGAGGGGGGGATCTGTGGATGACACTGATGGGGGAATCTGTGGATGACACTGAGTGGGGGATCTGTGGAAGACACTGAGGGGGGATCTGTGGATGACACTGAGGGAGGGGGGATCTGTGGATGACACTGGGTGGGGGGATCTGTGGATGACACTGGGGGATCTGTGGATGACACTGGGGGGGGGATCTGTGGATGACACTGGGGGGGGATCTGTGGATGACACAGGGGGATCTGTGGATGACACTGAGGGGAGGCATCTGTGGATGACACTGAGGGGGGCTCTCTAGATGACAATGAGGGGGGGATCTGTGGATGACACTGAGGGGGGGATCTGTGGATGACACTGAGTGGGTGGATCTGTGGATGACACTGATTGGGGGGGATCTGTGGATGACACTGATGGGGGGGATCTGTGGATGACACTGAGGGGGATCTGTGGATGACACTGAGTGGGTGGATCTGTGGATGACACTGATTGGGGGGATCTGTGGATGACACTGATGGGGGGATCTGTGGATGACACTGAGGGGGATCTGTGGATGACACTGATGGGAGATCTGTGGATGACACTGACAGGGGCATCTGTGGATGACACTGAGAGGATCTCTAGATGACAATGAGGAGGATCTGTGGATGACAATGAGTGGAGGGATCTGTGGATGACACTGAGTGAGGGATCTGTGGATGACACTGATTGGGGGATCTGTGGATGACACTGATTAGGGGATCTATGGATGACACTGAGGGGATCTGTGGATGACACTGAGAGGGATCTGTGGATGACACTGAGGGGTGATCTGTGGATGACACTGATTGGGGGGGATCTGTAGATGACACTGAGGGGTGGGATCTGTGGATGACACTGATGGGGGGATCTGTGTATAACACTGAAGGGAAGGGAACTGTGGATGACACTGAGGGGGGGATCTATAGATGACACTGAGGGGGTCTGCGGATGACACTGAGGGGATCTGTGGATGACATTGAGGGGGATCTGTGGATGACACTGAGTATGGGGGGATCTGTGGATGACACTGAGGGGGGATATGTGAATGACACTGAGGGGCAGATCTGTGGATGACACTTAGGGGGGATCTGTGCATGACACTGAGGGGGGATCTGTGGATGACACTGGGGGGGGGGTCTGTGGATGATACTGAGAGGGATCTGTTGATGAAACTGAGGGGGGATCTGAGGATGACACTGGGGGGATCTGTGGATGACACTGACGGGGGGATCTGTGGATGACACTAACGGGGGGATCTGTGGATGACACTGAGGGAGGGATCTGTGGATGAGACTGAGGGGGGATCGGTGGATGATACTGTAGGAAACTGTTGAAGACACTGAGGGGGATCTGTGGATGACACGACAGAGGGATCTGTGGATGACACTGAGGGGATCTGTGGATGACACTGAGAGGGATCTGTGGATGACACTGAGGGGGAGATCTGTGGATGACACTGAGGGGGGATCGGTGGATGATACTGTAGGGAAACTGTTGAAGACACTGAGGGGGGATCTGTGGATGACACGACAGGGGGATCTGTGGATGACACTGAGGGGGGATCTGTGGATGACACTGAGGGGGGGATCTGTGGATGACACTGAGGGGGGGATCTGTGGATGAGACTGAGGGGGAGAAATATGGATGAGACTGAGAGGGACCTGTGGATGACACTGAGGGGGGATCTGTGGATGACACTGAGGGGGGGATCTGTGGATGCCACTGAGGGGGGGGGATCTGTGGATGAGACCACCAACTCCCCACCAACTTATTAATGACCACCAGTTTCCCTTTAGGGAGGAAACTAAGGAGAAAACTACCAAGCCTTATGATTTAATTTTCTGCTCACATATTGAAGGTGACAGGGACATTCTAGGACATATATTACTCCTGCATGTTCACATGTTATTTAAATAAAAAAATAAAAAAAGATGAGTAGCATATCACACACTTAGAGTGAAAGGAGCAGGATTCCTCAGCCATGCAGAGTATTTCAGGAGGGGAGTGTGCTGATCTTGTTGAATATTAAGGACTAAGAGTTACAACGTGGAAAGAGCAGAGTCCCCATTAGCACAGAGTATTTCAGGAGTGTGCCGATTGTGTTGGAAAGGACAGACAGGATTAATGGCTCTCAAAAAGCTTAGAATTAAGTACGGTATCAGCAGCTCATTGAGCCAGAAAAATCCGGGGGAACCCGTATGGCATGAACAGGCCTCTAGTAGCTACAGACAATGAGAAGACAAAGCTTCAAGATTTCTTGGAGCCCAGAAGAGTCACAAAGTTCATCAAGATTCAAACCATAACTACCAGCCCCTAGTCTCTTCGTCAGGGAAAACATCACAAGTTCCTAGTCATCATGGAAAAAGCTTAAAATCAATGTTGAAAAATATATTGCATCAGAGGAGTGAGAGGACGTCATCACAATAGGACGGGTACTAGGGGCGTAGCTAGAAATGACTGGGCCCCATAGTAAAAAAAATGTATGGCCCCCCCCCCCCATCCTCCCGGATCTCCCACTGCCACATACTTCTCGGACCTCTCACCCAAACACCCCTCCAGGACCTCCCACCCCAGTCCATGTGCGGGCACGGGGAGCCGGGACATGTGCGGTAACGAGGCGACCAGGGGTGAAGTATATGTGAATAGCGGCTCTTGTGTATGCTGCGTTATCACCGTGCACTGGAATGTATTGTTCACCTTTATAACTGTGTGCACATGTGTGCGTTTAAAGGGACACTGACAGGCCGTTTCATCATATAAAGTGTTTTATATGACCCTATTGGTCTCAATCTACTTAATCCAAATATACTATTATCCCCCCTGTCGGCCTTTCCAATGCTTTTAAAAAATGTTTTTCTTGATATGCAAATTACCTGAGTTTGTGCCCAAGGGGCGGTCCCCCTTCCAGCTTTGTGCCCAGCCGCGCCCCATTTGTCGTCTCCTAGGGCCGCCCAGCTCATTAGTATTCACTGCGCTGGGTGGCTTTTTATGCTCCTGATGCAGCAAAATCCAGCGCATGTCCAGTACTATGTTGCTGGTATCAGCCTCACATGAACATTGTGCGGCTGCCATGGATACAGTCCCCAGCACCCTCCAGCTCCAGTAACGGAGTGCATCTGTGCCACATAGAGTAGTTGGCCGCAGCTTCAGTTACTCCTCCTGAGCCTGCCGGGGACCGTATCTAGCGCAGGCGCACAACGTCCATATGAGGCAGATGCCAGCAATATAGTACTGGGCATGTGCTGGATTTCGCTGCATCAGGAGCATGCAAAGTCGCCCAGCGCAGTGAATACTAATGAGCTCGGTGGTACTAGGGAGACAGCAGTTGGGGCACAGCTGGGCACAAAGCTGGAAGAGGGACCGCCCCTCGGGCACAAACACAGGTCATTTGCATATCAAGAAAAACGTTTTTTTAAAGCATTGGAAAGGCAGAGAGGGGGGAAAATAGTATAATTGGATTAAACAGATTAAGACCAATAGGGTCATATAAAACACTTTATATGATGAAGCGGCCTGTCAGTCTCCCTTTAATGTGGAGGGTGACAGCAGACTTTTACCTCAGGCAGTGGTTACATAAGTGGCATGTGCCTGACCGTTACTGTTTTCACCTCACCTCCTGTACATGGCCGGAATTATTCTGGACGTGGCCCCTTCAACTTATTAAAGGCATTGACCTAAAGGTAGAGCACTAGTATATTTATGGAACTGGGCCAGATAAACTCAGCTGCAGTGTCTTCACTTCCCAAGCCGTTCAAGTAGAGGATGGGTAGTAGATGGGGCTCAGTGTTCTCCAGGGCTACCCTCAGATCTTGGAAGTGGTCCTTCTCCTTGACAAGTAGCATCTTGAGTAGGAGGTCCACTTTATCCTGGTGAGTGGCACAACTAGTGTCCAGCTCCTGCCTGTCCATTAGGATGAGGGTGCCAGACTCCTGCAGGACGTTCCATCACTGACAGACTCCACCAGGTTTTGGTGGCACTGCTGGAGTAACTCCCCGTGCTTGGGCTCCATCCTGAAGCCAGAGAAGAACCGACTTGTCAGAAGCACCCTCTCCCTGTCTAAGGCTGTGGGCTTTTCTCGGAGGAGTTATATGCAAAGCAGGAAGCTCCAGCTTGCAGCCTGCATAGGAGCTGAGCACAATCTTGCCCTCATGCACCCTCTGTCCCTCTGCCTGCACCAAGCAACAGCAGTAGCCATATTGCTGAACTGGGGAGGGCTGTGAGGCTGCATGCTGTGCCTCACCCTCACAACCTTATCACTGCTCCTCCCCCTACTTCCCAGTCAGCAACGGCGATCAGAAGAAACAGCTCCCTGCCTCCCTCCTTCTCTGACAGACAGTCTGGAGGCAGGATGAGCTGGCGAGCGGTCACTGAGGAAACATAGGAGCTGAGCACAATAAATACTGCGCGGCCACACACCCGCACAGCTTAGAGGGAAGGGAACACTGTACTCCGTTGCCACATGAATAAAAAAAAATAATACTCAGCCGGTGGCCCGGGCCCCCAGTGGCATAGGGCCCCATAGCCATTGCTATGCCTGCTATAGTGATCCCTATGCCATTGACGGGTACGCCATCCAGGGCAGATTGTATATGTGGGCGACATACAGAATATATTTTACCAATACACTAATATCTAGATCCAAGTTATAAATTTAATCATAACAAGAAATAAGCTACAGTTGCAATTAAACAATTAAGCTTTATTCAATTCATTAATCACTTGGCATCACACAAAGAGTTAAAATGTTTAAAAATTATGGTAGGTGGTGTCAAACATATTACATTTACAGTAAGAGTGCAGGTATTTACACCCGTATCTATACAGATTATTACATCCAGTATTATAGATTTGTACTCATACATTGATTTCACACCAAACAGCTATTATATATATATGTGCATACTCATGCTATGATGTATATTGTAGTTGATTGCTCTCACAATGAAACGCTCCTATACAAAGTACATCAGAAATAAAGTGCAAGTGCATATAAGTAAGGCTGATTCTGCGCCAACACTATGAGAGCAAACACCACATTTCAATGTTGCATACAATAAACTGAAGGTTTCCAGTAATTCATAATATAGTACAAGGATACTGACCAAAGTGTAAAGTTACACTGACACCACCGTCACCAAACCCCGACGCGTTCGCGGTCTGCTTCCTTGATCCCCTTGAGGAAGCAGACCGCAAACGCAGTCGGGCTGGTGACGTGGTGTCAGTGTAACTTCACTTTGGTCAGTATCCTTGTATTACATTATGAATTACTGGAAACCTTCAGTTTATTGTATGCAACATTGAAATGTGGTGTTGCTCTCATAGTGTTGGCGCAGAATCAGCCTACTTATATGCACTTGCACTTTATTTCTGATGTACTTTGTATAGGAGCGTTCCATTGTGAGAGCAATCAACTACAATATACATCATAGCATGAGTATGCACATATATATATAATAGCTGTTTGGTGTGAAATCAATGTATGAGTACAAATCTATAATACTGGATGTAATAATCTGTATAGATACGGGTGTAAATACCTGCACTCTTACTGTAAATGTAATATGTTTGACACCACCTACCATAATTTTTAAACATTTTAACTCTTTGTGTGATGCCAAGTGATTAATGAATTGAATAAAGCTTAATTGTTTAATTGCAACTGTAGCTTATTTCTTGTTATGATTAAATTTATAACTTGGATCTAGATATTAGTGTATTGGTAAAATAAATGAATGGAGTATCGGATCTAATACTTTATGGGGGACATTGGTTTGGTTATCTAGACATACAGAATATAACCAGAAAACAGATTGAATAATGGGGACAATTCGATCTGATGATTGGCGGCAGTCCTTGTAATGACTTATCTGTGGTTAACCCGCACAGGAAATGCCTTTATGGGGGTAGTGGACAACTGTTTTTTGACTTTCCACGATTACTCAATAAAGTGTTGCCTAAGACAGGAGAGCATCGTCCAGTCTTCTGGTTATTTGAGAATGTGGTTGGAATGGAGAAAGCATTCCAAAAAAACAATTTCTCTCCACCTGGAGACGAATCCTATCAAGATTGATGCAAGTGCGGTATCGAGCCAGATACTTCTGGGGGGACCTGCCTGGCATGATCAGTCCTCTAGTAGCTACAGACAATAAGAAGACAAAGCTTCAAGATTGTTTGGGGCCCGGAAGAGTCACGAAGTTCATCAAGATTCAAACCATAACTACCAGCCCCTGGTCTGTTCGTCAGGGAAAACATTGTGAGTTCTCAGTCATCAGGGATGGGATGGAGGACATCATGTAGTGCACAAAGATAGAGAGGGTCTTTGGATTCCCCCGCACTACACAGACTTCTCAGAAATGAACCGCTGCTCCCAACAGAAGCTCCTGGGAAGGTCATGGACCATCCCGGTCATCCGGCATCTAGTCACCCTGCTGAAGGATTATTTTGAAAGTGTGTAGAAGCCACATAGGACCCCTACACTGCAGATTTAATATTAAATTATTATTAGTGTTTAGCGAACAGTTCGAGCATCGTTCGGGTTCGTATTGAATTTTGGGGTGTCCGGGACACGGACCCGAACCCGGACATTTTCAAAAAAGTTTGGGTTCGGGTTCGTTGTTCGTCGATTACTTCCTGCTTTCTGAAGGGCTGCACAGCAGCCAATCAGCTAGCGTTTTACTTCTTGCCCTAAGAGCCCATCACAGCCATGCCTACTAATGGCATGGCTGTGATTGGCCAAGTGCAGCATGTGACCCAGCCTCTATTTAAGCTGGAGTCACGTAGCGCCGCACGTCACACTGCTCTGATTAGTGTAGGGAGAGGACGCAGCTTCTGTCAGGGCGAGATTAGGCAGGGTAAAGTCAGCAACAGCACATAATGAACGGATCGATCTACAGCTGTGAATGATTGAACTTCTGCTAGTTACTTGCTCACTGGTTTTTAGGCTGCACAGAGCGTTTTTCTGTCACTTATTTTCTGGGTTGACCAGCGGCCATTTTGTGACTTGTGGTGCACCAGAACAAGCTGCCACCAAGTCCATCAATCCATCAATACTAGTTTTTTTTTTTTGCTATATCCTACATCAGGGGCTTGGCTGTGCTAATTGTCACCCCTAGAAACTCAGGATAGCAATTTCTATTTTTTATTAAGGGGTTAAATACAATTGCCCAAATACCAATCCCCTAAATCTGGTGTTCCAGCTTTGGCTAGACAAGTATAATAATGTCTGCTGTCTGGAAAAAGGATAGATTATTTTCTGTGGTGAAATTCAATTGCCAAAATAGCAATATCCTGAATCTGGTGTCCCAGCTCTTGCAGGCAAAGTTTCATAGTGTCCGCCAAAACATATATTTTGTTCTGGGGTGAAATTAATCTGCCAAAATAGCAATACCCTGAATCTGGTGTCCCAGCTGTTGCAGGCCAGGTTTCATAGTGTCCGCCAAAACATATATTTTGTTCTGGGGTGAAATTAATCTGCCAAAATAGCAATACCTTGAATCTGGTATCCCAGCTGTTGCAGGCCAAGTGTAAATCTGTCCATAAAAGGATACCTTTCATCCAGGGCCTAAATACTAGCCCTAAAAGAGAAATTCCCCTAAATCAGTGGTTACTGCTGTGCCTGGATTAGTGTAATATGCTACATAAACAAATAGGCAGATAGTGTTAGGTGCCTGTAAAAAAAGGCCTGAATTTGAAATCAATACATTGGGCCAAATATTTCTTTCCTTATTGTGGTGCTTGGTGAACGGTAACAATGAGGAAAACATCTAGTTAGGGACGCGGACGCGGTTGTGGTGGTGTTAGTGTACCCTCTGGTGCTGGGAGAGGACGTGGCCATTCTGCCACAGCCACACGTCCTAGTGAACCAACTACTTCAGGTTCCAGTAGCCGCCAGAATTTACAGCGATATTTGGTGGGGCCCAATGCCGTTCTAAGGATGGTAAGGCCTGAGCAGGTACAGGCGCTAGTCAACTGGGTGGCCGACAGTGGATCCAGCATGTTCACAACATTATCTCCCACCCAGTCTTCTGCAGAAAGCGCACAGGTGGCACCTGAAAACCAAGCCCATCAGTCTGTCACATCACCCCCATGCATATCAGGGAAACTGTCAGAGCCTCAAGTTATGCAGCAGTCTCTTATGCTGTTTGAAGACTCTGCTGGCAGGGTTTCCCAAGGGAATCCACCTAGCCCTTCCCCAGTGGTGGAAGACATAGAATGCACTGATGCACAACCACTGATGTTTCCTGATGATGAGGACATAGGAATACCACCTCATCGAAGTCCGCACGTCTCTGATGATGACGAAAAACAGGTGCCAACTGCTGCGTCTTTCTGCAGTGTGCAGACCGAACAGGAGGTCAGGGAGGAAGACTGTGTGGAAGACGATGCAGGGGAAGATAAGGTCCTAGACCCCACATGGAATGAAGGTCGTGCCACTGACTTTCATAGTTCAGAGGAAGAGGCAGTGGTGAGACCGAGCCAACAGCGTAGCAAAAGAGGGAGCAGGGGGCAAAAGCAGACCAGCCGCCGCCAAGAGAGTTCGCCTGCTACTGGCCACCGCCACCAGGGACCGAGCACCCCAAAGGCAGCTTCAAGGAGTTCCCTGGCATGGCACTTCTTTAAACAATGTGCTGACGACAAGCAGTGGCGTATCTATCACGAGGCAAACAAGGCATTTGCCTAGGGCGGCACTTCCAATGGGGCGGCCTTGTTTGCCTCAGTGATAGATTTTTTTTTTGTCCGGGCTGCGCTGCTGGGGGTGCGCCGGCGCCGCTCCTCCCCGCCCAGCGCCGTTGTAGGTAATTTATTCACTCTACTTGCCTGAGAGAAGCGCCGGAAGACTCACACAGGCGCACTGGCAGAGGCATTGAAGTGCGCATGCGCCTGCCAGTGCACCTGTGAGTCTTCCGGCGCTTCTCTCTCAGGCAAGTGGAGTGAATAAATTACCTACGACGGCGCTGGGCAGGTAGGAAATCAGTGGAATCGGATGACACTGGGGGAGAATCTGTGGATGACACTGAGGGGGGATATGTGGATGACACTAAAGGGGGAATCTGTGGATGACACTGAGGGGGATCTGTGGATGACACTGAGGGGGGACCTGTGGATGACACTGAGGGGGGAATCTGTGGATGACACTAAGGTAGGGGGGATATGTGGATGACACTAAGGGGGAATATGTGGATGACGGATGATGACACTAAAGAGGGGGATCTGTGGATGACACTGAGGGGGAATCTGTGGATGACACTGAGGGGGGAATCTGTGGATGACACTGAGGGGGGAATCTGTGGATGACACTAAAGAGGGGGAATCTGTGGATGACACTGAGGGGGAATCTGTGGATGACACTGAGGGGGGAGAATCTGTGGATGACACTGAGGGGGAATCTGTGGATGACACTAAGGGGGAATATGTGGATGACACTAAAGAGGGGGAATCTGTGGATGACACTGAGGGGGGATCTGTGGATGGCACTTAAGGAGGGGATCTGTGGATGGCACTTAAGGGGTGGATCTGTCTGTGGATGGCACTTAAGGGGGGGATCTGTGGATGGCACTTAAGGGGTGGATCTGTCTGTGGATGGCACTTAAGGGGGGGATCTGTGGATGACACTTAAGGGGGGGGATCTGTGGATGACACTTAGTGGGATCAAGGGAGGGGTGTGAGGTGTGGCTGTCATTATTCACTTTAAAATACAGGAATACAGGAAAGGATGGAGCCTAAAAGAAAGGGCGGGGTTTACAGAGAAAGGGGTTTGGCCTTGACAGGAAGGGGCGGGTCAAATTTATATTAGGGGGTGCCCAAGTTTAGTCTCGCCTAGGGCAGCACAAAACCAAGATACACCACTGACGACAAGACCCGAGTGGTTTGCACGCTGTGCCATCAGATCCTGAAGCGAGGCATTAACGTTCTGAACCTTAGCACAACCTGCATGACCAGGAATCTACATGCAAAGCATGAATTGCAGTGGAGTAAACACCTTAAAAGCAAGGAACTCACTCTGGCTCCCCCTGCTACCTTTTCTGCTGCTGCCTCGGCCTCTTCCTCCGCCTCGGGAGGAACGTTGGCACCTGCCGCCCACCAAACAGAGGATGTGCCACCGACACCACCACCTGCGTCACCAAGCATCTCCACCATGACACACGGCAGTGTTCAGCTCTCCATCTCACAAACCTTGGAGAGAAAGCGTAAATTCCCACCTAGCCACCCTCGAGCCCTGGGCCTGAATTCCAGCATTTCTAAACTACTGGCCTTTGAAATGCTGTCATTCAGGCTGGTGGACACAGACAGCTTCAAACAGCTGATGTCCAAGGCTGTCCCACAATATGTTGTTCCCAGCCGCCACTACTTCTCCAAGACAGCCGTGCCTTCCCATATCTCCCTAACTGCACACTGGGTAAATGTAGTGGCGGCTGGGCCGCAAGCGGAGAGTTCCTTGGCGCACGTCCTTCCGCCGCCAAGGATCGCAGGGCATCATTCTTTGCCTCCTGTAGCCTCGTCCTCCTACTCGGCTTCCTCCTCCTCTGCTTCCACCAGCTAATCCAGTCAGCCACACACCTTCACCACCAACTTCAGCACAGCCCGGAGTAAACGTCAGCAGGCCATTCTGAAACTCATATGTTTGGGGGGACAGGCCCCACACCGCGCAGGAGTTGTGGCGGGGTATTGAACAACATACAGACGAGGGGTTTCTGCCGGTGGGCCTCAAGCCCAGCCTGGTGGTGTGCGATAATGGGCGAAATCTCGTCGCAGCTCTGGGACTAGCCGGTTTGACGCACATCCCTTGCCTGGCGCATGTGCTAAATTTGGTGGTGCAGAAGTTCATTCACAACTACCCCGACATGTCAGAGCTGCTGCATAAAGTGAGGGCCGTCTGTGCGCGCTTCCGGCGTTCACATCCTGCCGCTGCTCACCTGTCTGCGCTACAGCGGAACTTCGGCCTTCCCGCTCACCGCCTCATATGCGACGTGCCCACCAGGTGGAACTTCACCTTGCACATGCTGGAGAGACTGTGCGAGCAGCAGCAGGCTATAGTGGAGTTTCAGCTGCAGCACGCACGCGTCAGTCGCACTGCGGAACAGCACCACTTCACCACCAATGATTAGGCCTCCATGCGAGACCTGTGTGCCCTGTTGCGCTGTTTCTAGTACTCCACCAACATGGCCAGTGGCGATGACACCGTTATCAGCGTTACAATACCACTTCTTTGTCTCCTTGAGAAAACGCTTAGGGCGATGATGGAAGAGGAGGTGGCTCAGGAGGAGGAGGAGGAGGATGAGGGGTCATTTTTAGCACTTTCAGCCCAGTCTGTTAGAAGTGGCTCAGAGGGAGGTTTTTTGCAACAGCAGAGGCCAGGTACAAATGTGGCCAGCCAGTTCCCACTACTGGAGGATGAGGAGGATAAGGAGGAGGTGGAGGAGGATGAGGATGAAGCAGGTTCACAGCGGGGTGGCACCCAACACAGCTCAGGCCCATCACTGGTGCGTGGCTGGGGGGATACGGAGGACGATGACGATACGCCTCCCACAGAGGACAGCTTTTCCTTACCTCTAGGGAGCCTGGCACACATGAGCGACTACATGCTGCAGTGCCTGCGCAACGACAGCAGAGTTGCGCACATTTTAACGTGTGCGGACTACTAGGTTGCCACCCTGCTGGATCCCCGGTACAAAGACAATGTGCCCACCTTACTTCCTGTACTGGAGCGTGATAGGAAGATGCGCGAGTACAAGCGCACGCTGGTAGACAAGCTCCTGAGAGCATTCCCAAATGTCACAGGGGAACAGGTGGAAGCCCAAGGCGAAGGCAGAAGAGGAGCAAGAGGACGCCAACGAAGCTGTGTCACGGCCAGCTCCTCTGAGGGCAGGGTTAGCATGGCAGAAATGTGGAAACGTTTTGTCTCCACGCCACAGCTAACTGCACCACCACCTGATACGGAACGTGTTAGCAGGAGGCAGCATTTCACTAACATGGTTGAACAGTACGTCTGCACACCCCTCCACGTACTGACTGATGGTTCGGCCCCATTCAACTTCTGGGTCTCCAAATTGTCCATGTGGCCAGAGTTAGCATTTTATGCCTTGGAGGTGCTGGCCTGCCCAGCGGCCAGCGTTTTGTCTGAACGTGTATTCAGCACGGCAGGGGGCGTCATTACTGACAAACCCAGCCGCCTGTCCACAGCCAACGTGGACAAGCTGACGTTCATAAAAATGAACCAGGCATGGATCCCACAGGACCTGTCCCTCCCTTGTGCAGAATAGACATTTATAACTGCCTCCCCCTCAACCATGTATTCTTGTACTCCGGGGCACTTCTTTATTGAATCCTCATTTTTTTAACTTTACCATGATCTTGCAGTGCAACCCAAAGTTGAATGAACCTCTCCTCTGTCTGGGTGGTGGGGCCGAAATAACTGAGAGTGGCCTTCTCCGGTGGTGGTTGATATGAGGCATGATTCCTTGCTGTGGGACCTCTCTCCTCTGTCTGGGTGCTGGGCCGAAATAACTGAGAGTGGCCTTCTCCGGTGGTGGTTGATATGACGCATGATTCCTTGCTGTGGGACCGCTCTCCTCTGTCTGGGTGCTGTGCCAAATTACTGAGAGTGGCCTTCTCCGGTGGTGGTTGATATGACGCATGATTCCTTGCTGTGAGACCTCTCTCCTCTGTCTGGGTGCTGGGCCGAAATAACTGAGAGTGACCTTCTCCGGTGGTGGTTGATATGACGCATGATTCCTTGCTGTGGGACCTCTCTCCTCTGTCTGGGTGCTGGGCCGAAATAACTGAGAGTGTCCTTCTCCGTTGGTGGTTGATATGACGCATGATTCCTTGCTGTGGGACCTCTCTCCTCTGTCTGGGTGCTGGGCCGAAATAACTGAGAGGGTCCTTCTCCGTTGGTGGTTGATATGACGCATGATTCCTTGCAGTGGGACCTCTCTCCAACTGATATTGGTTAAATTTTATTTATTTTATTTTATTTTAATTCATTTCCCTATCCACATTTGTTTGCAGGGGATTTACCTACCTTTGGCAGCCCTCTAGCCCGTTCCTGGACTATTTTACAACCTTTTTAGTGCCTAAAAGTTCAGGTCCCCATTGACTTCAATGGGGTTCGGGATAAAGTTCGGGTCGAGTTCGGATCCCGAACCCGAACATTTTCGGGAAGTTCGGCCGAACTTCTCGAACCCGAACATCCAGGTGTTCGCTCATCTCTAATTATTATATAAAGAAAAAAAATGAAGCCCCTTCGTCACCTGGCTTCCACTAATGTCCTCCCAAATCATCTCTGGGTCAGGAGCCTGACTGCTCGCAACACCAGCTCCCATGCCACTCTCCTCATCACTACTTGCCTGCTGTCTTCTAGTACTGTAGCTCATCCTCACTGTATAGTGGAGTTGAGCCCATAGCATACAATACTTCTCTGGCTGAGGGAACATAAAAGGCAGAGGCAGGTTGAGGACAGGTGAGGGCACTGCTCCCAGGCCATGCCAACTAAGGGTACTTTCACACTAGTGTTAGAAGAATCCAGCAGGCAGTTCTATTGCCGGAACTGCCTGCTGGATCCGGAAATCCGTATGCAATCGGATATTTTTTTTTTCCGGATCCAGATCCGTTAGACTTGCATTGAATATACCGGTACCGGATCCGTCTTTCCAGTATCATCCGGAATAACGGTTCTGGTGTTTCATTTTTTCAAAGCTAGAAAGAACTGCGCATGCGCAGACCGAAAGACCGGATCCGGCAATGTGGCAATTTCCGGAATAGTTAGTACCGGATCTGGCATTCATACATTTCAATGGAAACTAAGTGCGGTAGCGTTCCGGGATTTTGTCCAGAAAAAATCTTGTCTGGTCAAATGCCGTACAAGGGACGGAACAGAAGACATCCTGATGCATACTGAACAAATTGCTTTCCATTCAGAATGCACTGGGACAAACCTGATGTGTTTTTTCCCGTATTGAGACCCTTTACCGGATTTCAATACCGGAAAAGAAAAATGCTAGTGGGAAAGTATCCTAAGGTCCCTTTCACATGGGCGAGTATTCCGCGCGGGTGCATTGCATGATGTGAACGCAATGCACCTGCACTGAATCCTGACCCATTCACTTCAATGGCGCAGTACAGATGAGCGGTGATTTGCGTTGCCTGAAAATCATAGCATGTTCTGAATTCTGCATTTTTCACGCAATGCAGGCGAGTGCGGATGCGGTACGATCTTCACGCATGGTTGCTAGAAGATGATAGCGATGAGCAACCCCAGACCCCATTAAAGTCTATTCACTGTATTATTTTCTCTTATAACATGGTTATAAGGGAAAATAATAGTATTCTTAATACAGAATGCTTAGTAAAATGTGCCTTGAGGGGTTAACAAATAAAAAAAATTAACCCACCTCATCCACTTGATCGCGCAGCTGGCATCGTCTTCTTTCTTCTTCTTTCAGGACCTGCAAAAGGACGTTTGATGACGTAAAAGGATCTTTCTATCTTCATTCTGCAGGACCTGAGCTGATGTCACCATGCTCACTACGTGGTGTGAGGAAGGTCAGTGAAGAAGTTCGGGTCTGGTTACTACATTCATTTTTCTATCACGTGCATGCGATATGCATTGCACTCGCGCTGAAAAAACTGAACAACGCAACGCAATCGCAGTCAAAACTGACTGAAATAGCATGCGCACTCGTGCGGGTTTCCCGCAATGCACCCAGGACGCATCCGGAGAAAATCCAGGACGCCCGTCTCAAAGAGGCCTGATGGTTGTGTCTGACGATCCCACTGACTCCTGGCTGGGGGTGTCTGATGTCACTTTCGACGAAGTCGAAGATCGAGTCAACCATTCAAGAACAGCTGGGTTGCTGGTCACGACACGACTGCTAGATGACATTGGGAGCTCAGGCCTCTCAAAGTGACCCCTGCTGCCACGGCCCCTTACTCTGCTGCGACCTCTGCCTTCACCAGAAACATTTAGGCCTCTGACACTCCCCTGTGCAGGGCCTGGCACTTCTCTGTCTGATATACTGTTAGATCAAATAGTCAAATGTTAGATCAAATATTTTTTCTTTTGCCACAAATACACAACAAACAGGGCATTAGAATATATAACTGCACCGCTGAACAGCAATTAGGCCCTAATTTTTTTCTACTTTTACACAACCCAAAAGGCTTTTCAACAGATAAGTGCAACACAGAACGGCAAATATATTTTTGT
This sequence comes from Bufotes viridis, assembly GCA_033119425.1. Classification (NCBI taxonomy): domain Eukaryota; kingdom Metazoa; phylum Chordata; class Amphibia; order Anura; family Bufonidae; genus Bufotes; species Bufotes viridis. Next base: position 544,072,404 of record CM065590.1, on the reverse strand, counting down.
TTCACTACTAATACACAGCAAACAGGGCTTTAGAATATATCACTGCACAGCTGAAAGGCAGTTATGCCCTAATTTGTTCTACTATTACACAACACAAAAGGCTTTTCAACAGATAAGTGCAATGCTGAACGGCAAATATATTCTTGTTTCATCACTAATACACGGCAAACAGGGCTTTAGAATATATCACATGGGATGGTCTTGCGGTTTGCCTGGCTGTCGTTCGCAATTAACTTTGCGCGTTCACGATTCGCTGAACATATGGTGATGTCTAGGCGCCATATTCTTTTGAATTGCGCCAAACTTTGACCCATGACACATCCATCAGGTGGGACAGGACAGCCAATTGAGATGTTTCAGCACATGGACACACCCCCACCTTAAAACAGAACCCGATCTGGCAGCCATTTTACATTCTGTGTTTTGCCAGTGTAGGGAGAGGTTGCTTGTGGAGCATGGACAGACTGTTAGGGCCACCAAATGCTAGCTAAAAGGGACACAAAAGTCCTTTTAAGGACTGGTATAGGTGTGCTATCGATAGGTGAGATATACTGAGGGGTGTGATATACTTATAATCAGGGCTGGTGCAAGGATTTTTGCCGCCCTAGGCAAGATAAAAATCCCCCCCCCCCTTATCAGATGATCTGCCCATATCATGACATCACATATGTTCCACCCCTTTCTCAGCATTTAAATTAAAAGAGAGTTATATGTTGCAATAAAGCCCCCTATTAAGAATGGTGGAGAATAACTACCAAAACTTAAGCCATAGCTAAAGAAACAAGCCTGTGTAGTAGATTGTTCGCTTACTCGTAAATCGCACGATTTACGCAGTGCACTTCGTGCCGCCGCTACAGTACTGTAATACAATAGTATAGATCATACCAGTTTATTACAGTACAGTAGCGGCGGCACGAAGCGCACGGCGTCATAGCAACCAATGATGCTGTGTGCTCCTGCTCTCTGCAGGATTCCAGACGGGGATACAACGGACCGCTCACGGCCGTGTGCATCTGCGGCCTAACCCTCAGCATGCCCTGACAGCAACAGATTATAAGAGAATGCTGAGGATTGTAGTATCACAGGGATATAGCCTGCCCAGTGGCCCCAAATGGCCAGAATGACCTCATATAAGATCTGTGACTGCTCCATCTACCATGTTTACTGCTCCTATATCCCTGTGATACTACAATCCTCAGCATTCTCTTATAATCTGTTGCTGAGCCTGTCAGGGCATGTTGAGGGTTATAGCTTTGCAACTCTTTAGGTCCTGGCTAGGCAGCTAGACCTCGGCTATCTGCCTGCAACTTATATTGATGTATGTTGATGTATAATGATCCATCAGACAGACTCTAGTTGAAAAATTACGCCGTATCAGCATGGCTTCATGAGGGATCGGTCATGCCAAACAAATTTAATCAGCTTCTATGAGGAGGTAAGTTCTAGACTTGACAGCGGCGAATCGATGGATGTCGTATATCTGGACTTCTCCAAAGCATTTGACACCGTACCTCATAAAAGGTTAGTATATAAAATGAGGATGCTCGGACTGGGAGAAAATGTCTGTATGTGGGTAAGTAACTGGCTGAGTGACAGAAAACAGAGGGTGGTTATTAACGGTACATACTCAGATTGGGTCACTGTCACTAGTGGGGTACCTCAGGGGTCAGTATTGGGCCCTATTCTCTTCAATATATTTATTAATGATCTTGTAGAAGGCTTGCACAGTAAAATATCTATTTTTGCAGATGACACTAAACTGTGTAAAGTAATTAACACTGAAGAGGACAGTTTTCTGCTACAGAGGGATCTGGATAGATTGGAGGCTTGGGCAGAAAAATGGCAGATGAGGTTTAACACTGACAAATGTGAAGTTATGCACATGGGAAGGAATAATGCAAGTCACCCGTACATATTAAATGGTAAAACACTCGGTAACACTGACATGGAAAAGGATCTAGGAATTTTAATAAACAGCAAATTAAGCTGCAAAAACCAGTGTCAGGCAGCTACTGCCAAGGCCAATAAGATAATGGGTTGCATCAAAAGGGGCATAGACGCCCGTGATGAGAACATAGTCCTACCACTTTACAAATCACTGGTTAGACCACACATGGAGTACTGTGTACAGTTCTGGGCTCCTGTGAACAAGACAGACATAGCAGAGCTAGAGAGGGTTCAGAGGAGGGCAACTAAAGTAATAACTGGAATGAGGGATCTACAGTACCCTGAAAGGTTATCAAAATTAGGGTTATTCACTTTAGAAAAAAGACGACTGAGGGGAGATCTAATAACTATGTATAAATATATCAGGGGTCAGTACAGAGATCTGTCCCATCATCTATTTATCCCCAGGACTCTGACTGTGACAAGGGGACATCCTCTGCGTCTGGATGAAAGAAGGTTTGTACACAAACATAGAAAAGGATTCTTCACTGTAAGAGCAGTGAGACTATGGAACTCTCTGCCTGAGGAGGTGGTGATGGTGAGTACAATAAAGGAATTCAAGAGGGGACTGGATTTATTTCTGGAGTGTAATAATATTACAGGCTATATGTAATGCAAGGCACCAACAAACAGACCAGTGATGAAAGCAAAAAGGTGTTTATTCACCAGAAACATTAAACGTCCAGAACACTTGCTGGTAACAAGAAATAATAACAAAAACCAGGCAAGGAGATTCCAGGAATAGTCCAAACCAGTGCTGAATGATGCTGTGCACTTGGCAGTCGAGTCACTCCAGATCTTGGGTCCGCTGCAAAGGACAAAGTTCCTGGCAGTCTTCAGTCACTAGCAGTTGTGACCTATACCTGGTTGAGGGAAAATAACAGTGGGCACTGATCACCCTGAGAGACCTCCTTTTAAATGCCTGCTGACCAATCCCAGGGTGCCAAGTGTCCACTTCCATAGGTGAACAAATTGCCCTGCACCTGAGTACATGGCCTAAGGCAATCACAAGTTGATTAACCCATGGCTGGCTCCCTAGTCTACTTTGCTCTTGTGAGTCAGTATATTATGCGCCACTGGTCGACGAAGCGCATAAGAAGCGCGTACTCGCGACCTTGTATCCCTTTGCGAACCTGCCCTCGTGCGTACGCACGGACGCACGATCGACTCAGCGCGAGTATGCGAGCGCGTGGACCCAGATGTGGAAACGGAAGTCGCAGGAGACACCGGAGACAACCCTGGCCGCGGCGTCTTGTCACTCGCCTGGCCACTCTGTCCCCGGGACTCCGACGCTCCTCCCCTCCGATGTCCACGCGAACGCATCCCCGCACTGGTTCGCAAAGGGGTCAGCGCTGGTGCATCAGAGACACGCATAACCTGTCCCGCAACTCCACGAGGACCCCTCTTGGTTCCCCTGGAGTGCAAAGCAGGTGAGGATCTTACACTATAGCTACTAGAGAGGGGTCGTTGATCCAGGGAGTTATTCTGACTGCCTGATTGGAGTCGGGAAGGAATTTTTTTTTCCCCTTAAGTGAGGAAAATTGGCTTCTGCCTCACAGGGGTTTTTTGCCTTCCTCTGGATCAACTTGTAGGAAACAGGCCGAACTGGATGGACAAATGTCTTTTTTCGGTCTTATATACTATGTTACTATGTTACTATGTAGTTCCAATCCTACCAGCTGTCCTTGTCTTGTCCTGAGTTGCTGCTGGGCGGCTACTAGCTTCTACTTCTTTTCTCTCTGGCTGACTGCTGGTGAGTGTCAGAGAGTAAAATTGCATCGCCTCAGGCGCTCTAGGCTAGATGCCCCTGCTCTTCCCGGTTCCCGCCGCTGTGCAGTCACGCCCCAAGGCCTCAGCCTCCCTGAGCCCAGCCCATCATGTGACCGTCCGGGTCCGGCCGTGTTGCTGGGTCAGTGAGCGGCCGGCGCACGCGCACACACGCAAGCACAGCAGCCGGCCGCCGGGCGGGATTCTTAGAGCGCTCTGGCGGCGCAGCATGAGAGCGGGGCGCCGCGCCGGCCGCCAGTGTAATTCCCTTCCAACCAGGTTTGGGTTCTTGCAGCTAAATTGCACTCTAGGCGGTTGCCTAGGTCGCCTTACAGGTGGCGCCGGCCCTGCTTATAATATACTTTCTAACATAGAAAGTATATTATAGTGCTTTTGTATTGTGCAGCAGTTGTGTGCGGTTCTGCTACGATACCGCAGCTATATAGAGGGACAAACCCAATTGTAAATAACTAATTGCAACTGATGTGATATTCCTGTTGCCCCCCAAAAAAACTGATTGAGGGGTGTGATATACCTATAATATACTTTCTAACAAAAGAAAGTACATAGTGCATTTGTATTGTGCAGCAGTTGTGTGCAGTGCTGTTGTGATCCCGCAGGTATACAGAGCGACAAGCGCAATTGGAACAACTGTTTGCAACCGGTGTGATATACCTGTTGCCCCCCAAAAAAACTGATTGAGGGGTGTGATATACCTTCTTCCACAAAATACTGATTGAGGGCTGTGATATACCTCTTGCCCCAAATAAAAAGGATGGTGTGATATAACTATTGTGGCCAAACAAATAATTGAGGGGTGTGATATACCTGTTTCCACAAAATATTGATTAAGGCTTGCAATATACCTGCTTACACAAAATATTGATTGAGGGGTGCTATATAACTGCTTCCATAAAATACTGATTAAGGTATTGATAAGCTTGATATACATGTTTCCACCAAATATTGATTGAGGCCTGGGATATACCTGCTTCAACAAACTATTAATTGAGTGGTGCGATATACCTGTTTCCACCAAATATTGAATGAGGCCTGTGATATACCTGCTTCCACTAAAAATTGATTGAGGCCTGTGATATACCTGCTTCCACAAAATCCTGCATAAGGGGTGCGATATACCTGCTGCCATCAAATATTGATAAAGGGGTTCTAGATACCTGCTTCCACAAAATTCTGATTGAGGGGTGCAATATAACTGCTTCCACAAAATACTGATTGAAGGGGGATATATACCTGCTTCCATTAAGGGGTTTTATATACCTGTTTACACCAAATATTGATTGAGGCCTGCGATATACAGGCTTCCACAAAATACTGATTAAGGGGTTTAATATACGTGTTTTCACAAAATACTGATTGAGGAGGGGTGCGATATACCTGCATCCACCAAATATTGATTGAGGCCTGCGATATAACAGCTTCCACAAAATACTGATTGAGGGGTGTGATATACCTGTTTCCACAAATATTGATTAAGGTGTTCTATATACCTGCTTCCACAAAATACTGATTGAGGCCTGCGATATACCCGCTTCCCCAAAATACTGATTAAGGGGATTGATATACCTGCTTCCACCAAATATTGATTTAGACCTGCGAGATACCTGCTTCCACAAAATACTGATTAAGGGGTTTGATATAGCTGTTTCCACCAAATATTGATTTAGGCATGCAATATACCTGCTTCCACAAAATACTTATTAGGGGTTTTGATATGGCTGTTTCCACCAAACATTGATCGAGGCCTGCGATATACCTGCTTCCACCAAATAACATTTGAGGGTTTTGATATACCTACTTCACAAAATACTATTTCAGGCCTGCGAAATACCTGCTTCCAAAAAATATTGTTTAAGAGGTGCAATATACCTGCTTCAACTAAATATTGATTGAGGCCTGAGATATACCTGCTTTTAAAAATATTGATTAAGGGGTTCTATATACAGTACCTGCTCCCACAAAATACTAATTAAGAGGTTTGATATTCCTGCTTCCACAAAATACTGATTGCGGGGTGTGATATACCTGCTTCCACAAAATACTGATTGAGGCTTGTGATACTCCGGCTTCACAAAATACTGATTAAGTGGTTTAATAAACCTGCTTTCACAAAATACTGATTGAGGGGTGCGAAATACCTGCATCCACCAAATATTGATTGAGGCCTGTGATATACCTGCTTCCACAAAATACTGATTAAGGGGTGTGATATACCTGCTTCCACCAAATATTGATTAAGGGGTTCAATATACCTGCTTCCCCAAAATACTGATTAAGGGGATTGATATACCTGCTTCCACCAAATATTGATTTAGGCCTGCGAGATACCTGATTCCACAAAATACTGATTAATTGGTTTGATATAGCTGTTTCCACCAAATATTGATTGAGGCCTGCGATATCCCTGCTTCCACCAAATAACGTTTGAGGGGTTCGATATACCTACTTCCACAAAATACTATTTGAGGCCTGCAACATACCTGCTTCCACCAAATATTGATTAAGGGGTTTTATATACCTGCTTCCACAAAATACTGACTGAGGCCTGCGATATACCTGCTTCCACAAAATATTGATTAAGGGGTTCTATATGCCTGCTTCCACAACATACTGATTGAGAGATAAATAAAAAAAATTGAGACAAGAGCCAAGGGATTGATATACCTGCTTCCACCATACACCGATTAAGGGCTTCGATATACCTGCTTCCGCAAAATACAGATTGAGGCCTGCGGTATATTTGCTTCTACAAAATACTGATTAAGGGGTTTGATATACTTGGTTCCACCAAATACTGCTCTTCTCTAGGGACTTTGGCACAGGGTAGTTTTGAAAATGACAGGCAGAGGAAGATGTAGGCCATTCCACAGGGTTGGTAGGGGTCGGTCAGGTGCACCTTGCCGGAGCCGAAGTGGAAAGTTTGAGAAATCCTGTGTGATTACTTCAAAGGACGCACCAGAGTTAGTTGAGTGGCTCACTCAGCCTTCCACTTCTGCACCCTCCTCATCCTATGTATCTGCACCGTTCTCACTCTCTGCTGTGTGCACCACCAAAGACACCACCACCCCCAAAGCCCCTCCACTCGAGTCAGAGGAATTATTTTCCCATCCATTCCCAGACCTTACAAATGCGCAGCCATTCTTAGCAATGGCTGAGGAAGAGGAGGTGGCAACGGCCGCCACCCAGCGGTTTGACGACAGTTACCAGATCAGCCTATTGAGGGAGATCCTAGCTGTTGCAGCCTACTCCGAGATCTCAAATGTCAGTGGTGGTGAAGGTGACGATGATGACGTGTCAATGGACGTCACGTGGGTGCCCACAAGAGAGGAAGAGGAGGGTAGTTCAGAGGGAATGCCTAATTTTTGGGGCCTGTACTCCTGTGGCCTAAAATGAATTTTTTCTAGGCTCCAGCAGGGCACATTTTTGAGAGTTTCCCTTTAAGATGCATAAAAATGGCCCCTGATTAAAATACATATTTTTGTGGGGAATTTTTGTAATTGATCCCCCTCTGGTATGTCACTTGCCATGTTGTGGGATTATTTGTGCACTTCTAGTAAGTATTTGGTGGCTGTAAATATGGTTCACCTGACATTAAAGTCAATAGGGAACGCCGCAAACACGCAGTTTGCGAACATATGATTGCAAATGCGCGTTCGGGTTCGCGTGACGTCCCGGCAGATGTTCGTCCTTCACTATATATCACTGCACCGCTGAATGGCAATTTGGCTCTAATTTTTTTCTTACGTTTAAACAACACAAAAGGCTTTTTAACAGATAAGTGCAATGCTGAACGGTGAATATATTTTTGTTTCGCCACTAATATACGGCAAGCAGGGCTTTAGAATATGTCACTGCACCGCTGAACGGCAATTAGGCCCTAATTTTTTTTCTACTTTTAAACAACACAAAAGGCTTTTCAACTGATAAGCGTAATGCTGAAAAGCGAATATATTTTTATTTCACCACTAATACACGGCAAACTGTGCTTTAGAATATTTCACTGCACCGCACAAGGGAAAATATATTTTTCTTTTGCCACTACTAACGCCGCAAACACGCAGTTCGCGAACATATGATTGCAAATGCGCGTTCGGGTTCGCGTGACGTCCCGGCAGATGTTCGTCCTTCACTATATATCACTGCACCGCTGAACGTCAATTTGGCTCTAATTTTTTTCTACGTTTAAACAACACAAAAGGCTATTTAACAGATAAGTGCAATGCTGAACGGTGAATATATTTTTGTTTCGCCACTAATATACGGCAAGCAGGGCTTTAGAATATGTCACTGCACCGCTGAATGGCAATTAGGCCCTAATTTTTTTTCTACTTTTAAGCAACACAAAAGGCTTTTCAACTGATAAGCGTAATGCTGAAAAGCGAATATATTTTTATTTCACCACTAATACACGGCAAACTGTGCTTTAGAATATTTCACTGCACCGCACAAGGGAAAATATATTTTTCTTTTGCCACTATTACATGGCAAAAAAGGGCTTTACAACATATAACTGCACAAGGGTAAATAAGACATACTGTAGAACACACTTCCTTTTAATAAACCCAGTTAATGGCTGTATCAAACAGCACTTGCACCCCAATAACAAGAACGGTTTGCTGGAATGACAGAGCTGTATAATGGCAATTCGGATCCCCAGTCAGTGCACCAAGGTGTAATAGGATTGTTCCTATTACCCAGTCTGTAACCTCCCCTACTTAACCCTGTTCTACATAAATGCTGTGGAACGATTCCTCCCTATCCTTTCCCTGCACTTATTGTTTTTTTTACCACAATCAAGTCTTTTCTATCACTGTCCCTAGCGACTGCAGACATCTCTCCAGGCCCTAAGTTCAATAGTAAATGGCAGAATATAAGATGGCTGACACTATTTATAGGTCTGTGACATCACAGGGCTGGCTGTCTGTTGATTTTTCGATTTGTATTTGGTATCACCCCCACCCTGTACAAATGGACATTTTTGTATAGATACTGGAAAGCAATTAACATCATTTCTGGATAATTCATGTCTATGTATGCATGCATAATACCTTCACATATTCCCATTTTGACTACTATCGGACAATTAATTCTAGTGTCTACACAACATAACCGACTTGTAATTTGTCTTGCGTCTGATCTTCATTTATACATAGCTTGCTTTCACATTATCAATTATGTCTAGCATAATGAACTGACATAAATGGATTCCACATAAAGAATGCTTAATGTTTTCATTGAAGCATCAACTTATTAAAAAGACAGAATTCAATAGAAAATGAGCAGAACAGCTTGTTTTACAACATACGCCACCAATATCAGAACATTCATTTACCACCAAGAGATGAGTTCCTTGGACACTTTGAATCCTGCATTTACACAATTATAATTGCTGGAACTTTGGTAATTTATTTCCAACTTAAAATGCAATCATTTTAAGTTAAAGAAAAAGGAAAAGTTAATTAAACGGGAGTTATGGACCCCATCCCAGGCTTTTCAATCCATTTGAGATTCAATTAATGAATATTAAATCCCTCTGTATTAAAATCCATATGTACTAAACAATGAAAATACATCTACACGCATCTGAACAGCCTCATATAATGGGAAAGACAAAAGGACTGATTTATAGGGTTTAAGGTAGGTTCACGGCACACTGATTTGCGTGCAAGTAATCACATTTTATTTGTATTCTTCAGTGTTCAATATAACATTGTAGTATACATCCAGGCTATATGATAAGTATAAGGACACAATATTTATTTGTACGGTCCCCAGACGTTTCCCATGTTTCCCATGGAGTGATTCCCATGTTTAGTTCATTTCTTGTTTTGTTATGAAAGGTTTACTTTCCCCGATGGTTCTGGGTTTACCATGGTTGATAAAGCATAACCCTACCATTGGCAAATAAGACAAATCTGTAATTGGAGTGTGTGGCGAAACCAACCTCGCCACTGAGCGTTGGAGAAGACTGATTGCCAGCCTCTTGCCCCAGGATTATGGGCCCTCTCATCAGCCCATGCTAAACTTAAACCCCATGGCGATTTGACTGTGTTTGTCGCATCTGAGCGCTGTTTGGATATATTGAGCGCTCAGATCCAAGCCATCTGGGGATATGTTAAATGTCTGTGTACTGTAAAGGGTGGGACATTGTATATTTGAATAGTGATGTCTGTCCTATTGTCCCCACGTGTGTATTGGCGATTTCCCTTTGTCCTGAGAGATAATTAAATGACTCCTCGGTTGTCTCCAGGACAGAAGACATTGTGTATTCTCCTGCCTGTGATGATTACATTAACCCGTGTAGGGTAATTGTATCACAGGCAGAGGGGAGGGATATGCTGGGTGTGTTTCTATTTTCCCATTGTGTGTGATTGGCTGCTGTATCCCCTGTGTCTCAGTCTTCCTTCTGGTCCCCTAGGGGAGTGTCCACCAGGTGGGAGACCTGGATAAATACCGGGCAGGTAGCCCTCAATAAAGTTAGAATTCCTGTTTAACCATCAATACAGAGCCTCGTCTCGTACTTGGGGGGAATTGCTACTCCAGAACGTTCTCTTGCCTGTTCCAGGAGAGGAGGACTTCATATGGTTCCAGTTCGGTGGATTCAGATGGTTGTGGGTTGCTGTGCTCTTCGCCAAGAGAATCGCCCGAACGGTATTAACCCTTACTATACCGGATTATACCGTAACAGAGTAAATTTTGTATGAAGAACTGTCTTAATGCCTCTATTTCGAGGGTGTCCACTGAGGTGTTGCCTCAGTTTCTTTCTGATTTTTCGGACATATTCTCGGATGGTGGAGCTCAGGAGTCCCCCCCTCACCGAGAGCATGATTGTCGGGTCAATCTTATCCCCAGAGCTAAATTGCTAAAATCTCGGTTATATAATCTTTCTCAACCCGAAAGAGTAGCTATTCGGGAGTATATTACTGAGAGTTTGGCAAAGGGACAAATTAGATCATCTAAGTCTCCTATGGCCGCTGGCTTATTTTTCGTAAAGGATGGATCCCTTAGACAGTGCCTAGATTTCTGTGAACTGAATCTCATTACTGTTCATGATCCTTATCCCCTCCCCTTGATTCCGGATCTATTTGATCAGATTGTCGGTGCCATAGTGTTTTCTAAGTTGGATTTGAGAGGAGCTTAAAATCTGATCAGAATCCGTAAAGGAGATGAGTGGAAAACGGCCTTCAATACCCCCGAGGGTCACTTCAGGAACCTAGTCATGCCCTCTGGTTTAACTAATGCTCCAGCAGTCTTTCATCGCTTTATCAATGACATTTTTCATCATTTGGTGGGGAGGTTCGTTGTTATTTAACTCAATGACATACTAATTTACTCACCAGATATGAAGACTTATCAGGATCATTTGAGATTGTTGTCGATCCTTTGGGAGAAAAAATTGTATGCTAAGTTGGAAAAATGTGTGTTTGCTGTTCAGGGAGCTGCCATTTTTGGGGTACTTGCTTTCTGCCTCCGATTTTCGTATGGACCCCAAAAATGTCTGGGCAGTACTGGAATGGGGCAGGCCGGAGAATCAGAAAGCTCTGATGCGGTTTTTAGGATTTACTAATTACTAGTGATGAGCGGGAGGTGCCATATTCGATTTTGCGATATATCGCGAATATTCGAATGAATATTCGTCATATATTCGCCAAAATCGAATATTCGTCATTATTTTAGTTATCACGAATAATATGCGAAAAATGTATTCGCGTAATGCGAATTGAACTTTGAATGGGGTATATAGGCAACTTTCCTATTGGCTTGCTAGCACTATAGAAAGCTCTAAGTTGGATGCGCAATGAGAAAAAAATTACTTTATCTTTTCTTTTTAATAACTAGACACTATATGCCGGCACTAAATAGAAAGTGCTTTTTCTTGTCCGCAATTGCGGACAAGAATAGCACATGTTCTATTTTTTTCGGGAACGCGATTGCGGACCCGGAAGTGCGGATCCGCAATTGCGGACCCGGCCGGGACATCATCTGTCCCCATTGAAATTAATGGGTCCGCAATTCAGTTCCGCAAAATGCTGAACAGAATTTCGGACGTATGAATGGACCATTAATCTGTGTAATACACTAACAGGCAATGCATTACAATACAGATGTATTGTAATGCATTGCAGAGGGGATCAGACCTCCAAAAGTTGAAGTCCCAAAGTGGGACAGAAATAAAATTTGAAAAAAAAGTAAATAAAAAGTTTTTCTAATAAAAAAAATTTAAGTTTGAAGTTAAAAAAGGAAAAACGCCCCTTTCGCATGACTTTTTAAACAAAAAATAGAAAAAAAAGAAACAACACATATTAGTATCGCCGCGTCCGTAATGACCGGCTCTATAAATATATCACATGATACACCCCGTCCGATAAACACCATAAAAAAATCTGAATAAAAACGGTCTAAAAAAAGCCTTTTTTTGTCACCTTACATCACAAAAAGTGTAATAGCAAGCGATCAAAAAGTCATACGCACCCCAAAATAGTGCCAATTCACATTGCACATCTAATCTTCTGCCTCACAAAATATACCCACACTATATACCCACCACTACATACAACCAGACCCCCCCTCAAACCCACACCACCTCTGACCACCCTCCACCCCCACCACACACACACAGTCTATAGCAGGCATTCTCAAACTGTGGCCCTCCAGCTGTTATAAAACTACAACTCCCATGATGCCCCTTTACAGGATGATAGCTGTAGGCTGTCATGGAATAATATGATTTTTAGTTTTGAAACAGCTGGAGGGCCGCAGTTTGCTGGAGGGCTGTAGTTTCAGGATGCCTAGTATATAGATTCTAATAAGTGCCCCGTTGGTCAGGAGAAGTAATGTTTGACATTCAGTATTTGCTGGTTCTTTTAGTGTTACCCAGGGTGCACCACGGGGAGGCAAACCAGCCTTACACCCCATACCGTCAATTCACTAGATAGGTACATCTCTCCTCAGATGGCCAATATCCAATATCTCATACTACACACACATACAATTTCAACACAATCCCAAATATTTAAAAAAATAAGATTAGGCGACTTTAACATTAGCGGCAGGGGAGTACGTCTGACTATTCTAGGAAGAGGAACAGCATGTCGAATCCGTACTGCCACTAGTTTACCTACGCCCCTAGAATGACGCTTCGTCCCTATTGACTATAATGGGGGCGGGTGTGGCGGTACGGCAGCACACAGCGAGACACAGTCTAACTGAAAGCTCTGCATATCGTAGTTTAAGCCCGGGGAACCTCGACCACCAAACCAAAAATTATTAGTGTTTGAAAGTGAAAAATTAGATTTAAAGTTACATATAAAATCTGATAATATGCTTGTTTTTTTAAACTGCAGAGCATGTTGGAGCTAGGATACGATGAGATCCTCTCCCATGCTGAAAAAAAAAAAAAAAATTGGTCAGACATGAAGATGAGGCATGCGGAAAGAATCCGCGAGATCCGGGACCAAAAATATCCAGGTATAATGATTACTGAGTGTTAGAATAAAGATACAAAAGTAATGTAAAGCATATGTACATTTTTGTTTTTAGATTTTTTTCTAAAAGTAGTAAAATTTGTTATTATAGGTGTTCCTTTACCTGCAGTCAGGCGCAGGCCTTCCAGACAGCAGGTGTGGGAGGTCTCGGCGTCAGAGGAGGAGGAGGAGGAGGCCGGACCCTCAGGGCAACAACATGCCCCTAGCCCCCCAGAGGAGTCGATGGCAGGAGTTGAGTGCAGGCCTTCACCCCAACCCGTCTCACCCCCTCATGTCTGATGACGGGGACGAGGAGGAGGAGGAACTTATAACTTCCCCCCACAAGGAGTGTAAGTATGTGCTGTGGCTGTTTTCACTCATTCACTGTTCACACACACACACAAACACGTGTCAGTTTAGTCTTCACCATAGACATACTTTTTTGGAGCAAACAATAAGCATGTTAAAGCTTTACTAATAATCTTTCTTCAGCCCACACATATCGGAGGACCTTTAGTCCCACACTTACAGTTTCGTACAAGCGGGATATCAAAGAAGTACTATCTCAACACTCTTTACAGTCTTCCAGAGGTCTGGTTCCCCTCTATGATTGTTCGGCGTTCCAATCGACTATCCACACTGTTTTTTAACAGCCTTTTTAACCACAATGTTATGAAAACCCCAAGATGTAGTACGGGTGTTACCTGTCCCACCCAATGTCTCTGACTAATAAAACCCAGGCCCAAAATAATTTCTAAAGAAAACCTCCCCAAAACCTATAGTTACAGGTGTACTGATTCACCAAAGTTATCTCACTGAGGCATACATTCCCACATTCCCATTGAGACATACCGAGCAGCCATGATCCTTCCCCAAACTCGGACCAGATATTGTTGGTGTCAACCCGAATAAACAGGTATATTTTGGGGGAACACCCCAAAGTGGGCGGAGCTACCAATGGCCAATGAAAATTTAGCAATTTTCTATACGCTACTTCTCCCACAGTTTTAGGAGTACAATTACCACACTTTGCACACTTGTTCAGCACATACCTGATGAGGTTTCTTGTGCTTAGTTAACCGATCCCACCCTCCGGAAAAATATAAAGTTTTATCACTCGTACAGCTTTCAAGTTAAAGTCACCAAACTTGGGTCACTTAGTCATTTCACATTTTAGAGATGTTAAAAAGTGGGCGGTGCCACAAACAACCAATCAAATTTTCACTATTGACTTCAGTGTGAAAACTTTAAAAAGCTGTCATTTTCAAAGTATTTAAGCCAGAGTTCCTAAACTTGGCACCATGGGTTAGTAGGTGACTGAGATTAAAATTGATAAAAAGTGGGCGGAGTTTACAATGGCCAATCAAATTTCAGCCATTTGTTTAAATGGGAAAAATTTATACTGCCGCTGCTCTCAGACTTTTACTGGCACAGTCTTCAAACTTGACACAGTTGGTCACTGGAGGACTGGGATTAAAATTCAAAAAAGTGGCTGGAGCCACCAACAGCCAATCAGATTTTCAGCCAACATCCTGTGGTTTCTTCAGAAACTACACTGTCTAGTTTATTTATTTATTTTTTACAGTATTGAAAAAAAATGCACCATAACATCGAGGAGCTTGAGCAGGAGCACCAAAAAACAGTGCAGGCGTTCTGGGATCAGCATCTATGGAAGCTGAGGGAGATTAAGCTCCAGTTTGCCAACGGCCTAAGGCAAATCGAAGAACAGCACGCCAAGGCCGTGGCTCGGCTTAAAAAAATAAACAAATAATTGAGGGCATTGCCTTATTGAGAATTGTTCACTTTACTTAATTTTTTTATTATTTGTAATTATATTGTTTACTGTTTTATTTTTTTAAATAAATAAAAAATTTGAGTTTTCTGTATAATTGTTACTTTTTTTTTTTTAAGTAAAGGCCCTTAGAGTCCATTTACAAACTCATCAGTATCCTGACATACAGCATCTGCAGGTATAAAGAAATTGGGTAGTATGAGGCCTAAACATAACTCCAATGGATCATGATAATAGTAGTAGTCATTGGTAATGGTTGTGTATATGGGCTACAAATCATTCGTAAGGATCAGGATAATAGCATCAGTCATTGGCAACGGTGGATTATAATGCCTAAATCAATCTTAAAATCATTTTGACAAATCAGCAGGCAGATGGTTATTTAACATTGTTGTTTAAGTTCTACACATAGTCCTGACTAACTCTGGCAGAACAAACAGCAGCATGTAGTTTGTAGCTGTATTGTATTCCCTGTAATGTGCCCCCGACATACGTGTTAAATAACGACAAAAAAAGTATACTACCGAAAGTTGTTATTTCGTTAGTAGTTATTTCGTTACATCCGTAATTCTATCCCAACCCAAAAAATAAAAAATAATTTAGTTAACAATCATTTTATTTGGTGAGCTGACAATTAGCATATCACAATAACCAAATGGCCCGTATGTTCAATTTCAAATGGTGTGTTTATTAAATATTAAGTACAAAGCAAAGCATTCTAATAGTCCAGAGTTACATTTAAAATAAACTTTTTTGTTAATTTTCCTAGTAACTAAATTATTTTATGTACTAACATAAATTTCATATTATCGTAAATAATGTATTTTTTATAAACACATTAACTATTAAAATACAAAACTTGAACAGAGTAATAACTACAAAAAAACATTTTTGATTTATCAAATGAGCTAAATTATTAACTTTTACAAATTCCAAAAATGTATTTACTATCAAATCTTATTATCAGAAATATAAAACAGCGGTAAGAACCAGCATGGATCTTCCATAGCGTCAATTTTTTTATACTTTGCATGTTGTAGCATTGCTTCCGCCGTACAGATAGAAATATGTGATTACATGACTATGATTATATGAATTCTCTAACCGGTGACATGGCTCCAAGAACATCATATAGTACACATATGTGATGTAAATCAGTGGTTATATATAATTAGCATGTGCGAATCCTCATTACATATTTGCTAATAAGTAATATAAACAAGAAAAGTACCTATACATATTTACATGTTGCTACACGGCTCCATTCACAAAACCGGATTTCCACACGGATGAGTATAACGCCAGTCACACCCAACCATGCAGAAAGGTCAACAAGGAAGTCAGCTATCCCTCCCAGAACGACAGACAACACCATGTTAGATCCTAAATCCGTGTGACAACAAAAAATAAATAAAATAAAATATATACATTTTAGTAGGTTCATCAATCAGTCCTGTACAATGTTTACTGCACAAGACCTTTTGACAAGGGAAGGCCACATGTGGTCCACACCGTGCTACAGCGTGAACTACAACATAGCCGCCCCAAACCACACTTATTTTAAAATAAAAAATAATAAAATAAAGTAAAATCATTTCATTTTGTGAATGAAGCCGAACAACGCTTGATAAAATGACTTTTTAAAAAGATTATTTAAATACATATTTGCATGTCTAAATATTGACAATACATAAATTTGCAGAGCACATGCGAGAATACCAAACATGCAAACCAGGTTAAGAGAATTCATAATTCTATACTTGTTAAAGTACAAAGGAGAAAATCAGGTCCATGATGGTTGTCTACGCATGATCAGGACATACAGCATCTATAGTTAACACAGTACTAGAATGCTGACAGTTACCATTTGTAACTAGGCAGAATAACGGCAGGCACTTGCAGGTAAGTACACTTCCAGTTTATAAAAAAAAAAAAAACAATCGAAATTCTATTTTTAAAAAGGTGTGAAGGTCTGGACTCTGTGATTGTTCCCTGAGAGAACATGATGTCTCATGCTCTGGGAACCACAATTGCACAATGTGAGCATGATGCATGCTGGCAGTATAATCTTGAAAATTGTACCTGCCAGCTGTTTTTAAAAATTGCATTTATATATTCATACACTGGTCACTAGATCGGTTCAACTACTCTGTGGAACAAATTATTGGAGAACATACTGTTGCTGAACCTCAACCTGACCAACTGCAGCAACCCCAGATCATTGTAATGTCCCCACAGGCTTGTACAGTGGGCTCTAGGCATGATGGGTGCATCTCTTCATCTGCCTCTCTTCTTCCCCTGATGCGCCCTTAACTCTTGATCAGGGTAAATGAGGACTCATCTGAGCACATAACATTCTTCCATTGCTCCAGAGTCCGATCATATGCTCCCTAAAAAATCGAGGTTTTTATTTTGGTTTTACTTCACTAGTATGTGTTTTTCTGACAGCTACCCAACTGTTAAGTCACAATGCCTTGAATTCCATTTGCATTGCGTTTTTAGAAAAGGAACTAACTTAAACTAATAAACATAGCCCTGAGTCGGACTGTTGTTTTTATAACATTGTATTTTAAAAAACATTGCATTTATGACCACACCGTACATTCACATATATATTTCCAGCCCTCTTTACTATTCATCTTTGTTTTCATGTCCACTTTATTCTTACACTTGTTAATAATGTTTTTGACAGTTCATACCCGAATATTAGGACTCTCGGCCATCTATTTATGACATGCTGTAGCACCAACAGCAGGATTTCAGAACTGGTCTATTATCATGGCCACATGTAGCTTCGCCCAATTCCGTCAGCAGCAGCCGCAGATGTTATGTTAAAAGGCCCAAATGTAACTCAACAAGTTCAAGACATGCAGCAGCATCAACAGCAGGATTTAAGAAGTGGTCTATTATTAGGGCAACATGTAGCTTGGCCCAATTCAGCAGCACAGGCAGCAGCAGCAGACGTTATGTTAAAAGGCCCAATTGTAACTCAACATGTTCAGTACATGCAGCATCATCAACAGCAGGATTTAAGAAGTAGTGTTTTATCAGGGTAACATGTAGCTTGGCCCAATTCTGCAGCACAGGCAGCAGCAGACGTTATGTTAAAAGGCCCAAATGTAACTCAACATTTTCATGACATGCAGCATCATAAACAGCAGGATTTAAGAAGTGGTGCATTATTAGGGCAACATGTAGCTGGGCCCAATTCAGCAGCACAGGCAGCAGCAGCAGATGTTATGTTAAAAGGCCCAAGTGTAAATCAACCTGTTCAAGACATGCAGCAGCATCAACAGCAGGATTTAAAAGGTATATGAATTGTGACTGGGCACACTCAGGGAACCCGGACCATAGAGAAGTAATCTGAAAATGTAATCAGAATTAATATAAAAGTTTATTCAGAATTAAAAAATTAATAAAAATATATAGACACAAAAATCGCACTTTGGAAGGTGCAAATAGCTAGAGTAGCAGCAGGTATGTGCAAATAAGCAAATAAACAGTATGCATTGGATATATAAATAAACAGTATCTATTAGATATAATTGATGCCAGCTGGTTGCTGCAACCGAATGGATAGAAAGCTGAATGGATAGTAAACTGATCTATGCGCACTTGAATTAATGTTGCCAAAGGTTTTGCGCAAATGAGTGTTCCACCAGGAGTCAGAGGATCTTGTAACGATCTCCTGGATTAATAAACAATAGACCTGGATCCCAAGTCCATACGTCAGTCAATGTATCCAGAGGGATCCCTATCAATATGAAAGCGTTCAAGTCCGGAGCAGCGTCCTGCTCCCAATAGTATGTGGCGGCATCCCGTCACTACTTATTAAATACAGTTTGTAACTACCAGAGTAGATCTTACCCAACCGCAGGATAGCTTGGTCCCCTCCGGTGTGGTCTCCTTCGGTATAGTATCCACCTCGGTCTCGGGGATCTTACTTTGTAGCAGCGGACGTCCGGTCAACGCTCTCCCGCTTGGGTAACACGTGTTATCTCTTTTTAGGCCGGCGTCCGAGCGGTTTTCTGTGGTTGGTAGTAGTATAATTCTCCGGTTTATTTTGATAGGGGATCCTTCTCATGCGGTCTTTTAATCATAGGGAAATACACCAAACGCGTTTCGGGGTTTTACATTTCACCCCTTCCTCAGTGGTGACTATTTCCCTGTAAATATCCCTCTTATATAGGGGTTAATGTCATTCAAAAACTCTGGACTGGATTGGAAATCTTCCATTCTTAGGACAATAAGTGGAAAATTCCAATCTCTCTTAACCTCACACCTCCCATCGGGTAGCTGTCTTCCTTTCATTATCCAATGTCAGTATTGGCAGCATATAATGACTCACAATTACATAAAACATATATAACAATATATATAAAATATAAGAAGCAACATTCAATTTAAAAATGCTCACATACGATTGTTATTGAGAAACCTCTCTATATCAGGCAACAAAAACGCTATAATAGTTATAATGCGTTTTCTATGCGTTTTGATGCGATTTCAATAAAATGGTGGAAAAATGTTGAATTATGATTTGCAATCTAATTTACATGATTAAAAAAGGAGAACTGGACCAATATGTTACCATATTCACATTTAAAATATGGAAAATGCCCCTATATCATGGTCAAGTTAATTAGTATAAATAAGATATAATAAATAATAAAAGATTCTAATACAGTGTAAATAGAGAATAACGAATATAAGTTAATTGCTCAAATAAGATACAGTGAAATAAATAACAAAAAATATATATATGTCGATGTAAACTCATGTTCTTTCGTATAGGGTATCCTTGATTGTTTGTAGGATTAGATGGGGGGCTATATGTCAAGGAACGCCCGACTGTGGTAATCACACGTCTGGCTATTCGTCGGCACATAGTCACCCACCTCTCATAAAAATCCAAACAATTCAAATTCTGAGTTAAGCCCCTGAGGTATGAGTGTATCCAATTCAAAGATTCTCTTTGTTTCTAGTCTGGACATTTTCTCTACATGATTACCACCCCTCCAATCTTTATCCACTTTATCTATCGCCATAAATTTAATTCCTGTGGGGTCTTGATTATGTGCATTTTTAAAATGGGACGATAGTGAATGGTTTTCAAAGCCCTTCTTAATATTTGCAACATGTTCCCCAATACGTTTTTTTAGGGTCCTCTTAGTTCTACCCACATACTGGCGATTACAGGGACATTGAACAACATAAATGACGTTTTCAGAAGTGCAGGTAAGGAACTCCTTGATAACATGTTTATAGTTGTTTGTGGTTGAAACAATTTCTTTTGAGACTCTTGGGGAAGATGTAATTTTACAATTTCCACATTTCCCGCACCTGTGAAAACCTTTTAGATCAACCCAATTCGTGATCGTATTTTTCTTAGAAATGGGGTTTTTCACAGTCGGGGCTACTAACAACCCCAAGTTCGGAGCTTTTGTGAAGTTAATCCTGGGAACATCTGATAAAATTGAACCTAGAACTTTATCTCTTTGTAACAAGTGCCAATGTTTTGTAATTATTTGGCGTATCCTCTTATGGTCATCACTAAACGGGAGAATAATACGTATAATTTCTTGTTCTACTTCCATTGTGTTTACTGTTTTATCTTCAAAAAAAGTGCTTCTATCTAAATTCTTAACTTTATTCATGGCTGAATCTAGGATGTCATTAGGGTAATTCTTCTCTTCAAATTGTTTCCTCATTTTATCTGCCTCTTTCTCAAAGTCTGCATCCAATGTGCAGTTACGTTTGATTCTACGTAGTTGACCCTGAGGAATATTGGACAACCAGCTAGGTAAGTGACAGCTATTGTACAGGATAAAGCTGTTTCTAGCCAGACGTTTTTTTCATTTGGCGTTCAGGGGAAGTGGGACTTAAGAACTTTTTGGAAGCAATAAATGTCAATGATAAAAATCTTAGATTCTCTGGAACTACGAGTCAGGAATCTATTGAATTCCTGGACTTAAGAATCTCGGTTCAAGATGGACACCTAATATGTAACACATATACGAAACCAATGGCTAGAAACAGCTTTATCCTGTACAATAGCTGTCACTTACCTAGCTGGTTGTCCAATATTCCTCAGGGTCAACTACGTAGAATCAAACGTAATCAAACGTAACTGCACATTGGATGCAGACTTTGAGAAAGAGGCAGATAAAATGAGGAAACAATTTGAAGAGAATTGTTTCGACATATATATATTTTTTGTTATTTATTTCACTGTATCTTATTTGAGCAATTAACTTATATTCGTTATTCTCTATTTACACTGTATTAGAATCTTTTATTATTTATTATATCTTATTTATACTAATTAACTTGACCATGATATAGGGGCATTTTCCATATTTTAAATGTGAATATGGTAACATATTGGTCCAGTTCTCCTTTTTTAATCATGTAAATTAGATTGCAAATCATAATTCAACATTTTTTCCACCATTTTATTGAAATCGCATCAAAAACGCATAGAAAACGCATTATAACTATCATAGCGTTTTTTGTTGCCTGATATAGAGAGGTTTCTCAATAACAATCGTATGTGAGCATTTTTAAATTGAATGTTGCTTCTTATATTTTATATATATTGTTATATATGTTTTATGTAACTGTGAGTCATTATATGCTGCCAATACTGACATTGGATAATGAAAGGAAGACAGCTACCCGATGGGAGGTGTGAGGTTAAGAGAGATTGGAATTTTCCACTTATTGTCCTAAGAATGGAAGATTTCCAATCCAGTCCAGAGTTTTTGAATGACATTAACCCCTATATAAGAGGGATATTTACAGGGAAATAGTCACCACTGAGGAAGGGGTGAAATGTAAAACCCCGAAACGCGTTTGGTGTATTTCCCTATGATTAAAAGACCGCATGAGAAGGATCCCCTATCAAAATAAACCGGAGAATTATACTACTACTACCAACCGCAGAAAACCGCTCGGACGCCGGCCTAAAAAGAGATAACACGTGTTACCCAAGCGGGAGAGCGTTGACCGGACGTCCGCTGCTACAAAGTAAGATCCCCGAGACCGAGGTGGATACTATACCGAAGGAGACCACACCGGAGGGGACCAAGCTATCCTGCGGTTGGGTAAGATCTACTCTGGTAGTTACAAACTGTATTTAATAAGTAGTGACGGGACGCCGCCAAATACTATTGGGAGCAGGACGCTGCTCCGGACTTGAACGCTTTCATATTGATAGGGATCCCTCTGGATACATTGACTGACGTATGGACTTGGGATCCAGGTCTATTGTTTATTAATCCAGGAGATCGTTACAAGATCCTCTGACTCCTGGTGGAAAACTCATTTGCGCAAAATCTTTGGCAACATTAATTCAAGTGCGCATAGATCAGTTTACTATCCATTCAGCTTTCTATCCATTCGGTTGCAGCAACCAGCTGGCATCAATTATATCTAATAGATACTGTTTATTTATATATCCAATGCATACTGTTTATTTGCTTATTTGCACATACCTGCTGCTACTCTAGCTATTTGCACCTTCCAAAGTGCGATTTTTGTGTCTATATATTTTTATTAATTTTTTAATTCTAAATAAACTTTTATATTAATTCTGATTACATTTTCAGATTACTTCTCTATGGTCCGGGTTCCCTGAGTGTGCCCAGTCACAATTCATATTATTTTGCATCTGGTTTAGTGGGTGTGACTAGCCGACTTGGTGCACCTCATTTGATCTCACTTGTCCTTGTGCGACTTTTTTATTTTTATTTTTCAGGATTTAAAAGGTGGTCTATTATCAGGGCAACATGAAGCTTGGCCCAATTCGTCAGCACAGGCAGCAGCAGACGTTATGTGAAAAGGCCTAAATGTAACTCAACATGTTCAAAACAAATTCCCTGACAGCAGGGGCCATGAAGTCACTGCTGATCCAGGACTCATTCATCTTAATTAATGTGAGTCTGTCCACGGAGTCTGTGGACAGATGGGTCCGTTGTCTGTGACCACCCCACCTGCCGCGCTGAATGCCCGCTCAGACAGTACGCTGGAGGGGGGGCAAGATAGTAACTCCAGCGCATACTGAGCGAGCTCACAGCAGGTGCCCAGCCTGGCAACCCAGTACTCCATGGGGTCGTCTGTGCTCATGCTGTCGGAAGCACCTACCGACCCCATGTAGTCTGCCACCATGCGGGCCAGCCGCTGGTGGTGACTAATGCTGCTGCTGGTACTGGGTCGCACAGACTGGTAGAAGAGCCTCATCTCACCCAGAAGGTCACCTGCTCAGCTAGTGCTGCTGGTCCCAGCCGCCTGCTGGGTGAGATGGGCGGGGAGAACTGGAGCTTGAGGCCGAGGGTTTGCCTTTTCCAGCCGGTGGATCAGACAGGCCCGCAATTTTTCAAGACAGACCTGCCCCCGGCTGGCTGGGATTAACTGCTCCAGTTTCCCCTTGCAGTGAGGGTTTAAAAGGGTGGCTAACCAAATGTCATCCCTCTCCTGCTCGTCGCATTGGTGATGTAGGGGAGTGGTTATGATGGCCCTGAAGTGCCCAGGTCCAGCAGGTATTCCCTCACCGCCCGTCGCTGCTCCCACAACCTCTCCAGCATGTGGAGGGTGGAGTTCCACTGTGTCACACTGTCCACAATCAGCCTGTGGGGGGGGCAAGCTGTTGTCCCTCTGTAGTATCCTACGTACCCATTGCACAATGTCACTTAACCCTGGGAATGTTCGTAGGAATTTCTGTACGACAAGGTTGAGGACATGTGCCATGCAGGGTTCGTGTGTGAGACTGCCAGCATGAAGGGCGGCGAGTAGGTTACTGCGGTTGTCACAGACCACCATACCTGCTTGGAGCCTGCGGGGTGTCAGCCACTTCTGAACCTGAGCCTATAGTGCGGATAGAACATCAGGTCCAGTGTGTCTTCGGTCCCATAAGCTCACAAGCTGGAGCACGGCCTGGCAGCGGACTTTCCCAACACTTGCGTAGCAACGGGGAAGCTTGCTGGGGGGCTCAGCAGCTGTGGAGACAGTGGCTTGTGGGAGAGCAGCAGTTCACCCAGACACCCCGGGGCGGCACCACAAAATCAGATGCCACCGATTCCTTCCTAAACAGAAACACAAAGGGGGGTTTCAGTCAGCACTCCCTGTATGCAGGTGCACGTAGCTAATGGCAGGTATACATACAAACAAAAAAAAATGCAACAGCACTCTGCAACCAGATTTCTGGTTGCAGAGTGCTGTTGCATTTTTTTTGTTTGTACCGATTCCTTCCTGGCGCCTTGAAGGGACATCAAATGGGGGCTGAAGCTTATATAGCATCCCTGCCCATGCCTGCTGGTCCAGGCATCCATTGTGAGATTCACCCTGTCGCTGACAGCATGATCCAGCGGCAGGGATACATTCTGCACAATGTGCTAGTGTAGGGCAGGGACCCCGGTCCTGGCAAAGTAATGGTGGCTGGGGACACGCCACCTGGGTTGGGCCTGCTCCAACATCTTCATAAATGGATTGCTATCCATCAGATTGTAAGGCAGCAGATGTTGGATGATAACCCTTGCCAGGAGCCCATTGAGTGACCGCATGCGATGGTCCCCGGGGGCGCGGTGCATTCAAATGCATCTGCAATAGCGGGTGCAGAGGAGGGTGCAGTGGAGGCAGAGGTATGGCTGCCGGGACCAGCAGTACCTCTAGTAGAGGGAGCGGGGGAGTGGGAATGAGTTGGTGGAAGGGGTTGGGGTGGCCGAAGTACAGTGGCAGCTGTCCTCTTCACACTGCTGGTGGCGCAGCTGCTGTGACCACCCAGCATCTGTTCCCACTCCCGCCAGTGGTTGACTCACATGTGCTGGGTGAGGGCAGTGGTTCACAGCCGAGCCAAAGATCTCGCTCTCCTCACCCTGGCATGGCACAGCTTACAAATGGCAACTGTGACATCATCAGCTGCCAGGGTGAAGTAAGCCCAAAGAGGCGACTTCCGCACCGACCTCCTGTCAGATGGGGTGGTGCTGGCTTGTGCCTGTTCGGGCTCGGTGCGCACAGGTGGAGCTGGCTGCTGCTGCCTATTTCTGCTGCCATTACCAGTGGAGCCCCTTACACTGGGCTCTCTGGTGACCTGGCGCACCATTTGTCTCGGGTGCCTACCTTCATCGGTGCTGCCGTCCCCTGACAAAGGAATTGGCACCCATTCTGGGTCACCCTCCTCTTCGCCCCCTGATATGTCAGACCCAGGGCCAACCTGTGGTGGTGATTGCCATTAGCAACGGACTACAAGTGCAGGATGTGCTCCCCTACAGAAATGCACAACTGCATATGGGTATGAGCGCATCCTGCTTTCTTATCACCACATTTTTTGATGGTTTATATATATATGTATGGAGGTGTATAAACTCCAATTTACATGTGCCTGTTTTTCATCTTCAGGTCACATTTGGGTGCACCTGCTTGGCCTTGGGCTATATCAGTCAGTCTTGGGTAGGGCTCATAGACACCTCCCACCTCCCATTGCAAGCATGGCCACATGCTGGAGGTAACAGAGGAGATGTTTGTGAGTCGTCCTAACGCTCCTGTAATTGCCCACTGGCCCCTGATATCGCCCATATGGCGCAGGTAGGTGAGTGTTAGGGCCCACGGGCTACTTGAGAGACCTTGACGCTGGTGCCCGAGGCTTAAGACACGTCCTCCTAGTAGGATATGTCGAACTAACTCTCAATTTTTAACATCAGTGTGAGGGTTTAGTGTGACGGCAGCGTGCACCTATCTCTGGTTCTGTGTTCAACCTGTGGTGGACTGACGGGAACAGCCGACCTGGAGCCCCAGACTGGGCACCGCTGTCCCCTCGCTGATGCCTGGGTCTGAATAGGTGCAGGGGTTGTGTGGCTAACACTACCAGCACCAGTTGGAAGGGATTTCACAGGGGGATTTCTAGGCCCCTCCTCCCCATCCCTTCCAACAGGTCCTGACCATCCTCAGGGCTGAACAGTATCTCTGCCTCCTGCATTGCCTCCCCCAAGATGTCCCTCTCAGTGTCCAAGTCTCCGAACATGAGAGAGGACAATTCTTGGGAGTTGGGGGTTGGTTCTACGAGAGGACTCCGTGGCACTAGAATCGGCCATGAGAGAAAAGACAGCCTCTGCATCCTGGGAAGTAACGGGCCAGCTGCCACTAATGAAAAAGTCACGGATCTGGTGGACGCCCCTACCACCTGCGCCCGCCTGTCCGTGGCTTGAGGAGCTGCCCCATGCTGGGAGTGGTCCAGCGCGGGAACCAACTCCCCTGTTACTCCGACCACGTCTGCGGCTGCCTGCATGGCCCGGTACACTCATGCTGCTGGGGATTAGGGGAAAACTTTATTGGGGTGGGGACGATGGGTGAAAAATAAAAAGGACGTAAACTGTAACACACTACACTAAACACTAAACACGTAAAGCTATCACATTTTATTTATTTTTATTTTTTTTAACCTAAGACTAAACTAACAGACACACAGAGACTAAAAAACTGGGTTTTTTTAACGGAGGACTGATAAAACGACACAAAACACGTAAAACTTTAAAACTTTTTTTTTTAACCTGACACAGACACTAACTGACACACAGAGACTAAAAGACGTTTTTTTTAAACGTAGGACAGAAAAAACTACACTGAACATGTAAACCTATAAAACTATTTTTATTTTTTTTTAACCTAAGACAGACACTAACTGACACACAGAGACTAAAAAACGGGTTTCTTTAACGGAGGACTAACAAAACTACACTAAACGCAAAACACGTAAAACTTAAACTTTTTTTTTCTAACCTGACACAGACACTAACTGACACACAGAGACTAAAAGATGTTTTTGTTTTTTTTAACGTAGGACAGAAAAAACTACACTAAACACGTAAACCTACACAGACACTAACTGACGCATAACAGAAAAAAACAAAACTAGTACACTAACTGGACGGACACTAACTGACAGACAAAACAGACAGATAGACCTTACACTATACTATATCACTAACTAACCTAAACTACACCCTGCCCTGCAAAATCTAAACTTTACTATTTCCTAACTGTAGCCCTAATACCTAACCTAAACTATCAAGCACTATCTATTTTTCTATCTATCTATTTATCTATCTATCTATCTATCTATCTATCTATCTATCTATCTATCTATCTATCAATCTATATTATATATTACAGCTACCTACCTAACTCGATGCCCTACACTAAACCCTGCACTGAACTCTATCTGCTACACTAGGCCCTAACACTAACTAAATATTTTTTTGTTAACTATACTAAACTACTAAACTATCTTAAATTAATTCAACCCTATCAGCTATAAAACTACACTATTCCCTAATCACTACCTGAAACTAACTAACTAGATTATTGTAAAACCTATATGAAAATAGCTTGATGCCCCTACGCGATTACAATAATGCAAATATTGTATTCTAAATGATTCTAATTACTGATGTATAATTTTCCTCTTTACTGTATTTTATGTCATGTGAAAAATTAGCAATTACATATGCGCGTGAATCGGGTCGCATAAGGGCAGTATGCTATTGGGTTGGCTTGCTTGGTCGAATAGACGAAGATAGAGAAAATAGCAAATATGATGCTATATTCTTTATCTTCGTCTATTCGACCAAGACAACCCATTGAACACAATTGCATACTGCCCTTATGCGACGCGATTCACGCGCATACATAATTGCCTAGTTTTCGCATGACATAAACTATCTTACATACAGAGGAGAATTATTAAGCAGTAGAGAATCGTTACTGAATTACTGATGTATAATTTTCCTATTTATGTATGATACTGTAGTTTATGTCATGCGAAAAATCGGCAATTACATATGCGCGTGAATCGGGTCGCATAAGGGCAGTATGCTATTGGGTTGGCTTGCTTGGTCGAATAGACGAAGATAGATAAAAGATAGATAAAATAGCGAATATAGTGCTATATTCTCTATATTCGTCTATTCGACCAAGACAACCCATTGAACACAATAGCATACTGCCCTTATGTGATGTGATTCACGCGCATATGTAATTGTCGATTTTTCGCATGACATAAACTACAGTATCATACATAAAGAGGAAAATTATATATCAGTAACGATTCTCTACTGATTTATAATTCTCCTCTGTATGTAAGATTTTAAGATGTAAGAGTTTATGCCATGTGAAAAATCGGCAATTACATATGCGCGTGAATCGCAAGGTTGTCTTGGTCGAATAGACGAAAATAGAGAATATAGCACTATATTCGCTATATTCGACATTCAACATGTCTACCAAGCCAACAGATACTTGTTAAGGTTGGCTTAGTAGAATTGTTGAATATAGCGAATATTACGAATATCACTATATTCTCAATCTTCGTTATATTCTAGCAAGCCAACACCATTAGGAACTTAGCTCTAAGTTGAATTCGCAATGCGATTAATATAACCTGTAATACTCACATTGAGAATTCAACTTAGAGCTGGGTTCCTAAAGGTTGGCTTGCGAGAATATTCCGAATATCACGAATTCACGAAAATAGCACTATATTCTCAATCTTTGTTATATTCTAGCAACCAACAACCATTTGGAACTCAGCTTTAAGTTTAATTTGCGATGCGAGCATATACTCGCATCGCGAAATCAACTTAGAGTTGGTTTCCTAAAGGTTGGATTGCTAGAATATAACGAATATCACAAATTCATAAATATAGCGCTACTTTATATTCTCTATCTTCATTATATTCTAGCATTGCAATACAACCATTAAGAACTCAGCTCTAAGTTGAATTCGCAATGCGAACATATACTCGCATTGCGAATTAAACTTTGAGCTGGGTTCCTAACGGTTGTATTGCTAGAATTGACGAAGATAACGAATATCACGAATATAGCACTATATTCTCAATCTTCGTTATATTCTAGCAACAACCATTAGGAACTCAGCTCTAAGTTGAATTCGCAATGCGAACATATACTCGCATTGCGAATTAAACTTGGAGCTGGGTTCCTAACGGTTGTATTGCTAGAATTGACGAAGATAATGAATATCACGAATATAGCACTATATTCTCAATGTTCGTTATATTCTAGCAACAACCATTAAGAAGTTGAACTCAGCTCTAAGTTTAATTCGCAATGCGATTAATATAACGTAATACTCGCATTGCGAATTCAACTTAGAGCTGGGTTCAAATTGTTGGCTTGCAGTTGCTAAAATATAACGGATATCACAAATTCACAAATATAGCACTATAATGACTCATTGACAAACAAGAAAGAATCAGGGACGAATCATGTTTTCAGATGTTGAAAAAATGACGATTATTCGAATTAGCGAATATATAGCATTATATTCTAAATATTCGCGAATTATCGAAGTTGCGATATTCGCGATATCAATTCGCTATTCGAATATTCGTGCTCAACACTACTAATTACTACAGAAAATTCATCCTGAATTATTCCACCATTGTCAAACCTTTGACAGATAGGACTAGGAAGGGTGCTGACTTCTCTGTCTGGTCGGATGAGGCATTACAGGCTTTTTCTGCTATTAAGAAATGTTTTGCTTCTGCTCCCATTCTGATGCAACCAGATGTGTCTCAATCCTTCGTTGTGGAGGTTGATTGATGCATCAGAAGTGGGAGTCGGAGCAGTTTTGTCGCAGGGCCCCTCTCCTAGCAATAGCGCCCGTGTGCTTTTTTCTCCAAGAAACTCTCGGCCACCAAAAGAAATTATGATGTTGGGGATAGAGAGGTGTTGGCCATCAAATTGGCCTTTGAAGAGTGGCGTCATTGGTTAGAAAGGGCTATTCATCCGATTACGGTATTTACTGACCATAAGAATCTGGCTTACCTGCAATCTGCTAAGTGTTTGAATCCTAGGCAGGCTAGATGGTCATTGTTTTTTACCAGGTTAAATTTTGTGGTCACCTATCGCTCTGGGATTAAAAACATAAAAGCGGATGCGTTGTCACGTAGTTTTCCTGGAAAGGGGGGGGGGGATTTGGAGGATCCAGCTCCGATTTTGGCTGATGGGGTGGTGGTTTCTGCTCTTTACCCTGAGTTGGAGATGGAGGTGTTGGGGGCTCAAAAGAAGGCACCTGATTATTTTCCTCCAGGCAAGTTGTTTGTTTCTTCTGAACTGCAATACAAGGTGTTCAGGGAACATCATGATACTGTCCTTGCGGGACAACCTGGAAGTAGATTCACCATAGATCTTATTTCCCAGAGATTCTGGTAGCCAGAGTTGCGCAAAGGTGTTGAGGGTTATGTAGCAGCTTGTGAGACCTGTTCACGCGCTATGGTAGCTCACACTTGGCCATCAGGATCTATTCTTCCTTTGTCCACCCCATCTCGTCCTTCGACGCATTTGTCCATGGACTTAATTACTGATTTGCCGCTGGGAAAACTGTGATTTTGGTGGTAGTGGACCGCTTCAGTAAGATGGCTTACTGTGTACCATTATCAAGTTTGACCAATGCAAAAACTCTTGCTCAGGTTTTTATTGATAACATTGTGAAATTGCATGGCATTTCCTCTGATGCGGTGTCTAATAGGGGGGCGCAATTTGTTTCCAGGTTTTGGAGGACGTTTTGTTCTCGTCTGGGTATGCAGCTGTCTTTATCTTCGGCTTTTCATCCTCAGTCGAATGCTCAAACTGAGCGCACTAACCAAAACCTGGAGACCTATTTGAGGTGTTTTGTCGCTGAGAATCAGGATGAGTGGTCCTTGTTCTTGTCTCTAGCTGAGTTGGCCTTGAATAACCGTAGGCAGGAGTCAACTGATAAGTCACCATTTTTTGGCGCATATGGTTGTCACCCTCAGTTTGGTACTTTTTCTGGGACTGAATCTTCTGGGATACCAGAAGAGTCATCTATCTTGTGGAAGATTCTGGTTAATTTTTAAATGGGTGGAAGATATAAACGAATGTCTGACAAGAGACGTATGACTGGTGACCTGTGGGACCTGTGTGTGGGTGATTTGGTGTGGTTGTCCACTAAGAACATTAAGCTGAAGGTACCTTCTTGGAAATTAGGTCCAAGATTTATTGGACCTTACAAAATCTCGGCCATTGTCAATCCGGTCACGTTTCATCAGGAACTTCCGCAGGCCTGGAAGATCCATAATGTGTTTCACAGGTCCTTGTTGAAGAAATATATTAAACCTGCGGAACAATCTCCATTGCCTCCTCCTCCTGTTTTGGTTGATGGTAATCTGGAGTTTGAAAAAACAAAGTCCAGCTCCTTCTTGCGGATAAAAAATCTTCAATCTTTATTTCATTATGATATAAAGATTGAAGATTTTTTATCCGCAAGAAGGAGCTGGACTTTGTTTTTTCAATTTGTACTGGGATCGGTTGATCCATGATCCGTGTCCGTTCAACTTTGTGGAAATTAAACAGGTGAGAGCTGCTTAATACCAAGTTTCTCTAATCTGGAGTTTCATATGACTAGAATTCTCAACTCACGTGTTCTTCAGGGTTCCCTTCAGTACCTGGTGTATTGGAGGGGATACGGTCCCGAGAAAAGAATGTGGGTTCTGGCTACAGATGTTAATGCTAGCCACCTTGTAAAGGCCTTTCACAGGGAACACCAGGATAAAGCGGGTCCTTGGTGTCCGGAGGTCCCCCGTAGAGGGGGGGGGGGTGTACTGTCACGCCTGGGTGAGGCTAGGTGTCTTTTTCCGGCTTCCTTACAGCTGAGGGTTTGGTTCAGTGTGTTTCAGTCTAGGTATGTGGGCATAGCAGTGTAGGGAAAGTGACAGTTTCCTTCTCTTATCTTGCCTACCGTGACAAGCTATAATCAAATACTGTAAGTACATTAAAATGCAAAACTGTCTAACAAAGGGCTAGTGTTGACCGAAACGCGTCAAGAAAGCCCAGTCTTTTTTATTGCATGTTTAGGCTTTCATAAAGTCTACAGTTCAGACTAAGGCAGTGCTGTATCCTTGTTTACCATTAAAATGCTAAACAAATTAATGACTCAATTAATATCAAAAAGTCATGTATAACACATTTTTCACAAATCATATTTATAGAAAAACTCACTGCCCAATGTCTAACACATTCAAC
This sequence comes from Bufotes viridis, assembly GCA_033119425.1. NCBI lineage: Eukaryota > Metazoa > Chordata > Amphibia > Anura > Bufonidae > Bufotes > Bufotes viridis. Next base: position 544,040,355 of record CM065590.1, on the reverse strand, counting down.
TGAGTCCATGGGGCATACCTGCATGGAACAGTAACATCAGGTTGAAAGCTTGGTAGACTGACCCATTAGTGACAAAGGGACAGATAGCCAAATGACATAATACCACATAATGCCCATTGAAAGGCGTTAATCCGGATCCGGTCTTAAGCTAAACGTCGTTTCGGCGCATCGCCAGGTCCGACTTTTAGCTTTTTCTGACTGGTTACCATGGCAGCCAGGACGCTAAAGTCCTGGTTGCCACAGTAAAGTGTAGTGGGGAGCGGGGGAGCAGTATACTTACCGTCCGTGCGGTTCCCGGGGCGCTCCAGAGTGACGACAGGGCACCCCATGCGCATGGATCACGTGATGGGGCACTCTGACGTCATTCTGGAGCGCCCCGGGAGCCGCACGGACTGTAAGTGTACCGCTCCCCCACTCCCCACTACTACTATGGCAACCAGGACTTTTATAGCGTCCTGGCTGCCATAGTAACCTCAAAGCATTTCGAAGACTGATCAGGATCCTGATCAGTCTTCTAATGCTTTCAGGCGACTTGCGTTCTGACGGATCCGGCGGGACGGAAGTGCCTGCCGGATCCTCAGAATGCAAGTGTGAAAGAGGCCTTAAACGTGCTAATGAACACAAGCACAAATGCTGGAAACCTCCAATAGATTTACATACACCTAGCCTGAAGGCTGAGACCCTTGTGCTGCACAGGCGCCCTACACTGGATGCAGGAGGAAAGCGTGGTAATTTATCTACTGGCGGGCATGACTAAACTCCCACACCTTACCTGTTATTATTACCCTAAAAAACACAAGAATAACTGTATGGGTGTGTGGTATGGGCTAGCCCATGGTGTAGCACAACAGCTTTCAATCTTACAAAGCTCTACAGTATTCCCCCTCCCATAACTGGTCTTGTAGCATGTGCCTGAGTATTCCCCCTGAGCAAAACGCCAGCCTGGCTTGAGTTTGTGGAAAGTTTATCAGCTCTTTGAAATGTCACTTTAACCCCTTAAGGACATGGCCATATTTCACCTTAAAGACCAGGCCATTTTTTGCAAATCTGACCAGTGTCACTTTATGTGTAAATAACTATAAAACGCTTTTACCTATCCAGGCCATGCTGAGAGTGTTTTTTCATTAAATATTGTACTTCATGACACTGGTAAAATGGAGTAAAAAAAAATAATTTTTATTTATTAAAAAATACCAAATTGACCCAAAATTTAGAAAAATTTGCAAATTTCCAAGTTTCAATTCCTCTACTTCTATAATACATAGTAATACCGCCAAAAAAAGTTATTAATTTACATTCCCCATATGTCTACTTCATGTTTGGATCATTTTTGGAATGACATTTTATTTTTTGGGGACATTACAAGGCTTAGAAGTTTAGAAGAAAATCTTGAAAATTTTCAGAAATTTTCAAAAACCCACTTTTTAGGGACCAGTTCAGGTTGATGTCACTTTGTGAGGATTTCATAATAGAAACCACCCATAAATGACCCCATTCTAGAAAGTACACCCCTCAAGGTATTCGAAACTGATTTTACAAACTTTGTTAACCCTTTATGTGTTCCACAAGAGTTAATGGCAAATGGAGATGAAATTTCAGATTTTCCATTTTAATCCATTGATTTCCAGTAACAAAGCAAGTGTTAACAGCCAAACTCAACATTTATTGTCCTGATTCTGTAGTTTGCATAAACACCCCACATGTGGTCGTAAACTGCTGTATGGCCAAACGGCAGGGCATAGAAGGAAAGTAATGCCATATGGTTTTTGAAAGCCAGATTTTACTGGACTGATTTTTAGACACCATGTCCCATTTAAAGCCCCCCTGATGCACCCTACAGTAGAAACTCCAAAAATATTGAGTTTTGTTTGGCTTTTAACCCTTGCTTTGTTACTGGAAAAATTGATTAAAATGTTTAAAAAAAATAGCTTTTTTGGGACTGTTTTTATTTTTTGTTCTTTACATCGTTGATCTGACAGGTTAGATTGTGCTTATTGTATAGAGTAGGTTGTTACGGACGCGACAATACCAAATATGACTACTTTTTGGGGGGTTTTGTTTCAGTTTTTCATAATAAAGCAATTTTGAAAAAAAAAAAGATTTTTTAGTGTCTCCACATTCTGAAAGCCATATTTTATTTTTATTTTTTGGATGACAGTCTTATGTAGGGGCTCATTTTTTGCGGGATGAGATGGCGGTTTGATTGGCACTATAATGGGGTGCATATGACATTTTGGTCGCTTGCTATTACACTTTTTGTGATGTAAGAGGAGAAAAAATGGCTTTTGACACCGTATTTATATATTTTTTGCTGTGTTCACCTGAGGGGTTAGTTCATGTGTTATTTTTATAGAGCAGGTTGTTACGAACGTGGCGATACATAATATGTATACTATTTATTTATTTAAGATTTACACAATGATATCATTTTTTAAACAAAAAAAAATGTTTTAATGTCTCCGTAGTCTGAAAGCCATATTTGTTTTTATTTTTTTGGGCTATTGTCCTATGTAGGGTATCATTTTTTGCGGGATGAGATTATGGTTTTATCGGCACTATTTTGGGGTGCATATACATTTTTGATCGCTTGCTATTACACTTTTTGTGATGTAAGGTGACAAAATATTTTTTTTACACCATTTTTTGTGTTTTTATTTATGGTGTTCACCTGAGGGGTTAGGTCATGTGATAATTTTATAGAACATGTTTTTACAGAAGCGGCGATACCTAATATGTGTAGTTTATTTTATTTTTTTAATTTTTATTCAGTGATATGTGTTTTTTTATTTTACTTTTTTCAATTTTTTTGACCCAGACCCACTTGGTAAAGATCCAGTGGTTCTGATGTCTATATAATACAGTACATTACACTATATAGTGTACTGTACTGTATTTTTTACTTTAGACTTAGTCTGAGCAGACTTCTGCCTTTAGCAAAAGTCAGATCAGACTTGCCATTACCATGGCAAGCAGGACGCCTCTGAAGGTTTCCTGCTGCCATGGTAACCATCACACGCTGCTAGAACAGAGCAGCGTGTGATGAGGAGGGAGGGGAGCCCCCTCCCTCTGTGCTCCCATCAAAAATCAGGGGCTGCAAGGGCACAGCAGCCCCCGATGAGAGAGGGAGGGAGCTTCCTCCTTATTAACCCCTTCCATACAGCAGTCCGTATGGACCGCGGTATGGAAGGGGTTACATTTCTGGCATCTGTACAAGCACAGATGCCAGCCGTTTTTAGCAGAGTGTCAGCAATGTGCTGACACTCTAAAAATCCATGGTGGATCCAGTGGTTTTAGCAGAGAGGAAGCTGGCGGGAGATTGCGTTCCCGCCAGCAATGAGCGCCGCCTGCCGCACCGCTTCCCGCACCTCCCGCCGCACCGCCTGCGACCCCACCGGCAGATCTCACAGGGCTGGGGGGGTAAAAATGTTTTTAAAAACGCAAAATTAAGTTTCTGATCCCCGCGGTCACAGAAAGCAGAAATGTCAGAAAGCACTGCAAATCGCAGGTCTGAATTGACCTGTGATTTTCAGCGATCGCCAATATGGGGGGGTCACAGGACCCCCCTAGTCATTGGGCCAAGGTACCTGCTGAATGATTTTAGCATGTACCTTGTTCCGGTCACCGCCGGCTGAGCAGCGGTGATCAGAAGTAGTCAGGACGTACCGTTACGTCCTGTGTCCTTAAGTACCAGGACATCAGGGTGTACCGGTACGTCCTGTGTCCTTAAGAGGTTAAGCTATGGAGTCCTTGCAATGAACAATAGCAACACTTGTGGCCTGACACAGAGACCCCTAACTAACTACAGACCTGGTTTTAGTGTCTAGGCGCCAACACCGTAATGAGGTGCGTGCACGATCTTACCGACCCTGGTCTTCTCTGGTGACTCTAAACCGAACAAAAGCCTCTCCAACAAGCATGTAGTCCTGCAGTATATGTAGCTTTACTCCTCAGCTCTCATCAGCGTTCCTGAAAACAATCCTTATTCCTCTGGAGAGGATCAGCGTCTTGGACACAATCAGCTTCACTTAGCTCAGGGATGGGAAAACTCGGCCCTCCAGCTGTTGTAAAACTACAATTCCCACCATGCTCTGCTGTAGGCTGATAGCTGTAAGCAGTCTTTCCATGCTGGGAGTTGTATTTGCAACAGCTGGAGGGCCGAGTTTGCCCATCCCTGACTTAGCTGCTGCTCTGGTCACTGAGGTATGCTCTCACACCTGGATGCCGTCGGATCCTTTGCTGACACAGTTCCTTAGTCTCAGCTCCCTCTAAGATGGCTGCTTCCCTTCTCCTCCTCTCCAGGCTCTGTGTGTAACTCCACTTCTCATGAATATGGAAATATATGCAGTCTGTAGCTGTGTTTTTTCTAAACAGCGGCATCTTTTGGCCAAACAGCAGAATGTCAGTCCAGATTATTTAATTTAATCTACACAAACAGTGTTCAGACAAGAGAGCTGTTTCCCCATCTCACACTTTTACAGAATAAAATCTTTATTTTCTGTTATTTACTATAAATTTACTATTAACCCCTTTGGGACACATGACGTACCGGTACGGCATGTTTCCCGAGTCCTTAAGGACACATGACGTACCGGTACGTCATGTTTCTTAACGGCGATTGCGGCGGTGAAGGGGTTAATACAAACGGGATGCCCGCTGAAATCATTCAGCGGGCATCCCGACACAACGCCGAGGGGGGTCATTTGACCCCCAGAGCCGGCGATCGCAGAAAACCGCAGGTCAATTCAGACCTGCGGTTTTCTGCGCTTCGGTCCATTCGGGTCTCCGGTGACCCGATGAACCGGAAAAGAATGGTGATCGGTGGTGTAATATCACACCACCAATCACCATTCTTGAATTGTATGCGTTGGTGGTGGTAGTGGCTGCTGATTGGTCCGGGGAGAGAGGCGGGCGATTCAAACACCCAGCGCTCCTCTCTCCTCCTCTTTCTCCCGCTGCTGCCGACGTGCCCGCACCTGCCCGCACCGCTCCAGCTCTGCTCCTGCGACCCCCTGCTCCATCCAGAACCCTCCTGCACCCTCCAGGTAGGTTAGGTGAGTGAGGGAAAGCTCTTTTAGGCAGGGCTAGGAAGGGATAGAGTAAGTTTTAGGGAAAGAAAAACTTTTTTTTCCAGTGCCTCTGGTGGTTGGGGTCCACAGACCCCTAAAACCAACCCAGGGTTCTGACCCCCCACCCGCCGCCCCTCCTCCGCCACCTACCTCCACCACCCTCCGCCACCTACCTCCACCACCCTCCGCCACCTACCTCCACCACCCTCTGCTGCCACCCCCACCCGCCGCCCTTCTCCGCCACCTTCCTCCTCCACCACCAGCCGCCCTCCTCCGCCACCACCGCCGTCCTCTTCCGCCACCTACCTCCACCACCAGCCGCCCTCCTCCGCCACCTACCTCCACCACCGCCGTCCTCCTCCACCCCCTACCTCCACCACCAGCCGCCCTCCTCCGCCACCTCCCTCCACCACCAGCCGCCCTCCTCCGCCACCTCCCTCCACCACCAGCCGCCCTCCTCCGCCACCTACCTCCACCACCGCCGCCTCCTCCGCCACCTACCTCCACCACCTACCTCCACCGCCGCTCCTCCGCCACCTACCTCCACCACCCGCCGCCTCCTCCGCCACCTACCTCCACCACCCGCCGCCTCCTCCTCCACCACCCTCCGCTGCCACCTCCACCCGCCGCCTCCTCCACCACCCGCTGCCCTCCTCCGCCACCTACCTCCACCTCCGCCCGTCCTCCTCCGCCACTTTTTGTAATTCTTAGTACGCGAACACCCGCCCCAACACACACGCACATTGAATAAAGTTTGACACACACGCACATACACGCACACACACCCATGGCCCACCGGATGTTCTCAGTGGAGGAGGCATACGCCCAGATGCTCTCCGACACCGAGAGCGCCAGTGAGGATGACGATGACCCCACCTTCCTCCTGTCATCTGCATCCTCCTCATCATCATCTGATGATGATGAGCTCCCAAGGCGGCGGAGACGCCGCCAGGTGGAGCCAGGGGCCCCACATGCTAGGGACCCTGTGGCTCACACCAGTACGAGCAGCCCTGGGGCTCGTACTGGTTTCCCGGCCCACCAAATAAGCGCACCGGAGCCCCCCACCGGTGAACTTAGCTGGTGTCCCCAGTGGACTATGAACCTGTGATTCCGGATTTCGCTGGCAATCCTGGAATCCAGATTCCCACAGTGGGGTTCACTGAAATAGACTATTTCAGTTTTTTTTTCAGTGACCCGCTGGTGAATCTGATGGTGGAGCAGACGAATCTGTACGCCCAACAGTTCGTCGCTCAGCACCCAGGTTCCTTTTGGCTAGGCCCGGTGGCTGGACGCCAGTCAGTGCAGCCGAGATGAGGACGCTTTGGGGCCTCGTGCTGCACATGGGCCTAGTGCAAAACCAAGCGTCAGGCAATACTGGAGTGGGGACGCCCTTTACCAGACCCCACTGTACAGTATGGCCATGACGCGCTCAAGGTTTGAGGCCATCCGGAAATGCCTGCATTATGCAGATAATGCAGCATGTCCCCCCAAGGTGATCCCGCCTATGACCGGCTGTACAAGATACGGCCGATCATCGATCACTTTGGGGCCGCATTCGCGCAGGCCTACGTACCTGGAAGGGAGGTCGCGGCTGATGAGTCTCTCGCTATGCCTCAAGGGAGACTCAGCTTCCGCCAATACATTCCCACTAAGCGGGCGAGGTATGGCGTCAAAATGTACAAAATTTGTGAGAGTGCCTCAGGGTACACTTACAAATTTCGTGTGTACGAGGGACGAGATTCCCGTATTGAACCCCCAGAATGTCCCCCCACTCTGGGTGTTAGCGGGAAACTCGTGTGGGACCTTATGTACCCACTACTGGATAAGGGTTACCACCTGTACGTGGATAACTTTTATACCAGTATACCCTTGTACCAGGCCCTCTACGCCAGATCCACGCTCGCTCGTGGGACCGTGCGGAAAATCAGCGCGCCTCCCTGCCCACCCCCTCCAGGTACCTATCCCCAGGGGTGAGACCCGTGCCCTTACTTGTGGAAACCTGCTGTTGGTCAGGTATAAGGACAAGAGGGATGTCCTTATGCTGACCACAATCCACGGTAATGGCACCACCCCAGTCTCTGTGCGAGGTACCACGGCAACGGTCCTCAAACCCGATTGTATCGTCGACTACAATCGGTATATGGGTGGAGTTGATCTGTCTGATCAAGTTCTCCAACCATATAATGCCATGCGGAAAACCCGGGCATGGTACAAAAAGGTTGCGGTCAACATGGTGCAGGCTGCCATGTACAACGCTTTTGTACTATGCCGAAGCGCTGGCAGCACAGGGACTTTCCTCCAGTTCTATGAGGCAGTCCTCAAGGACCTGATCTTTTCAGACCGGAAAGAGCAGGTCGGAGTACCTCGGGAATTGAGGCGCCCGGGTCGTCCCTGGCCAACATTTTCCAGGTGTGGTCCCCCATACTGGAAAAAAAGGGACGAACCCAAAAAGATGCAGAGTGTGTCACAAGAGGGGGATTCGGAAGGACACCACCACTCAATGTGACACTTGCCCCGATCATCCGGGCCTCTGCGTCATCAATTGCTTCAGGGAGTATCACACTTCCATGGAGTACTAAATTTTTATAAGTTCCGACAGTCCCCTAGAAAACATAAAAAGTATGGCTCTAAGACTTTGGAGGCACATAAACATTTTTTTTTCCCAAAAATATTAGTTTTAGTGCAGGCATCCTCAAAATGCGGTCTTCCAGATGTTGTAAAACTACAACTCCCAGCATGCCCAGCTACAGGTATCAGCAGGGCATAGTGGGAATTGTAGTTTTACAACATCTGGAGGGCCGCTTTTGAGGATGCCTGTTTTAGTGTCACCTAAGTCTGAGAGCCATACATATTGGGCATCGCCGCGTCCGTAAAAATCTGCTCTATAAAAATAAAATTTGACCTAACCTCTTTGAAAACTTCTTAAAAAAAAAAAAAAACTATGTCCAAAAGACATTTGTGTTATTACCTAACACTACAAAAATTGTAATAGCGAGCGATCAAAAAGTTGTATGCACCCCCAAATAGTGCCAATAAAACCGCCATCTCATCCTGCAAAAATGAGCCCCTACATTATATATTCCCCCCAAAAAAAAAATGCAGCTACCAGGCTATTTAGATAGTAAAATTATCTTTTTGTTTCCTAAAATGATAATCTAGTGTCAAATCTGAATAAATCAAAAATGTAGACATATTAGGTATCGGCGCGTCCGTAAAAATCTGCCCTATAAAAATAACATTAGAACCAACCCTCGGATGAACGGCGTTAAAAATAAAAATAAAAACAGTGTTAAAAATCCATTTATGTCTCCTAACACTACAAAAGTGTAATAGCGAGCGATCAAAAAGTTGTATGCACCCCCAAATAGTGCCAATAAAACCGCCATCTCATCCTGCAAAAATGAGCCCCTACATTATATATTCCCCCCAAAAAAAAATGCAGCTACCAGGCTATTTAGATAGTAAAATTATCTTTTTTTTTTCCTAAAATGATAATCTAGTGTCAAATCTGAATAAATCAAAAATGTAGACATATTAGGTATCGGCGCGTCCGTAATAATCTGCCCTATAAAAATAACATTAGAACCAACCCTCGGATGAACGGCGTTAAAAATAAAAAATAAAAACAGTGTTAAAAAAGCCATTTATGTCTCCTAACACTACAAAAGTGTAATAGCGAGCGATCAAAAATCGTATGCACCCCCAAATAGTGCCAATAAAACCGCCAACTCATCCTGCAAAAATGAGCCCCTACATTATATAGTAACCACCCCCAAAAAAATGCAGCAGCCAGGCTATGGAGATAGTAAAATTATCTATTTTTTGTTCCTAAAATGATAATCTAGTGTCAAATCTGAATAATTCAAAGAAAGTAGACATATTAGGTATTGGCGCGTCCGTAATAATCTCCCTATAAAAATAACATTAGACCCAACCCCTTACAGGAGCGGTGTTAAAAAAAAAAAAAACTGTGCAAAAAATAATTTTTGGCCAAAATTTCCGTTTTAATCCATATTTTCCAGTAATAAAGCAAGGGTTAACATTAAAAATATATATTATTTATTGCCCCAATTCTGTACTTTGCAGAAACACCCCATATGTGGTCGTAAATGGCTATATAGCCACAAGGCAGGGCACAGAATGAAGGGAACGCCATATGATTTCTGGAAGGCAGATTTTGATGGACTGGTTTATTTACACCATGGCCCATTAGAAGTCCCCCTGATGTAGCCTAGACTAGAAACTCCAAAAAAGTGACCCCATCTAAAAACTACACCCCTCAAGGTATTCAAAAATTACTTTACAAACTTTGTTAACCCTTTAGGCGCTCCACAAAAATTAATGGCAAATGTATTAACAATTTTAGAATTTCAATTTTTTGTTATATTGCCTCAAAAAAGTATAATATAGAGCAACCAAAAAAAATTTACCCTAAAATAGTCCCAAAACAACAACCACCATATCCTGTAGTTTCCTGGATGGGGTCACTTTTATGGAGTTTCTACTCTAGGGGTGCAGCAGGGGGCTTGAAAGGGTACATGGTGTAAATAAACCAGTCCCGCAAAATCTGCCTTCCAAAACCATATGGCGTTCCCTCCTTCAATGTCCTCCCGTTTGGCCAAACAGTAGTTTAGGACCACACATGGGGTGTTTCTGTAAACTAGAGAATCTGGGCAACCCATATTGAGTTTTGTTTGGCAGGTAACCCTCACTTTATGACTGGAAAAATGGATTATAATGGAAATTTTTCCAAAATTCCAAATTTCAAAACAGTTTCTCCATCTTCCACAAACTGTTGTGGAACACCTAAAGGGTTAACAACGTTTGTAAACCCAGCTTTGAATACCTTGAGGGGTGTACTTTCTTAGATGGAGTCACTTTTTGGAATTTGTATGCTAGGGTGCATCAGGGGCTTGCAACAGGACATGGTGTAAAAACCAGTCCCGCAAAATCTGCCATTCAAAACCCATATGGCGTTCCCCTCCTTCAATGTCCTCCCGTTTGGCCAAACAGTAGTTTAGGACCACACATGGGGTGTTTCTGTAAACTAGAGAATCTGAGCAACCCATATTGAGTTTTGTTTGGCAGGTAACCCTCACTTTATGACTGGAAAAAATGGATTATAATGGAAATTTTTCCAAAAATTCCAAATTTCAAAACAGTTTCTCCATCTTCCACAAACTGTTGTGGAACACCTAAGGCTGCATTCACACGAGCGTGATTTCCGCGCGGGTGCAATGCGTGATGTGAACGCATTGCACCCGCACTGAATCCGGACCCATTCATTTCTATGGGGCTGTGTACATGAGCGTTATTTTTCACGCATCACTTCTGCAACGCGTGTAAATCGCAGCATGCTCTATCTTATGCGTTATAAACGCATCCGCAGCCCCATAGAAATGAATGGGGCTGCGTTAATAACGCATAGCATTCGGATTCCGTGCGTTGCGTTGCGTTTTTAACGCATGTTACCAGGCAACCCTGGGAAGGGAATTTCCTCAGGAAGTGAAGTGTGGCTTGTTCAGCAGCAGAAATCCGACCTGTGCGGAGCGTGTGCTTGGTAGTGGAGAGCAGAGATTTTTCCAGCAAGCAACCATCATGCCTAGACAGCCATCCAGGGCCATGGATGTGGAGAAGTTGATCGTGCTGGTCCAGGAGCGGCCCTGCCTTTGGGACAGCCGGACGGCCGAATATCTGGACAAATATAAGAAAGATGTGGCATGGGAGGAAGTAGCGGAGGAGGTGTTTACCAGCGTTTGGGGGCAAACACCCGCGTCAAAGCGCAGTAATTTAAGTAAGTGCAATGTCCCAATCTGTCTCTATCTGTCTCTCTCTCTCTATATATATATATAGGTGTGTGTTTGTTTGCGTAAACTAATGTTATGTGTGAGGCATAGTACAAGTGTTTCCTTCCGCTATTACATATTTCTCAATGTGTCATGCTCCCCCTTCCTCTGGTTTTGTGGATGTTAATATTTTTTTTTTTGTTTTCTGTTTCTGTTTCCAGTTGATGAAGTCAAAAGTCGTTGGCGAAGTTGCCGTGACCAATTTCGGAAAGAATTCACACACAAAGGCCGCAGTGGGTCGGGCCCCTTAAAAAAAAGGCCATATATGTTTAAGGAACAGCTAATGTTCCTGAAAGATATTCTTGACCTGCGTGCGTAAGTTGCATTTTTATTAGTTGAGAGCTTGTAAAAATAAAATGACATTTACGAATCGTATGTCTTTATTGTGGCCTCATGGCCACGGCCATATTCCACGGCCGTGTACAGACCGTGGACACCCTGCCTTGCATTCCTCACCTGGCTGGAGCCGCCGGCGTCATTGTTAGCTCAGCCACCGTGCGCTTCATGGCACCGCCGGAATGCTGTCATACACCTATAGGGGTGTATTATTACTGTATTTCTGCGTCGGCCTCCCAAACAATGACGCCGTGCACTACGGGCAGCAGAGGAATGCAAGGCCAGGTGTCCGCGGGTCGTCCATGGCTTTGGAATACGGCCGTGGACATGAGGCCTAAAGTCTGTAACTTTCATTGTTTCAAGGACTGACGATAATTTGGAGGCTGAAAGTGAGCCAGCTGGCCAGCCACAGTCTTCAGCTGGCGAGGAAGAGACAGGAGCATTAGCTGCGGCACCTGAAATGGATCCCGCAGGACCATCTACCAGCTCCATGGGCACTCTTCCTGCCCCTGAACCTTCTGCCCAACAGTCTGGACGCCGCAAGCGGTCACAGCCACAGGGGGAGGGTGATGTTAATAGCCGGGTCCTGGACTATCTGTCGCGTGCGCGGCAGGAGGACCAGTATGATTGTTATGTGCGTAGTCTTGCACCATTTTTAAGGCGCCTACCCGACGAGCTCTTTTTGCGCACACAAGGTGCCTTCAGCATAATTTTGGAGGCCGTCACCCATCCCAATGAAGCCACTGATGTCTTCATGGCCCTAGAGAACTGGCGGAGTCACCGTAACATTCATGGGCCGCCAAATCTGCCCATAGTAAATGCACCGCAATACCCTCCTCCGCCACCCCCGCCACCTGCATTTCCCCATCACCCCCCACATTATGGCTACCAATACAGTGCGGAGCAATCATATGGTGGTCATGCTCCCGCCCCATCCCATCCGGCGCCACAACCCCATTTTGCCGCTAATCAGGCCGCCCAACCTGAGGGTTCACAGCCCCCCCCCTCTTCCTATTATAATTTGTAGGGTCTAGTTTATCCCAGTGACGCAGTTTATCCCAGTTACTGCCACACCAGTGGATTTTTGGTTTCAATTGTTAAGTGCCTGTACCCAGAAATACAAATTTGCCATAGACATTTGATTCTGTTTTTTTATTGGGAAAAAAAAGGGAAAATACAGAAAAAATCCACAACGGAAAAGTACAATGTTACCCCAAAATACATCAAAGGGCTTACAATCCGAATTTCATAATCAACGTGAGGAGTGTTGGGAAGGAAAGGAACCAGCAGCAGACATGAAGTATTCCGCATATTGCTCACGCACTCTCAGTCCAACTGACCCTGCTCTTCCAAGCATAGGTAGACCTTCTTGTCCTGCTGTAGGCCACACGTCAGCCTCCTCGTCAGGAACACAGTCATGCATTCTGGTGTAATTATGAAGCACAACACATGCTTTAATCACTGCATTTACATTTTCAGGGGCCATCTGTATAGCAGACAACAAAATGCGCCATTTACTCACTAGGATCCCAAATGTACACTCCACATAGCGACGCGCCCTGCTTAATCGGTAGTTAAAGTGGCGTCGCCTTGCATCTAAGCCCCGCCTGGGAAATGGCCGCATTAGATTGGGGGAGAGGGCAAATGCCTCATCGCCGACAAATACGTATGGGGCCGGAGGGCCAGAGGATCCAGGGAGAGGAGAGGGCTTGGGGATGTCAAGTTGATTTGACTGAAGCCACTGACTCATTCTGGAAGCACGGAAGATGCGCGCATCTGCCGAACTTCCATAGACCCCGATATCTACAATTATAAACCTGTAGTTTGTGTCAGCCAAGGCCAACAAAACTACAGAGAAAAACTGCTTATAATTGTAGTATCGGGACCCTGAGTTCGGTGGCTTCTTTACCCGTATATGCTTCCCATCAAGGGCACCAATACAATTGGGGAAATGTGCCCTCTCAAGGAAGCCATGGGCTATCTGCATCCACTGCTGCCTTGTAGGTGGGGGAAGCACTTCAGCTCGCAGGCGGATCCAAATTTGTGCACAGGTGGAGCGAACAATCCCGGCAATGGTTGAAGTACCCAACTCAAAATGTAATGTGGCAAAAGAGTTCCCTGTCGCCAAAAATCTGAAAAGAGATACCAAACAGTTTGTCAGGCTGTCATCAAGAGCCACTTGTGTTTAAATACAATTTAAAGCAGTTTGACATCAACGATATATTGGAGATAGATTTCCTAAATGAAAAAGAGGCACACACATGTACATACCTGAGAGTAATAATTAGCCGTTCCTCTGCGGATACACTTCGCCGCATGTTGGTGTCCATGAAGGTCAATCCAGGTCTCAGCTCCCCCAAAAGCCGGTCCAAGGTAGCTAAGGACATTCGACAATACGAATAGAATTTGGGAGGGTGGGCACGGAGGTCTGCAAAAAGACTAGCAAACTGGCCTTTGCGAACCCTCTGTGCTATGATGGGGTGAACCCACATTCTCTTGTGCGCTGGTTCCTCCTCGATCATTTGGGGCCGTTCACCAAAGCAGCGGTACACCAACCAGTGCAAAAGCACATGGTCAGTAGTGGACAGAGAGAAAAAGGACATCTTGGGGTTCAAACAAATAACCCAATACACAAATACTATGCACACACTTCAGATAAAGCCAAAATGGAGGAGCCAGACACAGAAGAGCATGCTGGGTGTTATTTATATGTCTGCAAATTGAGCAGGTGAGTCCAGAGGATGGCTGCGTTTTTTTTCACGCGCGTGAAAAACGCATGCAATCCGGATGTCATCCGCGCGGAAATAACGCAAACACTGAAGACAATCGCAGGCAAAACTGACTGCTTTGGTGGCCAAAACGCAGAATTTTCACGTAACGCATCCGGAACGCATCCGGACCTAAATCCATCACGCTCGTGTGAACCCAGCCTAAAGGGTTAACAACGTTTGTAAACCCAGCTTTGAATACCTTGAGGGGTGTACTTTCTTAGATGGAGTCACTTTTTTGGAATTTGTATGCTAGGGTGCATCAGGGGGGCTTGCAATAGGACATGGTGTAAAAAAAACCAGTCCCGCAAAATCTGCCATTCAAAACCCATATGGCGTTCCCCTCCTTCAATGTCCTCCCGTTTGGCCAAACAGTAGTTTAGGACCACACATGGGGTGTTTCTGTAAACTAGAGAATCTGGGCAACCCATATTGAGTTTTGTTTGGCAGGTAACCCTCACTTTATGACTGGAAAAAATGGATTATAATGGAAATTTTTCCAAAAATTCCAAATTTCAAAACAGTTTCTCCATCTTCCACAAACTCTTGTGGAACACCTAAAGGGTTAACAATGTTTGTAAACCCAGCTTTGAATACCTTGAGGGGTGTACTTTCTTAGATGGAGTCACTTTTTTGGAATTTGTATGCTAGGGTGCATCAGGGGGGCTTGCAATAGGACATGGTGTAAAAAAACAGTCCCGCTAAAATCTGCCATTCAAAACCCATATGGCGTTCCCCTCCTTCAATGTCCTCCCGTTTGGCCAAACAGTAGTTTAGGACCACACATGGGGTGTTTCTGTAAACTAGAGAATCAGGGCAACCCATATTGAGTTTTGTTTGGAAGGTAACCCTCACTTTATGACTGGAAAAAATGGATTATAATGGAAATTTTTCCAAAAATTCCAAATTTCTAAATTGTTTCTCCATCTTCCACAAACTGTTGTGGAACACCTAAAGGGTTAACAACGTTTGTAAACCCAGCTTTGAATACCTTGAGGGGTGTAGTTTCTAAAATGGGGTCATTTTGGGTGGTTTCTATTATGTGAGCCTCACAAAGTGACTCCAGACCTGGACTGGTCCATAAAAAGTGGAATTTGGGAAATTTCGGAAAATTTCAAAATTTGCTTCTAAACTTCTAAGCTATGTAACATCTCAAAAAATAAAATGACATTCCCCAAATGCTCTAAAAATAAAGGAGACATATGGGAAATGTAAAATCATCCCTTTTTGGGGGGGTATTACTGTGTATTATAGAAGTAGAGAAACTGAAACTTTAAAATTTGCTAAATTTTCCAAATTTTTTGTAAAAATTGTATTTTTTTATGCAAAAAAATTGACTTTTTTGACCCAATTTTAGTAGTGTCGTGAAATACAATATGTGACGAAAAAACAATCTCAGAACGGCCAGGGTAAGTAAAAGCGTTTTAAAGTTATCCACACTTAAAGTGACAGTGGTCAGATTTTGAAAAAATGGCCTGGTCCTTAAGGTGAAATAGGGCCGTGTCCTTAAGGGGTTAAACAGTAATAGAATAATAATAGAATTTTTAATGTTCCATCTACAAAGTTATGTACGGGCTTGTTGCCAGATGAGTTGTAGTATTTATTGATGCCATTATGGGCTACATACAACTTTTTGAAAACCTTTTCCTCCATTTTTTCATGAAGTGGAATGAATAAAACCAGTTTGCCACTTAACTTTTTTTTAAATCTTTATGAGGCTCATAAAGATATATTTATTGTACATATTGTTGTAGATATGAAACCACAAATTATACATTTTTTATTTTCTTTATGTACGCCACAAATGTGATTTATGTATATATTTTTTTTCCAAAAACTTTTTCTACATTTTATTCTTTTTAAAGTCCAACTAGGAGACTTGAACATGCTGTACTCTGATCCTACTCTAATTAATAACCTTTAAAGTATGATATAACAACAGTCATCACAGTTACATCTTACATATATGACCAAAAGGTTTATTCCTGCTGCATCATCCTCTCCCGTCTAATAGTTTGTTTGGGGTAGTTGTTATCCACCTGTCTCATAGATAATTCAGTCTGTGGGTCATTTGATCACTGGAGCAAGCCAATCTTATTTGGGAGGGAGTACCTGATTGAATAAGTTTCCTTGAAATATTTTTTGTCTCTACTGTGATACTGCCAATCCTACTTGTGTTCTCTGTGCATTTGTAAGCAGCACATTTTTGCATCTTGCATTTAGTTCCGTGTATTTGTTGTAATCTAGATATTGGTTTAGGAGTCATGTCATTTGCTTCTGTCTAGGCCAGGGATCAGCAACCTCCAGCACTCCATCTGTTTAGAAACTACAACTCCCAGAGTGCTTCATTCACTTCTATTGGAGTTAGAACAGCGGCCGAGCATGTTTGCATGCGAAGGTTGCTGATCCCTCATCTAGGCTGAGTTTGCTCCACATTGATTCCAGTTCGCATTGCAGTATGTTTTTCTTCTCTAGGTCCTAGCCTCCAGCTACTGTTTCTCATAGGATCAATAATTTAGATGAGGGTTTTTCATAGGGATAACTTCAGTGATGGTGAGGATCAGTGAAATTTGATATCAGCATCAGTATTCTGGGATAGATTTATGGAAGATTAATGGAAAGCTTGGGTCAGGAATGGTATCAATTATTATCTGGTTATCTTCATCCACCTGCTTCATTACCTGTAGTCATGATCATCTGTCTGCTTCATTACCTGACCTATCCTTCATCCATTTGTACCATTATGTGTTTACCATCATCAATCGGTTCCTGTCATCTACTGGTGAGTCTCTGCTTTTAAATATTTTTCACCTTCTTGTTGCTATTCATAGTGAAAAGAAGTAAAATGATGCAGGGTAACACAGGTTTGCAAGTTAAAACTTTGACTTATATGAAGTAGGCAACATTGGTGATTTAATTTGTGTGAATTACGAAATTTTCCTGTCAAAATGAAAATTACCATTCGTATATAGAAGTATATCTTCTTTCTTGACAACACAATACATTTTTCACATTTGTATTAGCAGTCATATTGACAATGAAAATATAATGATTTGCACAGACTGTGATTGTTTCCAAATGCTGCCTTTCGAAGAACAAAAATTTCAATAACAAAAAAACAGCATTAGGCATCGTCAGGTTTCAACACAAAGAAAAGGCGTCTCTCTTCTCCTATGCATAGATTTTGGAAGGCTACTGAATCTGATAAAACAAGCATACTCCATGTGTGCATATAGATATAGCAGTGCTCAGATTGTAATTTAACTGTTTCACAGTTCTTACTATGTTTTGTGATGAGTTCTTATTAGTGATGAGCGAGCACCAAAGTGTTCGGACCAAACACACCACGATATTCGTGCGTTTGGCTGAGCACCCAGATATAATGGAAGTCATTGGGAGACAACCAGGCACCCCTGCTCGGATGAGGGGAAGGTGACCCAAAAAATTGTAGGTGAGCTGACCCTCCCTGAAGAGGGACAAGAGAATATCTTATGCACTGATCCCCAAATTCTTCAGCATCCACAGTCAGAAAAAGATGACAGGGGGAATGGCAATTTGTGTTTCACTTGGTGGATGATGCGGTGAGACACAGTTGTCAATGAGTGAGGGTCTTGTTAGGTCAAAACAAGTCAGGAGGATGACCAGAGTGAGGAAGTGGAAGAGGATATGGGGGATGATGAAATCACTGACCCAACCTGGAAAGGTGCTAAGCCAAGCGAGGACAGCAGGAAAGAGGGGAAGGGATCCACAGCACCGCAATAGGCTGGAAGAGGCTGTGGGGTGACAAAAGGGAGAAGGCGGGCCACACCAAATAGGCCCGCAACTGTTCCCCCTAGCGGAAATCTCCCTTGCCAACGGGTAGGTGTTCCACAGTCTAGTGCTTTTTTTAGGAAAGTGGGGGATGATAAAAGAATTGTAATTTGCTAACTGTAACTGTGCTATACCAAAATAAGAACTCATAAATAAACAAATAACCATACATATCTTACATCCTATTCATTACCTCTAACTCAAACTCTAACTCTAACTCAATAAAAACTCAAACCGGGAACATATTGGGGAAGACTGTACACTGTAGGCAAAATAAGTAGGGGTTTGTGAACACTAGCAACCTCACCATCACCGGCATAATCTGCCACATGTCATCCAAGCACCCTAATATGTGGGCCGAATCCCTGGGTCCACAATCAGTGTCTGTTAGTCACATCACTGCCTCCTCTTCCTCCCCTGTGTTACATGCTGGCCAATCCTCTGTCCTAGACACAGGCCTGGATGACTCCCGCCCTGCAGCAGGGCCTTCGCAAGCACCATCAGCTAGCACACCCACTTTTGTGCCCAAGCACAGCGTATAGATCTACTTACCCCAGGCCTTTGATCGTAAGCGCAAAAAACTGTACCATTATGGGGCGTGTAGGACTTTTTGATCGCTTTTTATAAAAAAAATTTTGAGGAAATGAAGCGTCCAAAAACGGCAAATCGGCCATTTGGGCGCTTTTTTCCGTTTTTCTGTTTACCGTATGGGAAATATATTTTTATATTTTTATACTATGGGCGTTTTCACACATTGCGACACCCATGATGTGTATTTTTTAAATTTTTTAAATTATTTTATTTTAATTTTGGGGAAAGGGGGGGGTGATTTAAATTTTTAGTTTTTTTTTATTTTTTTATTTTTATTTTTTTACAATTTTATATAGGTCCCATCGGGACCTATATAAATCAGTTACCTGATTGCTTCTATCATAAACTCCAATACACTTGTATTGTAGTTTATGAGCATTTTACTACTTTCCTATGAAGCCCTATTGCTAACAAGGGCTCCATAGGAAATAGTAAGTGATAGCCTTAAGCTGAATGAAAGGCTTAAGGCTATCCCTTACAGCGCTCCGATTCTCCCGATCACCACTAGGGGGAGCCGGAGCGCTGCCGAAAGTTTTACTTTCGGTTTTAGCGCGCGCAGATGCCGTGATCAGGATTGATCACAGCATCTGCGGGGTTAAATGATCGCGATCGGCAGCGCTGCCGACCGCGATCATCAGCTGCGGGGGTCAGCTACAGGAATCAGCCGGATCAGCAAGCAGGAGCGGGCGCCATCTTCAGGGACTGGAACAGTGATGGTGGATCCAGCACTCCGGCCAAAAAATATCTTGGGTGCCCGTCTTCTAGGGATGGTAAAAAAGTCCCTATTAACATGGAAGATCAAAAATAGAACAGAAAATAAAAAAGGTTGAAGACAGCACGTCCATTAGCAGTGAAGATTTATTCCAGATGCAACGTTTCGGCAAACAAATTAGCCTTTCTCAAGCTTGAGAAAGGCTAATTTGTTTGCCGAAACGTTGCATCTGGAATAAATCTTCACTGCTAATGGACGTGCTGTCTTCAACCTTTTTTATTTTCTGTTCTATTTTTGATCTTCATGGACTGGACACATGACGTACCCATACGTCATGTGTCCTTAAGGAGTTAATATAACTAAAAACATAACGAGAGTGGAGGTAAACCAATGGCATGGCCTGTTCATTAACACATACAGTAAATAACCAAAGAACCATAACATATTTTACAACCATAAACCATAACACTAATAATGCCAACAATAATTCAACCACAAACCATAATAATAACAGAATGTCATTGCGGAAAAATTTACAGCTGACAACGCTGGCGGCAGCACCCTCACCCTGATGCACGGCCTAGTGTCACAAGGCGGGAAAAATTGTTGAAGATGATGAAAGAGTACATAGCAGACCGTGTCAGCGTCCTCAGTGATCCATCTGTGCCTTACAACTACTGGGTGTCCAAACAGGACACGTGGCACGAACTGGCACTCTACAGCTATAGCTAAACGATAAGGAATAGGGTTGAGCGAACAGGTTTTTGGTATCCGAACCCGAACATTTCCGTAAAAATTTGGGTTCGAGTTCGGCAATTTCTTGGCGCTATTTGAAAGACATGTATACCGGCCTTATACAGGCATTGTTATACTCCAGCACACTTTCTGTTTTATTTTATATATTCCACAATGATTTGTGGTCTACCCAAATAAAAAGAAAAGAGTTGGCTACCTCCGCCTCCTCCACCGCCGCTTTCACCTACACATCCACCTACACCGCTACGTCCACCGCCTCCTCAACCTCCTATTCCATATGGACCTCTTCCTCCGTCTAGTTCAAGATTATTATTTTTAATTTGTATTTATTTTATTTTAAGTCATTTCTCTATCCACATTTGTTTGCAGGGCACTTGTCATGCTCTTACCCACATTTTGCTGACTTTTGCAGCCCTCTAGCCCTTTCCATTAATATTTTAGAGCCATTTTAGTGCCCCAAAGCTCGGGTCCCCATTGACTTCAAAGGAGTTCGGGTTCGGATCCCGAACTGGAACTTTGCAACGAAGTTTGGCCAAACCCAGCGAACCCGAACTTCCAGGTGTTCACTCAACTCTAATAAGGAACATAGAAGATATACTATATTGGACTGTAGTATTCAGGGTAAATGACCATGTGGGCACTTTGCGATAAATTAGTGGGTTTTGGGTTGCAATTTCGAAACTCAGTCTCTAAAAGGTTCGCCATCGACATCATTGTTTAGAGGGTTAGCACACCTGCAGGCCCTCAGCTACATTCTTTTACTCAGTATCATCGTGCCCAGGGCCATGGCCTCTGCGTACACCTTCAGCATCACGGCCACTTGCATGTACATCCCTTACTGGCCGCATTCTTAATATTAAATGTTGTATATGCTTAAAAGTATGTCACACATACAGTAGCATAGGATTTGCAAGTGTATGCGCCAATAAATTAAAATAGGTATTTAGGATGTGCACACTTTACACAGGAGATATAGCCCTGATAATGTCACAGAGTAGCATACACGTCTGCGGATAAAGTACAGTATAGGTCAATGATATGTATGAAATGCGCACACACTCGATGTTGCAAAACTAATGTACATTCCCCCAAAATACACTGGTTTCACCTGTGGTACAGTATTTGACAGAGAGGCACACGCTGTGAACAGTAGAAGTTGCACCAATAATATAAATTTCCCCAAAATACACTGGTTTCCCCTGTGGTACAGTATTTGACAGAGAGGCACATGCTGTGGACAATAAATGTTGCAGAAATGTAAATTTCCCCAAAATACACAGGTTTCACCTGTGGTACAGTATTTGACATAGAAGCACACGCTGTGGACAGTAGATGTTGCACAAATAATGTAAATTTCTCCAAAATACACTGGTTTCCCCTGTGGTACAGTATTTGACAGAGAGGCACATGCTGTGGACAGTAAATGTTGCACAAATAATATAAATTTCCCAAAAATACACTGCTTTCAACTGTGTTACAGTATTTGACACGGAGGGGCACATGTTGTGGACACTAAATGTTGCACAAATAATGTAAATTTCCCCAATATACACTGGTTTCACCTGTGGTACAGTATTTGGCACATAGAGGCACACGCTGTGGACACTAGATTAGGCCCAGATTATTTTGATTTGCACATCAGACACACTTTTCGGATGATGGACAGTATGCCCCCAATACCTGTTTTTCATGTCTGAGCTTCCCTTCCTACATGAAAGATATCAGATTATCCTGGCAGATCTGTTTACTTTCTCTCCTTCTTGTTTTGTTGAATACATAACTTTATTGATGCACAAGCCTGGCTGCACTGCACAGAGATGAGTCACAGGCTGGCCACGCCCCCCACACTGTTTTATCTGTCTGTCACGATTCTGGGAAAGCAGAGAAGGGCTATTAGTGCAAATTACATCATTGCACTCCCCTATGCTTAATATGGATTGGGGGGAGGGACCTGGTATATGGGCACTTTCTGCTTATACTCATACAGGACTGTAGGCATCAGCCCTCACTGCAGCACTACTGCCAGAGCTTCTGCAGCAATCTCCCTAGCCACGCCCTGGGACGGAGCATACACAGCTCTCCTCAGCCAGCTGGGGAAGAAGACAGAGCTCGGCGCTTCCACTTACAGGAGGCGATGACGTCATTAGTGACCATCCGTCTACTGCTCAAGGCAGGAAGAGAAGAGTGGAAGACTAGGAGACGGACTTTGCTTGGAAGCACAGAAAAGCAATCTAGAATGGCTGCACTGTGGAAGGTAAGTATGTGAGCAATAATCTTTTCTCCACAGGTTTGCTTTTAATAGCCAAAAAAAGGTTAAGCCAGGAGAACCCCTTTAAATACAGCAAATTTCTTTTCCTGCACTATCTGTTCCTTCCTTAGCACGGATGTCCCTGACACTGCTGTTAAATATATTGTTGATCTAAAACACACACTTACACACACACATACACACACACAGTAGTCCTTAAAAGGAGTCCTTAAAAGGACTTTTGGGCCTTTGAAAAGCTTTCTCTAACTAAAATCGCTCCCAGCTCTGTCTTTCCCTTCCTACCCGATGCTCTCCCTGACTATGTCTGAGCCGAACATGCTTTATCGGGTGCTATATAACCTCTTATGGCGTGTTTCGGCCAGCCAATCACTGCAATGACAGCAGCTAACATGGCTACTGGCATTACAGTGAGGGCAGTACTTAGCTGTACCTTTATTGGCTGCTTAAAACCCGCAAAACCTTGCGGGACGGAGATTCGAGCATTCCACTCGAGCACATGAGGTACTCGGCCGAGTGCCGCCATGTGCCAAGCAAAGCGATGCTTAAGCCGAACCCGTACTTGGCCGAGCATGCTCGCTCATCACTAGTTCTTATGAGATCTGCGTGCACACCTTCATACTGTATGTACAGTAGGTGTGTGTACAGTTGTATGTGCATGTATGAATGATTGTGCTTGTTTGTACATGATTGCTTGTGTATATGTAGGACTTCAAAAGTGTTTTAATAACATTGCTAAGTCTGCATATTTGTATTCAATTTGTTCCGTAAAGGGGTTTTCCAGTAATAATTGCTTTTTATGTAATGCCCGGAGCCTGCCTCCTAAAATAGAAAATTTATACTTACCTGCTTCCCACCTCTCCATTCTTCTGTGCAGCCTCCACTGTTTCCAATAACTGGCTTCAGCTGTGAACGCAAGCAGCAAATCAACACAGTTATTCAAAGACAGTTATTGGTTGCAGTGGAACATGTGACCATGTCCCTCATCAGGCTAGGGATTAGGACAGCTACCCATTACAGTAACACAAAAACCTTCCATTGTCAATTTTTGGTTCCACATGTGCTGTCCAATTTATTTTGCTAGTAATAATGTATGATGGAACAGAACCATTAGGTGGCAACTGGCAAGTGTTCTGATTACTGTTCCTTTCTGAAATGTAAGCAATGTTGCATTCTACCTACCTATAGTAACTAGTTTTGAGCGAACTATTCAGAAATTCGATTTAGTTGCTTCGCCGAATTTAACAAAAAAATTAGTAGTGGGTGCAATGACAGGGAGTAGCGATTGCGCAGCTCCCCGCCATTGTACCCCTCAGGTGCTGCGTTCATAGCTGATCGCGGCATCTGATAGTAATATAACAGTGTAAAATTTACCTCTTCCAGCCGACGACATCTTGATTGAAGATCTCGCGCAAAATCTCGCATGGCCCTTGATGACATCATCACGTCGTCAGACGTTGTGACTTCATACGTCACTGCACACAAGATTTTGTGTGATATCTTTAATCAAGATAGCGGTGGCCGGCCTGTCGCAAGCAAATGGATGAGTTAGCCTCTTAAGGACTGGAGGTTTTTTATTTTTTGAGTTTTCGTTTTGCGCTCCCTGCCTTCCCAGAGCCATAACTATTTTATTTTTGGTTCACATAACCATATGAGGGATTGTTTTTTGCAGAACAAGTTGTACTTTTCAACTACACCATTTAATATTGCATATGATGTAGTGGGAAGCGGGAAAAAAGTTCCAAAAGCAATTCCACCACAGTTTTGCAGGGTTTTAAATTCCAACGTTCGATGTACGATAAAACTGACAGGTTACTTTTACTCTACAGGTCAGTATGAATCCGGCGATACCCTATAAGTATAGGTTTTCTTGCATTTTGATAGTGAAAAAAAAAAATTCAAAAGTGGGAAAAATCTGTTTTACTTCTTTGTCACCATGTTTTGACCCCTATAACTTTTTTGTAATTATATGTACAGAGCTGTATGCAATAGTATTGGAATGTATGAAAAAATTGCATATTTCCTATGAAGCCTATTACAGGCAAGGCTCCATAGGAAATACTACAGAGCTGCCTGGGTTTCATTCATAGAAACCCAGGCTACTACAGGCGTGCTCCGGCTCCTCCGATCACCACATGGGGGAGATGGAGCGCAAACCGAAAGTAAAACTTTCGGTTTGTGCGCACTCAGATGCTATGGCATCTGAGGGGTTAAATGTCCGCGATCGGTATTGCTGCTGGTCACGGACATTAGCCGCGGGTGTCTGCCACAAGAATCATGCGGACACCCGCGGCTAAGGCGCCCGCATGAAGCAGGAGCGGGTGCCATCTTTAGGGACAGGACAAAGGACGTACGGGTACGTCCTGTGTCCTTAAGAGGCTAGGTAAGTTTTTTAGGTTTTTTTTTTTACACAATTTTACACAACTTTTTGCTACCACAAAGCAGGAGGAAATTTGGCTTTGCGGCAAATTGAATTTTCCCTGGAATTCAGATCGAGGTCCACATTGTGGATTTTGATTCGCTCAGTACTGACAGTAACAGATACATGAAGTCTGACATTTTTATCAAAACTGGTGTAAAGGAAAACTGGTGTAAAGGAAAAGTGGAATCTGATTAATTGCTTTTGGTTGCTAATAGAGTTGAGCGAACACCTGGAAGTTCGGGTTCGCCGGGTTTTGCCGAACTTCGCAAAAAAGTTCCGGACCCGAATTTGCCCCTGAACCCCATTGAAGTCAATAGGGATCCGACCTTTTGGGCACTAAAATGGCTCTAAAAATGTCATGGAAAAGGCTAGAGGGCTGCAAAAGGCAGCAAAATGTGCTTAAGTGCATGGCAAGTGCTCTGCAAACAAATGTGAATGGGGAAATAACTTAACATAAAATATTTATTTTATATATATTTATATATTTTTTTTAAAAATAACAATCTTGAACTAGACGGAGGAGGTGGCTGTGGAGTAGAAGTTTGAGGAGGCGGTGACTGTGGCGATGTAGGTGGAAGCGAGGGTGGAGGTGGAGGAGGAAGCCAACACAGTTTTTTTTTTGTTTCGTTTTTTTAATTAGGGTAGCCTCCAAAATATTGGGACAAATAAAGAAATAAAACAAAGAATAAGTGCACTTGAGTACAAGAATGGATGGTTGAGGCTGGTAAAAATGTCTATTCTGCACAAAGTACAGACAAGTCCTGTGGGATACATGCCTGGTTTATTTTAATGAACGTGAGCTTGTCCACATTAACATTGAACAGACGGCTGCGCTTGTCTGTGATAATGCCCCCTACCATGCTAAATACACGTTCAGACAATACACTGGCTGCAGGGCAGGCCAGCACCTCCAAGGTGTAAAGGGCAAGCTCAGGCCATGTGCCCAATTTGGAGACCCAGAAGTTGAATGGGGCAGACCCATACTGCTCCACTATGTTGCTGAAATTCTGCTTCTTGCTAAGACGTTGCATATCAGCTGGTGGTGCTGGTTGTTGTGGCAAGGTGACAAAGCTGCCTTCTGAGGTACTAGCGATGCCCTGGCTGCATTGGAGACCTCTTCCTCCTCCGCCTCTGAATTCGCCTTGTGCTTCCTGTTGCACCTGGAAGCCGGTGTCACATGGTCTGTTGTAGGTGTAGCTTGCGGCCTCATTTGTTCCCCATTGCATTGTTGGTCCTGCAATGCAGGTGAGTGGGAGGGGGCTGTAGGCTGCTTAATACCTTTTCAGACCTTGTTCACACACCATAGGTAGTCTAGTGGTAGGACTCCATGCCATGCTGAGATACCGTGACGTGGTGCTTGAAGGGGCTCCGATATGTTCCTGATTGGAAATATTGGCGAATCTCTCAGCTTTTAACATCCGAGTGAGGGATTAGCCAGTGTTGTCAGTTGCACTTGTTTTATATGTATTGAATGTGCCATTGCATATGGCTGGTAAACATTCTGTTGCACCTGGAAGCCGGTGTCACATGGTCTGTTGTAGGTGTAGCTTGCGGCCTCATTTGTTCCCCATTGCATTGTGGGTCCTGCAGTGCAGGTGAGTGGGAGGGGGCTGTAGGCTGCTTAATACCTTTTCAGACCTTGTTCACACACCATAGGTAGTCTAGTGGTAGGACTCCATGCCATGCTGAGATACCGTGACGTGGTGCTTGAAGGGGCTCCGATATGTTCCTGATTGGAAATATTGGCGAATCTCTCAGCTTTTAACATCCGAGTGAGGGATTAGCCAGTGTTGTCAGTTGCTTATCCATTGGTGCATCTTTTTTCTGTGAGTTATGTGTTTATATATTTTCATCCGCACATGTTTTATTTTGTGTAGGATGTTTGTGTGGTGCTTGTGGTTCGCGCCGGTATCCTCCATTGTATGCAATTTTTGTTGGGGATAGCCGTTCGCTGTGAACCCAATGCGGAGGAACTGCCCCCCCAGTTAGAAACACGCCACAGTGTTTGGGGTTTGGAGCAGTCCCACCCATTTAGGCCACGTTTATTTCTGTGATTCTTACTTCCTCTTTTGCTCCATTGTTTGGAAGATGGACAGCTGATCCCGGCCATGGGACATTGTGGTGCTGCTTGTTGAAGGTGACGGACGTGGTATTGTTGCTGGCACATCCTCTTTTTGAAGGGTGGCCAGTGCCACTGTCCCTCCAGAGGTAGAGGAAGAAGCCGAGACTATAGCAGAATAGGGAGCAGGAGGAGCCTGAGACCTTTCTTGGTTATGGAGGTGTTTACTCCACTACAGCTCGTGCTTTGCACTTAGATGCTTCGTCATGCAGGTTGTGCTCAGGTTTAGAACGTTTATGTCTCGCTTCAGGCTCTGATTGCACAGCATGCAGACCACTCGTGTCTTGTCATCTGCACATTCTCTGAGGAACTGCCATGCCAGGGAACTCCTTGAAGAGGGCTTTGTTGTGCTCGGTCCCTGGGTGCGGTGGGCGGTAGCAGGCATACTGTCTAGGGGACGGCTGCTCTGCTTTTGCACCCTGCTCCCTCTTTTGCTGTGCTGGTTGCTCTTTGCGACCACCACCTCTCCCTCCGAACTGCACAGGTCACTCGCATGACCTTGATTTCATGTGGGGTCTAGGACCTCATCGTCCTCCACATCATCTTTCACCCAGTCTTCACCCCTGCCCTCCTTGTCGGTTTGTACACTGCAGAAAGATGCAGCAGTTGGCACCTGTGTTTTGTCATCATCAGAGACGGGCTGCGGTGGTCTTCCCATGTCCTCACCCTCAAACATAAGTGGTTGGACATCGGTGCACTCAATCTCTTCCACTTCTGGGGCAGGGCTAGGTGGATGGCCCTGGAAAAGCCGGCCAGCAGAGTCATCAAAAAGCATAAGAGACTGCTGCATGACTTGGGGCTCAGACTGCTTGGCTGATTTGCAAGGGGGTGAGGTGCTAGATAGATGCCCATGACCTGCAGGTGCCAACTCTGACCTTTCAGCAACGGACCGGGTGGGAGACAATGTGAAGGCACTGGAGGCACTGTCAGCCACCCAATCCACTATCGCCTGTACTTGTTCTGGTCTCATCATTCATACAGCAGCAATTGGGCCTACTAAATAACGCTGAAGGCTCTGTTGTGTACATGCACCTGAGGAAGCTGTTTCATTTGGGCATGTAGCTGGCACAGATCGACCACGTCCTCTTCCTGCAACAGGAGCTCCACCAACACCAGCAGCACCACAACCAGGGCCACATCCCTTATTTGACGCTCTCCTCATTTTTTGCGGTCACCCACCGAAGTAACAGATGTTTTTACTAAATTTAGTTCCCTGTCACCTATGCAGAGCAGGTTTGTATACGGGAAAAATGGTAAAATGTCACCCAACAATGTTACAGATGTTTTTTTTTTAATTTACCTCCCTGTCACCTATGCAGAGCAGTGGTTTGTTTTAGTGATGAGCCAGCATGCTCGGCCGAGTATTGGTTCGGCTCGAGCATCGATATGCTCGGCACTCGGCTTTAATCGGCCGAGCACCATGTTTATTCATCGCACTGCCCGAGTCTCCTCCCCGGCATTTGGCGCCTTCTAAGCAGCCAATCAAGGTCCAGGTAAGTAATTTCCCTTAGTGTAAGGCCATAGCCATGTTAGCTGTAAGCCTTACACTGATTGGCAGGCCGGAACATATATGCAGTGCCTTTTGTAGACAGATAAAAAATCTCTTTAGGTCACAAAAAAATGTGACAGACTAATGTAATTGAATAATTTTCACTGCCAGGTATGCACTGCAGGCCGCAGGGGTACTTGAGGGAATTTGTCCTCCACTGTGCTACCATAACAGAATTAAAGTAATGTCCCTGGCACACTTGCAGTTCTCATGCAGTTGCAAGGGTGTGCACTTGCAAAAATGGCCACCAACGCCCACCAAACTAGCAGATGGATAAAAACTTATTTTTCAGTGTCACTAGGCTCAGGGCTGGGTACAAAAATATAGTATAGCACCCTCAATAATCTCTGTAGTTTGAAGATTGAACACCACCAAGTTCAACAGAATTCTTCCCTAATCTCTGCCTCACAGCAGTAGCCGCATCTTATCTCTACGCTTAGAATAGCAGAGTGACTTGCGGTGCTACGTGACTCCAGCTTATATAGAGGCTAGGTCACATGCTGCTCTTGGCTAATCACAGCCATGCCATTAGTAGGCATGGCTGTGATGGCTTCTAAGGGCAGACTAGTGAAACGCTTGTTGATTGGCTGCTCTGCAGCCTTTCAAAAAGTGCCAAGAAATCGCCGAACACCGAACTCGAACCTGAACTTTTACGGAAATGTCCAGTTTCGGGTAGGGGTACCAAAAACCCTAAAGTTTGGTACGAACCCGAACTTTACAGTTCAGGTTCGCTCAACCCTAGTTACTAAGTTTCCTTTCCTTCCTAGTTTTGATAAACCACCCCCTGTGTCTTTTTACCTAGAATTTTTATAAATGATGTTATTAATAATTGTTAAAAAAATATTTCACTAGTCTTATTATTCCAGATCACATCATCTACACAGTTACCAAATCAATTCAGTATTCCATAGGAGCTAAGTAGGGGATATGCCAGACTCTTCACCAGTTCACTTCTCCATTATTAATTACATAGTTATATATTTGATACGGTTGAAAAAAAGACACATGTCCATCAAGGGACAGTTGGGGATGTGTCTCTTGGTTGAACTTGGTGGACATATTCTTAGAACTTTTTTAGTTCTAAGAATTCATGTAAGGCTTTGTTAAACTGCCCACTAGAGTTGAGCGGACACCTGGAAGTTCACAAAAAAGTTCGGGTTCGGGACCCGAACTTGACCCGAACTTTACCACGAACCCTGTTGAAGTCAATGGGGACCTGAACTTTGGGGCACTAAAATGGCTCTAAAAAAGACCTGGAAAGGGCTAGAGGGCTGGAAATTGAAGCAAAATGGAAGTAAAAGTAGCACAAGTGCCATGCAAACAAATTTGGATAGGGAAATAACTTAAAATAACATAAAATACCTAAAAATTAAGAATAAATGTTGTAAACCTGAGCACAAGTGAGTGTCAGTGGCACCTGTCGCCCTGCAAACAGAGGATGTGGCAGCAATGCCACCACATCTTTCACAGTCACCAAGCATCTCCACATTATCCCATGTAAGTGTTCAGCTGTCCATCTCCCAATTAGAAAAAGAAATAGAAAGAGGAAGTACCACCCTACCCACCCGCTATCCCTGGCCATGAAGGCCAGGATTTCAAAATTCCTGGTCTTTTGAAATGCTGTCATTCTGTCTGGTGGAGATAGATGGAGACTTTTAAAAAATATATGGCAGTGGCTGTCCCAAAGTACATTGTTCCCAGCCGCCACTACTTTTCCAGGCGAGCCATCTTTTCCCTGCACAACCAAGTGGTGGAAAAAATCAGGTGTGCACTGCGCAACGCCATCTGTGGCAAGGTTCACATAACCACCAATACGTGGACCAGTAAGCATGGGCAGGCAAGTTATATCTCCCGAACAGCACACTGGGTAAATGTAGCGTTGGCTGGGCCAGAGGCGGATAGCAGTTTGGCGCATGTCCTTCTGCCCCCAAGGATTGCAGGGCATTTCTGTTTACCTCCTGTTGCCTCCTCCTCCTATTCCGCTTCCTCCTCCTCTACCACTTCCTCATCTTTTCAGTGTAACACCTTCACCACCAACATCAGCACAGCCAGGGGAACCGCAGGAAACGACAGCAGGCTGTTTCGAAACTCATCTGTTTTGGAGACAAACCCCACACCACGCAGGAGCTGTGGACAGGCATGGAACAGACTAATGAGTGTTTGGTGTCACTGAGCCTCAAGCCCGGCCTGGTGTTGTGCGATAATGGCAGAAATCTCGTAACAGCTCTGGGCCTAGCCGGTTTGACACACATCCCTTGCCTGGCGCATGTGCTGAATTTGGTGGTGCAGAGATTACTGAACACCTGACAGTGAAAATCAATTCAGTTAATCCAGCTCTTAGATTCTGATGGGACAAATTCACTTTTATTGGTGCTCAAGGACCCCTGCGGCCTGAGCCGCAGATGTGACAGGCAAATAATTTTATTAAATTTGTCAGTTAGATTGTTGGGTAATATTTCCACGGTTATCAGGACTTTTTATTATAAATAGTAACAAAAACTATACAAGGAACATTTCAAAAACAGAAAATTAACCCGACCAGATTCCCACCGTACACCCCCCCCCCCCTTCACTCAAACCACTCATTAATGCCCATTCACAAACTATTTATAAATTTACTTATAAACAAATTTAAATAACTATAAGTCAGATAAACGAAATAAACAAACAAAACTTTATACATGCCTTACCATTAACTTATAAGTCCAGTCATATACAAGTGGTTCGGAGGGTGGGTTCCTGCACTAACATAGGCCAGGTACACAATTGTCCAGCCAGGGCACAGTTTTGGAGGAGGAGGAGAAGAAACCATGTAAACGGCAAGGTGGCACCCAAAGCAGCTCACGGCCATCACTTGAGCGTGGCTGGGGGGATACGGAGGACACAGATGATACAGCTTGTCGTTGCCTCTGGGCAGCCTGGCAAACATGAATGACTACATGCTGCAGTGCCTGCGCAACGACTGCTGAGTTGCCCACATTTTAACTTGTGCAGATTACTGGGTGGCCACACTGCTGGATCCCTGTTACAAGGACTACGTGCCGTACTTTATTCCGTCACTGAAGCTTGATCGGAAGAAGCCAACGCTGGTAGACGTGCTGCGGATGGCATTCACACCTGACATCGGGGGCTCAGTGGAAGCTTAAGGCTAAAGCAGAGGAGGAGGAAGAAGTGGCCAACACAGCTGGGTCACCGCACCTCAGTAGGCAGGGTTAGTATGGCCGAAATGTGGAAAAGCTTTGTCACCATGCCACAACAACCAGCACCACCAGCAGATATGGAACGTCTTAGCAAAAGGCAGCATTTCCGCAAAATGGTGGAATAGTATCTGTGCAGACGCCTACACGTACTGACTATTGGGTCTGCCCAGGGTAGTAGCTACAGGGGAAGCAGGGAAAGCGTCTGCTTTGGAGCACTGACCAAAAAGGGGCCCATCCAGGAGGAGGAGGACTAAAAGACTTTGTCAGGGCCCCCTCAACAGTATTATACAATGAAATTGTATACAGTGGCAGTATAGACAGTGTTGAAAACGGATGGAACAGCTGCCTGGTCTGAGAGAGCGATTTTTAGTAGCCACAGGAATCGGGGCAGCATGAAAGGAAGGGGTTGCGAAAAAATTACCGCCAGAGGGGGGCCCCAATTAAAAAATATGCTGTTAGGTCCCAGTCATTTCTAGCTACGCCACTGGGTCTGCCACATTCAACTTCTGGGTCTCCAAATTGGGGACATGGCCTCATCTTCACGTTTACGTCTTGGAGTTGCTGGTCTGCCCTGCAGTCATTGTATTGCCTGAACGTGTGTTTAGCATGGCTGGGGGCGTTATCACAGACAAGTGCAGCTGCCTGTCCATAGCCAACCTTGACAATCTCACGTTCATTAAAAATAACAAGGCATGGATCCCACAGGACTTGTTCGTACCTTATGCAGAATAGACATGTATACCGGCCTCACCCAACAATTGTTATTCTACAGCGCACTTACTATTTGTTTTCTTTTTTATATTTCCCAATGTTTTGGGGTATACCCCAATTTATTAAAAACAAAACAAAACACAGTGTTGTTGGCGACTACATTTGGCTTCACAGCTAAAAAAGGCTTTATGTCAGGCAACAATGCAACCACCGATTGTAACTAAGTTCCCTGTCTGTTATGCAATGCAGGGGTACTTTGAAAGAAAGAAGGGGTACAGATCACCAAACAATCTGTACTCCACCTAATTTACAGCATATATTTCCCAGTCAGGTATGCAGGGAAAGGGTAGCTTGAAAGAAAAAAGCGGTCATGGAGCGTCCCCGTCATCAGGCATCTATTTGTCCTGCTAAAGGATTATTTTAAAAGTGTATAAAAGCCACAAGGGGCCCCCATGCTGCAGATTTATCAAGGAGACATCATGGAGATTTTACAGCATATAACTACAGCACCCAACAATGTAAACGCTGCCAAATTTACAGAATATAATTCCCAGTCAGGTATGCAGTGCAGGGGTACTTTAAAAGAAAGAAGGGGTACAGATCACCTAACAATCTGAAGGCCACCTAATTTATTGAATATATTTCCAAGTCAGGTATGTAGTGCAGGGGTACTTTATGGCCCAAGAATGTAACATATGATTTTTAGAAATTTACCTCCCTGTCACTTATGCGGAGCAGGGGTTTGTATACGGCAAAACTGGCAAAATGTCACCCACCAATGTACCAGATAATTTTTTGAAATTTATGTCCCTGTCACTTATGCAGAGCAGGGGTTTGTATACTGCAAAACTGGCAAAATGTCACCCACCAATGTAACAGATGATTTTTTGAAATTTACCTCCCTGTCACCTATGTAGAGCAGGGGTTTGTATATGGCAAAACTGGCAAAAAAAACTGTTATTTCAGCGTTTTATGCAAAAGTGCTCTGTGGCACAACAGTACAGGTTTATTACAGCAACTACAGCAATGCACTATGTTACTGCAAAATTATAAAACCGTTTTTTCAGCGGTGTATGCAAACGTGCTCTGTGGTATAACAGTACGGGTTTATTACAGCAACTACAGAAATGCACTATGCCACTGCAAAATTATAAAATAGGTAATGTAGGGGGACTTGACATGCCAGAAAATAGGAATTTTCCTCCACTGAACTACCAAAAAATAATTAGACTGATGTCCCTGGCAGGCTGGCACACATGCAGGTCACATGCAGTTCCAAGGACACTGCAGTTGCTAAAATGGCCGCCGACCCCCACCTCAGTAACAGATGGATTAAAAATTATTTTGCAGTATCACTGGGCTCAAGGGGTGGGTACAAATATGTAGCATAGCACCCTCAATAATTGCTGTAGTTTGAAGATTTAACACCACCAAAATTCAACAGATTTCTTCCCTAAACTCTCCCTGAGAGCAACAGCAGCAACCTGTCCCTACACTAAGAGCAGCAGAGTGACGTGCGGCGCTACGTGACTCCAGCTTAAATAGAGGCTTGGTCACATGCTGCACTTAGCTAATCACAGCCAATAGTAGGCATGGCTATGATGGCTTCTTAGGGAAAAGTAGTGAAACACTTGTTGATTAGCTGCTCTGCTGCCTTTTTCAAAAAGCGGAAAGAAATCGTCGAACAATGAACCCGAACTTTTACAGAAATGTTCGGGTTCGGGTGTGGAAAACCGTAAAGTTCGGCACGAACCCGGGTTTGCTCAACTCTACTGCCAACTATTTCTGCTACAACTACATCCTGAGGTAGAGTATTCCACAGATTCACAGAACTTATGAAGCTTAGTCTCCTCTGGAGACTGAACCTTTTCTTCTCCAGGCAGAGGCTTTTGAGGTGATTTTATGCAGAATAGATTTCCACCATATTTTTGTTTAGGCCATTTTTATGTTTATAAAGGTTAATCATGTCCCTGTTAGATGCTTCTCAATACTGAAAAAAATCTGATTCTTTTAATCTCCATGCCCCTTATCAGTGTAGTTGTTCTCCTTTGTACTCTCTCCATCTCCAGAGCACCTTTCCATTAGCTGGTAGCCAGAACTTAACTGCTTATTTAAGATGAGGCAGCACCAAAGCTTGGTCAAGTGGTTATATTACCACTTTACACCACAAGTTTGTGCCTCATTTAATATATGACAGTATCCTGGTAGCCTTAGAATCCGCTGATTGACATTGCATGCTGCTAGTCTATGATCCACAAGTAAACCCAATCCTTCTCTGCAAGTGGCTCTTCCAGTCTTACTTCCCCTAGGACAGGGATGCTCAAACTGCGGCCTCCCAGCTGTTGTAAAAATACAATTTCCAACATTCCCTGCTGTAGGCTGATCGGACATGCTGGGAATTGTAGTTTTGCAATATCTGGTGGGCATCCATGCCCTAGGACATATGATGCATGTCAATTATTAGTACCCGGGTGCATAAGTTTACATTTATTGATATTGAATTTCATTTTCCAAGTGGATGTCCAAAAACCAAAAACAGTCTAAGTCAGCTTGCAGTTTATGGACATCTTTCATAGACTACAAAGTATTACATACCTCAGGGTAGTCTGCCAAAATCCAGTAGAGTCAGTACTATTAATCCCATCCTAGATATGACTAATATATACATTAAATAATAGAGGACCCAGCACTGAACATTGGGGTACACCAATTATAACATACAGAATAGGAATCTTTAACAGCAACTCTCTGGACACTGTCTTTCAGCCAGTTTTCAATCCAATTCCAAATTATAATTTCTAGGCCTAAAGACCTTGTTTTACCTATTAAACATCTAATGGTGGCAGCTAGAGTTAAGCGAATTTCTTAAATTCGATTCAGCTGGTTTGACGAATTTTCCCAAAACATTTGCTTTGATCCGAATTTATTTGCGGCGAATTGCATTAAAAACGGGTATTTCTAGGCTGCAGAGAGCCTTTATAGGGGTGTAGCACACTGTGCCTTGCAGTAACACGCATAGTGAGTGTGCTTTGGTAGTGAAATAATACTGTGAGTCAGTATGACATGCAGATGACAGGCGTCGCTATTAGAATCACTGCTCACTTCACCTATTTGGGCAGTCACGGGGCCAGAACTGTCCAAATAACTCAACTATGAACTCAGCATTGCAGGTCGATGTTAGCGCCAAGAAGAAGCTCACCCCTTTTACACCGTCGTCAGCTGATTCCACGTAGATGTCTACAGAAACTGTTCTATTAAATTCTCATACAAGTAGAGCCCCCCCCCCCCATTAACAATGCAGACCACCTAAACAATGTTGTCTTTATTTGACATGTATTACGAGCATGTCTCTTTGTTGTGCCCTGCAGGGAGCCCACAGCAATCAAGGAGCTCACACAGAGGCCTAAGGGGCACAGGGAAAACACAGAGCTGACAGTGGGAACTCACAGGTCAGTGACCATCAGTACTTGAAGGCAGTGCAGGGCAGCCCTACACCGCCTCCTCTTCAGACACTGCTAAATGCTTCTTACTAGATGGACTTACCAGGTGCTTTAATAGGAAGGTCCTGGGAGCTCCAGCAGTCCGCAGCTGAGGTCAGAGCCTGTGGGCCAGATGCAGCAGAAGGCCCAGTCACCCAGTCTGATGTTTTGGCATTGCAGCCTAGAGCAAGTGCAGGCAAATGTTGGGGCGGGGCTATGTGTCCTCCGCCCCACACAGAACATCCTGGTTCTGGCCTGTCACTGAGCTCTGGAGAGCTGGGGGGAATACTTAGAAATCTAACAGCAGGGGGACCCTGCATGGCATGCATGGCATTATGGGTGATCCCACCTTCCAGAGTTCCTTTCTCCATGTCCTCACACGTGCAGCAGCCATTTTAGGAAAAAATGTGATTTGTTACCATGAATCACGAGGAAATTCGGATTCGGTGCGAATCGAATAATTCCTGAAATTAGAATCAAATTCCAATTCATCAGTAACACGCATAGTGAGTGTGCTTTGGTAGTGAAATAATACTGTGAGTCAGTATGACATGCAGATGACAGGCGCCGCTATTAGAATCACTGCTCACTTCACCTATTTGGGCAGTCACGGGGCCAGAACTGTCCAAATAACTCAACTATGAACTCAGCATTGCAGGTCGATGTTAGCGCCAAGAAGAAGCTCACCCTTTTACACCGTCGTCAGCTGATTCCACGTAGATGTCTACAGAAACTGTTCTATTAAATTCTCATACAAGTAGAGCCCCCCATTAACAATGCAGACCACCTAAACAATGTTGTCTTTATTTGACATGTATTACGAGCATGTCTCTTTGTTGTGCCCTGCAGGGAGCCCACAGCAATCAAGGAGCTCACACAGAGGCCTAAGGGGCACAGGGAAAACACAGAGCTGACAGTGGGAACTCACAGGTCAGTGACCATCAGTACTTGAAGGCAGTGCAGGGCAGCCCTACACCGCCTCCTCTTCAGACACTGCTAAATGCTTCTTACTAGATGGACTTACCAGGTGCTTTAATAGGAAGGTCCTGGGAGCTCCAGCAGTCCGCAGCTGAGGTCAGAGCCTGTGGGCCAGATGCAGCAGAAGGCCCAGTCACCCAGTCTGATGTTTTGGCATTGCAGCCTAGAGCAAGTGCAGGCAAATGTTGGGGGGCGGGGCTATGTGTCCTCCGCCCCCACACAGAACATCCTGGTTCTGGCCTGTCACTGAGCTCTGGAGAGACTGGGGGGGGGGGGAATACTTAGAAATCTAACAGCAGGGGGACCCTGCATGGCATGCATGGCATTATGGGTGATCCCACCTTCCAGAGTTCCTTTCTCCATGTCCTCACACGTGCAGCAGCCATTTTAGGGAAAAAATGTGATTTGTTACCATGAATCACGAGGAAATTCGGATTCGGTGCGAATCGAATAATTCCTGAAATTAGAATCAAATTCCAATTCATCAGCTTCAATTTGCTCATCTCTAATGGCAGTAGGACGTGACCAGAAGTAACAGCACATTGTGCACAATATCTTAGTGGGGCAGCACACTACAGTATGATCATTAGTGGCGGTATAATCTATTCTATTGCATCAAGCACCGGTGTCTGAAAATCCTGATTGATCCACTCCTGATTCATCTTTATGAAGGTTAGTTTCAACATTTTGAGAGGAAAGTAAAGTTCTCTGAACAACCACTCTGATGTCACCCTACTGGCAGGGCAGGAAAGCATGCCCATGGCAAACTCAGACGGTTGTGGCCACACTTTAAGTCTGCATGTACAGTAGTCCCGGGGATCTTTGGTCTAGGACAGGGATGGGCAAACTGCGGCTCTCCAGCTGTTGCAAAACTACAACTCCCAGCATGCAAAGACTGCTTACAGCTATCAGCCTACAGCAGGGCATGGTGGGAATAGTAGTTTTACAACAGCTGGAGAGCAGCAGTTTGCCCATCCCTGGTCTAGCGTCACAGGATGCAGTCCAAGTATGCCACCACATGCTGTTAGAGGTTCTCTTGCTGCTGCTGGGTGGTTTTTCTTCAGAATGTGGGTGAAGAAAACTGCTCATCAGACTCCATACTTGAGTTGCTGCTTATAGAGCTGGTACTGCTACTAACCCCGCCCCCCACCACCAGTCTTGGCATTGGAGGATGAGCGCAGAGGGTCCCCCCGGTCAGGCCTTCATGAGGACAGCAGATGGCACTGCATGTCTCTATAGTAGTCCATTTTTGCATCCCTCTCAGAAGGTCTAAAAAAATGCCCCCATGCCCCCAGCGTGGATAGCAATGTGGATAACAATATGGATAGTCAGTAGTCATCCCTCTGCCGAATTCTGACAATACGGCTGTCACTGCATAAACAAGAAAACATGCATCTGGCCATTTGTGTAAGGTACTCTGAGAGCCTCGCTGCCTCCATCTCCACTGTATACTGCCACAATCTTTTAGGGTCATCTTCGTTATTGCCCTCCAGCTCCTGCTGCACCTCTACTGTCACTTGAGCAGATAAACCACATAGTTTTGTATAAAATTCCTGGGTGTTTATGTCCTCGTCCTCCTCTGCCAGTTCATCCTCCTCAGAGCTCAGCTGGCCATGAGATGTAGGCTCCACGTGTTCTGTTCCCTCGCCAATCAGATTTCTTTGCTTCCCCTCCAGGATCTGTAGGAGCTGACTGACAAATAAAGTGGCCTCTTCAAAGGGCCTGAGTAAATGGCACGTGTCACACATGAACTGCCACTGGCTAACGTGGAATTTACAGCGGGGAGTAGACCCCGGACAATCTGCAGCTCTGCTTGTACAGGCAGTCTAACATATGGAGCGTGGAATACTTGAGGAACTAGGTGACAATGCGATTGAAGACGTGCACCATGCAGGCTGCAGGGGTCAGCCTTGAGGCAGCACAGACAAAATGTTCTTCCTGCTGTCAGTTACCTTGGTTCCTATCTCCAGTTGGTGAGGAGACAGCCAGTGTTGATTTCTTTATTGATGATGCTAAGCAGTTCCTCCCCGGTGTGGCTCCGTTTGTCAAGGTAGACCAGGTGCAGAACCATGTGACAACGCCTACCTTTGCATAGGTGATATGCTGAAGAACCACTGTGAACTGTGCCTAGAGGGGAGGATGAGGACAAGGTGGAGGATAAGGATGCAAAGGAGGACCTTGGCGCCGAAATCCCAGGTTTACAAGGTGAAGATGGAATTGCCATCACCCAGCCAAGTTGCTGGTGTTCCTGGGCCAGAACCGCATTTACCCAGTGGGTTGTAATTTTATTATATTGTCCTTGACTATGCTTACAGCATCACACCTCAGCACTGGCATGAACTGTACCAGACATCGACAGGCTCAAAGACTGGCCCACCTTCTGTCTAACATACGTGTGCAGGGCTGGTACAGCTTTTTTGGAAAAGTAATGTCGGCTTGGCACTCTCCATTTTGAGTGGGAACAAGCTATCAGTCTATCAGTTCACTGAAATGTGCAGAGTCAACTACTTTGAGAGGGAGGGAGTACTATCAACTTGGCCAGGTGCACGTTCAGCTTCTGCGCTGTTAGATGAGTGAATGCATAGTGTTGTCTTTTTGCAATCGCCTGGGTGCATATTGGCTGTCTTTACGGAATTATGGGTGATCTCACGTTTCCATGCTTCTTACTTTTACTTTGTAATACTCGCAGCCACTATTTTAGAAAAACTGATTAGTTCTCATGAGGTGCAAGGAATTCAGCTTATTTGCAAATCAAAGATTTCCTAAACTTGGGACTGAATTCCGCTTCAAATGCTTCGCTTTGCCCAATACTAAATGCAATCATAATAAATGTACTTGAAGGTATATGTAGCCTTTTAACTATAAATAAACAGCCCATGATGGAAGAAGAACTCTAGGATAAGATCTGCCTGTTGGTTTACTTCTGCTAGTATGCTTGGCATGTAAAACTGGTCATGATGACTGCACAAATCTTGCATCTTCTTGTGAAAAGTGATGTGTGGTTTGGGACATTGCTTGCACGGTGGTAGTCAAAGGAGATTTCATGGTGCTTTGAAAGGGATAAAAACTCATTTCTATTTGGAGGGGGAAAGATATTGTGATGGGAACAATGATTTTTAGGGTGTATTTTACTTTCAGAAGTTTTATAATGAAATAGACTTTCTTTTTAAAGGCAACTAATCTCCATAAACCAGTCTGTATTTGGTCATAGGGTGGTCATAGAGATGAGTTCACATGCTTTTCCTACATCTTAGGGCTCATGCACACGGCCGTGGCTGTATTTCGGCCCGCATACAGGGGGTCCGCAATACATGGGCATCAGCCGTGTGCACCCCGTACCAAGGATCGCGGACCTATTCACTTGAATGGGTCCGCAATCACGGAGATATGGAAAGGAGGCACGTATCGGAACCCCACGGAAGCACTATGGAGTGCTTCTGTGGTGTTTCTGGCTGTGCCTCTGCACCGCAAAAAAGTAGTGCATGCACTACTTTTTTGCGGTGCGGAACGTCAGATGCGGATCGCGGACCCCATTCAAGTGAATAGGTCCTCGATCCGCAAGCGGCTGCCCCACAGTCGTGAACGTGCATTGCGGACCACAATTTGCGGGCCACAGCGGGCCCCGGTATGCACGGGGTCGTGTGAATGAGCCCCTATTGTAGAATTCTGAACTAATAGAGATGGATCTTATGTTCCGTATCTTTTGGCCAGGGTGGAGAGCAGCTATATAGACTACCTGACCTGGATCCCGAGTACCAGGTATTGTTTTCAACTGTTTATAGACTGAGACCTTTTGTCTCTAATGTAAAAATCTTAATTGTCTGGTTCATTTTTGGAATAAAAATCAACATTTGCAAAGAGATGTAGCCATCATTATTTTGACTGGCTTAACACATTAACGCAACAAAAAAACATTACAGTACTACAACAAATTGAGTTAAAATGATCATCCTGGTACAACTACTATTAAAATAATGCTGGCTACATCTGTACGTCTATGTGGATAGTGGAATTTTTGTTATTGGAATATATTGTTTTTCATTTAGCTTGCATATTATTCTTTTAATAGGTCAGTCTTAGTGATCTCAAATTTTTTTTTTTGCTATTCTGCTAATGTTATGGGCCTTGTTAGAAATGGTCCAGTTATATATTAGAAAGCCTTTTTTGGCATGTATATTTGGAAAAAAGATAAATATATTTGCCGTTTAGCGGTGCAGTTATATGTTCTAAACCCCTTTTTGTCGTGTATTAGTTGCAACAGTAAAATATATATTCCGTTCAGCACTGCAGTTATATGTTCTAAAGCCCTTTTTGTCGTGTATTAGTGGAAAAAGATAAATATATTTGCCGTTCACAGGTGCAGTTATATATTCTAAAGCCTTTTGTGGCGTGTTTAAGTGGAAAAAAGAAAAATATATTTGCCGTTCAGCGGTAAAGTTAAATATTCTAAAGCCTTTTGTGGAGTGTGTAAGTGAAAAAATATATATATATTTGCCGTTCAGCGGTGTAGTTATATGTTCTAAAAGTTTTGTAGCGTGCATAAGTGGAAAAAAAGATAAACATATTTGCCGATCGGAGGTGCAGTTATACATTCTTGAGCCTTTTGTGTCCTGTATAAGTGGAAAAATTAAAAATATATTTGCCGTTTAGCGGTGCAGTTATATGTTCTAAAGCCTTTTCTGGCATGTATAAGTTGAAAAAAGAAAAAAATATTTGCCGTTCAGCAGTGCTGTTATATATTCTAAAGCCTTTTTTGGCATGTATAAGTGGAAAAAAGATAAATACATTTGCCGTTCAGCAGTGCAAAATAAAAATATACTGTATTTTCTGTTCAGAGGTGCAGTTATATATTCTAAAGCCTATTGTGTCCTGTATAAATCAAATAAAAATATATATTTGCAGTTCAGCGGTGCTGTTATATATTCTAAGGACCTTTTTAGGTGTGTAGAAGTGGAAAAAAGAAAAATATATTTGCCGTTCAGCGGTGCAGTTATATGTTCTAAAAAGTTTGGTAGTGTGTATAAGTGGAAACAAGTATAAATATATTTGCCGATCAGCGGTGCAGTTATACATTCTAAAGCCTTTTGTGTCTTGTATAAGTGAAAAAAAATAATGGCCTAATTGTCGTTTAGCGGTGCAGTTATATGTTCTAAAACCCTTTTTGTCGTGTATTAGTGGAAAAAGATAAATATATTTGACGTTCAGTAGTGCAGTTATATGTTCTAAAGCCTTTTGTGGCGTGTATAATAGTGATCAGCGGCAGGGGCAATATTTTTTTTTTAGAATATTCGTCATTTTTTCCAATTTAATGTGAACAGTCATTGGCCAAAATGCAACTTAAGCAGGGAGGAATCATGGCTTCAGATGGAAAAAAAAATAACGAATATTCTAAAAAACTAATATATAGCACTATATTCTATAGTGCTATATATTCAGGTGTTAGAATATTCGCATTACGATTAGTGATGGCGCGAACATAAAATCTTCCGTTCGTGAACGGCGAACGCGAACTTCCGCAAATGTTCGCGAACGGGCGAACCGCCATAGATTTCAATAGGCATTCATAGGCAATTTTAAAACCCACAGGGACTCTTTCTGGCCACAATAGTGATGGAAAAATTGTTTCAAGGGGACTAACACCTGGACTGTGGCATACCGGAGGGGGATCCATGGCAAAACTCCCATGTAAAATTACATAGTTGACGCAGAGTTGAGTTTTAATCCATAAAAGGCATAAATCACCTAACAATCCCAATTTTTTTTGAACAACGTGGTTTAAAACATCTAGTGTGTGTATACGATCAGGTATGATGTTGTATCGATCAGGGTTACGGGGTTGTATCGATAAGGTTTACGCCCGCTTCACAGACATTGACAGACCAAACTCCCCTTTTAATGCACCGCAAACAACCGCAAACAGTTCATTTGCACAACCGCAAACTCCCCATTTGCACAAGGTTGGATACCAAGCTAGCCACGTCCCGGTGATGTCATTGAAGGTTTCTTCCTCCACCCAGCCACGTACAACACCAAGGGTCCCCAAAAGGTGAATTGAATTGATTTTTCGAACGGGGAGATGGTTAAAAAAACGCTGGCTATCTCCCCTTTGTTTTTATCCACGGTCACCGCGTCTGCGCCGTGCAATTTACTGTCACACCCGATATGAGTGGTTTTTTTGTAGTACTATTCTCATCAGTTTAATCCCTCTTACATCCCCAATCTGGGGGCCATTTATTGAATTGATTTTTCGAACTGGGAGATGGTTAAAAAAAACGCTGGCTCCCTCCACTCTGTTTTAATCCACGGTGACTGCGTCTGCGCCGTGCAATTTACTGTCACACCCGATATGAGTGGTATTTTCTGTAGTACTATTCTCATCAGTTTAATCCCTGTTACATCCCATATCAGGGATTGCCTTTTGTGAAAAAAAATTTAGGCTGGGTACCTTCGACTGCCTTCACAGTGACAGACCAAACTCTCATACACCAAACTGAATTGATTTCAGGAACCGGGAGATGGAAAAAGCAGCTTGGTCGGTCCTCTTACTCCCAAATTGGGGCACTGCGTGTGCACAGAGCAATGTGCTGTGACACCCTATATGAGTGGTGTCTTAACTAGTACTATTCCTATCAGTTTAATCCTTGTTATGGACCCTATCCGGGGACGTGTGTCGAATTGATTAAACATTGTTGAATTAGGGCTCTTTCATACTAGCGTTTTTGCTTTCCGTCCTAGAGTTCCGTCCTCGGGGCTCTAGGACGGAAAGATACTGATCAGGATTATCCTAATGCATCCTGAATGGAGAGCAATCCGTTCAGGATGCATCAGGATGTCTTCCGTTCAGTATGTGAACGTTTTTGGACGTTGACAAAAGCGCAGCATGCTGCGGATTTGTCTCCGTCCAAAAATCCGGAAGACATGCCGTAACGCCGGATCCGGAATTAATGCCCATTGAAGTGCATTAATCCGATCTGGCTTTAAGCTAAACGCCGCTTCGGCGCATCGCCGGATCCAACGCTTAGCTTTTTCTCAATTGTTACCATGGCAGCCAGGACGCTAAAGTCCTGGTTGCCATGGTAAAATGTAGTGGGGAGCGGGGAGCAGT
Source organism: Bufotes viridis (assembly GCA_033119425.1). Lineage (NCBI taxonomy): Eukaryota > Metazoa > Chordata > Amphibia > Anura > Bufonidae > Bufotes > Bufotes viridis. Next base: position 543,996,641 of record CM065590.1, on the reverse strand, counting down.
ATACTTACCATCCGTGCGGCTCCCGGGGCGCTCCAGACAGGGCCGGCGCGGCCCTATACGCTGAATAGGCAGTCGCAGATAGCGCCTCTTGGGAAGGGGCGCTGCTAGTAGCGCCGGTCCTGCTCATGCTGCAGCCGCCCGAGCGCTCTGTATAGAGCCTCAGGCGGCTGCAGCACTGCCCGGGCTGGTGCGCCCATGAGGGCGCACCGCCCGGGCGCAGCATGAGAGAGGAGCTGACAGGAGGGAAGCGCTCAGCGCCCCTCCTGTCAGTTCCTCATTGTAGCGTGGCCGAGCTGTTTAAGGTCCGCGGGTACAGGAGCATCTGTCTCCTGTAGCCCGGCCGGACTGACATGAAGTGCGCACACAATGTGCACTTCATGTCAGTCCCCTCGGGTACAGGAAACTAAAGCTCCTGTACCCGTGCAGCATAAAGAGCTCGGCCGCGCTACACTAGAGGTAAGGGGGGAATGACAAAGAAGGGGAGAGGGGGTGAATTACCAAGAAGGGGAGAGGGGGAGAATGACAAAGAAGGGGAGAGGGGAGAATGACAAAGGAGGGAGAGGGGAGAATGACAAAGGAGGGGGAGAATGACAAAGGAGGGGAGAGGGGAGAATGACAAAGGAGGGAGAGGGGGAGAATGACAAAGGAGGGAGAGGGGAGAATGACAAAAGAGGGGAGAGGGGAGAATGACAAAGGAGGGGGAGAATGACAAAGGAGGGGAGAGGGGGTGAATTACCAAGAAGGGGAGAGGGGGAGAATGACAAAGGAGGGGGGGGGGGAGAATGACAAGGGGAGAGGGGGAGAATAACAAGGGGAGAGGGGGAGAATGACAAGGGGAGAGAGAATGACAAGAGGGAGAAAGAGAATGACAAGGGGGGGGGGGAGTGTGAAGAATGGCAAGAGGGGGGAGAGAATGACAAGGGGGGGGGGGAGAGAGAACTGGCGTTAGTTAAGGGGGGGGGGGGCGGCAAACTTTTCTTTTGCCTAGGGCGGCAAAAATCCTTGCACCGGCCCTGGCTCCAGAGTGACGTCAGGGCGCCTCACACGCATGGATCACGTGATCTATGGGCATGGGACGCCTTTTTACGTCATTCAGGAGCGCCCCGGGAGCCGCACGGACTGTAAGTATACCGCTCCCCTGCTCCCCGCTCCTACTATGGCAACCAGGACTTTAATAGCGTCCTGGCTGCTATAGTAACCTGAAAGCATTAGATGACTGATCAGGATCCTGATCAGTCTTCTAATGCTTTCAGGCGACTTGCGTTCTGATGGATCCGATTCCTCAGAACGCAAGTGTGAAAGAGGCCTTAGCGAACCATTACGACATCATGAAATAATTTAGTTCTAAGCTCTGTACTTGCTTTGTATTGGAATTGATGGGGATTTTTTTAATTGTCTGCATTATTCCTAATAAACTATTAAGAGACTTTATTATGATTTTTTATTTTATGTATTAAAAACCCATACAACATAAAAAAATAAATAAATAATTTCTATGAAATATTATGCAGCCGTCCGATCGCTTTTGGTCTGACCATAATGAAGCATCAGCCACCTCCATTCTGGGAATCTGTCCGTCCATCGAGATGACCTGAATATCTATATCAGTGTCCTTGTTCCCCATTAACTGAGTATCTTGTGTGACGGTGCAGGATCTTCACTATATCATCTGATCTAATGCCCCCTGATGAACCCACGTCTGCTGGGGGAAACGCGTTGGGGCTAAGTATATGTTTTCAATCACATAGGAATAATAAATCTCCTTTTTGATATATTGGACATGCCGATTGTGGCTGATGCGGTTGTATGAAGTATTAACCTTGCACTTATTGTTTCATTGTATTTGTAAGGTATAGGGTGATGCTAAGGGTAGTCTAGGGCAGGTACGAGGACGGGGGGACCCCACCACTAGGGGCTGCCCTCGGGCGAAGGATTATTGAGGGGCAGTGTAAGGGACAGTCACTATATACATCTGTGCACAGTGCCCAGCGTCCCCTAGATAAGGGGACCTCCTCCCACCCTATATACCCTGCCTATACCTTATCTGTATTCTAAGGTGGGAATTTTATGATAAGTTGGGTATGTTTTTATCAGCATACTAATAAACATTATGTTTTAGGAGTCACTTTCTTCTTTGATAATTTTCCATAATGAAGCAACGGCCTTATCATCTGGGGTGTGGCAACATTGCCAACACACTCATAGAGGTGATGATTGCTTCATTGTGATACGCAAGCCCCACAACAAGGTAATGATCACGAATGGGAATTGACACTTGTATGTGCCTTTTTTTTGGGGTTTGTTTTTGCAGCCAGTGCTGCACCATAGGACAGAAAAATTAGGCATGTACACATGGCATTGTTGCAGCCGCTATTGTAGCAGCGGCCGGAAAAATTGATGTTTTTCAGGCAGAAAAGTGACTAAAACATTGCGGCTTCAACCCTAGTTGGTGGTGAAGAATTCACAAAAGTCATCCGGTATGCTGACATTAAATACAGCAGCGTGGGGACCATTTTGAGGCCAAGGCATGTAATCAGGCCTTTTGTTAGTCAAACGTATCCTCCACTGTCAGTCCGTTCTGGATCCTTGACTCATTCATCTTTATGAAGGTGAGGTAATCAACACTTTTTTGACCGAGGCGACTTCTCTTGTCAGTGACAATGCCTCCTGCTGCACTGAAGGTCCTTTCTGACAGGACACTTGAAGCAGGGCAGGCCAGAAGTTCTATCGCAAACTGGGATAGCTCAGGCCACAGGTCAAGCCTGCACACCCAGTAGTGAAGGGGTTCATTGCTCCTTAGAGTGTCGATATCTGCTGTTAAGGCGAGGTAGTCTGCTACCTGTCGGTCGAGTCGTTCTCTAAGGCTGGATCCCGAAGGGCTGTGGCGATGAGTAGGACTGAAAAAGCTCCGCATGTCCTCCATCAACAACACATCTGTAAATCGTCCAGTCCTTGCCGCCGTGGTAGGAGGAGGATTACACTCACCTCTTCCCCTGTTAGATTCCCGTTGTGCTGTGACATCCCCCTTATAAGCTGTGTAAAGCATATTTTTTAGTTTGGTTTTGAACTGCTGCATCCTTTCCGACTTTTGGTAATTTGGTAACATTTCTGCCACTTTCTGCTTATACCGGGGGTCTAGTAGCGTGGCCACCCAGTACAGGTCGTTCTCCTTCATCCTTGTTATACTTGGGTCCCTCAACAGACATGACAGCATGAAAGACCCCATTTGAACAAGGTTGGATGCAGAGCTACTCATTTCCCGTTCCTCGTCCTCACTGATGTCATTGACGGTCTGTTCTTCCCCCCAGCCAAGTACAACACCATGGGTACCAGATAAGTGACAACAACGAGCACCCTGGGGTGCCTGCTGTGGTTGGACTTCCTCCTCCTCAAAGCCGCCACATTCCTCCTTTGATTCCTCATACTCCTCTTCTAGCGTTGCCGCAGGTCCGGCAAGCGATGATGACAAGGCTGTTTCTGGTGGTGATGGTGAACACAACTCTTCCTCTTCCTCTTCACGCTCATCTACAGCCTGATCCAGCACTCTTCGCTGGGCACGCTCCAGGAAGAAAACAAATGGGATGAGGTCGCTGATGGTGCCTTCGGTGCGACTGACTAGGTTTGTCACCTCCTCAAATGGACGCATGAGCCTACAGGCATTGCGCATGAGCGTCCAGTAACGTGGCAAAAAAATTCCCAGCTCCGCAGAGGCTGTCCTAGCACCACAGTCATACAAATACTTGTTGACGGCTTTTTCTTGTTGGAGCAGGCGGTCAAACATTAGGAGTGTTGAATTCCAATGTGTTGGGCTGTCGCAAATCAAGCGCCTCACTGGCATGTTGTTTCGCCGCTGAATATCGGAAAAGTGCGCCATGGCCGTGTAGGAACGCCTGAAATGGCCACACACCTTCCTGGCCTGCTTGAGGACGTACGGTAAGCCTGGGTACTTAGACACAAAGCGTTGTACGATGGGATTCAACACATGTGCCATGTGTGACAACTTGCCCAAATTCAATGCCGACAACAAATTTGTTCCATTGTCACACACCACTTTGCCGATCTCCAGTTGGTGCGGTTTCAGCCACTGATCCACCTGTGCGTTCATGGCGGACAGGAGTGCTGGTCCTGTGTAGCTCTCTGCTTTCAGGCAAGTCAACCCCAAGACAGCGTGACACTGTCGTATCCGGGATGTGGAATAGCCCCTGGGGAGCTGGGGGGATTCAGTTGATGTGCAGCCAGACACCGCAGAAGAAGAGGACTCAGCCGAGGAGGATATCGAAGAGGATGGAGTAGGAGTAGAGGAGGTGGCAGTAGGTCTGCCTGCAAGTCGTGGCGGTGTCACCAACTCCGCTGCGGAGCCACGCATTCCATGCTTGTCAGCCGTCAGCAGGTTGACCCAATGCGCAGTGTATGTGATATACCTGCCCTGACCGTGCTTTGCAGACCAGGTATCAGTGGTCAGATGGACCCTTGCCCCAACACTGTATGCCAGAGATGCCATGACTTCCTTTTCAATGACATGGTAGAGGTTTGGGATTGCCTTTTTTGAAAAAAAATTTCGTCCGGGTACCTTCCACTGTGTTGTCCCAATAGCAACAAATTTTTTGAAGGCCTCAGACTCCACCAGCTGGTATGGTAAAAGCTGGCGGGCTAAGAGTTCTGTCAAGCCAGCTGTCAGTCGCCGGGCAAGGGGGTGATTCTGTGACATTGGCTTTTTACGCTCAAACATGTCCTTGACAGACACCTGACTGTGGGAAGATGAGCAGGAACTGCTGAAGGTGAGAGGAGGAGTGGTGGTTGGTTGAGAGGGGGCAGGGAGAACAGCAGTGGTTGACGTGGCTGAAGATGCTGGACCAGGAGGAGCATGGTGGCTGTGAGTTTGTGCGCTGCTTAAACTCATGTGTTGATCCCATAGGCGTTTGTGATGTGAGATCATGTGCCTTCGCAAAGCAGTTGTACCAAGGTGGGTGTTGGACTTCACACGACTCAGTTTCTTTTGGCACAGGTTGCAGATGGCATTGCTGTTATCAGAGGCAGACACACAAAAAAATGCCACACTGCTGAGCTTTGCAATGATGGCATTCTGGTGGTGGCAACAGCATACGTTGACTGGCGTGCTGTCTGGCTGACCCCAGGTGCCGATACATGCTGTCTGACTGTGCCACTAACTCCTTGCGACAACCTCCCCCTGCTTCCAACTCGTCTCCTCATTCTCTCTGTCTCCCCTTCTGAACTTTCCCTCTTCTTCTCTTTGAGCAGGCACCCACGTGGCATCCGTGGACACATCATCATCATCAACCGCTTCACTTGTATCTGACACCTCAGCAAAGGAAGCAGCAGCGGGTTCAACATCATCATCATCATCATCACACTGTACGTCCATCTGTGTAATCCTGCCTGACTGAGAGATATCCCTGTAATTTACATCATCTGGCAATAATTGTTGCGCATCACTAATTGCATCCAACTGATGTGTAAATAACTCCTCTGACGGATCAAGTGAAGCGGCTGTGGTGGCTGTGGTGGTAGTGGTGGTGGTGGCGGCGGGCGGTTGCGTGGTAACTTGAGAGCAGGTGACCGAAGCTGAGCTGGAGGAGGAAGAGCAGGTTCCTAGCGGAAGCTGTTGAAGATTGGGTGTCCTGTCTAAGCCAGTCAACTATGTCCTCAGAATTTTTCGGGTTCAGGGTTCGTGGCCTCTGAACACTAGGCATTATTCCAGGGACAGTGGAAATCACAGCACCACGACCTCAACGGCCCCTGCGGGGTGGACTGCCTCTGCCTGTCATTTTTTTTTAGATAAGTAGTACTTCGCGTGCTAGGTACTGTGTCACCCGATATGAGTGGTGGGCACTGGCAGTGGGCACACTACAGTCAGTTTAAGTGGGCCTAACACACACTGGCAGCAGGCAAGCAACTGAATTTAGACTACTGTCTAAAAATTAAATGCCTTATTTATCGGCAAGCTACTGTGCCACCCGGTATCAGTGGTTGGCACTGGCAGTGGGCACACTACAGTCAGTGGAAGTGGGCCTGACACACACTGGCAGCAGGCAAGCAACTGAATTTAGACTACTGTCTAAAAATAAAATGCCTTATTTATCGGCAAGCTACTGTGCCACCCGGTATCAGTGGTGGACACTGGCAGTGGGCACACTACAGTCAGTGGAATTGGGCCTGACACACACTGGCAGCAGGCAAGCAACTGAAATTACACTAAAGTGTAAAAATTAAATGCCTTTTTTTGATGCAAAGTCCTGTGCCACATGGGATGACAGGGGTGGTCACTGGCAGTGGGCACACTACAGTCATTGGAAGTGGGCCTGACACACACTGGCAGCAGGCAAGCAACTGAATTTAGACTACTGTCTAAAAATGAAATGCCTTATTTGTCGGCAAGCTACTGTGCCACCCGGTATCAGTGGTTGGCACTGGCAGTGGGCACACTACAGTCAGTGGAAGTGGGCCTGACACACACTGGCAGCAGGCAAGCAACTGAATTTAGACTACTGTCTAAAAATAAAATGCCTTATTTATCAGCAAGCTACTGTGCCACCCGGTATCAGTGGTGGACACTGGCAGTGGGCACACTACAGTCAGTGGAAGTGGGCCTGACACACACTGGCAGCAGGTAAGCAACTGAAATTACACTAAAGTGTAAAAATTAAATGCCTTTTTTTGATGCAAAGTCCTGTGCCACACGGGATGACAGGGGTGGTCACTGTTAGTGGGCACACTACAGTCAGTGGAAGTGGGCCTGACACACACTAGCAGCAGGCAAGCAACTGAAATTACACTAAAGTGTAAAAATTAAATGGCTTTTTTATGCAAAGTCCTGTGCCAGCCGGTATGAGTGGTGGGCACTGGCAGTGGGCACACTACAGTCAGTGGAAGTCCGCCTGACACACACTGGCAGGCAACTAACCTTAGATTAAAGTGTAAAAATTAAATGCCTTTTTTGATGCAAAGTCCTGTGCCACATGGGATGACAGGGGTGGGCACTGGCAGTGGGCACACTACAGTCTGTGGGCCTGCAGCTCCTCACACACAGGCAGGCCAGGCAACTGCAATATGTATATGGAGAAAAAAAAAGCAGACTAATGTTGCAACCCTAAAAAGGGCTTTTTTGGGTGCTGTCAGGACGGTGTCCTTACAGCAGAGATCAGATGAGTCTTTCAGGACTGGAGTGGACACTGAATTCATTAGCCTAGCTATCGATTTCCCTATTAAATCAGCAGCAACTACACTCTCCCTCCTCTCACTAAGACTGCAAATTCCGAATTAATCTAAAATGGATGCTGTTCAGGACATGGGAGGGTCTAGGAGGGAGGGTATGCTGCTAATTGGCTGGAATGTGTCTGCTGACTGTGAGGTACAGGGTCAAAGTTTGCTCAATGATGATGTATAGGGGGCGGACCGAACATTGCATGTGTTAGCTCGCTGTGGCGAACGCGAACAAGCTATGTTCGCCGGGAACTGTTCGCCGGCGGATAGTTCAGGCCATCTCTAATTACGATAAAATAATGAAGAATATTCTAATTCACTACAGACTACAATATTGCAGCCTTCTCACATTGGCCCACAAGCAAGAAGCAGGTAGGTATACTAGGTAATGGGTTTAGATTAAAAAACAAACAAAATAAAGAAAAATGAATATTCTTTTTTATGAATATATATCACTATATTTGAAATATTAGCGAATTTTCAAAGTGCCGATATTCGCTATAAAAATTTGAAATTCAAATATTCGCGCTATAAGTGGAAAAAAGAAAAATATATTTGCCGTTCAGCGGTGCAGTTATACATTCTAAAGCCCTTTTTGCCTTATATTACTGGCAGAAGTAAAATATATTTGCCTTTTACCGGTGCAGTAATATGTCTTAAAGCCCTTTTTTGGAGTGTATATGAGGAAAAAAGATAAATGTATTTGCCGTTCAGTGGTGCAGTTATATATTCTAAAGCCTTTTGTCTCATGTGTACGTAGAAAAAAGAAAAATATGTTAGCTGTTCAGCGGTGCATTTATATATTCTAAAGCTTTTTGTGGCGTGTACAAGTGGAAAAAAGAAAAATATATTTGCCGTTCAGCGGTGCAGTTATATGTTCTAATGCCCTTTTTTCCGTGTAATACTGGTAAAACAAAAATATATTTGCCATTCAGCTGTACAGTTATATATTCTAAAGCCTTTTGTGTCGTGTATAAGTGGAAAAATATAAAATATATTTTCTGTTCAGCGGTGCGGTTATATATTCTAAAGCCTTTTGAGTCATGTATAAGTGGGAATAAAAGTTGCATATTTGCCGTTCAGTGGTTCAGTTATATGTTCTAAAGCCCTATATAAACTCAAGAAAAGAATACCGACATAGTGGCCGCACATCTCATAAAAATATAATCAAATTTATTGAGAGAACACTGAACACAACAAGGGTTAATATCACTGTATGCAATGAAACATCATGGCTGTGTGGGCTAAGTAAGTCCCACACGCCTCCCTGTCAAACACCAACAATAATATAATAGTAAGTGCCCCAGCAAAAAGTAATACGCCAATATATTGATTAAAGTGCATATGAATCTGTCAACAAAAAGATAGTAGGCACCCCTGAGGAAGCTAGCAGAGCCTAGCGATACGCGTTGGGCATTTTTTATCCGCTGTCCACCATGCTTTTACTTGCTCCATGATAAGTATTATGCCTACTTTTTTTTGTTGACAGATTCATATACACTTTAATGAATATATTGGCGTATTACTTTTTGCTGGGGCATTATGGTTGGTGTTTGACAGGGAGGCGTGTGGGACTTACTTAATCCACACAGCCATGATGTTTCATTGTATACAGTAATTTTAACCCTTGTTGTGTTCAGTGTTCTCTTAATAAACTCGATTTATATTTTTATGAGATGTGCGGTCACTTTCTCGGTATTCTTTTCTTGAGTTTATATATTGCTTCTTAATACCGTGCGCCTGCACCCTGGTATTATATTGGTGTGCCCCTATTTTGTTTTTTATATGTTCTAAAGCCCTTTTTGATGTGTATTAGTGAAAAAATTAAAAATATATTTGCCGTTCAGCTGTGCAGTTATATTCTAAAGCCCCTTTTGCCTTATATTACTGGTGCAGTAATATGTTCTAAAGCCCTTTTTTGGAGTGTATAAGTGGGAAAAAAGAAACATATTTGCCGTTAAGTGGATATTCTAAAGACTTTTGTGTCAAGTATAAGTGGAAACATTAAAAATATCTTTGCCGTTTAGCGGTGCAGTTGCATATTCTAAAGCCTTTTGTGGCATGTACAAGTGGAAAAAAGAAAAATATATTTGGCGTTCAGCGGTGCAGTTATATTGTTATAAAGACCTTTTTGCCATGTAATACTAGAAAATTAAAAATAGATTTGCTGTTCAGCGGTACAGTTATCTATTCTAAAGCCTTTTGTGGCATGTACAAGTGGGAAAAAAAAAATATATATTTGCCGTTCAGCGGTGCAGTTATATATTCTAAAGCCTTTTGTGGCATGTACACGTGGGAAGAAAGATAAATATATTTGCCTTTCAGTGGTGCAGTTATATGTTCTAAAGACCTTTTTGCCGTGTAATACTGGCAAAATAAAAATATATTTGCCGTTCAGCGGTACAGTTTTCTAAAGCCTGTTGTGTCGCGTATAAGTGGAAACAAATAAGGGCCTATTTGCCGTTCAGCGGTGCAGTTATATCCTCTAAATCCCTTTTTGCCGTATATTAGTGGCAAAAGTAAAATATATTTACCTTTTAGCGGTGCAGTTATATCTTCTAAATCCCTTTTTTGGAGTGTATAAGTGGAAAAAAAGAAAATATATTTGCCATTCAGCAGTGCAGTTATATGTTCTAAAGCTCTTTTGTGGAGTGTATAAATTGAGAAAAGAAAAATATATTTGCCGTTCATCTGTACAGTTATATATTCTAAAACCTTCTGTGCTGTGTATAAGTGGAAAAAAAATAAGGGCCTTTTTGCCGTTCAGCGGTGAAGTTATATGTTCTAAAGCCCTTTTTGTTGTCCATTAGTGGCAAACAAAAATATATATTTTCCGTTCAGCGGTGCAGTTATATGTTCTAAAGCCCTTTTTGGTGTGTATTAGTTGCAAAAAAATATATACATTTGCTGTTCAGTCGATATGTTCTAAAGCCCTTTTTGGCGTGTATTAGTGGGGAAAAAGAAAAAGGCTTATTAGCTGTTATGAGTTGGTGTGTTGAAGTAAAAAAATTACAGCCCTTTTTGGTGGGTATTAGTGGCAAAAAAATATTTGCTGTTCAACGGTGAAGTTCCATTGTACTACAGCCATTTAAAGGGTGTATTAATAGGATTATAATGGTATATTTCATTTTTGGGGATGTATTAATAGGAAAGAGAATACGGGAAAATTGATGGGTGCTTGTAGACTTTCTTCTGTATGAACCAAATTATGTTGATTAGCCATTCAGTGGGAAAATTTGTTTGTGATACAGCCTTTTTTAGGAAAATTGGTCTCTTGCTTTAACTACTGTATGGTCAAGGACAATATATGTCCTTTATGGCCCAATGGGTAAATGTGGTTCCTGCCTAGCCACACCAGCAACTTGGCCAGGTGACGCCACTTCCTCCTCCACTTTCTCACGCCGTTGGTCCATCGTGTCCTCAGCCTCCACTGCAGGCACAACTCACAGTGTCCCTCCAGCATACCACATGTGCAGGGCATGGCGGTGTTACGCTCTTCTGCATCTTGGTTGCCCTGGCGAATGCAGTCACACAGGGGAGGAACTGCTTTGTGTCCTTCATCAAGAAATCGAATCCAGGCTTTCTCTGCGACAACTGAAAATGGAACCATGGCGACAGACAACGAGAAGAACCTGGTGTCGGCGCTGCGTCAAGGAGGGCTGAGCCATGCGCTCTGTATCGCCACTTGTTCAATCTGGTTGTCAAGCAGTTCCTGAAGTCTTCTATCCATCTGCAAGACATTCTAAAAATGGCCTGGATACTTTGCATGTGCTTCAGCCACTCGTAGACCGCAAAGTAAACCCTCCTTGAGCTCCAGCCACCGAACGACATACCCCAACTGAGGCTGATATGCGACATTTTCACCTTTTGGAATTCCTCCCTCTATATATTGAACTGACTATACAAACAGAAAAAGGCCATAAATGATTTCTTGATTATCCAAGTGGACAGGAGTACTCCTCCGTGTAACTTTAATGTCAGCCAGTGGCAGCTCATGCGTGACACCTGCCATTTGCTCAGGCCCTTTGAGGAGGCCACATTATTTGTCAGTCACCAGGACTACGGGATGAACAACATCATTCAACTGCTTCATGTCCTGGAACAAAAGCTGGTAAATCTGGCAGGACAGGGGACTGGAGACGTGGCGTCTAGATCGCACAGCCATATGAGCCCTTTGGGGGCTGAACTGGAGGAGGTAAAGGATGAGGAAATTGGAGCATAAGCAATGTGTAGCAAAATGGGTTGTTTTTACACACAGAAGAAAGTAGAGGAGGAGCAGGAGCAACCATAGGAGCTACAGGGCAATGAGGAAGATGAGGCAGAGGACCCAGAAACAAAGTGGCAGTATGCAGTGGTGATGGAGGCAGGGAGTCCCTCTGAGTCACTTGCATAAATGACCCGATGCATGCTCACTTGCTTGTGTAGTGACAGCCGAATTGTCACCATTTGGCAGAGGAATGACTTCTAGCTCTCCACCTTGGTTGACCCTCGCTACCTGTCCAAAATGGGGCCTTTTTTACACCCACTGAGAAGAAAGACAAAATGAACTACTATAGAGACATCCTATGAAGTCAGTTGGCTGCTGCCTCTCTGCGGCCTCTTGCAGGTCTGACCAGGGGTGCCCTCTATTCTCACTTTCCTCTGCCATGGCTGCTGTGGCAGGGTGGGGTGGTTGGAGCAGTTCCAGCTCTATCAGCAGAAACTTGAGTCTAGAATCGCTGATGAGCAGCTTTCTTCACCCACCTAGTAAAGAAAGTGCTCACCAGCAGCAGCAGCAGCTAGACCTGGAGCAGGACCAGAACCAGCAGGTGGTGGCATACTTAGACAGCACCCAGCCACCCCACATTGAAGATCCACTGGACTACAGGGCAGCGAAACTGGATTTGTGGCTACAACTAGCAGAGTTTGCCCTGGAAAAGCTGTCCTGCCTGGCCAGTAGTTTGGCATCAGAGTGGGTGTTTAGTGCGGCTGGGGCCATAGTTACCCCAAGAAGAACTCGCCTGTCCATCCAAAATGTGACTGAAGAGACTGACCTTTGTCAAGATGAATCGGGCATGGTTCAGCCAGGATTTCCACCCACCAATGCCTGATGCATCAGACTAGATCATCCATGGAGCCACACCTTAACATTGACAAAAGAGACATTTTTTTTCTGGCTACCTGCCTCAGCTACTATTCTGATGCTGCTACCCACCTGATGCCACACATCTTATGCCAAGTGCTCCTTCTTTCACCCACCATCTTCAATTCGCACTGGTATTGCCACCCACCTCCCCACTATGTCACCGGGTCACTCTGTGGTCTCCTGATGCTGCGGCCACCTTCACACTATGTCACCTTGCCACTCTGTGGTCTCCTGATGCTGCTGCCACCAGCACACTGTCACCTTGCCACTCTGTGGCCTCCTGATGCTGCCGCCACCTCCACACTCTGTCATTGTGCCACTTTGTGGTCTCCTCATTCACGTGTCATCTCTGTTTTGGATCCACTTCTTTTTTTTTGTATTAGCAATACTGATAGATTTCTGACCAAATGCTGACCAACAGACAGGATCCATTTTTTGGAGGATATTTTTCTGACCGATCAGAGGAAGAGCAAAATAATCAGTGACGTCAACACAAACTTACTGCTGACACCCTCTCCACTCTGTCGGAGAGCTCTACTTGTATAAGCGTTTAATAGAACAAGTTCAGTATAGTGTTGAGCGTGAATATTCGAATAGCGAATTTTTATCGCTAATATCACAACTTCGATGATTCGTGAATATTGCGAATATAGCGCTATATATTCGCATTTTCGAATATTCATTTATTTTTTATTTGTTAATCCTTGTTGCTCTCTGGTTGTCTTCCCACTTCCCAAACTGTTCTTACCTGTCCGGAGGATTTCTGGCTCCCTGCCCGCTCCAGTTAATGCCTGTTGCCGCTTCTGCCGACTTCCTGTGTGCATGGAGCGTTCCCATCCCAATGGGAACGCCTCCATGCTAAAATGTACTGTCGGATGTCAGAATCACAATCTCACAAATTTGACTAAGTTGTAATCGCAATGCGATTAATATAACCTGAATTATTCGCATTGCGATATTCGTTATATTCTAGCAATACAACCATTAGGAACCCAGCTTTAAGTTGAATTTGCAATGCGAACATATACTCGCATTGCGAAATCAACTTAGAGCTGAGTTCCTAATGGCTGTATTGCTAGAATATAACGAAGATAGAGAATATAGTGCTATATTCGTGAATTCATGATATTCTTCATCTTTGTTTTATTCTAGCAATACAACCATTAGGAACTTATCTCTAAGATCAATTCGCAATGCGAGTATATGTTCGCTTCGCGAATGAAACTTAGAGCTGGGTTCCTAATGGTTGTTGCTGGAATATAACGAAGATTGAGAATATAGTGCTAAATTCGTGAATTCGTGATAGTCGTCATCTTCATTATATTCTAGCAATACAACCATTAGGAACTCAGATCTAAGTTGTAATCGCAATGCGATTAATATAACCTGTATTAATCGCATTGCAATTTCAACTTAGATCTAAGTTCCCATTGGTTGTATTGCTAGTACATAACGAAGACTACAAACTCAGCTCTAAGTTTAATTTGCGATGTGAATATAAATTCGTGTAACATTCGCAATATATAGAATAATGACGAATATTCGATTTTGACTAATATATGACGAATATTCAATCGAATATTCGCGAAATATCGCAAAATAGAATATGGCACCTCCCGCTCATCCCTAGTTCTGTAGACATCTATGTGGAATCAGCTGCTGACAGTGTAAAAGAAGTGCTGTTCTTCTTGGCTCTAACATCGACCTGTAAGGCTCAGTTGACGCTTGAGTTATTTGGTCAGTTTTGGCCCCGCGACTGCCCAAATAAGTGAATTGTGCAGTGATTCTAAGAGCGACGTCGGTCATCTGCATGTCATACTGACTCACAGTATTATTTCACTACCACAGCTGACACTCTATGCATGTTACTGCAAGGCACAGTGTTCTACACCACTATAAAGGCTCTCTGAAGCAAGGAAATAGCTGTTTTTTAACATGATTCACCACAAATAAATTCGGTTTGAACCAATTTTTTTCAAAACATGGTTATAAGGGGAAATAATAACATTCTTAATAAAGAATGCTTAGTAAAATGAAGATGAAGGGGTTAAAAATAATAAAAGTTAACTTACCTTAGCCACTTGATCGCGTAGTTGCGATCTGTCTTCTCTTTTCCAGCATCAGCTAACAACTAAAGGACCTGTGATGACGTCACATCACATGGTCCAATCACATGGTCCATCTTACCATGGTGATGGACCATGTGATTGGACCATGTGATGTGACGTCATCACAGGTCCTTTAGTTGTTAGCTGATGCTGGAAAAGAGAAGACAGATCGCAACTACGCGATCAAGTGGCTAAGGTAAGTTAACTTTTATTATTTTTAACCCCTTCATCTTCGTTTTACTAAGCATTCTTTATTAGGAATGCTATTATTTTCCCTTATAACCATGTTATAAGGGAAAATAATAAAGATCTGGTCCCGTTGCTAAGCAACCATGCGGGAAAATCTCACTGCATCTGCACTTGCTTGCGGATGATTGCGAATTTCCTGCAGCCCCATTCACTTCTATGGGGCCTGCTTTGCGTGAAAAACGCACAATATAGAGCATGCTGCGATTTTCACGCAACGCAGAACTGATGCGTGAAAATCACCGCTCATGTGCACAGCCCCATAGAAATGAATAGGTCCGGATTCAGTGCGGGTGCAATGCGTCCTCCTCACGCATTGCACCCGCGCGGAAAACTCGCCCGTGTGAAAGGGGCCTTAATGTGTCTTCCTAGTTAAGGCTGGGAGGCAGGGATTAGCTATGTGTCTGCTCAATTATTTACCCTTCCAGATAAAGGGAAGAGCAACTCTTAAAGGGAAGGTCTGAAATGATCATTTTATCCACAAAGGGAAATACACCAAAATCATCTTATATATGTTTGAAATCATTATGAGGACATGAAATTTAAAAATTATTTTGAAAGTCATCTTTATATACCTATTAATGCAAGTCTCTCTCATAGCATTCTAAATAATGACAATTTTAGAGATTCTCTCTAAGACATGAATCTCTTGACAGTTCAGGTGGTTTTTAGAAAGTTCAATTTCCTAAACAGCAGTCAAGCTCCAAGCTTATGATTTATATCCCATTTTCAAAGATAACTTTTCATAAATTTGTTCCTTGTTTTGTAGTATAAGGGCTAGGTACATAACCTCTTTAGATAGATTTTTGCATGGTTATACAGTAGTTTAGCTCCTGTTTCTTCTGTCAGTTTTCAAAGTACAGTCTTAGGGGTACATTTATTAAGACTGTCGTTATAGACACCAGTCTTTTTAAAGCCCAATAGCTGGCGGTGGATCAGCTGGAGAAATGTAGAGGGGTCAGCCTCTCCATACCTTCAGCGCATCCAGCGTAAGTTCTAAATGTAAGACAGCTTCCAAGTAGAGTTGAGCGGACACCTGGATGTTCGGGTTCGAGAAATTCGGCCGAACTTCACAAAAATGTTCGGGTTCGGGATCCGAACTTGACCCAGACTTGACCCTGAACCCGAACCCCCATTGAAGTCAATGGACACCCAAACTTTTGGCTGTAAAATAGCCCTGGAAAGGGCTAGAAGGCTGCAAAAGGGAGCTAAATGTAGATAAATCCCCTGCAAACAAATGTGGATAAGGAAATGACTTAAAATAAAATAAATAAAAATTAATCAATATTAATTGGCAACTTGGAGGAGGAGGTGGAATAAGAGGTTGGGGTGGCATCAGGTGGGAATGCTATGGTAGTTGAAGTTCTCCTCACAGCCATAAAGGATTCATGTCTGCCTGCAGCGCCACAGGCCTCATTCACAGCTTCAGGCCCATGGCAACCATACATGGGAGTTGGAGAAGTTCTCATCACAGCCAAAAATGATTCATGTCTGCCAGCAACTGTGACTCCACAGGTGGAGGAAGAGGCAGAGACAACAGCAGAAGAGGAAGCAGGAGGAGCCTCAGACCTTTCTTAGATTTTAAGGTGTTTACTCCACTGCAGTTCGTACTTTGCATGCAGATGCTTGGTCATGCAGGTTGTGCTCAGGTTTAGAACGTTTATGCCTCGCTTCAGGCTCTGATGACACAACATGCAAACCACTCGTGTCTTGTCGTCAGGACATTGTGTGAAGAACTGCCATGCCAATGAACTACTTGGAGCAGGCCTTGGTGTGCTCGGTGCCTGGGTGCGGTGGACAGTTAGAGGTGTACTATCTCTGGAACGCCAATGCGCTTTTGCACCCTGCTCCCTCTGTTGCTGTGCTGTTGCCTCTGTGCGACCACCGCCTCTTCATCAGAACTGCACGCCTCACTAGCATGACCTTCAGTCCAGTCTGGGTCTAGGACTTCATCATCCTCCACATCATCTTCCACCCATTCATGACCCCTGCCCTCCTCATCGGTCTGCACATTGCAGAAAGCCACAGCAGTTGGCACCTGTGTTTCATCATCATCAGAGACATTTTGTGGCGGTTTTCCCATATCCTCATCCTTCAACAAAAGTGGTTGAGCATCAGTGCATTTAAGGACTTCCTCTTCAGGGGCAGGGCTAGGTGGATGGGCCGGGGAAACCCTGTCAACAGAGTCATCCAAAAGCATGAGACTTTCCTGCATGATTTGGTGCTCTGACTGCTTGGCTGATTTGCAAGGGGCTGAGGTGGAAGACTAATGGGCATGGGCTGCAGGGTCCAACTCTGAGCTTTCTGCAGAGGACTGGGTGTTAGTTACTGTGAAGGAACTGGAGGCACTGTCAGCCACCAAATATACTATCGCCTGTACATGTTCTGGCTTCACCATGCATAGAGTGGCATTTGGGCCTATCAAATAACACTGCAGATTCTGTCGCCTACTCGCACCAGAGGAAGGTGTTTGACTTTGAGCGGTAGTTGGCGCTGAATGGCCACGTCCTCTCCCAGCAACAGGAGCTCCACCAACACCACCACGACCATGCCCATGTCCCTTATTTGATGTTCTCCTCATTATTTGCGTTCACCCACCAAGCTAAAAGATTGGTCTCTCTCCAATTTACCTGCCACTAGTCGACAATTACGTTCTCTAAGGCAGTGCCCGTGTCATAAAAATGCTCTGTGGACCCAGAATAATGTTTTTTGGGCCCAAAATACACTGATTCTCAATTTCTATGCGGAAATTTAAAAAAAGCCAGGAGTTTGCGTCAATACAGGGGGTAGAACCAGATCGGAGTCAAATACAAGCCGAGGTCAAACAGTAGAATTCGCACATACAGGAATCACTAGATATCAAGTAAGACCAGTCACAGGCAACCTGTGGCTAGCAGGCTACCTGTTTAAATAGGTCCTCTAGATGGGTCATGTGAAGTCGCCAGCGTCAGATGACCAATGTCCCGCATCTCAGATGAGAGCTGACTCATTAACATAAGCGCTCAGTTCCCCACCTGCTTGTTGTCTAGGGGATAGAGGACACCAGCCAGGCTAAGGAATCGTGCATGGCTGGGTCCTCCCTGCCCCCTTGTCACCTGGGAGGATAGCGGGATGCCAGCGTCGCTGCAGGGGAAGAGCCGTCGTCGGCACCCCATTACACAGGGTCAGATTGGCTCATTAAGCCTGCCAGAGGATCCTCTGGTGGGCGCCAAAGGTTCAGGAAAAAAGAAACATTTGGAGCTGACTTTAGAGCTTATCACTTGCCTCTAGGGTCTTTTTTTCTTTCTTTCAAAACTTATTAGTCTAGATAGATGATATAAGGGTTGGGCTTCAAGTATAATTTACTCTGGTGGGCCCAAGGAACCCTATTTGGACTCTGCATACAATTAAGTACTCTGGCTGAGAAATATTTGCTCTAAAATCTTTCCTGAAGATAAATCACCGTCTACAGACAGCCAATATTTTTCTCCTCTAAGAAGCCAGATCATTATAATGCAATAATAGACTATTATCCAAGCAGATAATTATACCTGGATTGATCATAATATCTACAAGCTTCTATAAACAATCAATGCTCTCCCGAGCACTCAAACTCTGAATTATTCATACAATACACAAACTAAGAACAGTCTAATACATTGCAGGTTGTAGCCAGGCTAGGATCATGTGCCAAATGTACTGCAAATGATCCTGGAAGTGTCTGCAAACTATTTAGACCAGGAATCGTAGCATTGGTCTGGTAAGGATATATTCATCTTTATTATCTATAATAGTATAACACACATCAATCTGAGCAAAATAAAAATAAATAACCTGGATAACGCCCTTTAAGTCTATGACTCTGACTTTGCCATTCCTAAACACATACCTTCTTTTTAACCATTCTTCAGTTGATTTGTGTGCTTTGGCTCATTGTTTTGTTGCAGCGTCCAGCATGTCTTCAGCTTGAGGTCATGGACTGCTGCTCTTACATTGTGTTGTAAAATGTTTTGATATACCTTAGAATTCTTGGTTTCTTTGATAATCACAAGGTGTCCAGGCCCTGACACAGCAAAGCAGCCCGAAACCATGATGCTCTCTCCACCATGCTTCACAGTTGGGATAACATTTTGGTGTTGGTGTGCGTTTCCCCAAACACAGCATTGTGAAGGATAGAAAAAACACCATCCAAAAAACATCCCCATTATTCCTGTCTCAAGCTTTCCAGAGACCATCTGGATGTTATGCAATGCTTCAGGGAAATTGTTCTATGAACAGAGAGAAAAGTGGAACTTTTTAGAACAAATGCTAAATCTGTACAGGTTCCTCTCTCCAGTGGAGCTGCATTGTTACTGCAGCGAGGCCTTGAGAGGTGGTGCAGAGGATGGGAGTGGCCCACCTAGGACGCCACCTCACTAGCCTAAAGAGGGAGTGTATATATATATATATATATATATATAGTGGTAAGGTGCAGGGTGCCGTCGTGGATGGCAGATATGTGTCACCGAGGTTCATAGCCTCGGTGAGGTAAGAGCCGTTTTTGTTGATGTCAGCAGCAGCTAGTGCTACTGACATAGTTTTAAATAGCATGGCTGCAAAGCCGATCCGGGCCGGCTCTTACCGGGAGCAGCTAAAGTGTAGGGTGGGTGGCTGCTCCCCACGACCCAGTCCTGGTTTTGGGCTGGGTTTAAAAACTCAGCCAGCACCAGCAGCTGGGGCTGTGATTGTCCTGGAGCTGCTAACAGTCCTGTGGAGTTCTATGACCTGGAGGAAAGAGCTCAGCAAGGTGGTGTTTTTCCCTGCAACTTGAAGGTGGAATCTCCTGCGGCTGGGCCGACTGCTAGGTGTGAACCCTCACCTAAACCTCCCAGGTGACTGAACCCTGTGTTGGCCTGTTTTGTTTGGCCACATTATTTCTGTTACGTGTGAACTATCACCAAGAGACTGTTTTTCATTTATGTTGTGCAAGTGTGAATAAAACACTGTTTATTGCACATTCTGGACTCCTTGTTTTGCCTCAGCACCGCTATCTACCAGAGCGACTCCCCACAATATATATATAAAGCAAGTATTGCTGCGTTTGTGGGAGGGGAGGCTGACTACAAGGCTATTTATATGCACCTGTGGGCCTAGGCTGGCTGATTGCTAGGCTAATTATAGGCACCTGTGGGCCCAGGCTGACGCCAATTCAGCTGATTTCACTACCTCCGGGTCAGCTCTAGGATACAGCAGCATAGTGTAGAGGCTCCTTACGGCTGGGCGACGGCAGAATCTCCCAGGAAGGCGCTGGTATTCATGGTAGGATCAGAGTGGTTTGCACGGGACCCACGCTGTGGTCCGCGACATGTAGCGCTCTGGGATGAAGCAGAGTTTGGGCGCTGATGGTCAAGCGATGGTATTAGTATTGTTTGTCTGGCTAATCAGAGGCCTGTGGGGGCCATTGCATACAGTTATCGGGGTAGCATGCGCTTAGAGTAGGTATGGTTGCATGTCTCTGATACCTGGTTTACATTTGGGGTGCGTGTCTGCAGTTGGCTCAAGCTATGCACGCTGTGTTTAAGTGTTCTGTATCAATGGTCAATGAGGCAAAAAAAAACAAAACACGCAGCTGCATCGTGTGCAGGCTTATTCACGCCTGGGTAGCAGCAGAAAGTGCCAGGTGAGTGCTGGCATTCACTGTAGAATCTCACTTGTTGGAACGAGACCCACACTGCGGTATGCGATTCGTAATACTCTGGGACGAAGCAAAGTTGGGCGCTAATGGTCAAGTGACTGTTGTTAGTATTTTTGTCCGGCTGTTTAGGGGCTTGTTGGGGGCTATTGCATATAGTTATTGGTGTTGCATGCGCCTAGAGTAGGTATGGTCGCATCTTTTCTCATATCTGTTTGATACGGGACGTGTGTCTCCAAGCTACGCACGCTGTGTTTAAGTGGTGGTATTATTTAGTTTATCTCTCTGGAAGGGTCATGTATCAATGGTCATTAATAAAAAAAAGAAAAGTGCATGTTTTTCTGTCACCTGTTTTACATGTGGGGCGCACGTCCGCAGTTAGCGCCAGACATGCAAGGTGTTGGTGAATGTGTATCAGTGGTCCATATATGGGGGCACAAGCAGATTGGTCAAGGTGCCTGTATTTGAGTTCTGATGCTCTGGTAAGTGTGTTTAATCTATAAATTGTATATTTTGGGCTCGCATGTGTCAGCGGTTCTGTGCTACGTTTATAGGTGCACTAATGTTTGATTAATTGGCGTTGCATCAGGGTTTATGTTCAACCACGTTTATGTTTTCTTAGAGGAACACGAGGTGGTGTTGTGGTGACCATCATTTAAATGCCTGCAGCATTATGTGGAGGTTCATTCGCACCTCGGCAATGGCAGAAGGTGCCAGGCGAGTGCTGGCATTCACAGTGGGATCGGACTTGGTTACACGGTCCGTGACTTGTAGCGCTCTAGGGTGAAGGGGGTTGGGCGCTAATGGTAGAATGATCATGGCTAGGTTCGTTACCTTTAAAAGCTACGTCTGTGTGTCTGCATTTACATTTTGTCCTATACTCCATTCACTACTAGAGCTGCTTTCATGCATCTGTTGTTGTATCACATTAATACTCTGCTCACTTTAGATTGCATTCATACGGCTGCTATATATCATGCTCTTCATACTCACACTCAGAGCTGCCCCCATACCATGTGTTGGGCACTACTCACATCCAGAGCTGCAGTCACCCACCTGTTCTTACACCATGTGTTATACTCTGCTTCCACTTGTAGCTACATTTTCCTTTTTATTTCGACATCATGGTTAGCCAGTATTTTCACTAGGGCTTTTTTTTTGTGTTGTAGTCCTGGTTTGCATTTACTTAGACTGGTCCGCTTTACTTCTGGTTCATATTCTCAGCGGTCAGTGGGCAAATAGGAGTACGTTTCCTATTATATTTTCACAAATCCTTCATTTGTCAAGATAAGGGTCTTCTCTTAGCGAACTGCAAGGCCTCTGGCTCTTCGTTTTCTCCCATCTGTTTAAATTTACGGTTCGCGGTTGGTTAATGTTTATTTATTCACGTGGTTCGCTTCACTAATGTCTATGCATATGCCATCAGGTCTGGCTTACATTTAATTACTTATCGTCACTGTAAAGTCATTCAGTTCAGTCTCATGGCTTCGGGGGGCCCGATGATCGCTTCGGTCTCATGGCTCCAGGGGGCCCTTTGACCGTTCTTCATGTTGTTTGTTAGGGGTACCATATGGTTGTAGGCTGTTTAGTGTCTTAGGTTCCCTGTCAGAGGGGTTCATGGTTACGCGAGTTCTCAAGTCATACTGGTGCTGCATAAGTGGTTTATTAAAAAAAAAAAAAAAAAATCAGCCATTAGAGTCTCACATGTATGGTTCCGCCATTAGTCTTGCATGGCTTCTCCGTTTGTTTTACTCACATGACTCCGCCATTAGAGTCTCTCACGTATGGCTTCTCCGATCAAGTGTCCACCATTAGAGTCTCTCATGCATGGCTTCTCCGTTTATGTTTTACACACATGACTCTGCCATTATAGTCTCTCAAGCAATGCTTTTCCGATTAAGTGTCCGCCATAAGAGTCCCTCCTGCATGGCTTCTCCGATTAAGTGTTTGACATATGACTTCGCCATTAGAGTCTCTCACACAGGGTACTGCCATTAGAGTCTCTCACGCATGGCTTCTCCAATTAAGTGTTACACATATGACTCAGCCATTAGATTCTCTCACGCGTGGCTTCTTCAATTAAGTGTTACACATATGACTTCGCCATTAGAGTCTCTCACGCGTGGCACCGCCATTAGAGTCTCTCATGCATGGCTTCTCCGTTTATGTTTTACACACATGACTCTGCCATTATAGTCTCTCAAGCAATGCTTCTCCGATTAAGTGTCCGCCATAAGAGTCCCTCATGCATGGCTTCTCCGATTAAGTGTTTGACATATGACTTTGCCATTAGACTCTCTCACGCATGGCACCGCCATTAGAGTCTCTCACGCATGGCCTTTCTGTTTTTTGTTTTACACACATGACTCCGCCATTAGAGTCTCTTACGCATGGTTTCTCCAATTAAGTGTTACACATAGGACTTCACCATTAGAGTCTCTCACGCAGGGCACTGCCATTAGAGTCTCACGCATGGCTTCTCCGATTAAGTGCTTCCCATATGACTCCGCCATTAGTCTTCCATGCATGGCTTCTCCGATTTAGTGTTACACATATGAATCCGCCATCAGTCTCTCACGCATGGCTTCTCCGTTTGTTTTACAACACATGACTCCGCCATTAGAGTCTCTCACGCATGGCTTCTCCGATTAAGTGTTTGCCATATGACTCCGCCATTAGTCTCTCATGCATAGCTTCTCTGTTTATGTTTTACACACATGACTCTGCCATTAGAGTCTCTCACGCATGGCTTCTCCGATTAAGTGTTTGACATATGATTTTGCCATTAGAGTCTCTCACGCATGGCACCGCCATTAGTGTCTCTCACGCATGGCTTCTCCGAGTAAGTGTTTCATATATGACTTCACCATTTGAGGTCGGCCACGTGGCCCCACCACAAGTAGGTTCCATGTCTTTTTCCGCTACTCGGGCTGAGGGTGTTGGTGTCGGGCCTAAGTCCTGGGTATCAGTCTGTCTTCCAGTAGGAGGTACAGTAATTAGGCGCAAATCACAATGAATCACGTCTACAGACACAACAAGTCCTTTCACGACTACAAACGCAGCATACAAGTGTTATCACGACCTTAAGCTTATTTCCTGTCACAACTGCAGGTATAGTGTGTACGTTCTCTGTCCTCATTACAGGCAACATTAGCTCGTTAATTGAAATAGCCATGTATTCGTGTTGATGGTTCCCCAGGCCTGGTGAGTTTACACATTCCGCTTAATCTACTAATAGAGAAAGACGGCATACGCCATGTTCTAACTTTTTGGCCCTTTATATATAAAAAGTGTGGCCTGGGGAATAAGTAGAGGTGTAGTAGTTTGCAATCAGGAACAGTTGGTGCCCGATCAGGGCCCTCGGCGAATGCTTGGAATTCATTTAGGCCTTCCAACAGATTCACCATTGTTTGTTTCAGTCTGCAGCTCTCAGGATTCAGACCTTCTCGTAATATGTTCACATGTTGTTAGTATACATAGAAGTAAATTGTTTCTGATTACCTGCCACTCCTTCAATTGCATTAGCATTAGCCACCTCCAAGAACGATGTGCCGGTACACATGACAAAGAGGTAAGGTAGATGGTAGTCACTGTGATATGTACGATATATTTCGCACCTTCATCGGGAAATGTCTTTTACGTTCAAAGTGGGTGTAGTAATGGTATGTATATATTTTGCTCTAACCTAAGGTCTGCTCTTTTTGGCCCCTTTAGGCTGCCCTACCGCAGCAGTTATGGCATAATTCTACTGCTTGTTGTAGATAGGGTTAGATAGGTTAGGTACACCTTTCTGATAGCCGATCCGACCACAAATATATATATACCAATACTGGTGTCTTCTTACTCTTATGTGTCAGAGGGGGCTGAACAACCCTGACCAAAGATGTCTGTGTGTTATGGTCTGGACCAAATGGAGAAGAAAAGGAAAGTGAACAACTGAAATCTGTGAAGAAGACTTCTTTGTAATGTGCTTTAATTTCTTTATTAGGAAGATAGGTGACTTCTAATCGATTTGGGGGGGTGGGGTGCAATTTGACTGCTCTGTCTAGGACACAAAAATACCTTGCACCAACCCTGCTGGGTGTACATACATAAAATAACAACAGGAAGAAATCAAAACATTTGCGGATACCCTGTGGTATTACATTAGCAAACAAGGGTGGTTGTGAAAAGACCAAAGGGTGAGTAGCGAGAGCCCGTTTGTCCTAGGATGCAAAAATGGACACTATAAAGCAGGGCCCATTTTATTTATTCAAAGTCTCATAGGATCTATCACAGGTTCCCTTAATTTTATGAAGTTTTAGTATTGTATTCACTAAATGACGATTACAGACTTGATATCTTCGCACTGCAGGATGAAATATTTTTTGATTGACCAATGCAAACTTCAAAAGCTTTAAGCATTTTAACACCCAGCGAGACTATGAAACAGAATGTTCGATATGTAGGACTATTAGAGGATGCAGCATCAAAGCAAAGTCAGTCTTCTCTTTTATGACGAATAGCTATAGAGATGAAATGGACATTTTACAATCAATTAAAGAACACAATCTCTGTCCTAACAGAAAACAGGAGTTGTACTGTTTTCATGGTTTCTTTACCAAAATGACAGACTGATCCTAATCATCGTTATTCCTTTTGATTTACAGCCACAATACCAGAAACATCTAAACTGCTGAGACGTTGCACCTTGTTAGATCACTGTTTCTGACTATGAGGTAGGTGACATTGATTGGACATTGCCTTTAAAACTTGTAGCAAACTTGTTTATAAGAGACTGAACAAAAATTTTATTTGCACTTCCCTTAGGATATATACTCATTGAATATATACTGTGCTGTAGCTTTCTGTGCTCTTTAGTGTTGGCAAACTATTGGGGGAATTTATCATTCCACCAAGTCATTTTCCTGGCATAAAAAGCCCCAAAATATTGTGACAAGAGACATTTCTATGCCGCACTCTCCATTTTCTGAAAAGGGGACATGGTGAGGGCAGGAGGGCCAGTGGGCACAATAGATTTCTATGCATTTGCATACATTTTCTGACGTAAATGAAGACAGAACTCTACGGTGGCTCGGACTGCCAAAGAATGTGCCTAATTTATGCCACGACCTGTGCCTCGTCATAATTTAGGAACATCCTCCAGTAGCTCAGGGGATATAATAGACTGGCATAAAGTGCCCCTCTATGATAAATTTCCCCTTATGTGTCTTGAAAGTGCACATACCTATATTTTTTTTATATAGAAAGTCAAACTACAGAGCTCATCTGCGTATCGTATCAGAGGCACGGATGTGGCCAGGAAAAAGCCAACATAAATTGTGTAAAAAGTATAAGGGTCCAGCTTCTGATAAAAAAAATATCCTTTATTCGATGTGTTAAAATCCATACAAAACAAGACAGATGCAAAATCGACGCATTTCAGATCTCAACTTAACGATCCTTACTCATGATATAAAATGCCCTCTGTGA
The DNA here is from genome assembly GCA_033119425.1 of Bufotes viridis. Lineage (NCBI taxonomy): Eukaryota > Metazoa > Chordata > Amphibia > Anura > Bufonidae > Bufotes > Bufotes viridis. Next base: position 543,970,819 of record CM065590.1, on the reverse strand, counting down.
CTCTCCCATATAAATACACTTCCTCCAATCACATGCATAGAAACAACATCACATGATAAGCAGGTGTGGGCAAATCAGAAAACATTGGATGACAAATCCAACATGTGCAGGGAAAAAAGACCAAAAAAAAAATTGTTACAAATTCATTGATACTGTAAAATCAAGTCATGTTTTTTGTTCATGCCTGTGGGGAAGCAGCTACCAAGTTTGAACATCTAATATGCCTTTCTACTTAGTAGTTTGCGTCAATGGTCACCCCCCCCCCCCTAACAGGGAGCATGACAATCTCCACACCCTGAACTCTAAGGCTGGGAACACACCTAAGCGTTTTTGGAGCGGGCGTTTTTTTGAGGGTTTTTTCGCGCGACAAACAAGCGTTTTCATGGGCGTTTTTGCATTTAAGGAACGCGCGTTTTTGAGGCGTTTCGATTGACAGGTTCCAGATCCACTAAAAAGGGTCTCCGCCTCACATCCAGCTTCCTCCATGCTGGGGCCTAGGATTCTGTGTTGAACCTGGAAGCGGTCTTTTTATGCTGGGTCAAATGAGAAAAATGCGTGTTCGTATGCGCGTTTTTAAAACAGAAAACGCGCATATCTTCATCTTGGAGCGTTCCCATGCATTCCAATGGGTGGAAACGCTTGAAAAAACGCCCCAAAGAAGCTCAAGCACTAGCGTTTGTGTCAGGTGTTTTCAGCGCGTTTAAACGCGCTGTAAAACGCCCAAATGTGTACCATGTCCATAGGGATACATGGAATTTCACATGTTGTGCGTTTTACAGCGCGTTTGAACGCGCTGTAAAACGCTTAGGTGTGTACCTAGGGTAAAACATTTTGTATTACCCTTATGTACAATGGCAAATTGAAAAGTGGCAGAAGAAACACTGTGTTTTTGACAGTGAGGTATGTCAGATAAATGTCTCCATATTCTGGTTTTAATCTGTTTGGTAGTATAAACTTTATATTGCATAGAGAATTCAACACATGTAATTAAATAAACCTCAAACTCAGTGTTGCAGTTAATATATCATTTTATTTTGTGACTTCTGCCATTCACTGTGGACGTGACTGTTTGACTAACCGACATATGTTCACATATGTGGCGTCATTTATAGCTACCCTGATATAAAAGCCACACTGGTTTGGCCTTCGGGCGATCACAGAAAAGGCTAGGACTAATAATATGACCCAAAGTAGGGGCCTGTGCGCAGCACATCTAATGCCTGCTGAAATCCCTTCACTCCACTCGGCATCATAGGTTAACACTTGTAGATGTTTTTTTTACAATTATATAAATGTCAGTGTATTCCTCTCTATAACTGGCAGTAAAAGTAACTGACTTCATTTTTTTCTTCGGCATTTGTTTTGGTAATAGGTTCTCCAGGAAATGCTAGTCTATTTCAATCTAATGTTAACACTAGTGTTGAGCGAACAGTTCGAGAATAGTTCGGGTTCGTACCGAACTTTGGGGTGTCCGTGACACGGACCCGAACCCGGACATTTTCAAAAAAGTTCGGGTTCGAGTTCGGAGTTCCGCATGTTCTCTCGGCGCATTTTGAAAGTACTATATAGCAGAATAGTACAGGCTTAAAGCTGAAATCGCATTACGATTACAACTTTGAGCTACCGATCACCATGGGAACGCCTCCTCCAGTAGAATGTACTGTCGGATCTGAGAATTAAGTTGAAATCGCAATGCGATTATTAGAACTTAAATAAATCGCATCACACTACACGTTCAAATTGCATTCGATTTTAACTTTACTGTTTGGTTTTGTATCGCGATAATACAAAATTTGAATAATCGTGTGCGTGCTGTTCTAGCACGCAGTGCTATTCGTATCCCACTATTAAGTTCTAATCGCATTCGATGTTAACTTATGCATTTTTTTTTTTTTGCCAGGCATCAAATAGAATGCGATGCCTGTCAAAAAAAAAGCATAAGTTAAAATCGAATGCGATTAGAACTTTAAAGTGGGATACGAATAGCACTAGTGTTGTGTTGTTGAGCGCACATTTCGAGAATAGTTCCGGTCCATACAGAATTTTGGGGTGTTCGTGACACGACCCGAACCCGAACATTTTCATAAAAATTCGGGTTCGGTTTTGTAGTTCATCATTTTTTGTGGCGCATTTTGAAAGGCTGCAAAGCAGCCAATCAACATGCATCATACTACTTGCCCTAAGATGCCATCGCAGCCATGCCTACTATTGGCAAGGCTGTGATTGGCCCAGTGCAGCATGTGACTCAGCCTCTTTATAAGCTTGTGCGCACGTCAGGACGTGCTCACTCCCGATGTGAATAGAACAGGGATAGATGCAGCTGCTGTGAGGGCGAGATAGGCAGGGAATAATCGAGGAAAAAAACCTGATAAGAAGTGAATGATCTAAACCTGTGCATCAGAACAACTCAGCTGAGCTGTTCACTGAAAGTTTATTTTTTTTTACACTGGCCAGATCGATTTTTACCGGCACATGTAACTGGGCTGACCGGCGGCGGCCATTTTGGGACCTGTGGTGGGCCAGCTCAAGCTGCCACAGAGTCCAAAGAAAAGCTCCAAAGAATTGAAAAATCTACTCCTGTGACACAGAACAACAGCGATTCAGCTGCTCAGTCAAAGTCAATTTTTTTCTGGCTGGGCAGACCATTTTCTGGCACATGTTACTGGGCTGATAGGCGGCGGCCATTTTGGGACTTGTGGTGCTACAGCAAAAGCTGCCACAGCGTCCATTAATCTCATGTAATAGTCGATTTTTTCATAGATATACTACATCAGGGGTTTGGCTGTGCTTGTGTCACCCCTACCAACTGCCAATATATTTAATATATCAGTGGTGAAACTGAAAGTAACCCACTTGGATAGCAAATCCCATGAATGTGCTGTTCCAGCTAGGCTAGCCAGTGTCACTACAGCCAGGTCCAATACTGTCAGCCAGAAATTAAATTTTTATTTTTTGCCAGAAATATAAATTAAAAAAATCTTTCCCTGTAACAAACATAATTCTGGTGTTAGACCAGAAGAAGCACTTCAGTAAATAATACTGTAAAAAGGTTTAGGCAATAATTCTCCCAGTGTGGGCAATTTATGTACCAAAACGAGCATTTTAAAAATTCTGGTGTTCTGAAATACCAGCAGTCCTCTTGTAATTAATACCAGAAAAAGGCATTATAGTGTCCAGTGTTGTCATTTTGGTTCCAAAAAGGCCAATTTAATCAATCTGGTGTTGGTGACACCCGAAATAGTACGCCGCACGTTGTTACTCCTTTAAAAAGGAAATAGTTCTCCCACTGTGGGAATTCATTTAACATAAGTAGCATTTCAAAAATTCTGGTGTCCAATTTGCAGCAGTCTTCTTGTAATTAATACCAGAAAAAGGCATTATAGTGTCCAGTGTTGTCATTTTGGTTCCAAAAAGGCCAATTTAATCAATCTGGTGTTGGTGACACCCGAAATAGTACGCCGCACGTTGTTACTCCTTTGAAAAGGAAATAGTTCTCCCACTGTGGGAATTCATTTAACATAAGTAGCATTTAAAAAATTTTGGTGTCCAATTTGCAGCAGTCTTCTTGTAATTTATACCAGAAAAAGGCATTATAGTGTCCAGTGTTGTCATTTTGGTTCCAAAAAGGCCAATTTAATCAATCTGGTGTTGGTGACACCCGAAATAGTAGGCCGCACGTTGTTACTCCTGTAAAAAGGAAATAGTTCTCCCACTGTGGGAATTCATTTAACATAAGTAGCATTTAAAAAATTCTGGTGTCCAATTTGCAGCAGTCTTCTTGTAATTAATACCAGAAAAAGGCATGATAGTGTCCAGTGTTGTCATTTTGGTTCCAAAAAGGCCAATTTAATCAATCTGGTGTTGGTGACACCCGAAATAGTACGCCGCACGTTGTTACTCCTTTGAAAAGGAAATAGTTCTCCCACTGTGGGAATTCATTTAACATAAGTAGCATTTAAAAATTCTGGTGTCCAATTTGCAGCAGTCTTCTTGTAATTAATACCAGAAAAAGGCATTATAGTGTCCAGTGTTGTCATTTTGGTTCCAAAAAGGCCAATTTAATCAATCTGGTGTTGGTGACACCCTAAATAGTAGGCCGCACGTTGTTACTCCTGTAAAAAGGAAATAGTTCTCCCACTGTGGGAATTCATTTAACATAAGTAGCATTTTAAAAATTCTGGTGTCCAATTTGCAGCAGTCTTCTTGTAATTAATACCAGAAAAAGGCATTATAGTGTCCAGTGTTGTCATTTTGGTTCCAAAAAGGCCAATTTAAACAATCTGGTGTTGTTGACACCCGAAATAGTACGCCGCAGGTTGTTACTCCTGTAAAAAGGAAATACTTCTCCCACTGTGGGAATTCATTTAACATAAGTAGCATTTAAAAAATTCTGGTTTCCAATTTGCAGCAGTTTTCTTGTAATTAATACCGGAAAAAGGAATTATATCTTCCAGTGTGGGAATTTTGGGGCTAAAAAATAATATATTTTATTGTGGTGCGAGTTGAATCGCAACAATGAGAAAACATTCTATTAAGGGACGAGGACGCGGTCGTGGTGGGGTCCGTGGAGTCTCTGTTGCTGGCAGAGGACGTGGCCGTTCGGCCTCAGGCACACAAAGTAGTGAACCAACTCCCTCAAGTAGCCGGCAGAATTTACAGCGATATTTGGTGGGGCCCAATGCCGTTATGAGGATGGTAAGGCCTGAGCAGGTACAGGCATTAGTCGATTGGGTGGCCGACAGTGCTTCCAGCAAGTTCACCACATTGTCTTCCGCCCAGTCTTCTGCGGAAAGCGCACAGGTGGCAGCGGAAAACCAAGCCCATCAGTCTGTCACATCACCCCCATGCATATCAGGGAAACTGTCCGAGCCTCAAGTTATGCAGCAGTCTCTTCTTCTGTTTGAAGACTCTGCTGGCAGGGGTTCCCAGGGGCGTCCACCTAGCCCTTCCCTAGCGGTGGAAGACATACCATGCACTGACGCACAACCACTTATGTATCCAGATGATGAGGACATGGGAATACCACCACAGCAGAGTGACCGAGTGTCTGATGATGACGAAACACAGGTGCCCACTGCCGTGTCTTATTGCAGTGTGCAGACTGAACAGGAGGAGGTCAGGGAGGAAGACTGGGTGGAAGACGATGCAGAGGACGATGAGGTCTTAGACCCCACATGGACTGAAGGTCGTGCCGCTGACTTAAATAGTTCAGAGGAAGAGGCAGTGGTGAGACCGAGACAATAGCGAAGCCAAAGAGGGAGCAGGGGGCAAAAGCAGAACACCGCCGTCCCGAGAGTTCGCCTGCTATTGGCCAGTGCCAACAGGGACCCAGCACCCCAAAAGCATCTTCAAGGAGTTCCCTGGCATGGCACTTCTTCAAACAATGTGCTGAGGACAAGACCAGAGTGGTTTGCACGCTGTGCCATCAGACCCTGAGGCGAGGCATTAACGTTCTTAACCTGAGCACCACCTGCATGATCAGGCATCTACATGCAAAGCATGAACTGCAGTGGAGTGCACACCTCAAAAAAAATGAACCCGCTCAGGCTCCCCCTGCTCCCTCTACCGCTGCTGCCTCGGCTTCCGCCTCGAGAGGAATGTTGCCACCTGCCGAGCAGAAAACAGAGGATGTGCCACCGACACCACCACCACCACCGCCACCTTGCGTCTCCACTATTTCACACAGCAGCGTTCAGCTCTCCATCTCTCAAACCTTTGAGAGGAAGCGCAAATTCCCACCTAGTCACCCTCGAGCCCTTGGCCTGAATGCCAGCATTTCTAAACTACTGGCCTTTGAAATGCTGTCATTCCGGCTGGTGGACACAGACAGCTTCAAACAGCTGATGGCCATGGCTGTCCCCCAGTATGTGGTTCCCAGCCGCCACTACTTCTCCAAGACAGCCGTGCCTTCCCTGCACATGCAAGTGTCCGATAAAATCAAGTATGCACTGCGCAACGCCATTTGTGGCAAGGTCCACCTAACCACAGATACGTGGACCAGTAAGCACGGCCAAGGACGCTATATCTCACTAACTGCACACTGGGTGAATGTAGTGGCGGCTGGGCCCCAGGCGGAGAGTTCCTTGGCGCACGTCCTTCCGCCACCTAGGATCGCAGGGCATCATTCTCTGCCTCCTGTAGCCTCCTCCTCCCACTCGGCTTCCTCCTGCACTGCTTCCACCAGCTCCTCCTGTCAGCCACACACCTTCACCACCAACTTCAGCACAGCCCGGGGTAAATGTCAGCAGGCCATTCTGAAACTCTTATGTTTGAGGGACAGGCCCCACACCGCGCAGGAGTTGAGGCGGGGTATTGAACAACAGACGGACGAGTGGTTGCTGCCGGTGGGCCTCAAGCCAGGCCTGGTGGTATGCGATAATGGGCAAAATCTCGTGGCAGCTCTGGGACTAGCCGGTTTGACGCACATCCCTTGCCTGGCGCATGTGCTGAATTTGGTGGTGCAGAGGTTCATTCACCACTACCCCAACATGTCAGAGCTGCTGCATAAAGTGCGGGCCGTCTGTGCGCGCTTCCGGCGTTCACATCCTGCCGCTGCTCGCCTGTCTGCGCTACAGCGGAACTTCGGCCTTCCCGCTCACCGCCTCATATGCGACGTGCCCACCCGGTGGAACTCCACCTTGCACATGCACGTGCGAGCAGCAGCAGGCCATAGTGGAGTTTCAGCTGCAGCACGCTCGCGTCAGTCGTACTGCGGAACGGCACCACTTCACCACCAATGATTGGGCCTCCATGCGAGACCTGTGTGCCCTGCTGCACTGCTTTGAGTACTCCACCAAAATGGCCAGTGGCGATGACACTGTTATCAGCGTTACAATACCAATTCTATGTCTCCTAGAGAAAACGCTTAGGGCAATGATGGAAGAGGAGGTGGCCCAGGTGGAGGAGGAGGAGGAGGAGGGCTTGTTTCTAAGACTTTCAGGCCAGTCTGTTAGAAGTAGCTCAGAGGGAGGTTTTTTGAAGCAGCAGAGGGCAGGTTCACAAGTCGCCAGCCAAGGCACTCTAATGGAGGACGAGGAGGATGAGGAGGAGGTGGAGGAGGACGAGGATGAAGCAGGTTCACAGCAGGGTGGCAGCCCACACAGCTCAGGCCCATCACTAGTGCGTGGCTGGGGGGATACGGTGGACGATGACGATACGCCTCCCACAGAGGACTGCTTGTCCTTACCTCTGGGGAGCCTGGCACACATGAGCGATTTCATGCTGCAGTGCCTGCGCAACGACAGCAGAGTTGCCCACATTTTAACGTGTGCTGACTACTGGGTGGCCACCCTGCTGGATCCCCGGTACAAAGACAATGTGCCCACTTTACTTCCTGCACTGGAGCGTGATAGGAAGATGCGCGAGTACAAGCGCACGCTGGTAGACGCGCTCCTGAGAGCATTCCCAACTGTCACAGGGGAACAGGTGGAAGGCCAAGGCCAAGGCAGAGGAGGAGCTAGAGGTCGTCCACGCAGCAGTATCACGGCCAGCTCCTCTGAGGGCAGGGTTAGCATGGCAGAAATGTGGACAAGTTTTGTCTCCACGCCACAGCTAACTGCCCCACCACCTGATACGGAACGTGTTAGCAGGAGGCAGCATTTCACTAACATGGTTGAACAGTATGTCTGCACACCCCTCCACGTACTGACGGACGGTTCGGCCCCATTCAACTTCTGGGTTTCAAAATTGTCCACGTGGCCAGAGTTAGCATGTTATGCCTTTTAGGTGCTTTCCTGCCCGGCGGCCAGCGTTTTATCAGAACGCGTGACATAAAGCCATAACCTCTGCCATGCTACCTCTGTCCTCTGTCTGGGTGCTGAGGCCTAAGTCAAATAAAGCGGTCTTCTGCTGTGCTGGGGGATAGGAAGCTAATCTCTGACCTCTCTCCTCTGTCTGGGTCCAAAGGCCTAAGTCACTGAAAGAGGCCTTCTCCTGTGGTGTGTGATATGATGCCTGAATTTGTGCTGTGGGACCTCTCTCCTCTTCCTGGGTGCAGGGGTCAAAGGATCTAAAAGTGTCCTTCTCTTGCGGTGGTTGATATGATGCCTGAATATGTGCTGTGGGGCCTCTCTCCTCTGTTTGGGTGAAGGGGTCAAAGTAACTTTTTGGTGGCTTCTCCTGTGGTGGTTGATATTATGCCTGATTCTCTGCTGTGGAACCTCTCTCCTCTTCCTGGGTGCAGGGGTCAAAGTAACTAAATGGTGGCCTACTCCTGTGGTGGTTGATATGATGCCTGATTCTCTGCTGTGGGGCCTCTCTCCTCTGTCTGGGTGAAGGGTCAAAGTAACTAAATGGTGGCCTACTCCTGTGGTGGTTGATATGATGCCTGATTCTCTGCTGTAGGGCCTCTCTCCTCTGTCTGGGTGAAGGGGTCAAAGTAACTAAATGGTGGCCTACTCCTGTGGTGGTTGATATGATGCCTGATTCTCTGCTGTAGGGCCTCTCTCCTCTGTCTGGGTGAAGGGTCAAAGTAACTAAATGGTGGCCTACTCCTGTGGTGGTTGATATGATGCCTGATTCTCTGCTGTGGGGCCTCTCTCCTCTGTCTGGGTGAAGGGGTCAAAGTAACTAAATGGTGGCCTACTCCTGTGGTGGTTGATATGATGCCTGATTCTCTGCTGTGGGACCTCTCTCCTCTGTCTGGGTGAAGGGGTAAAAGTAACTAAATGGTGGCCTACTCCTGTGGTGGTTGATATGATGCCTGATTCTCTGCTGTGGGGCCTCTCTCCTCTGTCTGGGTGAAGGGGTCAAAGTAACTAAATGGTGGCCTACTCCTGTGGTGGTTGATATGATGCCTCATTCTCTGCTGTAGGGCCTCTCTCCTTTGACTGGGTGCTGGGGTAGAAATAATAGTAAGTGACCTTCTCCATTGGTGGGTGACTTGATATTTTTTTCTTGAAAATCACTGGTTAGACCACACATGGAGTACTGTGTACAGTTCTGGGCTCCTGTGAACAAGACAGACATAGCAGAGCTGGAGAGGGTTCAGAGGAGGGCAACTAAAGTAATAACTGGAATGAGGGATCTACAGTACCGTAAAAGGTTATCAAAATTAGGGTTATTCACGTTAGAAAAAAGACGACTGAGGGGAGATCTAATAACTATGTATAAATATACCTGATTGGAGTCGGGATGGAATTTTTTTTCCCCTTATGTGAGTAAAATTGGCTTCTGCCTCACAGGGTTTTTTTGCCTTCCTCTGGATCAACTTGTAGGAAACAGGCCGAACTGGATGGACAAATGTCTTTTTTCGGTCTTATATACTATGTTACTATGTTACTATGTAAATCTGTTATATATTGGTTTAGGTAGGATTAATAATAGTTCCTTTTAGTTTTGGGTTATTGACTTAGTAGTTACGTTAATGGTTTTGATGTTGATCAATTACTTTTTAGTGTTTATTTTTTATATTACTGTTATGTGTTGTACTTTATTTGTTGCCTGTTTTATTATATTTTCTTCATTTAAAAAAATAATATAGTTTGTTAAAATATATTCTTAGAAAAATTTATATATTGCATGCTTGTTATATCGTACTTCCAAAAATGGATGTGGCAGTTAGATACGTTATGGAAATCAGTACTCCCACCCGTAACATTAGCTTTCTGGGACACTGAATAAATAAAAATATCCACATCATCCATTTACCTTCTTGTCGGGGGGTAGTGACCATCTCCTCTTCTGCCTCCTCAGAGTCATCACCCTCCTCCACTGCAGCAGGTGGGCTATGGGCCCGATAGCCTGATGGCCCTGCCTCTTCCTCCTCGTCCGAGTGGTCTGTCTCCTCCTCCACCTCCTTCTTCTTTTTAGAGAGCTTGGCTCTCACTTTGGGAAGCGGAGCATCTGTAATGATGATGATGACCAAATTTTTTAAAAATGCCAAGATAAACAAGGAAAGCCAAATTACAGTTAAGGGTACACAAATTAATCTATGGTAGTGTCTGGATGGCATAATAATTAACTACACCTATCTTTCTTCTCCTTTTGGCTTAGATCAAGTGTAGTATCATCAGTGTCTGCCTTGACCTGCCGGACCAGGACCCTGTGGGTAACCCCTGCACTCTGCCTTTGAGCATCGTTGATTAAGTTCAGCTTCAACTCACTGCTGCTATTGGGTGATGGGCCACTCCCCATGGAACAAGAGTGATTCGAGTCTATGACTTCATTTGGGCATGTGGCCTAATTGTCCTGATCGATGCTTGTTGCGAGGAGTTTGGACAAGCTTCAGGGGCCAAAGTCAACTGTATAAAGTCAAAAAACATATGTGGCCCAGAAAGAGGTCTCATATTGCCACTTTTAGCACCCTTTTCCATCAGTTCAACACCACTGTACTAAGTGATTTATTGTAAAGGGTTAAAAAATACTTATTTCTCTCACCAACATATTGTGTTATCTATCTGCTCAGTTATGCAAATAAGTATTGTACCTGGAAGAGATTTATCTCGGATCTTAGTGATCAGATCCATCCGGTGGCGCTTCAGATCTGACCACTTTTTTAGAATCGCATCCTTCCGATGAGTGCACCCATTCTTCTGCCACAGATGGAAAGCAATTCTCCGCACTATGGCCTGCTTTTCGCCCCTTGACCTTCTGCGGTCGTACCCCTTCTCCAACATTTCCTGCAAGATAACAATTAAATCATGTAATCCCACAGTTCTAAAATACAATTATTAGTTATCATAGTCATAAGAACCATCAAAAATAACATTTAATATCAAAACAGTCAAAGAGTAGAACATCGCCATCCCTTTAAAAGTGACTTGAACATTGCCGCCCCTTTAAAAGTGACTTGAACACTGCAGCCCCTTTAAAAGTGACTTGAACATCGCCATCCCTTTAAAACTGACTTGAACATCGCCAATTCGCCATCCCTTTAAAAGTGACTTGAACATTGCCGCCCCTTTAAAAGTGACTTGAACACTGCAGCCCCTTTAAAAGTGACTTGAACATCGCCATCCCTTTAAAAGTGACTTGAACATCGCCATCCCTTTAAAAGTGACTTGAACATCGTCATCCCTTTAAAAGTGACTTGAACATTGCCACCCCTTTAACAGTGTCTTTCACTAATCGCTCATGTAGTTGTGCAGTCTGCTAAAGCCTGTGATGAGTTTATGTCACCAAGCAGTAGGACATGTGACAGTGTAAGGCAGTTATGAGATCAGTGAAGGCCTGCAGGCTTCTTGGCTAATAAAAATCATTAATAAATAAGTTTAAATCACATTACTGAATTACACACTAACTAAGTTCAATTACTTTTACTTACAGTTATTAAGAAATCCAGCTCTTCTTTAGAGAAATTACTTTTCGCCATAATCGCTGGGACAGTCACCAATCTCCACTCTCGTCTCTCTCGATCCGATCCGAGGTAACGCACACACGTACAGACGCACGTACACGATTCTTGAATAGTTGTATTATCGCGATAATAAAACTAACAGTGTAAAGTTGACTGTATTTCTCTAAGTTATATTCGCGTACGAATGTAACTTCTATTACAGCACACCAATACTAAAACTGACTAAGTGACAGCTTTAAGTTCTATTCGAATGCGATTATGCGATTATTATATATCTGCTTAATCGCATTGCCGTTTCAACTTAGCATTGCTAATTCTAAATAATTCCATCCATATTCGTTAACTTACTGACTCAGTAAGTTAACGATATGGATGGAATTATTTAGCAATGCTAAGTTGAAATCGCAATGCGATTCTTATATATTTGCTTAATCGCATTGCGATTTCAACTTAATTCTCAGATCCGACAGTACATTCTACTGGTGGAGGCGTTCCCATGGTGATCGTTAACTCAAAGTTGTAATCGCAATGCGTTTATTGCGGTATATTATCCCTCTGGGTGTCTTTTACAGGTTAATTTTTATTTATTTTATGTTAACTCATCATTTCCCTATCTACATTTGTTTGCATGGGATTTACCTACATTTTGCTGCCTTTTGCAGCCCTCTAGCCCTTTCCGGGAGTCTTTTACAGGCTTTTTAGTGCCCAAAAGTTCGGGTCCCCATTGACTTCTATGGGGTTCGGGTTCGGGATGAGGTTCGGGTTGAGTTCGGATCACGAACCCGGACATTTTCCGGAAGTTCGGCCAAACCTCTCGAACCCGAACATCCAGGTGTTCGCTCATCTCTAGTTAACACCCATTGTCTGGCTTTTCTAATAGATTGTGTGGTATATAGCCTGGAGTGTAACCTAGAGCTAATAGCAGCAGATCTCATCAGCAAAAGATTTGTTGGTTGAGCAACTAAGTCGTGCTCTCACCATTTCTCCTTTTGGTATATTTTTCATGACATGTGTAGGATGACATGAAGTTGCTAGCAATGTGGTGTTCCCCGTGGTTTCCCCACAGTGAGAGCACGAGGTGATTGCTTCACCAATGAATCTTTTGCTGAAGAGGCTGCTGCTATTAGCTCAAGGTTACATTCCAGGCTATATACCACACAATCTCTCAAAGTGACCCCTGCTGCCATGGCCCCTTACTCTGTTGCGACATCTGCCTGCACCAGAAACATTAACCCTAAGTTCACACCTGAGCATTTTACAGCGCGTTCAAACGCGCTGTAAAACGCTCAACACAAGAAAACCAATGCTTTCCTATTGCCCTGGTTCTCACTTGAGCGTTTTACAGCGCGTTTGAACGCGCTGTAAAACGCCCGACGCATAAACAAGTAGTTGAGCTTTTTTTGGGGCGTTTGTCGTGCGTTTTGTGATTGACACCACAGTAGTCAATCACAAGAACGCGCGTACGAACGCGCATTTCCTATTTGCAAAAACGCGCTAAATACGCGCGACAAAAACCCGCGTAAAACGCGCGTTTCTAGAACGCTCAGGTCTGAACCCAGGGTTAGGCCTCTGCCACTCCCCTATAAAAGGCCTGGCACATTTGTTAGATCAAATAAATAAATAAAAAGGAAATTAAAACACCCCAAAAAAGTCTTTAATTTTCTCACTCCACCACAGAACGGCTAATGAGCCCTTTTTTCGCCCCACTAATGCACACAAAAAAGGGCTTTAGAAAATATAACTGCACCACTGAACGGCAAATACGTTTTTCTTTTGTTTTTTGCCACTAATACACGACACAAATGGCTTTAGAACATGATATAACTGCACCGCTGATCGGCAAATATATTTTAAAATTTTCCACTAATACACGCCACAAATGGCCTAAGAACATATAACTGCACTGCTGATCGGCAAATATGTTGTTTCTTTTTCCACTAGTACATGCTACAAACGGCTTTAAAACATATAACTGCACCACTGATTAACAAATATATTTTTTTCTTTTTCCACTAATACACGCCACAAACTGCTTTAGAACAAATAACTGAACAGCCTATCGGCAAATATATTTTTTTCTTTTTCCACTAATACACATTAAAAAGGGCTTTAGAACATATAACTGCACCGCTGATCGGCAAATATATTTTTTCTTTTTCCACTAATACACGCCACAAAAGGCTTTAGAACATATAACTGCACCGCTGATTGACAAATATATTTTTTCTTTTTCCACTAATGCGCTCCACAAACTGTTTTAGAACATATAACTACACCCCTGATCGGCAAATATATTTTTTTGTTTTTTCACTAATAAATGCCACAAAGGGCTTTAGAATGTATAACTGCACAGTTGATCGGCAAATATATTTTCTTTTTTCTATTTATACAGTACATGCCACAAAAGGCTTTAGAACATATGATATAACTGCACCATTGAGCGGCACATTTATTTTCTTTTTTTCCACTTATACATGCCCCTAAAGGCTTTAGAACAAACAAATGTAACACTGATCGTCAAATGTATTTTTTCTTTTTCCACTAATACACGCCACAAACAGTATATAACTGCACCGCTGATCGGCAAATATATATTTTTTCTTTTTCCACTAATACACACCATAAAATGCTTTAGAACATATAACTGCACTGCTGATCAGCAAATATATGTTTTCTTTTTCCACTAATACACATTAAAAAGGGCTTTAGAACATATAACTGCACCACTGAACGGCAAATATATTTTTCTTTTTCCACTTATACACGCCACAAAAGGCTTTAGAATTTGCACTGCTGAACGGCAAATATATATTTCATTTTTCCAATTATAGCCGACACAAAAGGCTTTAGAATATTTAACTGCACCGATGAACGGCAAATATATTTTTATTTTTTCAACTTATACATGCCACAAAGGGCGTTAGTTTATATAACTGCACCATTGATCGGCAAATATATTTTCTTTTTTCCACTTATATACGCCACAAAAGGCTTTCGAACATATAACTGCACTGCTGAACGGCAAATATATTTTTCTTTTGCCACTAATGCACGACAAAAAGGGCTTTGGACCATATAAATGTACTGTTGAACAGCAAATATATTTTTATTTTGCCACTATTACAGGCCAAAAAGGGCTTTAGAACATATAACTGCACCACTGAACGGAAAATATATTGTACTTTTGCCACTAATGCGTGATAAAAAGGGATTTACAACATATAACTGCACCACTGAACAGCAAATATATTTTTCTTTTGCCCGTAATACACGACAAAAAGGGCTGTAGCTTTTTTTTCCCTGTACATGTTGGATTTGTCATCCCATGTTTTGTGATTTTCCAAAACCTAATTATCATGTGATGTTTCCATACATGTGATTGGAGGAAGTGTATTAACTTGGTAAGGATCATTAACTTGAGATCCGAAATGCGACGATTTTGCATTTGTCTTGTTTTGTATGGATTTTACCACATCAAATAAAGGATATCACTTTATTAGAAGCTGGACCCTTCTACTTTTTAAACATACCTATATTTATATTTATATGCATATACATATATTTTTTTTATTTTTATGTATTTGTATGTTTTGTCTTTGTGTCTCTATTACTGCATGTGGCAGTATTATTATAGGCTGTATGGCTAAATTATTTGGACAATGCATGAGGCTATTATTTGGTCAATGTAAAACATTATTGTTTTGGAGCTTTATGACTATGTTCTTTATAGTCAATGACTGCATAATGTGTGCGTGTATGGCAGTAATGTTTAAAGGGAATCCGTCACCAGTTTTATGGTGTCCAAACTAAGGGTAACATGTACCAGTGACAAATCCCCTTAGCAAAATGCTGGGTCACTTTCTTTAATTGAACCAGCCATTTTGCTGATGAACAACTCCAGTTCATGCCATGTTCATGAGTCCTCGTATACATGTGTGCCCCCACAGGTCTATGATTGACAGTTTTTATCCTTATACATCAGCAGCAAGTGGGCAAGAAGAGCCATGAATATGGGGAATCTTTTGGCATGCACTGGAGCAGTTTAGCACAAGATTTTAGCAAACTGACTAGGTCAATTAAAGAAAGCAGCCCAGCATTTTGCTAAGGGGGTCAGGCACTAGTTTGCATATGTTGCCCTTTGTTAAGACACCATAATACCGGTTACAGATTTCCTTTAAGCACTATAACATGATTTTGTCTGTACAGAGAGGCAGCTATTAAGGAGCATTTCTATCTTTTAGATATTTGTCATATTCATAGGAAACCGGGTAGCACAATATAGTTATAGCTGCTAGCATTAGCAGTAGTACAGCAGACTACGTTTATTTTTTTTTTAATAATTTTCACAGTTTTTCCTTATAATATAAATATTTTTAAAAAATTACTGTATTTTTTTTACTATAAGATGCAAATAGAATTTGGAGGAGGAAAGTAAGAAAACATTTATTTTCCAAAAGACCTCAAGGCAAACCCCAAAATCCGACCGCCATTCTTAATTAGACCTCAGATCAGACCTTCATCAGACCCCCAATCCTCATCAGACCCCCAAATCAGACCCTCATTTTTCATCAAAGCTCAGATCAGACCCCCAAGCTCCCTCAGCCTCAGGTCAGATGCCACAAGCTTCATCCGTCTCAGATTAGACCCCCCAACCTCCATCAGCTTTAGATAAGCCTCCCATCAAACTTCCACCTCCATCAGCCTCAGATCAGCCTCCCATCACACCCCTCAGTCTCCATCTACCTAAGATCAGCCTCCCATCACACAACCCAGCCTCCATCCACCTCAGATCAGCCCCCAATCAAACCCCCCAGACCGTATCAGACTCAGATTAGATCCAATCAGCCTCCAATTGTACCCCGCCAGCCTCCAATAGCCTAAGATCAGCTTCTCATCAGCCTCAGATCAAACCCTCATCAGACGGTAAAAACAATAAAATAAGATAAACTTACCTGACTTGCTCCGGACAGCACTGCAGATTCAGAACTCACCACACTGATTGTTTACCCCGCACTGCACAGTGACATGATGTCGCACAGTTTCAGGTCATAGCGAGCACCTACATGCACTATGTCCTGATGCTGTGCAGATCAAACAATTTCTCAACTGTTCTTCAAGTTACATAATCTATCTTATTGAATGTAACTGTGGCCTACAGTACATAGGGAGAACTACTCTTACATTAAGAGAACGGATGAACAAGCACCGGTGGAATATCACCAATGGATATCTTAAACATGGGGTGTCAAGACATTTCCTTCAGGCTCATAATAAGGATCCAAAAAATTTAGTCATAACACCCATAGAACAAATCCCAACGGAACAGACAAGCCGCTTCCAGACCCTAAGACGGAGAGAAATGTTCTGGATTTACAAATTACAATGTTTAGAACCATACGGCTTGAATGAATCATTGGAAAGCAATTGTTTTTAAGAGACTAACACATACGATTCTGAATCACCCATCAGTATACCCCCCCCCCCCCCAACCTTCATATTTTCCCTCTCTTACATTTCCACTCCGATGGAATCACAGTCCATCATCATATACATCATTCCCCACCTCACAACAAGCCATTCATAATCAGCATTAACAGTTCCACCACAATACTTGCCACTCATCCAATTAGCATCACCAACCCAACACTGCAGTCAACACCACATTTACTTTACCACAACCTTCAATACCAGGTCCACAAACACACAATGATCACACTAACATCACACACCAATTCATTATCACTAACATCATACATTAATACCTCATCAGTAATATCCAGTCTTATTTATATTAGAACTGTTATATTATTCACTCATACATCATACACCAATATCACATTATTAATATTTATCTTATTTATATCAATTATCTATTCATTTATTATTTACATAGTCATAATCTATCATCACAACCTCTTCATCACATACCCATTCCCCAATTGATTCATGATCCAATTATTAGTATTTATTCACAATTCATCATTACATACTCATCCCCCTATTCTTATCTTTTCAATAGGCATCACATCCCCCCTATATTTTTACCCCAGCAGTCGGCCGGTCGGGTCACTGTCTCTCCACCGAGAGACATCCTAAGCTACCATTACACGGGCCGGCCGGAGCGTCAGCAATGACGTCGCCAGCCCGACCTCTCTCCTCCTACTTCTAGCAGCGCGCGCTCGGGCTCCCTCAGAGCCACGCTGCTGGCGTCCCCACGTGCATACCAGCGTTCCCAGATCTTCCGCAGCCAAGGTAACTATCACCAATACATACCTTTCTGTGTTCCTTTTATTCAGAGCAACATCAATACTTCATCTAACTAGAGGATGCTTCAGGTTTGATGTTAAGAAACACCCTTTGTCTATAGCTAATTCTAAGGACCGTTAAGATAAGAATTCACTATAGGGGCCATATAGTCTCCTTAATTTGTTACAATGGAATACTTCAATTTAAAGGTTATCTACATTATATTATCCTAACCCAGCCGTTTGTATATGAAATTCCATTTATTTTTGCCCTCAGAGGGATAACCATGATACACCCCATGGTCTAGCAGCACGACGTTTAAGGTAATTCCATTATGTATCATAATTCAACACGAGTGCTACTAATGATTTTATTAATGAAATTTGTATGGTTCCAATGGTATTGGCCATATTGCTATGGTTTTATCGCTATTGGCTATAACGCCTGGTTTTTGTCTTCATAATGTTTGATGATTTTTAATTAAGAGTGATGTCCTTTTACCAAGCTGGATTTTACATTATCTATCATATTGTTTTATGGTTTATGGGTCTATCCTCCTTGGATTGGATCCATCTACTATACTATATGTGGGGGGTTGCTCTGGTAGACAGCGGTGCGGGTGCAGTATTGAGGCAAAGAGAGTCCAGGTAGTGCAGCAAACAGTGTTTTATTTCACACTTGCACAAACAAAACTCAAAACAGTCACTTAGTGTTACTTCACACACAGCAAAAACTTGAGGCAAAACAAAAGTCCAAGACTGAATCAAATTCACCTGTGTGGTTTAGGTGCGTGTTCACACCCGGCTGACAGCCCAGCCGCAGGAAAGTCCAACCTCAGGCTTCCAGGCAGACTGCACGCCTCTTAGCAAGCTCTTGCTTCCAGCCCTGAGAGCTCCACAGAACACCAGCAGTTTCCAGGTTAAATCACCTCAAATCCTAGGTGTTAGTTCACACCTGGCTGAATGCTCAGCAACACAATAAGTCCACTGACCGTCTTTAAATGGCCTGCTCTTCTGACACACAGGTCTCAGCTCTTCAGCCCAGCACAGGGCTCAGATCCCAAACACAGAGAGAGAGTTTGCATAAAACCCAGCTGTCTTTTAAAGGCACCTAGGCATTAACCCAAAAAAAACCCGGACCGGCACCTAAAATCCGGTCCAGTATTTAGCCTCACCTGGCTGCAATCAACCCAGTAGCACAGGCTGAGAGGAAAATGCCTGCTTTTTTTCCACCAAACCTCTCACTGTGTCACATACCCCCCCCCCCCCCTTTGTTCAACCCTGAGGGGGTGAACACACGCCAGACAGTATACCCAGAACCGGGCACTCGCTTTTCCCTGTAACTGCCCTGCTCTGTGTTCCACTGAAAATCTAAAGTTCTGAAGTCACCCGAACCCTCTGGTGACCCAGGACTTTCCTTCTTTGTCCAGATGGGGACAGGCTGCGGCCAACCCCATATCACTCTTTCAGAGATGGCTTGTCGCCGAGCCACGGGCACCTGGTACGGCTTTAACCAGACTTTTGCCTGGCGCTCAGTGACAATATCACGGCGAGTTATGGAAGGGCATTCAGGGAAATCACAGAACACCTCTGTGTTCCGACTAACAAACTCCTTGGCTCTCTGAGTCTGTTCAGTGGAAAGGCTGCCAGTAATTTTATCTGTGGCAGCCGCTTCCTGTTAGCAGACAGAGGGACCGGAATCTCTTTCCCTAGATAAACCGGCCGCGGGTTGTTCTCAATACAAGTCTCTCTAACCTTCCAAGGTTTCCGTAAAATTACATGGTAGACCGGCTCCGGCTTTTGCAGTCCTGGCTGGTGTACCTTGTAATTTGGGTCTCCAACTTTCTGTGCTATTTTATAGGTCCCCTTCCCCCTAGCGCTGTCCTTACTGTTCACAGGTGGCCCAACAACTAAACCCGGGTCCCTTTGGCTACGGACACCAGACACTCGATTGCAGGTCCGGCTTTGGCCTGGCTGAGCCACCTTCCTATGTTTTCTACCTATCCTATTTAGGGGGACTGTCTTCCCCTCACCCACCGGACCTACTGTGGGTCCCTCTGCCTTGG
Source organism: Bufotes viridis (assembly GCA_033119425.1). Taxonomy (NCBI): domain Eukaryota; kingdom Metazoa; phylum Chordata; class Amphibia; order Anura; family Bufonidae; genus Bufotes; species Bufotes viridis. Next base: position 543,951,212 of record CM065590.1, on the reverse strand, counting down.
GTTTCTGGGGTTCTAACACCTCACCTGGGCTAGGCCTCACTACTGGGAGTTTTCCTACCTGTCTGGGAACTGTATGTACAATGGCCGGCCACAGGGCTGGGAACAATGGAAAGTCTCTTCCTATTATCACATCATAGGGCATACTCGTGGTTACAGCTACCTCATGGACCTGCCTGCCGGCACACGTGTTTACAGACAACAGAGCAGTGGGGTATTCTTTTACATCTCCATGAATGCTGAAAACCCCGACTCTCCGGCCTGTAAACTCTGTGGGTCGCACTAGGAAGCCCTCACCAGGGTCACCTGACTCCCGAATCCAGCAGAGCTGCCACTGGAGTGTCTCCCACCTCCACCCGACACAAATGTTCCTCATGGATAACCTCTGACACATCGACCCTTCTGGCATACAATGACTGTCGATACCCAAAGTTTACATCCATGGGCTCACCCAGGAGGGGACAGTTGGCCCGTACATGGCCAGGCTCATGGCACCGCCAGCAGATTATAGAGTCCCGATCCCCAAAGGGCACATCCCGTGCGGTCTTTCTCAGCTCAGGCCGCAGGGTCTGGGGAGGGATTTTCTGGGTTTTATTACTCCCTTCCCCAGAGTCCCCCTTAAGTTCCTCAGTAGCCCCATAACGTTCGACCAGGTCCACCATCTCCAGGGCACTAGTAGGAGAGGTCTGGCCAACCCAGCGCTGGAGGGGTAGTGGCAATGCCCTCCAGAATTTGTCAGCTACAATACGGTCCAGCATAGCAGTGGGACTAAGTACGTCAGTCGGTAGCCATTTTTGTAAGAGTTTTAGCAAATTGTAATACTGGGGTCGTGCTGGCTCAGCTGGGTTAAACTCCCACTGATGTACCCGCTGGGCCCTGACCAACACATTCACCCCCAGTCTCGCCAGGATCTCACCCTTAACCACAGAGTAGTCTGCGGCTTGGTCGTCCGGTAAATCAAAGTAAACCTGTTGGGGTCCGGACGCCAGAAACGGAGCGATGACCTCTGCCCACTGGTCTCGGGGTAGTCTCTCTCTCACGGCCACCTTTTCGAACATCGCCAAGTAGGTTTCAACATCATCTGTCGGTGTCATCTTGGGAACGGCCATGCGGACTGCTTTCCGGGCATCGTGCACTCCCTGAGGCATCCCTGACTTTTCTAGCACCATTACATGTTGCAGCAGCCGCTGGTTTGTGTCCTGCTGTCGCTGATTAGCCTCTAGCAGTTGTCTGTTCGTCTCTTGCTGCTGTGCGATGGCCTGCTGTTGGACAAGTAAGGCTTCTTCATGTCTCTTTTGCTGTTGTGCGATGGCCTGCTGTTGGTTTAAGTTGGCCTGGACAAGCTGCTTTATCATCTCCTCCATCTTGTCCTGTGTTGGTGGTTGCACCTTGGCAGGCTTAATCCAGGACATACAACAGTGCCCAAAAAAAAAAAAAAATGCTACGAAAAGTTTTGGCTTCACGCCAGCCTCACTGCAATTGCCCGCATCCGACACCAAATGTGGGGGGTTGCTCTGGTAGACAGCGGTGCGGGTGCAGTATAGAGGCAAAGAGAGTCCAGGTAGTGCAGCAAACAGTGTTTTATTTCACACTTGCACAAACAAAACTCAAAACAGTCACTTAGTGTTACTTCACACACAGCAAAAACTTGAGGCAAAACAAAAGTCCAAGACTGAATCAAATTCACCTGTGTGGTTTAGGTGCGTGTTCACACCCGGCTGACAGCCCAGCCGCAGGAAAGTCCAACCTCAGGCTTCCAGGCAGACTGCACGCCTTTTAGCAAGCTCTTGCTTCCAGCCCTGAGAGCTCCACAGAACACCAGCAGTTTCCAGGTTAAATCACCTCAAATCCTAGGTGTTAGTTCACACCTGGCTGAATGCTTTAAATGGCCTGCTCTTCTGACACACAGGTCTCAGCTCTTCAGCCCAGCACAGGGCTCAGATCCCAAACACAGAGAGAGAGTTTGCATAAAACCCAGCTGTCTTTTAAAGGCACCTAGGCATTAACCCAAAAAAAACCCGGACCGGCACCTAAAATCCGGTCCAGTATTTAGCCTCACCTGGCTGCAATCAACCCAGCAGCACAGGCTGAGAGGAAAATGCCTGCTTTTTTTCCACCAAACCTCTCACTGTGTCACATATAGTATAGATGTCGTAAACCAATGAATTTTTTCTATTTATTATTATTATTATTATTTTTATCACTATTATATATTTTTTTATATATTATTTATGTACGAACATTTCTATCTATGTTCCACTTTCTAGACTTGAAAAAGGGGTACGTAAGCCCCGAAACGCGTTGTCAATAAAAAACTTTTAAAAAAGATTACCCTTGCTTGAGGTTGTCTAAGTGCGCCCGTGGTACCCCATTGGAAGTGCGGATTTACTGCACATCCGTTTCCTTTGAATCTGTTCTCCAGTACAGGGGGTCTGGCAACCACCCATTTGGACTGAGCGGGTCACTGGCAGCACCAACCTCCCTAATGGCCATTCACTAGAGTTGTGCCTGAGCTAGCACAACCATAAAAGGTGAGCACAACCATCATTTGACTTCAAATAATATCCAATAGAAACACATTACCCTATGAGCGCCTTTTTCCCTTTTCTTTTCGCCAAATTGTGATGCTGTGCACTGTCAGGACACAGTGCACAGTGGGACCTGATAGAAGACTAGGGAGCCTCCATACTGAATAATCATGTTATGCACTTGTATTTTTGGCAGTTCATCATCAAAATTTTCCAAACCGACAAATCACACATCACTTGTAATTATTTTGGACAACCCCTTTAAGGAGGTCCAACTGCACAAGACACCAGTATTATGAATGGCACCTGCTACTAGAGATGAACGAATCGAAGTTGACGAAGTGGAATTCTATCCGAATTTCAGGAAAAATTTGATTCGCACCAAATCCGAATTTCCTTACGCTTCGTGGTAACTAATCGCATTTTTTCCTAAAATGGCTGCTGCACGTGTTAGAACATTGAGCAAAGAACTCTGGGAATGAAGGATCACCTACAATGCCATGCATGCAGCCAATCAGCAGCCAGACAGCCATGTGATGTCACAGCTAAAGAACAGCGAATTTTTCAAAAATGTATGACATGCAGCTGACAGGCATCACTCTTAGAACCACTGCACACTTCACTTATTTTGGCAGTCATGGGGCGAAAACTTACCAAATAACTCAAGTATGAACTCAGCCTTGCAGGTCGATGTTGGAGCCAAGAAGAAGTGCACTCCTTTTACACCATCGTCAGCCGATTCCACATAGCTGTCTGCAGAACCTGTACTATTAAACAATTATACAAGTAGAGCCCCCCTGACAAAGTGGAGAGGGTGTCAGCAGTAAGTTTGTGTTGACGTCACAGATTATTTTGCTCTTCTTCTGATCCGCCAGAAAAATAACCCACAAAAAACGGATCATGTCTGTGGAGCATCCGCCTTCACTCGGTCAGCATTTGCTCAATAATCCATCAGAATTGCTAATGCAAAAAAAAACACAGGAGTGGATCTAAAACAGAGATGACACGTGAATGAAATATTTGCATGTCTTCTGTGTTTTGTACCCACTCCTGCTTTTGGCTAACAACTCATAATCCAATTCAGATGGGACCATACAGGCCTTACAGCTGCTACACAAACAGGATCCATTGTGGCACAATGACAGAGTCTGGAGATGGCAGCAGTATGAGGAGGCCACCAAGTGGCACAATGACAGAGTCTGGAGTTGGAAGCATCAGGAGAAGGCCACTGAGTGGCACAATGACAGAGTCTGCAGTTGGCAGCAGTATGAGAAGGCCACCGAGTGGCACAATGATAGAGTCTGGAGGTGGCGGCAGCAGCAGCAGCGTCAGGAAAAGGCCACCAAGTGGCACAATGGCAGAGTATGGAGTAAGCAGCAGTATGTGGAGGCCACCTAGTGGCACAATGACAGAGTCTGAAGGTGGCGGCAGCAGCATCAGGAGAAGGCCACTGAGTGGCAAAATGAAACAGTCTGGAGTTGGCAGCAGTATGAGGAGGCCTCCGAGTGACACAATGACCTAGTCTGAAGTTGGCATCATCAGGAGAAGACCAGAGAGTGGCACAATGACCGACTCTGAAGGTGGCGATAGCAACAGCATCAGGAGGATACCCCAGAGTGGCAAGGTGACATAGTGTGGAGATGGCGGCAGCAGCAGCATCAGGATTCCATTGAGTGACAACGTGACATACAGTTGTGTTCAAAATTATTCAACCCCCACTGAAATTGAGTGTTTTGGCCAGTTTGACATTGATTTTGATCATTTCAGTCATCTTGTTTACAATTAAATCAAAGAGGCACTTGTAAGTCAGACAAATATAACCTAACATTTATAATGAAATAACCACAAATGTCTTTTCTGTGCTCACATCATTTTCAGTTTTATTCAACCCCCAGGTGACATTCAATCTTAGTACTTAGTACAACATCCTTTTCCAGTTATAACAGTTTTTAAACGTGAAGCATAGCTTGACACAAGTGTCTTGCAGCGATCTACGGGTATCTTTGCCCATTCTTCATGGGCAAAAGCCTCCAGTTTAGTCACATTCTTAGGCTTGCGCGCTGCAACTGCTTTCTTTAAGTCCCACCAGAGGTTCTGAATCGGATTTAAGTCTGGTGACTGCGATGGCCACTTCAAAATGTTCCAGCCTTTAATCTGCAACCATGCTCTAGTGGACTTGGAGGTATGCATGGGATCATTGTCCTGTTAAAAGGTCCAACGTCTCCCAAGCCTCAGGTTTGTGACGGACTGCATCACATTTCCATCCAATATCTCCTGGTACTGAAGAGAATTCATGGTACCTTGCACACGCTGAAGCTTCCCTGTACCTGTAGAAGCAAAACAGCCCCAAAGCATGATTGACCCCCCGCCATGCTTCACAGTAGGCAAGGTGTTCTTTTCTTCATAGGACTTGTTCTTCCTCCTCCTGGTTTGTCCACATGACTTTTGGCATACTGCAGTCGACTCTTCTTATTCTTTGGAGACAGCAAGGGGGTGCGCCTGGGAGTTCTGGCATGGAGGCCTTCATTACGCAGTGTGCGCCTTATTGTCTGAGCTGAAACTTCAGTACCCGCATCTGACAAATCTTTTTTCAGTTCCTTAGCAGTCACATGGGGACTTTTCTCCACTTTGCGCTTCAGGTAGCGCACAGCAGTCAAAGTCAGCATCTTCTTTCTGCCACGACCAGGTAGCGTTTCAACAGTGCCCTTTGCCTTGAATTTGCGAATGATGCTTCCTATGGTGTCTCTTGGTATGTTTAACATCTTTGCAATCTTCTTATAGCCATTGCCCTTCCTGTGAAGAGAAATCACCTCTTCTCTTGTCTTCCTGGACCATCGTCTTGACTTCACCATGTTTGTAAACACACCATTAAATGTCTAGAAGGAGCTGAGTATCACAGTCATTTTACATCTGACTAATTGGTGCTTATTATGCTTGATTGCTGCTCCTTGACATCCACAGGTGTTTTTTAATACCTGATCGAAAACACTTGAATGAACCTCTGTTCTTAAGAGTGGTAGTCTTTAAGGGGTTGAATAATTGTGTCAATGAAGAAATCACAAAAAAAAAACATTTAATACTGTATTACAAAAACAATTGATGTCATTTTAGTTGCATTTGGTTTTTTAAAAAGTCCTTGTAAGATTTCATTCTGAACACAATTACAAATGTACACTAAATTCCCTAAAACCCTTTACAGCATTGGGGGTTGAATAATTTTGAACTGTAGTGTTGATATGGCAGCGGCATCAGGATACCACAGAATGTGGAGATGGCAGCAGCAGCAGCATCAGGATACCACAGAGTATGTAGGTGACATTGTGTGGAGATGGCAGCAGCAGCATCAGGAGACTACAAAGTGACTCGGTGACAGAGTAGGGCAGTGGGTGGCAATACCAGTACCCGCTGAGGAAGGTGGGTGAAAGAAGGGGCACTTGGTTTCAGATGTGTGGCATCAGGCGGGTGGCAGCATCAGAGTAGTAACTGAGGCAGGTAGCCAGAAGAAACCGATCTCTTTTTTTCAAGGTTTGGGTGAGGCGGCATGGATGATCTAATTAGATGCATCAGGCATTGGTGGGTGGAAATCCTGGCTGATTCACACCCGAGTCATCTTGACAAAGGTCAGTCTCTCCACATTTTGGGTAGACAGGCGAGTTCTCCTTGGGGTAACTATGGCCCCCGCCACACTAAACACCCGCTCTTATGCCACAGTACTGGCCAGGCAGGACAGCTTTTTCAAGGCAAACTCTGCCAGTTGAGGCCACAAATCCAGTTTTGCTGCCCAGTAGTCCAGTGGATGTTTAATATGGGGTGGCAGGGTGCTGTCCAAGTATGTCACCACCTTCTGCTGCTGGTGAGTAGTTTATTCACTATGTGGGATGGACGATGGTGCAGATAGGCAGCGGCCAACTGATTTAATAGAATGCATCTATAGTAGTACACTTTGTCCTCCCTCTTAGCGGGTGTAAAAAAGGCCCCCATTTTGGACCAGTAGTGAGGGTCCAACAAGATGGAGAGCCAGAAGTCACCCCTCTGCTGAATGGTTACAATTCCCACTACGCAAGAAAGTGAGTATGCATCGGGCCATTTGTGCAAGTGACTCTGAGGGACTCCCTGCCTCCATCTCCACTGCATACTGCCACGGTGTGTCTGGGTCCTCTGTCTAGTCTTCCTCATCGCCCTGTAGCTCCTCTGGCTGCTCCTGCTCCTCCTCTCCTGTCAGCTGAGTAGAAAAATCACCCATTTCACTGCACATTGCCTGTACTCCAATGTCCTCCTCCTCTTCCAGTTCAGCCCCCACAGGGCTCATGTGGCCATGAGATCTAGATGCCACGTTTCTGTCCGCTGATTAGCCATTGTTACCACCACCTGTTCCATGAGATGAAGCAGTGGAATAACTTAGTTCATTCCGTACTCATGGCGACTGACAAATAACTTCATGTCCTCAAAGGGCTTGAGCCAACGGCAGGTGTCACGCATGAGCTGCCACTGGCTGACATCGAAGTTACACAGGGGAGTACTCCTATCCCCTTGGATCATCAAGAAATCGTTGATGGCCTTTCTCTGTTCATATAGTCGGTCCCCCAATCAGCCTATGTTGGGGGATGGCGCTCGGCCGCTGCAGCTCAAGGATGGTGTGCTTTGCAGTGTACGAGTGGCTGAAGTGCATGCAAAGTTTCCTGGACATTTTTAGGATGTCTTGCAGATTGGTGGAAGACTTCAGGAACTGCTTGACAACCAGATTGAACATGCAGGGCGCAAGGCTCAGCCTTCCTTGACGCAGCACCGACACCATGTTCTTTCTGTTGTCGGTCACGATGGTTCTGATTTTCAGTTGTTGCTGAGAAAGCCAGGTTTGATGAAGCAGTTCCTCGCCTGTGTGACTCTGTTCGCCAAGGCAAACCAAGTGCAGAACAGCGTGACATGCCGTGCCCTGCACATGTGGTATGCTGGAGGGGCACTGTGACTTTTCCCTGCAGTGGAGGCTGAGGACAATGTGGAGGATGAGGATGCAGAGGCGGACATTGTCGCAGGACCATTGGAATGACAACATAGAGGTGGAAGCGGCGTGACCTGGCTAAGTTGCTGGTGTGGCTGTGCAGGAACCACATTCACCCAGTGGGCTGTAAAGGACATGAATTGTCCCTGCCCTTAGTTACAGCTCCACACATCGGTGCTGCGATGCACTGTGGCAGACACCAACAGGCTCAAGGACTGGCCAACCTTCTGTTCTACATCTTTTTGCAGAGCTGGTACTGCCTTTTTTGCAAAGAAATGACGGCTTGGGACTCTCCACCTCGGCTCGGCACAAGACATCAGCTCTCTGAAAGGTTCAGAGTCCACCACTTGGAAAGGGAGGGACTGCAGCACCAGCAACTTGGCCAGGAGCACATTCAGCTTCTCCGCCGTTGGATGAGTGCACGCATACTGCTGTCTCTTGGCAATCGCTTTGGTGATCGATTGCTGACGAAATGACTGACTAGGAGGAGGAGGTGCAGGAGCATCAGAACCAGCAGATGATGGGAATAACAGACAGCTCCCATTGGCTAAGGTGGTGGAGCCTTGAATGCCTGAAACTGGATTAGTGCCATTGGGTGATGCAGGGGTTGCTGCGGCAGGCTGAACCACCACATCGGAGCCATGGTTCTTCCAGGCCACTGTATGGCGATGCTGCATATGTTGATGCAGGGCCGTGGTGCCAACATTGGCACCCTGGCCACGCTTCAGCTTCTGCCCACAGAATCTACATATGGCAACGTTCACCTCCTCCTGCAGCTTAACAAAAAACTGCCACACTGCCAAGTAGGTGATTTTAACCCCAACAGTCCGCACTGACTGACTGCTACCGCCGCTGCCTTCGTGAACCCCTGCAATACTACCTTCTGGGCAGGTAGGCTCCTGCAAAGCAGGTAGTCAACCCCGGGCACGTTTGGCTCCCGACCTTCCACTGCTGCCATCAGGCTGACACCCAGCCGTTCTACCACCTTACTGGCTCAGCTGCTGCCTAACAGGCAAGCTACCACCCTCTTCTCCTGATGATGATGAAGCCCCTTCTGCATCCAGCTCCCAAGTGCGATTGGCTTCATCATAATCGAGAAGCGTCACTGATGTACTTCTCAACGGTCTCTGGGTCAGGAGCCTGACCACTCGCAACACCACCTCCAACGCCATTCTCCTCATCACTACTTACCTGCCTAGCGGAGGAAGTGGCGGATGTCTGCTCCACATCTTGGCTGGCCAATAGCTGCTGACTGTTCTCTAGTAGCTCTAGTAGGACAGAGGCAGGTTGAGGACAGGTGAGGGCACAGGGCCTGCTCCGGGGCCATGCCAACTAAGGGTTGTGTCTGACGAAGCCACCGACTGTTGGCTGGTGGTGTCTGATGTCACTTGAGATTAAGTGGATGACCGAGTTAACCAATCAAGAACTGCTGGGTTGCTGGTCAAGACACGACCGCTAGATGACACCGGGAGCTCAGGCCTCTCGCTGCGACTCCTGCTGCCACGCCCCCTTACTCTGCTGCGACCTCTGCCTGCGCCAGAAACATTTAGGTCTCTGCCACTCCTCTGTGCATGGCCTGGCACTTCTCTGTCTGACATACTGTACTTTTAACTGAACTAAATAAATTGAAAACAAATTAAAACACCCCTAAAAGGACGAAAATATTTTTCTTTTGATACTGATATAGGCCATTAAACGCTTTCAGCACAAATAACTGCAACAGTGAAGAGCATATATATTTTGTCTTCTTGTACTGAATTAGGCCAATAAACGCTTTCGCAACAAATAACCGCAGAAGTGATATGTGTATACATTTTTATTGTACTGTACTATACTGAAATAGGCCACTAAATGCTTTCACCACAAATAAATGCAACAGTAAAATGCGTATATATTTTTCTTTTTGTACTGAAATGGGCCACTAAACGCTTTTGCCACAAATAACTGCAACAGTGAAGTGCGTAGATATTTTTCTTTCTGTCCTAACATAGGCCACTAAACACCTTCACCATATATAACTGCAGAAGTGAAATGCGTATATATTTTTCCTTCTGTACTGAAATAGGCCACTAAACGCTTTCACCACAAATAACTGCAAAAGTAAAGTGCGTATATATTTTTCTTTTTGTACTGAAATGAGCCACTAAACGCTTTAGCCACAAAAACCTGCAACAGGAAGTGCGTATATATTTTGTCTTTCTGTACTGAAATAGGCCACTAAACGATTTCACCACAAATAACTGCAGAAGTGAAACGCGTATATATTTTTCTTTCTGTACTGAAATAGTCAACTAAACTCTTTAGCCACAAATAACTGAACAATGAAGTGCGTAGATATTTTTCTTTCTGTACTGAAATAGGCCATTAAACGCTTTCACCACAAAGAACTGCATCAGTGAGGTGCGCATATATTTTGTCTTTCTGTACTGAAATAGGCCGCTAAACGCTTTCATCCCCAAACAACTACAAGAGTCAAATTGGGGGACCCAAATTGCCATTATACAGCTCTGTAATTGTAAGTGCTCTTTGATACAGCCATTCATAGGGTTTATTACAAGTAAATATTTATATGTCTTATTTGCCCTTGTGCGGTGCAGTTAAATGTTCTATAGCATTTTTGGCTTGTATTAGTGGGAAAAAAGGGCTTTTTAGTGGTTGTGTGGTTAAGTGCAAAAATTACAGCCCTTTTTGGCATATATTAGTGGCAAAAGAAAAATATATTTGCCGTTCAGCGGTGCAGTTACAGGTGAAACTCGAAAAATTAGAATATCGTGCAAAAGTCCATTTATTTCAGTATTGCAAATTAAAAGGAATTGTATTATTGCAGCTTAAAATTAGAATTTTGTGAAAAGGTTCAATATTCTAGGCTCAAAGTTTCACACTCTAGTCAGCTAATTAATCCATACCCCCTAAGCAAAGGGTACCTCAAGATTGTGACTTTGGGGTTTCATAAACTGTAAACCATAATCATCCAAATTATAACAAATAAAGGCTTCAAATATCTCACTTTGCATGGAATGAGACTATATCATATATTAATTTCACCTTTTAAGTTGCATTACTGAAATAAATTAAGAATAGAAAAAAATCGAGTACTGTGATTATGTATTTGCAGCGAGTCCCAGTATGTCGTGGGTATGACACGTATTGAATCAGTAAGGTAGCAGGACCGCGCAATAAGTTCCTTTAATCGCAATTCTCTCCTGTAGGCGATCTCCTAAGTAAACAGGGAATTCTCATACGTTTTCCACCTCTCCTTCCTATGAGAAGACCAGGGAACAGCAATAGTGAAATACCGCAGGGAAAGGACAAGCCTGCATGCACAGGTTCTACTTACGAGCCACTAAAGTATTCAATGCCTCTCATAAAGTCACCGTGCCGTCAGTCTTCATCGTCCTTCTCCGTGTTTTGACTGAGGGTCTAGTCTAATAGCGAGAGGCTCCACATAGTGTAACACCGTAGAAATAAAATAGAGTATTTTCTTTTATTGTACTTACAATATTTCAGTAAATAATCTCATAAAATCATCAGTTAATATTCATGCCCGACCCGGGTTTCGCACACCTTTGCTTCGTCAGGGACTGGCCTTACAAACTCTGCTAGTACTGTGGCATTAGAGCTGGTGTTTAGTGCGATGGGGGCCATAGTTACCCCAAGAAGAATTTGCCTGTCCACCCAAAATGTGGAGAGACTGACCTTTGTCAAGATGAATCAGGCGTTGATCAGCCAGGATTTCCACCCACCAATGCCTGATGCATCAGACTAGATCATTTATGGTGCCACACCAATATTTTGACAAAAGAGACCAGTTTCTTTTGGCCACCTGCCTCAAATACTATTCTGATGCTGCCACCCGCCTGATGCCAAACATCTGATGCCAAGTCCTCCTTCTTTCACCCACCATCTTCAGCTGGTACACGTATTGCCACACACTCCCCCACTCTGTCTCTGGGTCACTCTGTGGTCTCCTTATGCTGCTGCCACCTCCACACTATGTCACCTTGCTACTCTGTTGTTTCCTGATGCTGCTGCCACCTCCACATTATGTTACGTTGCCACTCTGTGGCTTCCTGATGATGCTGCTACCACCTCCACACTCTCTCATTGTGCCACCCTGTAGTCTCCTCCTGATGCTGCTGCCACCTCCACACTCTGTCATTTTGCCACTTTGTGGCCTCCTCATGCTGCTGCTGCCACCTCCACACTCTAACAGAGTAGGGAGATGGCAGCAGCATCATCAGAAGGCCACAAAGTGGCACAATTACATTGTGCCACTCTGTGGTATCCTCATGCTGCTGCTGCCACCTCCACAGCAGTTATTTGGTTAGTTTTGTCCCTGTAACTGCTCAAGTAAGTGAAGTGTGCAGTGATTCTAAGAGCAACACCTGTCATCTGCATGTCATACAGACTCACAGTATTGTTTCACTACCATAGCAGACTCCTTATGCGTCTTGTGCGGCAGCCAGGAAATAGCAGTTTTTTTAACACGATTCACCACAAATAAATTCTTTTTTCGAAAAGTTTGCTGAATCGGCCAAATAAAATTTTAAAGAAATTCACTCATCATTACCTGCTACGTAGAGCCCCGTTACAGATTTTGCACTGGGCCCAGCAGCTTCAGATTATGCCTTTGCTTGTCTGTCATGGATGAGTAGTTGTGGACCCACTGTGCCAACTAATTGGTTTGACTTTGGGCTAAGCCCAACTCTCCCCTGGTATTCACCCTTTAACCCCTGTACAGGGACTGGACTTCACTACAAGTGAGCAACTAGATTGCTACCTCTTAAAAAAGTCCCAGTATAATTGGAGGCTGACCCACTGGGATTAGGGACTCAAGTGCAAGCACCAGATGCTCTAGGCACAGAAAACACACAAAAAAACGTAGGTACAGTCTGATCAGTCACTTATACTGATTATGTGTTTTTTGGCAAAACTTGATTGTAGGTGTGCTGTCTAGAGCCATAGGATGCCATCTAGTGGCAATTGTTGGAAATTGTCTATTGTTTAATTCCGTTATTTCCCGCTTTAAGGAAAAGAAAAGCACTCTGGGAAGAAGGAGGGAAGTCTCATTCATTCCTGCACAGAAAGAAGACTTGTGCTTTCTAGGCCATCCCTTTGTTGGAGCATATCTGATAGGCTGCTGCATATCTTGTATTTCTGGCTATTAGAAGCCATAAGAACACTGTTAGGTCAGTTGTGACCCTGTTACATGGAGTTATAATGTGTCACTGTGTTACTGTGCAGCTTCGCCTAGCCACATAGTCAGCCATTATGAATCTGTACTATGTTTGCATTGCCATATACATTTTATATTGTATTAGAATCTGTTATCATAAATGCACTTTATGTAATACTGTAGTCTGATGGCATAATATATACTTATTTGTTTGTCAATTTCACCCTAGTTGTACATCCGGTTAATGAAGCAACAGACTTTCACCCAATCTCTTTTATTAGCTAATAAGAACATGTTTAACTGCCTGTTGAGCTCCACTTAGACCCTGGGGGAACTTGAAGTGGGGGCAGGTCAGTAGGACACTAGTCAAACTGCACCACAATCACAGAAGCAGTTAGAACAGTCTCTAATTAGAGATGAGCGAACACCTGGATGTTCGGGTTCGAGAAGTTAGGGTTCGGGTTCCGAACTCGACCCGAACTTTATCCCGAACCCGAACCCCATTGAGGTCAATGGGGACCCGAACTTTTAGGCACTGAAAAGGCTGTAAAATAGTCCAGGAACGGGCTAGAGGGCTGCCAAAGGCAGTAAAATGTAGGTGAATCCCCTGCAAACAAATGTGGATTGGGAAATGAATTAAAATAAAATAAATAAAATTTAACCAATATCAATTGGAGACAGGTCCCACTGCAAGGAATCATGCGTCATATCACTCAACACCGGAGAAGGCCACTTTCAGTTATTTCGGCCCCAGCACCCAGACAGAGGAGAGAGGTCCCACAGCAAGGAATCATGCGTCATATCAACCACCACCGGAGAAGGCCATTTTCAGTTATTTAGGCCCAAGCACCCAGTCAGAGGAGAGAGGTCCCACAGCAAGGAATCATGCGTCATATCAAACACCAACGGAGAAGGCCACTCTCAGTTATTTCGACCCAGCACCCGGACAGAGGAGAGAGGTCCCACAGCAAGGAATCATGCATCAGATCACCCACCACTGGAGAAGGCCACTTTCAGTTATTTCGGCACAGCACCCAGACCAAGGATACAGGTTCCACAGCAAGGAATCATGCGTCATATCACCCACCACTGGAGAAGGCCATTTTCAGTTATTTAGGCCCCAGCACCCGGACAGAGGATACAGGTCCCACAGCAAGGAATCATGCGTCATATCAACCACCACCGGAGAAGGCCACTCTCAGTTATTTCGGCCCAGCACCCAGACAGAGAAGAGAGGTCCCACAGCAAGGAATCATGCGTCATATCACCCACCACTGGAGAAGGCCATTTTCAGTTATTTAGGCCCCAGCACCCAGTCAGAGGAGAGAGGTCCACAAGCAAGGAATCATGCGTCATATCACCCACCACTGGAGAAGGCCACTTTCAGTTATTTAGGCCCCAGCACCCAGACAGAGGAGAGAGGTCCCACAGCAAGGAATCATGCGTCATATCAACCACCACTGGAGAAGGCCACTTTCAGTTATTTAGGCCCAGCACCCAGACAGAGGAGTGATGTCCCACAGCAAGGAATCATGCGTCATATCAACCACCACCGGAGAAGGCCACTCTCAGTTATTTCGGCCCCACCACCCAGACAGAGGAGAGGTTCATTCAACTTTGGGTTGCACCGCAAGATCATGATAAAGTTAAAAAAATGAGGATTCAATAAAGAAGTGCCCGGAGTACAAGAATACATGGTTGAGGGGGAGGCAGTTATAAATGTCTATTCTGCACAAGGGAGGGACAGGTCCTGTGGGATCCATGCCTGGTTCATTTTTATGAACGTCAGCTTGTCCACGTTGGCTGTGGACAGGCGGCTGCGTTTGTCAGTAATGACGCCCCCTGCCGTGCTGAATACACGTTCAGACAAAACGCTGGCCGCCGGGAAGGCCAGCACCTCCAAGGCATAAAATGCTAACTCTGGCCACGTGGCCAATTTGGAGACCCAGAAGTTCAATGGGGCCGAACCATCAGTCAGTACATGGAGGGGTGTGCAGACGTACTGTTCAACCATGTTAGTGAAATGCTGCCTCCTGCTAACACGTTCCGTATCAGGTGGTGGTGTAGTTAGCTGTGGCGTGGAGACAAAACTTTTCCACATTTCTGCCATGCTAACCCTGCCCTCAGAGGAGCTGGCCATGACACAGCTGCGTTGGCGACCTCTTGCTCCTCCTCTGCCTTCGCCTTGGGCTTCCACCTGTTCCCCTGTGACATTTGGGAATGCTCTCAGGAGCGCCTCTACCAGCGTGCGCTTGTACTCGCGCACCTTCCTATCACGCTCCAGTGCAGGAAGTAAGGTGGGCACATTGTCTTTGTACCGGGGATCCAGCAGGGTGGCAACCCAGTAGTCCGAACGCGTTAAAATGTGGGCAACTCTGCTGTCGTTGCGCAGGCACTGCAGCATGTAGTCGCTCATGTGTGCCAGGCTCCCCAGAGGTAAGGACAAGCTGTCCTCTGTGGGAGGCGTATCGTCATCATCCTCTGTATCCCCCAGCCACGCACCAGTGATGGGCCTGAGCTGTGTCGGGTGCCACCCCGCTGTGAACCTGCTTCATCCTCATCCTCCTCCACCTCCTCCTCATCCTCCTCATCCTCCAGTAGTGGGCCCTGGCTGGCCACATTTGTACCTGGCCTCTGCTGTTGCAAAAACCTCCCTCTGAGCCACTTCTAACAGACTGGCCTGAAAGTGCTAAAATGACCCCTCATCCTCCTCCTCCTGGGCCACCTCCTCTTCCATCATCGCCTAAGTGTTTTCTCAAGGAGACATAGAAGTGGTATTGTAACGCTGATAACGGTGTCATCGCCACTGGCCATGTTGGTGGAGTACTCGAAACAGCGCAACAGGGCACACAGGTCTCGCATGGAGGCCCAATCATTGGTGGTGAAGTGGTGCTGTTCCGCAGTGCGACTGACACGTGCGTGCTGCAGCTGAAACTCCACTATGGCCTGCTGCTGCTCGCACAGTCTCTCCAGCATGTGCAAGGTGGAGTTCCACCTGGTGGGCACGTCGCTTATTAGTCGGTGAGCGGGAAGGCCGAAGTTCCGCTGTAGCGCAGACAGGCGAGCAGCGGCAAGATGTGAATGCCGGAAGCGCGCACAGACGGCCCTCATTTTATGCAGCAGCTCTGACATGTCGGGGTAGTTGTGAATGAACTTCTGCACCACCAAATTCAGCACATGCGCCAGGCAAGGGATGTGCGTCAAACCGGCTAGTCCCAGAGCTGCGACAAGATTTCGCCCATTATCGCACACCACCAGGCCGGGCTTGAGGCCCACCGGCAGAAACCACTCGTCGGTCTGTTGTTCAATACCCCGCCACAACTCCTGCGCGGTGTGGGGCCTGTCCCCCAAACATATGAGTTTCAGAATGGCCTGCTGACGTTTACCCCAGGCTGTGCTGAAGTTGGTGGTGAAGGTGTGTGGCTGACTGGATGAGCTGGTGGAAGCAGAGGAGGAGGAAGCCGAGTAGGAGGAGGAGGCTACAGGAGGCAAAGAATAATGCCCTGCGATCCTTGGCGGCGGAAGGACGTGCGCCAAGGAACTCTCCGCCTGCGACCCAGTGTGCAGTTAGGGAGATATAGCGTCCTTGGCCGTGCTTTCTGGTCCACGTATCTGTGGTTAGGTGGACCTTGCCACAGATGGCGTTGCGCAGTGCACACTTGATTTTATCGGATACTTGGTTGTGCAGGGAAGGCACGGCTGTCTTGGAGAAGTAGTGGCGGCTGGGAACAACATACTGTGGGACAGCCATGGACATCAGCTGTTTGAAGCTGTCTGTGTCCACCAGCCTGAATGACAGCATTTCAAAGGCCAGTAGTTTAAAAATGCTGGCATTAAGTCCCAGTGCTCGAGGGTGGCTAGGTGGGAATTTACGCTTTCTCTCCAAGGTTTGTGAGATGGAGAGCTGAACGCTGCTGTGTGACATGGTGGAGATGCTTGGTGACGCAGGTGGTGTTGTCGGTGGCACATCCTCTGTTTGTTGGGCGGCAGGTGCCAACATTCCTCCCGAGGCGGAGGAAGAGGCCGAGGCAGCAGCAGAAGAGGGAGCAGGGGGAGCCAGAGTGAGTTCCTTGCTTTTAAGGTGTTTACTCCACTGCAGTTCATGCTTTGCATGTAGATGCCTGGTCATGCAGGTTGTGATAAGGTTCAGAACGTTAATGCCTCGCTTCAGGATCTGATGGCACAGCGTGCAAACCACTCGGGTCTTGTCGTCAGCACATTGTTTAAAGAAGTGCCATGCCAGGGAACTCCTTGAAGCTGCCTTTGGGTTGTTCGGTCCCTGGTGGCGGTGGCCAGTAGCAGGCGAACTCTCTTGGCGGCGGCTGGTCTGCTTTTGCCCCCTGCTCCCTCTTTTGCTACGCTGTTGGCTCGGTCTCACCACTGCCTCTTCCTCTGAACTATGAAAGTCAGTGGCACGACCTTCATTCCATGTGGGGTCTAGGACCTCATCGTCCCCTGCATCGTCTTCCACACAGTCTTCCTCCCTGACCTCCTGTTCGGTCTGCACACTGCAGAAAGACGCAGCAGTTGGCACCTGTGTTTCGTCATCATCAGAGACGTGCGGACTCCGATGAGGTGGTATTCCCATGTCCTCATCATCAGGAAACATCAGTGGTTGTGCATCAGTGCATTCTATGTCTTCCACCACTGGGGAAGGGCTAGGTGGATTTCCTTGGGAAACTCTGCCAGCAGAGTCTTCAAACAGCATAAGAGACTGCTGCATAACTTGTGGCTCTGACAGTTTCCCTGATATACATGGGGGTGATGTGACAGACTGATGGGCTTGGTTTTCCGGTGCCACCTGTGCGCTTTCTGCAGAAGACTGGGTGGGAGATAATGTTGTGAACATGCTGGATCCACTGTCGGCCACCCAATTGACTAGCGCCTGTACCTGCTCAGGCCTTACCATCCTTAGAACGGCATTGGCCCCACCAAATATCGCTGTCAATTCTGGCGGGTACTGGAACCTGAGGTAGTTGGTTCACTAGGACGTGTGGCTGTGGCAGAATGGCCACGTCCTCTCCCAGCACCAGAGGGTACAATAACACCACCACGACCGCGTCCGCGTCCCTTACTAGATGTTTTCCTCATTGTTACCGTTCACCAAGCACCACAATAAGGAAAAAAATATTTGGCCCAATGTATTGATTTCAAATTTAGGCCTTTTTTTACAGGCACCTAACACTATCTGCCTATTTTTTTATGTAGCCTACTACACTTATCTAGGCACAGCAGTAACCACTGATTTAGGGGAATATCTCTTTTAGGGCTAGTATTTAGGCCCTGAATTAATGGTATCCTTTTATGGACAGATTTACACTTGGCCTGCAACAGCTGGGGAAAAAGATTCAGGGTATTGCTATTTTGGCAATTGAATGTCACCCCAGAACAAAATATATGCTTTGGCGGACAGTATTATATTTTGCCAGCCACAGCTGAAACCACTGATTTATGGTATTGCTATTTTGGCAATTGAATGTCACCCCAGGCCAGAACAAAATATATGTTTTTGCGGACACTATGAATCCTGGCCTGCAACAGCTGGGACACCAGAATCAAGGTATTGCTATTTTGCAAAATTATTTCACCCCAGAACAAAATATGTGTTTTGGCAGACACTATTCTATTTTGCCAGCCACAGCTGAAACCACTGATTTATGGTATTGCTATTTTAGGAATTGAATTTCACCCCAGAACAAAATATATGTTTTAGCGGACACTATGAAATCTGGCCTGCAACTGCTGCGACACCAGAATCAGGGTATTGCTATTTTGCCAGATTAATTTCACCCCAGAACAAAATATATGTTTTAGAAGACACTATGAAATCTGGCCTGCAACTGCTGGGACACCAGAATCAGGGTATTGCTATTTTGCCAGATTAATTTCACCCCAGAACAAAATATGTGTTTTGGCAGACATTATGAAATCTGGCCTGCAACTGCTGGGACACCAGAATCAGGGTATTGCTATTTTGCCAGATTAATTTCACCCCAGAAAAAAATATGTGTTTTGGCAGACACTATGAAATCTGGCCTGCAACTGCTGGGACACCATAATCAGGGTATTGCTATTTTGCCAGATTAATTTCACCCCAGAACAAAATATGTGTTTTAGTGGACACTATGAAATCTGGCCTGCAACTGCTGGGACACCAGATTCAGGGTATTGCTATTTTGCAAAATTAATTTCACCCCAGAACAAAATATGTGTTTTGGCAGACACTATGAAATCTGGCCTGCAACTGCTGGGACACCAGAATCAGGGTATTGCTATTTTGCCAGATTGATTTCACCCCAGAACAAAATATGTGTTTTGGCAGACACTATGAAATCTGGCCTGCAACTGCTGGGACACCAGATTCAGGGTATTGCTATTTTGCCAGATTAATTTCACCCCAGAACAAAATATGTGTTTTAGTGGACACTATGAAATCTGGCCTGCAACTGCTGGGACACCAGATTCAGGGTATTGCTATTTTGCAAAATTAATTTCACCCCAGAACAAAATATGTGTTTTGGCAGACACTATGAAATCTGGCCTGCAACTGCTGGGACACCAGAATCAGGGTATTGCTCTTTTGCCAGATTAATTTCACCCCAGAACAAAATATGTGTTTTGGCAGACACTATGAAATCTGGCCTGCAACTGCTGGGACACCAGATTCAGGGTATTGCTATTTTGCCAGATTAATTTCACCCCAGAACAAAATATGTGTTTTGGCAAACACTATGAAATCTGGCCTGCAACTGCTGGGACACCAGAATCAGGGTATTGCTATTTTGCCAGATTAATTTCACCCCAGAACAAAATATATGTTTTAGCGGACACTATGAAATCTGGCCTGCAACTGCTGCGACACCAGAATCAGGGTATTGCTATTTTGCCAGATTAATTTCACCCCAGAAAAAAATATGTGTTTTGGCAGACACTATGAAATCTGGCCTGCAACTGCTGGGACACCATAATCAGGGTATTGCTATTTTGCCAGATTAATTTCACCCCAGAACAAAATATGTGTTTTAGTGGACACTATGAAATCTGGCCTGCAACTGCTGGGACACCAGATTCAGGGTATTGCTATTTTGCAAAATTAATTTCACCCCAGAACAAAATATGTGTTTTGGCAGACACTATGAAATCTGGCCTGCAACTGCTGGGACACCAGAATCAGGGTATTGCTATTTTGCCAGATTAATTTCACCCCAGAACAAAATATGTGTTTTGGCAGACACTATGAAATCTGGCCTGCAACTGCTGGGACACCAGATTCAGGGTATTGCTATTTTGCCAGATTAATTTCACCCCAGAACAAAATATGTGTTTTGGCAAACACTATGAAATCTGGCCTGCAACTGCTGGGACACCAGAATCAGGGTATTGCTATTTTGCCAGATTAATTTCACCCCAGAACAAAATATATGTTTTAGTGGACACTATGAAATCTGGCCTGCAACTGCTGCGACACCAGAATCAGGGTATTGCTATTTTGCCAGATTAATTTCACCCCAGAACAAAATATGTGTTTTGGCAGACACTATGAAATCTGGCCTGCAACTGCTGGGACACCAGAATCAGGGTATTACTATTTTGCCAGATTAATTTCACCCCAGAACAAAATATGTGTTTTGGCAGACACTATGAAATCTGGCCTGCAACTGCTGGGACACCAGAATCAGGGTATTGCTATTTTGCAAGATTAATTTCACCCCAGAACAAAATATATGTTTTGGCGGACACTATTCTATTTTGCGAGCCACAGCTGAAACCACTGATTTATGGTATTGCTATTTTGGCAATTGAATTTCACCCCAGAAAATAATCTATCCTTTGCCAAACAGCAGACAGTATTATACTTGTCTAGCCAAAGCTGGAACACCAGATTTAGGAGTTTGGTATTTGGGCAATTGTATTTAACCCCTTAATAAAATATAGAAATTGCTATCCTGAGTTTCTAGGGGTGACAATTAGCACAGCCAAGCCCCTGATGTAGGATATAGCAAAAAAAAACTAGTATTGATGGATTGATGGACTTGGTGGCAGCTTCTTCTGGTGCACCACAAGTCACAAAATGGCCGCCGATCAACCCAGAAAATAAGTGACAGAAAAACGCTCTGTGCAGCCTAAAAACCAGCGAGCAAGTAACTAGCAGAAGTTCAATGATTCTCAGCTGTAGATCGATCCGTTCATTAGGTGCTGTTGCTGACTTTAACCTGCCTAATCTCGCCCTGACAGAAGCTGCGTCCTCTCCCTACACTAATCAGAGCAGTGTGACGTGCGGCGCTACGTGACTCCAGCTTAAATAGAGTCTGGGTTACATGCTGCACTTGGCCAATCACAGCCATTCCATTAGTAGGCATGGCTGTGATGGGCTCTTAGGGCAAGAAGTAAAATGCTAGCGGATTGGCTGCTGTGCAGCCCTTCAGAAAGCGGGAAGAAATCAACGAACAATGGACCCGAACCCGAACTTTTTTGAAAATGTTCGGGTCCGGGTCCCAGACACCCCAAAATTTGGTACGAACCCGAACGATGCTCAAACTGTTCGCTCAACACTATCTTTAATACTGAAATTGCTGATATTTGGCAATACTGAACTGGAGACAATAGGACAACTTGCGGGTGGAGTCGTGGTGAATGCAGGAACCAAAACTGTAGCCTAAGGCAGGCAGAGTAGGATAAATTAAACACAAAATTAAACTGAAAGCTGAACTTTGAGGTCAGGAGTACACAGGCAGGATGGGTACATGGCAGGAACACATTCGGGAACACCGACTGGACAATGCAAGTGATTTGCTAAAGAACTAGGGGGCACATTTATTAAGACTGGCGTCTGTTGCTGGCAGTAGTTCTACCAATGTTATGAAGAGGAGCCGGCCTAGATGACTTATGTTTAGACCTTTTTCCACATCTGAAACAGCCCAACCCACACCGACAATTTTAGACCTGGCGTGAGACTAACCGTTGCACCTCAATCTGTTCCTGAAACGCGCTTGATATAGGTGTATTCAGCTTAATAAAGTCTTCCAAACACCTAGCACAGAACTTTAAAGCCCAGGCATATTTTGCCTGGAAAGAGCACCTTATATACCCAGGGTCCCTTAACCATTGGACGGTGAAGGGTTTGCAGATGCATGCACTAGCTCTTTAAGAGATCATAGGTGAGCATGTGAACTCCCTAAGCTAGTGAAGGTTAACTCCAGCTGTGGTGAAACTATGACTCCCAGCATGCTCATCAATTTCGATAGAGTTCTGAGAACAGTCAAGCAAGGGTACATCTTGGGAATTGTAGTTTTACCATAGCTGGAGAAGCAGAGAATAGCCATCGCAGCCCTAAGAGAACACAGAATGGAGAAATTGAGATGGCAGCTTGCAGAGGATGCTGGGGAGAGTGGTCGGTAGCAGGGCAGAAGTGGGCATGAATCCTGACTAGTGTTGAGTGAGCATGCTTGGCCAAACTTGTGTTTGACTTAAGCATCGCGATGTTTGGTCGAATACCGCATGTGCTCAAGCACGATCGTCGAGTTAGTGTATTTAAATCTAATTTAGCCTCTGTTTCTGAAAAGTTTCTGGTGGGATTTGAACTCCCAACCTTCTATATTAGAGGCAAGGACCTTAACTACTCAGCTGTAAAGCTGAATGATAAACTGTATCGGGAAAAACCCCACAGTAGTTTGTCATGTAGTAAGTATTCCTATACAGCAGAATAATCATTTTATATTTGATATACTTAACATAAAGCTGTATAGCGTAGTGGTTAAGGTAATTGGCTCTAATGTAGAAGGTTGTGAGTTCAAATCCTGGCAGAAAATTTTCAGAAATAGAAGCTAAATTTAATTTAAATATACAGTGTGTGTATATATATATATATATATTGTGGAGGCTGATTAGTCAGCCTGCATTTGTGGGAGGGGCGGATGCTCTTCATATACGAGCCACAGCCTCACTCACGGTCGTGTGTTCTCAGGTGCACAGTTGTCGCTTGGTGTCATTAGCAAACTAGCTTCTCTGGTGGTAGGATTCTTTCTTTGCAGCATGGAGCCAGAATGGAGCTTGTTATTTTGCTCTCTGCTAGCATGCACGCGCCATAATACGTAATTAAGTTGGGCTGGGGCCATCTTTCCTGGCTGGTCAAAACCGACTTTGCTAGCGAACGGGAGGCTTCGTCTCAGAATCTGCTACCTCAGGTTTGTTCGTTGTGGCTAAATATTTCTATTTCTTTTCAACTTTGTTTGTTTGGTAATAGGAGTTAGTTCCTATAAATCTTACAAGTTTTACTTTGCTTTGTTGATCTCGTATAAAAAGTTACTTCAGCCGGTTTGCTGTAAATGAAGAGTTACACGGGCTGCATGTGACGTCATGTTTGGAGATCAGGCGAAGCTGTTATTGTTTAGGCCTCTTGCTGTAGCTGTTCCTTGCCATGTGTCTCCCCCGTCCCCCCGCTACCACCATCTTTAGACTTCACTTATTTCACTGCTCCATGTACTTAAAACTCTGCAGTACCTTTATGCTCTGCTGTTATCCTGAGCGGCATTTACACCTTCGGCTGACTTTTATTTCATGTCTTATGCTTCTTATGCCTACTATTGACCATGCTTCATACGCCTCACACCTCAGATGCATCCGCACGTCTTTCACTGTCACAGCACTTTCCTACTCTGCTCATTCCCAGACCAGCCTTTACATTTGGCTGTTATGCTATGTTTTACTCCCTGCTCACCTAAGATGTGTCCACATGTCTGCTATTTTCATCATTCTTCACCCGTTAATAACATTCAAGCTGCGTTCACCTGTTGGCTGTTACATCACATTCCGTACCCAGCCGACATCCGGATCCATATTACACGCCTGTAATTACATGTTGTATACTCGTCTTACAGCTGTAGCTGCTACTGTTACTCCATTTTTATTCTCTGGACGCACCACACTGTTGTTCACACTTTGCACTACTCACAACCAGAGCTGCGTTCATTACTCAGCTGTAAAGCTGAATGATAAACTGTATCGGGAAAAGCCCCACAGTAGTTTGTCATGTAGTAAGCAAAAAATGCGTACAATGGAGGATGCCGGAGTGGACCACATGTACCACAACATACATTTTTTACAATTACTAAAAAAAAATATAAAATATATATATAAAATATATAAATTTAATTTAGCCTCTATTTCTAAAAAGTTTCTGGCAGGATTTGAACTCACAACCTTCTATATTAGAGCCAAGGACCCTAACCAATACACTATACAGCTATTTGTTAACCTGCAGTGAAAATTAAAATGATACTTCTGCTGTATAGGGATACTTACTACATGAAAAACTACTATGAGGTTTTTCTGACACAGTTAATCATTCAGCTTTATTATGAGTGGTTAAGGTACTTGCATTTAATGTAGAAGGTTGTGAGTTTAAATCCTGAAAGAAACTTTTCAGAAATAGACTCACACTGGGGGATTCCCTCACTGTACAGCAATCTTCTGCATAAACCTCAGTGGGACCCGACACCCACGCCTCTTCAGAGCAGGGGGTGCCTGGTTTAATGCTTAGGTTTTCCCTTCTCAAAGTGTTCTACTCAAGCACCAGAGCACCCGAGCACGTTGGTGCTCGATCAACACTAATCCTGACCTAACAATGTGTATAGAGTAGTATGAATGCACAATGCAAATATAGAGCTTAATGAAGTCAAAATTATAATACTTATTATAATAATTTAATATTATACTTTGTCTAAATTTACTATAGTTTAGTTCTGCAGAAGTGCAAATATGAACAGTACGATTAATTTATCAAATACTGCAGTTTAAAATTTTAATACCCTGTACTGCATAAAGTAATTATTAATAATAAATTATCAATATTCCTCCATGTTCATCTTACGAGTATATTCTATCTAAACTACTCCGTAGAAGTAACACAACCCTCCTGAGATGTGGTCAGGTGAGGATTTTATTCAAGCTTTGACTTTGAACTAGCTTTAGATAGCAGACATTCACCAAAGTTCTCTGTGAAAACCTAAGGGAACACAAGTGAAATTGTTGCTAACGGTTTTTCCAGAGATCAGCTTTTAGAAAGCTCTGAACCGAGATCAAACATATCACTTACAAATGAGTGCACAATACCAGCAGAGAGAAGCAGTGACTGAAGTACATAGATGGAGCAGTGTAGTGATTGATAAATGGCTAAGAAGCATTACATTATTTCACTCACATAAAGAACCAATATGACCAACATTCAAACCCATAAGAAGCTAGTCAACTTAAAAATAAAAGATGTGGCATATATATTGGTCTATACAGTATATAAAGAATTACATTTCTTTATATAACAGAACATTTTGGCTACTCAGTGTTTAGCGCAGTTTCATTGTAGCAATGGAATCCAGCTTTACTTTGCATATACTTGCAACAAAATTGTCAAAATTTTTCAAAAATTCTATTCGCCGGTTCGCAGATTTTTTTTGGTTCGATCCAAATTTATTCATGCCAAATTTCGTTAAGAAACTGCTATTTTTCTAGATGCAGAGAGCTTTATAATGGTGTAGAACACTGTGACTTGCAGTAACACGCATAAGGACTCTGCTTTGGTAGTGAAATAATACTGTGAGTCTGTATAACATGCAGATGACAGGCGTCACACTTAGAATTACTGCACACTTTTCTTATTTAGGCAGTCACGGGGCCAAAACTGACCAAATAACTCAAGTATGATCTCAGACTTACAGGTCGATGTTAGCGCCAAGAAGAAGCGCACTCCTTTTACAACGTCGTCAGCTGATTCCACATAGATGTCTACTAGTGATGAGCGAGCACCAAAGTATTCAGGTGTTCGGGCCGAACACATAGCTATGTTCGTGTGCTCGGCCGAGCACCCGAGTATAATGGAAGTCAATGTTAGACAACCAGGCACCCCCTGCTGGGAAGAGGGGTGGGTTCCTGGTCCATTGGAAAAGGTCTGAAAGTGACTGAAACACCACCGAAAAGGATCAGGAACAGCATGGGGACGATGTCTGGATGCATTCTGGACTCCCAGGTTGCTGCTGGGAACCATGTTCTCTGAGTTGTACCCCACTTTTACAGATTGACAGAAATCTGGAAAAAAATACATGAAACATTTTTTCCTGTATATTTAATTGAATATTCATGTGTGAATACGCTCCTATACTGGGAGTGATATTCAAGTGCACTTTTGCCTCACCAATCTAATAGGTGACCTTGATTAAGGTGGTACATATAGCTGTGTGTGTGTCTCTCCTCCCATCGGTTGCTGATGCACATGGAGTTAACATGGGGCAGCACACTATATGTGTGGGGACTGTGCTCCTGAAAAATGTGCAACAGCATGTATAGGTTAGCATAGGAACCCGCCTTAACTGAGACCACCTTGTCACCTGGTAGGTGGGCTTAGATGTATTTTGATCAAAATGTATTGACCAAGTGTCTCAGATTTTATCAAGAGGGAGGGCTTAGTCCATAGGTTATGTTTGCATCTATTACAGTGCATTATTTTCTGTGATTTTGAAGTTGTAATATAGACAGTGTTTTTAGATGCTGTTCAGTATTGGAAACAAAAACCCACAGGTTTTGGACACTACACTAGGCACAGATTAACCCCTTAAGGACGAAGGGCGTACATGTACGCCCTTCGTCCGCACTTTAAAGATGGCGCCCGCACGGAGCGGGCGCATGAGCTGCGGGTAAATGCTTGATTCATCAAGCTGACACCCGCAGCTCATGTCCGCGACCGGCAGCGATGCCGATCGCAGACATTTAACCCCTCAGATGCCGTGGTCAATCCTGACCACGGCATCTGATCGCGCAAAACCGAAAGTTTCACTTTGGGTTTGCTCGGCCCCTGATGGCCACAAGGGGAGCCGAGCATGCATGTAGTACCCTAGGTTTCTGTGAATGAAACCTAGGTTACTACACAGTATTCCTATGGAGCCTATGACTGTAATAGGCTCCATAGGAAATATGTGATTTTCTCATATATTCCAATGCTATTGCATTGGAATATATGAGAATAGCAATCTGATGATTGCATCTTATAGTTCCCTATGGGAACTATAAGAAAGTGGTAAAAAAAAAAAAAAAAGTTTAAAAATAAAAATTAAATAAAAAAATATAAAAATTCAAATCACCCCCTTTCCCCAAAATGAAAATAAAATAAATAAAAAAATAAAAAATTACACATAATGGGTGTCGCAATGTGCGAAAACGCCCATACTATAATAATATTAAAAATATTCACCATACGGTAAACATAAAACGAAAGAAAGCGTCCAAATGGCTAATTCGCCATTTTTGGACGCTTCATTTCCTAAAAAAATGAATAAAAAGTGATCAAAACATCATATGCACCCCATAATGGTATCAATTAAAAGTTCAGATTGCCCGCAAAAAATGAGCCCCTACACTGCTCCGTACGCATAATTACAAAAAAGTTATAGGGGTCAAAACATGGCGACAAAAAAATAAAATAAAAAAATTCCCACTTTTAATTTTTTTTTCACTATCAAAACGCAAGAAAAACTATACATATTAGGTATTGCCGGATTCATACTGACCTGAAGAATAAAATTAACCAGTCAGTTTTATCGCAAATCGAACGTTGTAATTTAAAAACCCGTAAAACTGTGGTGAAATTGCTTTTTTTTTGCAATTTCACCCCATTTGGAATTTTTTCCCCGTTTCCCACTACATCACATGCAAAAATAAAGGGTAGCGTTAAAAAGTACAACTTGTCCCGCAAAAAATAAGCCATCATATGGCTATGTGAGCGGAAATATAAAAATGTTATGGCTTTTGGAAGGCAGGGAGCGCAAAACAAAAACGCAAAAATCCCAAAACCCCCGGTCCTTAAGGGGTTAATGGTCATTCTAATATGGACAGTGTTTTTAGATGCAGTTCAGTATTAGATACAAAAACCCGCAGATTTTGAACACTATACTACGTCCAGATTAATGGAAGTTCTAATATAGACAATGTTTTTAGATGTTGTTCAATATTGGGTATAGAACACCACAGAATACGGACACTATATTAGGCCCAGATTATTGGAATTTGTAATACTGACAGGGTTTATAAAGCACACGTCTATATAGCACCCGATGACTCTTTCCGGCCAGCCAAACACTGTAATTCCAGCAGCCAACATGGCTACTGGTATTACAGTTAGGACAGTACTTACCTGCACCTTTATAAGCTGCTTAAAACCCTTGAAACGTGCAGACGGACACTCGAGCATTTTGCTTAAGCATATGCAGTACTGGGCCGAGTACCGCCATGTGCCGAGCATAGCAATGCTCGAGCCAAACAGAAATTCGGCCGAGCATGCTCGCTCATCACTAATGTCTACAGAACCTGTTCTATTAAATGCGTATACAAGTAGAGCCCCCCGACAGAGTGGAGAGGGTGTCATCAGTAAGTTTGTTTTGATGTCACTGATTATTTTGCCCTTCCTCTAATCTGTCAGAACAATAACCCCCCAAAAAATCCTGTCTGTTGAGCATTATTCTATATATTGCGAATGTTACGCAAATTTATATTCACATTGGGAATTAAACTTAGAGCTGAGTTCCTAATGGTTGTAACTTGTATTGCTAGAATTGACGAAGAGAACGAATATCACGAATATAGCACTATATTCTCAATCTTCATTATATTCTAGAAATACAACCATTAGGAACTCAGCTCTAAGTTTAATTCGCAATTCGAACATATACTCGCTATTGCGAATTGCTAGAATATAACGAATATCATGAATATAGCACTATATTCTCAATCTTCGTTATATTCTAGCAACAACCATTAGGAACTCAGCTGTACGTTTCATTCGCGAAGCAAACATATAATCGCATTAAGCTCCTAATGGTTGTATTGCTAGAATTATAGAATATAACAAAGATGACAAATATCACAAATTCACGAATATAGCACTATATTCTCAATCTTCATTATATTCTTGCAACACAACCATTAGGAACCCAGCTCTGTTTCATTCGTCAAGCGAACATATAATCGCATTGCGAATTGATCTTAGAGCTAAGTTCCTAATGGTTGTATTGCTAGAATATAACGAAAATGACGAATATCACAAATTCACGAATATAGCACTATATTCTCAATCTTCGTTATATTCTAGCAACACAACCATTAGGAACCCAGCTCTAAGACTTAAGTTTCATTCGTGAAGCAAACATATAATCGCATTGCAAATTGATCTTAGAGCTAAGTTCCTAATGGTTGGCTTGCTAGAATATAACGAAGATTGAGAATATAGTTATATTCGTTATATTCTAGCAATACAAATCAACCATTAGGAACCCAGCTCTAAGTTGAATTCGCAAAGCGAGTAATTCAGGTTATATTAATCGCATTGCAATTACAACTTAGTCAAATTTGTGAGGTCGTGATTCTCACATCCGACAGTACATTTTAGCATGGAGGCGTTCCCATGCACACGCGAAGTCGGCAGAAGCGGCAACGGGCATTGACTGGAGCGGGCAGGGAACCAGGAATCCTCCGGACAGGTAAGAACGGCTTTTGGGAAGTAGGAAGACAAATTAGACAACCAGAGAGCAACAAGGATTCACAACTTAAAAAAAAAATAGTGAATATATAGCGCTATATTTGCAATATTCGTGAATTTGCGAAGTGCCGATATTTGCAAAAAAATTCGCTATTCGAATATTCGCGCTCAACACTAGTTATTGTTCTGACGGATCAGAGGAAGGGCAAAATAATCAGTGACGTCAACACAAACTTACTGCTGACACCCTCTCCACTCTGTCGGGGGGGTCTACTTGTATAAGCATTTAATAGAACAGGTTCTGTAGACATCTATGTGGAATCAGCTGACGGTGGTATAAAAGGTGTGTGCTTCTTCTTTGCGCTAACATCGACCTGTGAAGCTGAGTTCATACTTATTTGGTCAGTTTTGGCCCCCGTGACTGCCCAAAAAGTGAAGTGTGCAGCGATTCTAAGAGTGACGCCTGTCATCTGCATGTCATATTGGCTCACATTTTTCAAAAAAATTCGGCAAACCGGTCGAATTTTTTAAAAATTCACTCATCTCTAGTGAAGAGGTTCCTTGAATTCTGACATGCTAGCAGCAGGTGTATGCTCTCCACAAGCTGCATGCACAGTGTTTTCTGGCAATAAAGTACAGTAATTTGGCTTCACTTATGGAGGGAGGAAGGCATTCTCTCATTTTGCTTTGATAGGACAGACGTGCTCTTATTGGGAGTGCTGGCCAGTTCTATTTTTCCAAAGGATCTGGGGATTCCACGTCATGTGCTGCAATAAAGCCCTGGTACCTTATGTTTTTGTTTGAATATCAATGGCTTATTTTAATCCTGCAGATTTTGCACACAGTTCAGGTTTCTTGTGCCTACCTCGTAGAGAAAACACACTGTATGGGAATTGCTTGCAAAGAGATAGCAGCAGCCAAACTTGGCGTAGGTATGGCACATTTGAGCCTATACCCACAGTATCAGCGGCATCACCAGTTACTGAGCTGATTACAATAGAAGCTGTCCCTTGCAGTTCTTTTGGGGGTTTTGGCTGCACATTGCTACTACGACCACCACCCTTCTCCTCTGATGTCTCCTTCTTCTCTATACCCTGATCCAGCTCCCAGGTCCTCCCAATCATCATCATGATATGTCATTGTGGGCTCCTTCAATATAAAGTCAAAATAGCTCACCACTGGAACGCTTGCACGGGAAGGGGTTATCCCCAATAAAATAAAATAAATCGATGAATCCCACTGAACTGAATTCCAGTTTTTCGGAATAAAAGTATACTTCATATACGCCTGCTGGGATTTATAGATTTTTTGATTGTGGGCTGCTTGACCCCCTGCCGAGTCTTTGCTCTCTATTTGCCTTGACTGACAGTTGTGCTACCACTACCCCTACTACCACCACCGTAGCTACAAGTGCCACCACTACTGGTACAGATGAGATGGCTGGGGCTGCTAATAAATGCATTCTCACACTTGGATGACAAGGCGTGGATATTTTGTTTTGCACTCATCCGTTTTCCAGATATTCAACTATGAGGCCTAATGAAAACTCACAATTTTTCCAAATGAAAAGTTACAGGTTTAGTACTCAGTCACCCAATTGTATCTAATAGTTATAGCAAAATTGCCACTGTGTTCTGTTAACCAGTACGACGGAGGAACAA
The DNA here is from genome assembly GCA_033119425.1 of Bufotes viridis. NCBI lineage: Eukaryota > Metazoa > Chordata > Amphibia > Anura > Bufonidae > Bufotes > Bufotes viridis. Next base: position 543,920,332 of record CM065590.1, on the reverse strand, counting down.
TAAAATGTTCTTCTCCTTCTACATACATAGCGAATGCTGCTATATGACAGTTTCAAACAAGATCTTTCTCTACTTAAAAACACATATTTTAAACCTGTAAGGCAGTTATCCTATCCGCCCAAAACCCCCCACCAATATAACAATTCAAGAAAAGCCAGGCAGTGATTTTCTATTCTATAAAACACATATTGCAAATTTGTAATGCAAATAATTTCCTGCCCACAACACCATGTATAACTAACTAACTATCTAACTATTCGGGACAGGCGGTAACATTTATTTCTATGGTGTAATTTGTGTCTATGTTCACAACAATGGCATTATTGAGTAAAATGCTTGTACTATAATGCAACACATTTATTAACACCAGACAAATATAATACACTGAAATAAAAATGTGCACTTTCTCAGCAACAGAATGCTATTCAGCCTCATTAAGAATCAACACAGCATGATGTCTGCTCTCTCTGCACAGGCATCTTCCTTCCTGCTGCAACCCCTGATTCAGTGATGAGTAGTAATGAGCGGCAGGGGCAATATTCGAATTTGCGATATTTCGCGAATATTTGTTAGAATATTCGTCATATATTCACGAATATTCGTATTCGAGATTATTCTATTGATTGCGAAAAATCGCAATGAAATATTTGCGTAATGCGAATATTCTGAAACACGAATATATAGCACTGTAGAATATAGTGCTATGTATTCTTTTTTTAGAATATTGGTCATTTTTTCCAAATTAATGTGAACAGTCATTGGCCCAAAAGCAACTTAACTACATCCAGACCGCCTCACACAGAATCGCGTGATCTCGGCAACCCGGTTATTCCTCCTTGACGCGTCGGCGCGTCATCTCGCGAGAGGAGAGATTTCCTGTGAGCACACGTGCACTCACAGGATCACGTCGGGGAGAAGTTTAACTACAGCCTGCCAGCGCTGATTGTGCGCTGGCAGGCTGTAGTAGTTAAAAAAAATGGCATATCAGACGCTGTTTTGTTAACAGCATCTGATATGCCTGCTGCCTGCTCCTCTGGTGGTCCCTTTTGCTTGGGACCACCAGAGGAAACATATGTAAGTGCACCAATCACCACACAGACCCCCCACCCCCCCATCGACCCCACCCCCCGTCACTGATTAACCCCTGATCACCCCATGTCACCCCCCTGATCACCCCCTGTAACCCTCCCATCACTAATCACCCCCTGTAAGGCTCATTCAGACGTCCGTATGTGTTTTGCGGATCCACTAATCTGCGGATCCGCAAAGCACGGACACCGGCAATGTGCTTTCCGCATTTTGCGGATCCGCACATTGCCAGAACTATATAGAAAATGTCTTTTCTTGTACGCAATTGCAGACAAGAATAGGACATGCTCTATCTTTTGCGGAGCTGCGGCCGGATGTTTCGGGGCCCAAACCCGGAAGTTTGCGGCCGCAGCTCTGCAAATGCTGATGCGGAGAGCACATTTTTTGCTCTCCGCATCACTGCCGGCCCCATTCACACTGAATGGGTCCACATCTATTCCGCAGAATTGCGTAATAGATGCAGACATTTTTGCGGACGTGTGAATGGGGCCTTACTTTGGAAGCACTCCTATGTCCTTTCCCCTCTTTTTTTTTTGCACATTTTTGGGCAGAGATTTTTTCATCCACATTGATCGATGCGAATGAAGAAATCTGTGCCGTTCATTTTTTCTTTCAGCCCAGAGGCTGAACGGAAAAAAAAAATCTCATTACCCGTATGCTCAATATAAGGAGAATAGCAGAAACTCCTAATGCTGGCCATACAGGTAATGATTGCGGAGACCCTCAAATGCCAGGGCAGTACAAACCCCTCACATATGACCCCATTTTAGAAAGTAGACACCCCAAGGTATTCCGTGAGTGGCATGGCGAGTTCATAGAAGATTTTTAATTTTGGCAGAAGTTAGCGGAAATTGATTTTTTTTTTTTTTCTTACAAAGTCTCCCTTTCCGCTAAGTTGTGACAAAAAATAAAATTTTACATGAACTCACCATACCGCTCACAGAATACCTTGGGGTGTCTTCTTTCTAAAATGGGGTCACTTGTGGGGTATTTATACTGCCCTGGCATTTTAGGGGCCCCTAATGCATGTGAAGTCGTTTGGAATCCAAATGCGTAAAAATGCCCTGTGAAATCCTAAAGGTACTCATTGGAATTAGGGCCCCTTTGCGCATGTTGGCTGCAAAAAAGTGTCACTCATGTGGTATCACCGTACTCAGGAGAAGTAGGGCAATGTATTTTGGGGTGTATTTTTACATATACCCATGCTGGGTGAGAGAAATATCTCTGTAAATGACAACTTTTTAATTTTTTTTATACAAAGTTGTCAGTTTACAGAGATATTTCTCTCACCCAGCATGGGTATATATAAAAATACACCCCAAAACACATTGCCCTACTTCTTCTGAGTACGTCGATACCACATGTGTGCCACTTTTTTGCAGCCTAGGATGTGTAAAGGGGAGTAAAGTCCAACGAGTACCTTTAGGCTTTACAGGGCTGCTCACAGTTTAGCCCCGCCCAAAATGCCAGAACAGTAAACCCACCCCACAAATGACCCCATTTCGGAAAGTAGACACCCCAAGGTATTCACTGAGGGACATAGTGAGTCCGTGGGAGATTTTTATTTTTATTTTTTGCCAGAAGTTAGCAGAAATGGAAACTTTACAATTTTCTTTCCCTCAGAAAGTGCAATTTTCCGCTAACTTGTGAAAAAAAAATGAAATGATACATGAACTCACCATGCCCCTCCGAGAACACTTTGGGGTGTCTTCTTTCTAAAATTGTGTCATTTGGGAGGTATTTATACTATCCTGACATTCTAGCACCTGAAGAAACATTACAGGTACTCAGAAAGTCAGAGCTGCTTCAAAATGCAGAAATTCACTTTTTTGCACCATAGTTTTTAAACGCTATAACTTTTACCCAAACTAATAAATATACACTTATTGCATTTTTTTTATCAAAGACATGTAGAACAATACATTTAGAGAAAATTTTATATAGAAATGTAGTTTTTTTTTTAAAATTTTTACAACAGAAAGCGAAAAATGTCATTTTTTTGCAAAAATGTAGTTGCATTTTTATTAATAGCAAAAAAAGTAAAAATGTCAGCAACAATGAAATACCACCAAATAAAAGCTCTATTAGTGAGAAGAAAAGGAGGTAAAATTAATTTGGGTGGTAAGTTGCATGACCGAGTAATAAACCGTGAAAATAGTGTAGTGCAGAATTGTAAAAAGTGGTCTGGTCATTAAGGGTGTTTAAGCTAGGGGGGCTGATGTGGTTAAGCAGGGAGAAATCATGACTTCAGATGGAAAAAAATAACGAATATTCTAAAAAATGAAAAAGTAGCACTATATTCTATAGTGCTATATATTCGGGTTTTAGAATATTCGCATTACGCGAATATTACATTGCCGATTTTTCGCATAAGAGAATTTTTTTTTTTATAATGAAGAATATTCAAATTCACTACAGACTACAACAGGAGTAGGTAACCTCCGGCACTTCAGCTGTTGTGAAACTACAACTCCCAGCATGCATACTTGCTCTGCTCTTCTAAGAACTCACATGGAAATGAATGGAGCATTCTGGGAATTGTAGTTTCACAACAGCTGGAGTGCCGAAGGTTGCTGATCCCTGGACTACAATATTGCAGCCTTCTCACATTGGTCCACAAGCAATAAGTAGGTAGGTATACTAGATAATTGGGAAAAAAACAAAAAACAAATATTCTTTTTTACAAATATATATCACTATATTCTAAATATTCTCGAATTTTCGAAATGCCGATATTTGCGATAAAAATTCGAAATTCGAATATTCGCACTTAACACTAGAGATGACGTTGTTTGTCCTCCACTGAGCCAGTCAGATGGCAGTATTTCTGAAACTGTGCTGTATTGAAAAAAGGGTATTGTGAGAAGACAAAGGGCACCTATATGAATAAGCAACTTGGAAACTGCAGAGCACCATGTGAAAGGTGAACATCAGCTACTATACTTAGTTCACTTCTGCTGTGTTTTAGGGTTAAAAGCGTTTAGTGAGTTATTTCTGTACTTCAAGAAAAATATAACAGATAGTTAGTGGGAGGTAGTCAGTGTAGGTTAGATAGTGATATAGTGTAGCCGTTATTGACAATAAAAATATATACGCAGTTCATTGTTGCTGTTATTTGCAGTAAAAGCATTTAATGACCTATTTCATTACAAAAAGAAAAATATATACGCAGTTCACTTCTGCAGCTATATGTTTTGAAAGTGTTTAGTGACCTATTTCTGTACTACAAGAAAACTATATACACAGTTCACTTCTGCAGTTATTTGTGGCAAAAGCGTTTAGTGCCAAGTGGCCTACTTAATTATAAAAAGAAAAATATATACGCAGTTCACTTCTGCAGCTATATGTGCTGAGAGCGTTTAATGACGTATTTCTGTACGACAAGAAAAATATATACACAGTTCACTTCTGCAGTTATTTGGGGCTAAAATTAGAGGCGGGACGAATCCAATTTTTTTCCGATTCCGAATCTGAATCCCAATCCGAAAAGATTCTCGGATATATTGAAACTTTAAAATCTCGAATCCTACGAATCCTGTACATTAGAATTGTGTGAACAGTGTAAGAAACAAAGTCAGACCGCGTCAATTTGTCTGAACCTCCGCCTCCACCCCCCCAGTCGCGGTCGCACCCTCTATGACCGCAATCATTACGCCCCTACTCCTATCACTACAGAAATACAGGGTAATACAGTAAATATACCTCTTACATCCAGTGTTGTCTCCTTTGATGTAGATGTTCTATTTCCTCATCTTCTCCCTTCAGACCAGATCACCATTTTTCATCCATTTTCTGTCTCTGCAGTCTGACAAAATAAAAAATCTTAGTTTACTACTTTTCCATCATCCTCGCATCTTCTGAACAAATCATCCTACCACCCCCAATACTGTGCTGCTGTGCTCCCCAATACTATACTGCACAAACAGATAATACTGATAATACTAGTACCACAAAGAGCCCCCCATATAAAATACCCCTTCTTTGTGGCCTCAGTAGATGCCCCCATAGTGCCTCCCCAATAATGTGCCAATAAGAAGTGGCCCCACAGTGCCACCCAATAATGTGCCAGTAAAAAAGGAAAAAGGGATCCCCATAATGCCCCCCAATCATGTGACAGTATCAACCAATTGCCTCCCCCCCATATGCCAGTATCAAGTGCGGATTGCCTCTCCCCCTCAATGTGCCAGTATCATAGTGCCATCTCCCCCAATGTGCCAGTATCATAGTGGCACCCCAATGTGTATGTTCAAATCCCAGCAGAAACTTTTCAGAAATAGAGGCTAAATTAGATTTAAATACACTGACACGAGCATCACTCTCAAGCACACGTGGTGTTCGGCTGACTGCAGGGCATCACACAGCTGCTGGAGGGTGTGTGAGGAAGGAAGCATTCAGAAAACACAACAATTGAGGTGGCCTAACAGATGCTGAATTGGGTTCAAATCTTGTTGGCTGCTACACAGCCAATAAATGTGCGGGGTAGTATTGTCACTCACTGTAATGCTGTAGCCATGTTGTTAACTGGCATTACAGTGATTGACTGGTCATCAAGTACTATATAGTTTGTGTGCTGAATTGCATGCAATTTTTTGGCTGCTGAAGACAGCAGCAACATTACCTACGCTACATACAGCAATTGTAGCACAAGTATAACGTTAGCTGCTGGTGACAGCAGCGACATTACATGTGCTACAATTGCTGTAAAACGTTAGCTGCTGGTAACAGCAGCGACATTACCTGCACTACTTTTCCTGTATAACGTTTGAGCATCACAAATAGCTGTGACATTCCCTGTAATTTTTTATTAGCCTTTTGGTGATAGCAGAGACATTATGTGCGCTACATCTCCTGTATAACGTTAGCCGCTGGTGACAGCAGTGACATTACCTTTGATAAATCTCCTGGATAACGTTTGTGTATCCCAAATAGCTATGAGATTCGCTGTAATTTTTTTTTAGCTGCAGGTGACAGCAGCGACATTACCTGTGCTACATCTCCTGTGTAACGTTAACTGCTGGTGACAGCAGTGACATTACCTGCGCTACTTCTCCTGTATAATGTTTGATAAAAAAAATAGTTGTGACATTCCCTGTAATTTTTTATTAGCCGCTGGTGACAGCAGCTACATTAACTATGTTGCATCTCCTGTATACCATTAGCCGCTGGTGACAGCAACGACATTACCTGAGCAGCGTATAACAAATAGCTTTGACATTCCCTGTAATTTTTTATTAGCCACTGGTGACTGCAGCGACATTACCTGTGCTACATCTCCTGTATAATGTTAGATGCTGGTAACATCAGTGACATTACGTTTGCTACTTCTCCTGTATAACGTTTGAGCATCACAAATAGCTTTGACATTCCCTGTAATTTTTTATTAGCAGCTGGTGACAGCAGAGACATTACCTGCGCTATATCTCTTGTAAATCGTTTGCACATCCCATATAGCTTTGACATTCCCTGTAATTTTTTATTAGCTGCTGCTTAGAGCAGCGGCATTACCTGCGCTGCAACTCCTGTATAACGCTAGCTGCTGGTGACAGCAGTTAAATTACATGTGCAACATCTCCTGTATTACGTTAGACGCTGGTAACAGCAGCGACATTACCTGAGCAACATCTCATGTATAGCGTTAGCCGCTGGTGACAGCAGCGACATTACATGCGCTACATCTCCTGTATAACGTTAGCCACTGGTGACAGCAGTCACATTTCCTGTGCTAAATCTCCTGTATAACGTTAGTGTATAACAAATAGCTGTGACATTCCCTGTAATTTTTTATTAGCCGCTGGTGACAGCAGCGACATTACCTGCGCTATATCTCTTGTAAATCATTTGCACATCCCAAATAGCTTTGACATTCCCTTTAATTTTTTATTAGACGCTGGTGACAGCAGAGACATTACCTGCGCTATATCTCTTGTAAATCGTTTGCACATCCCAAATAGCTTTGACATTCCCTGTAATTTTTTATTAGCTGCTGCTTAGAGCAGCGGCATTACCTGCGCTGCAACTCCTGTATAACGCTAGCTGCTTGTGAAAGCAGTTAAATTACATGTGCAACATGTCCGGTATAACGTTAGCCGCTGGTAACAGCAGCGACATTACCTGAGCAACATCTCCTGTATAGCGTTAGCCGCTGGTGACAGCAGCGACATTACATGCGCTACATCTCCTGTATAACGTTAGCCACTGGTGACAGCAGTCACATTACCTGTGCTAAATCTCCTGTATAACGTTAGTGTATAACAAATAGCTTTGACATTCCCTGTAATTTTTTATTAGCCACTGTTGACAGCAGCGACTTTACCTGTTCACATCTCCTGTATAACGTTAGATGCTAGTAACATCAGTGACATTACGTTTGCTACTTCTCCTGTATAACATTTGAGCATCACAAATAGCTGTGACATTCCCTGTAATTTTTTATTAGCCGCTGGTGACAGCAGAGACATTACCTGCGCTATATCTCTTGTAAATTGTTTGCACATCCCAAATAGCTTTGACATTCCCTGTAATTTTTTATTAGCTGCTGCTTAGAGCAGCGACATTACCTGCGCTGCATCTCCTGTATAACGCTAGCTGCTGGTGACAGCAGTTAAATTACATGTGCAACATCTCCTGTATAACGTTAGCCGCTGGTAACAGCAGCAACATTACCTGAGCTACATCTCCTGTATAGCGTTAGCCGCTGGTGACAGCAGCGACATTACATGCGCTACATCTCCTGTATAACGTTAGTCGCTGGTGAGAGCAGAGACAATACCTGTGGTACATCTCCTATATAACATTTGTGCATACAAAATAGCTGTAATATTCCCTGTAAACATTTTTTACCGGCTGGTGACAGCAGTGACATTACCTGCGCAATGTCTCCTCTATAACGTTAACAGCTGGTGAAAGCAGCGACATTACTTGCACCACATCTCCTGTACAACGTTAGCTGCTGGTGACAGCAACTACATTACCTGCGCTACACCTCCTGTATAATGTTAGCCGCTGGTGAAAGCAGCGACATTACCTGTACAACATCTCCTGTGTAACGTTTGTTCATGCCACATAGCTGTGACATACCCTGGAATTTTTTATTAGCTGCTGGTGATAGCAGATACATTATGTGCGCTAAATCTCCTGTATAACGTTAGTGTATAACAAATAGCTTTGACATTCCCTGTAATTTTTTATTAGCCACTGGTGACAGCAGCGACATTACCTGTGCTACATCTCCTGTATATTGTTAGATGCTGGTAACACGTTGGTCTTCCTCCTCCTCAAAGCCACATTTCTTCTCTGACTCCTCTTCCAGCGTTGCCACAGGTCCAGCAAGTGATGATGATAAGGCTGTTTCTCGTGGTGCTGGTGACCACAACTCTTCCACTTCACGCTCATCTACGGCCTGATCCAGCACTCTTCGCAGGGCACGCTCCCAGAAGAAAACAAATGGGATGAGGTCGCTGATGGTGCCTTCGGTGCGACTGACTAGGTTTGTCACCTCCTCAAAAGGACGGATGAGCCTACAGGCATTGCGCACGAGCGTCCAGTAACGTGGCAAAAAACTACCCAGCTCCGCAGAGGCTGTCCTAGCACCCCGGTCATACAAATACTTGTTGATGGCTTTTTCTTGTTGGAGTAGGCGGTCGAACATTAGGAGTGTTAAATTCCAATGTGTTGGGCTGTCGCAAATCAAGCGCCTTACTGGCATGTTGTTTTTCAGGGCGGAGAGGAGTGCTGGTCCGGTGTGACTATCTGCTTTCAGGCAAGTAAACCCCAAGACGGCGTGACACTGTTGTATCCGGGATGTGGAATAGCCCACGGGGAGCTGAGGGGTTGCTTTTGATGTGGAGCAAGATGCAGCAGCAGAAGAGGACTCAGCTGATGAGGTTAGCGAAGAGGATGGAGTAGAGGAGGTGGCTGCAGGCATGCCTGCAAGTCATGGTGGTGTCACCAACTCCTCTGCAGAGCCACGCATTCCATGCTTGGCAGTCGTCAGCAGGTTTACCCAATGCGCAGTGTACGTGATATAGCTGCCCTGACCGTGATTTGCAGACCAGGTATCAGTGGTCAGATGGACCCTTGCCCCAACACTGTGTGCCAGACATGCCATGACTTCCTTTTCCACAATAGACTACAGATTGGGGATTTCCTTTTGTGAAAAAAAATTTCGGCCGGGTACCTTCCACTGCAGTGTCCCAATAGCTAAACATTTTTTAAAGGCCTCAGACTCCACCAGCTTGTATGGTAAAAGCTGGTGGGCTAAGAGTTCCGACAAGCCAGCTGTCAGATGCTGGGCAAGAGGGTGACTCTGTGACATTGGCTTCTTACGCTCAAACATTTCCTTGACAGACACCTGACTGTGGGCAGATGAGCAGGAACTGCTGAAGGTGAGAGGCGGAGTGGCGGGTGGTTTAGAGGGGGCAAGGAGGACAGCAGTGGATGACTTGGCTGAAGATGCTGGACCAGGAGGAGAATGGTGGCTTTGAGTTTGTGATTTGAGATCATGTGCGTTCGCAAAGCAGTTGTACCTAGGTGGGTGTTGGACTTCCCACGACTCAGTTTCTTTTGGCACACGTTGCAAATAAATGACATTGCCGTTATCAGAGGCAGACACACAAAAAAACTGCTGAGCTTTGCAATGACGGCATTCTGGTGGTGGCAACAGCATGCGTTGATTGGCGTGCTGTCTGGCTGACCCCGGGTGCCGATACATGCTGTCTGACTGTGCCACTAACTCCTTGAAGCGACCTCCCCCCGCTTCCATCTCATCTACTCCGCCTCTCTGTCTCCCCATCTGAACTTTCCCCCTGTTCTTCTTCTCTTCGAGTGGGTACCCACGTGACATCCACGGACACATCGTCATCATCAACCGCTTCACGCTTCACTTGTATCTGACAACTCAGTAAAGGAAGCAGCAGCGGGTATAACATCATCACCATCACACCGTACGTCCATGTGTGTAATGCTGCCTGACTGAGATATATCCCTGTTATCTACATCCTCTGGAAATAATGGTTGCGCATCACTCATTTCTTCCAACTGATGTTTAAATAACTCCTCTGACAGATCAAGTGAAGCGGCTGTGGTGCTAGTGTTGGTGGTGGCTGCAGGCGGGCGAGTGGTAACTTGAGAGGTGCCCGAAGCTGAACTGGAGGAGGATGGTGCGTCAAGGTTCCGAGCGGATGCTGTAGAAGATTGGGTGTCCTTTGTAAGCCAGTTAACTATGTCCTCAGAATTTTTTGAGTTCAGGGTACGTAGCCTCTGAACACTGGGCATTATTCTAGGGCCAAAGGAAATCAAAGCATCACGACAGCCCCTGCGGGGTAGCCTGCCTCTGCCTGTAATTATTATTTTTTTGATTAGTGGTACTATGCGTGCAAGGTACTGTGCCATCCGATATGAGTGGTGGGCAGTGTGCACAGTACAGTCTGTGGGCCTGAAACACGCTGGCAGGCAAATGCAATTATATTAAAGGGAAAAATGAAATGACTTTTTTATCTGCAAGGTACTGTGCCACCCTATATGAGTGGTGGGCAGTGGGCACAGTACAGTCTGTGGGCCTGAAACACATTGACAGGCCACTGAAATTATATTAAAGGGTAACAATTTAATGAATTTTTTAATTGCTAGGAACTGTGCCACCCGATATGAGTGGTGAGCACTGGCAGTGGGTACAGTACAGCCTGTGAGCCTGACACTCACTAGCAGGCAACTGCAATTATATTAGAGGGTAAAAATAAAATGAATTTTTTATATGCAAGGAACTGTGCCACCAGATATGAGTGGTGGGCAGTGGGCACAGTACAGTCTGTGGGCACGACACACACTGGCAGGCAACTGCAGTAATATTAAAGGGAAAATTGAAATGATTTTTTTATCTGCAAGGTACTGTGCCACCCTATATTAGTGGTGGGCAGTGGGCACAGTACAGTCTGTGGGCCTGACACACATTGGCAGGCCACTGAAATTATATTAAAGGGTAAAAATGTAATGAATTTTTTAATTGTTAGGTACTGTGCCACCCGATATGAGTAGTGGGCAGTGGCAGTGGGTAGAGTACAGTCTGTGGGCCTGACACTCACTGGCAGGCAACTGCAATTATATTAAAGGGAAAAATGTAATTACTTTTTTATCTGCAAGGTACTGTGCCACCCGATATGAGTGGTGGGCAGTGGCACAGTACAGTCAGTGGGCCTGACACACACTGTCAGGCAACTGCAATTATATTAAAGGGTAAAAATTTAATGACTTTTTTATCTGCAAGGTACTGTGCCACCCTATATGAGTGGTGGGCAGTTGGAAAAGTACAGTCAGTGGGACTGACACACACTGGCGGCAACTGCAATTATATTAAAGGGTAAAAATGTAATGACTTTTTTATCTGCAAGGTACTGTGCCACACTATATGAGTGGTGGGCAGTGGGCACAGTACAGTCTGTGGGCCTGACACTCACTGGCAGGCAACTTCAGTTATATTAAAGGGTAAAAATTAAATGACTTTATGTCGCTGCTGACAGCAGCGGCTAATACAAAATTACAGGGAATGTCAAAGCTATTTGGGATATAGAAATGTTATACAAGAGATGTAGCGCAGGAAATGTCACTGCTATCACCAGCAGCAAACTTTATACAGGAGATGCAGCACAGGCAATGTCGCTGCTGTTACCAGCGGCTAACATTTTTCAGGAGATGTAGCGCAGGTAATGTCGCACAGTACAGTACCTTGCAGACATTACCTGTGCACCATATCCTGTATAACGTGTGTGTATCCCAAAAAGGTGTGACATTCCCTGTAATTTTTTATTAGCTGCTGGTGACAGCAGCGACATAACCTGAGCTCCATCTCCTGTATAATTTTATCCACTAGCGACAGCAGCGACATTAATGCGCACCATCTCCTGTATAACGTTAGCCGTAGCTGACAGCAGTGACATTTCCAGTGCACCATCTCCTGTATAATGTTAGCCGCTGTTAACAGCAGCGACATTACCTGTGCTCCATCTCCTGTATACTGTTTGCGCATCCCAAATAGTTGTGATATTCCATGTAATTTATTTATTAGCTGCTGGTGACAGCCGCGACATTACTTATGCTATATTTCCTAGTTAACCCAAGCCGGTGGTGACGGCAGCAACATTGCCTATGCTACATCTCCTGTATAACGTTAACCGCTTTTGACAACAGCGACATTACCTGTGCTACAACTCCTGTATAACATTAGCCGCTCGTGACAGCATCGAAATTACCTGCATTACATCTTCTGTATAACGTTAGCCACTGGTGACAGCAGCGACATAACCTGTGCTACTTCTCCTGTATAACTTTTGCGTATCCCGAATAAGTTGTGACATTTCCTGTAATAGTTTATTAGCTGCTGGTGACAGCAGCGACATTAGCTGCGCTACATCTCCGGTATAACGTTAGCCACTGGTGATAGCAGTGACATTACCTGTGCTACATCTCCGGTATAACGTTAGGGGTAGGTGACAGCAGCGACATTACCTATGAACCATCATCTGTATAATGTTAGCTGCTGTTGACAGCAGCGACATTAATTGCGCTACATCTCCTGTATAACGTTTGCGCATCCCCAATAGTTATGACATTCCATGTAATATTTAATTAGCTTCTGGTGACAGCAGCGACATTACCTACGCTAAATCTCCTAGTTAACCTAAGCCACTGGTGACATCAGCGACATTACCTGTGCTACATCTCCTGTATAACGTTAGCCGCTTTTGACAGCAGCGACATTACCTGCGCATAGATCCTGTATAATGTTGGCCCTTGTTGACAGCAGCGACAATACCTGCGCTACAACTCCTGTATAACATTAGCCGCTGGTGACAGCAGCGACATTACCTGAGCTACATCTCCTGTATAACATTATCCACTAGTAACAGCGGCGACATTACCTGCGCACCATCTCCTGTATAACGTTAGCTGCTGGTGACAGCAGCGACATTACATGCAATACTTCTCCTGTATAACGTTTGCAAATCCCAAATAAATTGTGACATTTCCTGTAATATTTTATTAGCTGCTGGTGACAGCAGCGACAATACGTGCGCTACATCTCCTTTATAACCTTAGCCACTGGTGACAGCAGCGACATTATCTGTGCTACATCTCCTGTATAACCTTAGCAGCTGGTGACAGCAGCGACATTACCTGTGTTACTTTGAATCCAGAGGAAAAAAAACAGGCTGGTTCTGAGAACTCTATTTAACCCCTTAAGGACTCAGCCCTATTTCACCTAAAGGACTTGGCCATTTTTTGCAAATCTGACCACTGTCACTTTATGTCTGAATAACTTTAAAACGGTTTTACTTACGCAGGCCATTCTGAGATTGTTTTTTCGTCACATCTTGTACTTCATGACACTACTAAAATCGGGTCAAAAAAGTTAAATTTTTTGCATAAAAAAATACCAAATTTAGCAAAAATTTGGAAAAATTTGCAAATTTCAAAGTTTCAATTTCTCTACTTTTCTAATACATAGTAATACCCCCAAAAATAGTTATTACTTTACATTCCCCATATGTCTGCTTGATGTTTCCATCATTTTGGGAATGCTATTTTATTTTTTGGGGATGTTACATAGCTTTGAAGTATAGGAGCAAATTTTGAAATTTTTCTGAAATTTTCCAAATCCCACTTTTTATGGACCAGTACAGGTCTGAAGTCACTTTGTGAGGCTTACAGAATAGAAATCACCCAAAAATGACACCATTCTAGAAAGAACACCCCTCAGAGTATTCAAAACTGATTGTACAAACTTTGTTAACACTTTAGGTCTTCCACAAGAATTCATTGAAAATGGAGATGAAATTTCAGAATTTCGATTTTTTGGAAAATTTTTCATTATAATCAATTTTTTCCAGGAACAAAGCAAGGGTTAAGTGTCAAACAAAACTCAATGTGGGTTGCCCTGATTCTCTAGTTTGCAAAAACACTCCATATGTGGTCCTAAACTACAGTTTGGCCAAACCGCAGGGCATAGAAGGAGGGGAGCACCATATGGGTTTTGAATGGCAGATTTTGCAGGACTGGTTTTTTTACACCATGTCTTATTGCAAGCCTCCCTGATGCATTCTAGCATAGAAATTCCAAAAAAGTGACTCCATCTAAGAAAGTACACCCCTCAAGGTATTCAAAACTGGGTTAACAATCTTTGTTAACCCTTTTGGTGCTCCACAAGAGTTAATGGCAGATGGAGAAACAATTTTGAAATTTCAATTTTTTGGAAAAGTTTCCAATAAAAACATTTTTTCCAGTAATAAAGTAAGGGTTAACTGCCAAACAACACTCAGTATGGGTTGCCCTGATTCTCTAGTTTGCAAAAACACCCCATATGTGGTCCTAAACTACTGTTTGGCCAAACCGCAGGGCGTAGAAGGAGGAGGCGCCATATGGGTTTTGGAAGGCTGATTTTGCTGGAATAGTTTATTTACACCATGTACCCTTTCAAGCCCCCTGCTGCACCCCTTGAGTAGAAACTCCATAAAAGTGACCCCATCTAGGAAACTACAGGATATGGTGGTTGTTTTTTTGGGACTATTTTAGGGTAGATATGATTTTTGGTTGCTCTATATTACACTTTTTTAAGGGAAGCTAACAAAAAATTAAAAATTTAAAATTGTTTCTACATTTGCCATTCATTTTTGTGGATCACCTAAAGGGTTAATAAACTTTGTAAAGTAATTTTTGAATACCTTGAGGGGTGTAGTTTCTTAGATGGGGTCACTTTTTTGGAGTTTCTTGTCTAGGCTACATCAGGGGGGGCTTCTAATGGGACATGGTGCATAATGCAGGCATTTCCGGATGGCCTCGAATCTGGGACGTGTCATGGCTGAACTGTACAGTGGGGTCTGGTAGAGGACGTCCCCACTTCAGTACAGCCTGACACTGGGTTTTTTGACCAGGCCCATATGCAGCACGAGGCCCCAAAACGTCCTCATCTCGGCTGCACTGACTGGCGTCCAGCCACCGGGCCTGGCCAAAAAAGAGCCTGGGTGCTGAGCGACGAACTGTTGGGCATACAGGTTCGTCTGCTCCACCATCAGATTCATCAGCGGGTCACTGAAAAAAAAAACTAAAGAAGTCAATTTCAGTGAACCCCACTGTGGGAATCTGGATTCCAGGATTGCCAGCAAAATCCGGAATCGCAGGCTCAAAGTCCACTGGGGGACACCAGCTAAGGTCACTGGTGGGGGGCTCCGGTGCACTTGTTTGGTGGGCCAGGAAACCAGTACGAGCCCCAGGGCTGCTCGTACTGGGATGGGCCACGGGGTCCCTAGCGCGTGAGGGCCCTGGCTCCGCCGCCTTGGGGGCTCATCATCATCAGATGATGATGATGAGGATGAGGACGACAGGAGGAAGGTGGGGTCATCCTCATCCTCACTGGCGCTCTCGGTGTCGGAGAGCATCTGGGCGTATGCCTCCTCCACCGTGAACAGCCGGCGGTCCATGGGTGTGTGTGTTGTGCGTGTGTGTGTGTGCGTGCGTGCGTGTAAAATAAACTTTATTTAGTGTGCGTGTGTGTGGGGCCGGGTGTTCACGAACAAATGTACCACTAAAAAAAAAAAAAAAAACCTAACTAAAAAAAGGGAGGTGTGAAAAAAAGTCAAACTCACTGATCAGTAGAAAACTAATAGTGGCCGGACACTAAAGAGCGCCGAACAAAATTAGTGCACAAAAAAAAAAAAAAAAAAAAAAAACTTGCACACCTAAAAGGGGGGGGGGTGTAGGGGGGGCTACAGCAGGGTCTAGGGTCTCACAGCTAAGTGTGCTGTGTACCCCAGACACCAACTACCTGCAAAAAAAAAAGATGGAAAAAAAAAAAAGTTCTGTCCCTGAACTGACCCTGCCTGACCTAACCCTGTCCCTGACTTACCCTGAAGATCGGTGCTTCTGGGGGCTGCTGGGGGCTGCTGGGGGCTGCAGGGCACGTCTCCTCTCTCCAAGAGCAGGAACCAAAAGGAAGCTGCTCGAAGAGAGGAGGAGATTTGAATCTGCCGCCGCAGCAGCCAACTCCCTCCCCGGCAGCCAATCACAGGGGCCCTCCGGCAGCCAATCACAGGGCATGCAGACATGCATGACGGTGATTGGATGGTGTCCTCACGCCATCCGATCACCATCTTTTCCGGGTAATCGGGTCACAGGTGACGCGATGTACCCGGAAACGCAACAAACCGCAGGTCTGAATTGACCTGCGGTTTGTTGCGATCGCCGACACGGGGGGGTCACATGACCCCCCTCGGCATTGTCACAGGATGCCTGCTGAATGATTTCAGCAGGCATCCTGTTCCGATCACCACCCGCAGCGCTGCGGTGATCGGAACTTCTCAGGGCGTACATGTACGCCCTGAGTCCTTAAGTACCAGGACGCTAGGGCGTACATGTACGCCCTGCGTCCTTAAGAGGTTAAAGCAAACATATAACGTGAGTTTGAGCGGCGTGTGTTTGATTAGGTGTGTTTGTATAAGTGCGTGACTTAAGATTAAGTGAGAGCTAAATTATTTGTGGGCATTAATTAGTGGCTGTATTTGACTGCATGGTACACTGGGAATTGATTCTGCTACAAGCTTTATTGTTCTGTGATAACAATTTTTTTTTCTTTCTCCAGGAGTTGCACAGGTGATTAATTAAGGTGTGGCTGTCCAATTAGGAGACTATAAAAAGTCAGCTGAGGGTAGCTCAGCCCTATGAATCCAGAGGAATAAAAACAGGATGGTTCTGAGAACTCCGTTTAAAGCAGAAATATAACGCGAGTTTGAGCGGCGTGTGTTTGATTAAGTGTGTGTTTGTATAAGTGTGTCAGGGACTTCAGTGGGGGACTGCAATTAGTCAGTTTCTTAAATTACATTATATTGTATTTTTCTCTTTTCTGTAATCCCCATTTAGTATGTGTTGCACAATTGACAACGCCGTCCAGTGCACATCTTGTTTGATGTATGCAGTCCTGGAACAGCCGTCCGAGGGTGTATATCTTTGTTCAAAATGTGAGCAAATTACCCGCTTGGAATCGCAAATCGAGTCTCTAAACAGGCGAGTTGCAACACTGAGAGGCATTGAGAATTTGCAAAAGAGTTTGCTTCTCACCGAGCAAACACTCTATGGAGCAGATAAGGGGGAGAGTGACAGTGAGGAGGCTGAGGAAAGTGAGGTAGCTAGCTGGGTAACAGTTAGAAAGCGGGGTAGAGGGAAGAGTGCCAGGGAGGCTAGCCCTGATCTGTCACACCCC
Organism: Bufotes viridis; assembly: GCA_033119425.1. Lineage (NCBI taxonomy): Eukaryota > Metazoa > Chordata > Amphibia > Anura > Bufonidae > Bufotes > Bufotes viridis. The sequence goes on along the minus strand of CM065590.1, from coordinate 543,903,000 downwards.
AACAAGTTTGCATGTTTGGCAGATGAGGGGAATGTCAGTTCAGGGACAGCACTGCTGCAGCAGGACACTTTCTCTGCCAGTCAGGGGAATGTCGGCTCCAGTAAGCAGGGAAACAGGAGAGCAGGGCAGGCCAGACAGGTGCTGGCAGTGGGAGATTCGATTATTAAGGGAACAGATAGGGCGATCTGTCACAAAGAACGTGATCGCCGAACAGTGTGCTGTCTTCCCGGCGCTAGAGTTAGGCACATCGCGGATCGGGTTGACACATTACTGGGAGGGGCTGGAGAAGATCCAGCGGTCATGGTCCATATCGGAACCAATGACAAAGTTAGGGGTAGGTGGATCGTCCTTAAAAATGATTTCAGGGATTTAGGTCAAAAGCTTAGGGCAAGGACCTAAAAGGTAGCATTTTCCGAGATACTGCCTGCACCAAGAGCCACACAAGAAAGGCAGTGGGAGATTACGGAGGTTGACAAGTGGCTCAAGAACTGGTGTAGGAAGGAGGGGTTTGGGTTCCTGGAGAACTGGGCCGAATTCTCTGTCGGCTACAGGCTCTATCGTAGGGACGGGCTGCACCTCAATGGGGAAGGGGCAGCTGTGTTGGGATAAAGATGGTGAGAAGGTTGGCGGAGTGTTTAAAATAGGGACTGGGGGGGAGGATACTTACGTTATAGGAGGTAGATCATAGGAGAAAAATGGAGATAAGAACCTTATTTCCAGCGCTGCCAAGGATGACGGAATGATGCGATGTCTTTTAAAAGGTACTTTATTCGTCTACGCGTTTCAGGGGTGAAAGTCCCCCCGTCTTCAGGACAGTAATACATACATAGTAAAATGCACTGCAAGCATTTATATCAACATGTGTTGTGTGATTTGGCGCTCAAACCTGGGAGAGGTGGGAGGGGGGGAGGAAGCTCAAACCTGGGAGAGGTGGGAGGAAGGGGGAGGGGGGAGGAGGGAGGATTCCTGGGGGTGTGTCTGGGGTACACTCCACGAATACCATGTTAAAGGTAATGTTTGTCCAAACCCTCCTTTTCATTGACGTAAGGCTTGCTATTTTGGTGACGTGTAGCTGGTAGGAGTGTTTGTGCCCATATCCCCGCTCCTGTAGGAGCGTGATTGGTGGATGGTAATCATAGAAATCGGAATGTTGTACCTGGTGTGGGAGGAATCGCAATCTTGTGATAAGTTCCGGGGGTAATATTGCTTCTATATTGCACTCGGGTGTCCAATTAGAACTAGGTTTAGTTGCATATCGAGATTGTACTGTAGTTCAATGTATGCAAATGGCAGCGCTACTATATCACAGCTTCATGTTATATATGGGGGCAATAGTGCTCCTGGATCCACTGATGGGATGTCGGTAAAATCCGCTGGTGGCGTGCGTAGGGTAAAACGGTGTGCGGGACATATAATATGGTTAAAGACAATTGGAGGAATAGTACTCATCGAAGAAGTAATCGAAAAAAAGAAAAAAAGAAAAAAACTTAAAATTTTTTTTAAAAAAATTTAAAAAAATAAAATAAAATATCTCTCTTTTTCTTTTTTTCTTCTTTTCTTCCCTTCCCTCTCCCTCCTTCCTCTTCTCCCCTCCTTCCCCTTCCTTTCCTCTCCCTTTATTAGTCGAAAAAATATTGGAGAAAAAAAGATCAAAAAATATTCAAAAGACAGCATTTGTATAATTAAAATTCTTTGATGAATAAATAGTAAACTATAATATAATAATAAAAGATATAGTAAAATTGGTAAGACTTGTATTTCTTGCTCAGTTTTGTATACATAATATCTATGGCCTGTATGGTATATGTTAGGTAGCAATGTGTATAGGCCAATGGTATGATACATAATATCTATTGTCTATATGCTATTTTACTGAATATTGAGTCGCATAGCTGCTGCAGCAGGACACTTTCTCTGCCAGTCAGGAATGTCGGCTCCAGTAAGCAGGGAAACAGGAGAGCAGGGCAGGCCAGACAGGTGCTGGCAGTGGGAGACTCGATTATTAAGGAACAGATAGGGCGATCTGTCACAAAGAACGTGATCGCCGAACAGTGTGCTGTCTTCCCGGCGCTAGAGTTAGGCACATCGCGGATCGGGTTGACACATTACTGGGAGGGGCTGGAGAAGATCCAGCGGTCATGGTCCATATCGGAACCAATGACAAAGTTAGGGAGTAGGTGGATCGCCCTTAAAAATGATTTCAGGGATTTAGGTCAAAGCTTAGGGCAAGGACCTAAAGGTAGCATTTTCCGAGATACTGCCTGCACCAAGAGCCACACAAGAAAGGCAGTGGGAGATTACGGAGGTTGACAAGTGGCTCAAGAACTGGTGTAGGAAGGAGGGGTTTGGGTTCCTGGAGAACTGGGCCGAATTCTCTGTCGGCTACAGGCTCTATCGTAGGGACGGGCTGCACCTCAATGGGGAAGGGGCAGCTGTGTTGGGATAAAGATGGTGAGAAGGTTGGCGGAGTGTTTAAAATAGGGACTGGGGGAGGATACTTACGTTATAGGAGGTAGATCATAGGAGAAAAATGGAGATAAGAACCTTATTTCCAGCGCTGCCAAGGATGACGGAATGATGCGATGTCTTTTAAAAGGTACTTTATTCGTCTCACGCGTTTCAGGGGTGAAAGTCCCCCGTCTTCAGGACAGTAATACATACATAGTAAAATGCACTGCAAGCATTTATATCAACATGTGTTGTGTGATTTGGCGCTCAAACCTGGGAGAGGTGGGAGGAAGGGGAGGGGAGGAAGCTCAAACCTGGGAGAGGTGGGAGGAAGGGGAGGGGGAGGAGGGAGGATTCCTGGGGTGTGTCTGGGGTACACTCCACGAATACCATGTTAAAGGTAATGTTTGTCCAAACCCTCCTTTTCATTGACGTAAGGCTTGCTATTTTGGTGACGTGTAGCTGGTAGGAGTGTTTGTGCTCATATCCCGCTCCTGTAGGAGCGTGATTGGTGGATGGTAGTCATAGAAATCGGAATGTTGTACCTGGTTTGGGAGGAATCGCAATCTTGTGGTAAGTTCCGGGGTAATATTGCTTCTATATTGCACTCGGGTGTCCAATTAGAACTAGGTTTAGTTGCATATCGAGATTGTACTGTAGTTCGATGTATGCAAATGGCAGCGCTACTATATCACAGCTTCATGTTATATATGGGAGCAATAGTGCTCCTGGATCCACTGATGGGATGTCGGTAAAATCCGCTGGTGGCGTGCGTAGGGTAAAAGCGGTGTGCGGGACATATAATATGGTTAAAGACAATTGGAGGAATAGTACTCATCGAAGAAGTAATCGAAAAAAAAAAAAAAAAAATTAAAATTTTTTTTAAAAAAATTTAAAAAAATAAAATAAAATATCTCTCTTTTTCTTTTTTTCTTCTTTTCTTCCCTTCCCTCTCCCTCCTTCCTCTTCTCCCCTCCTTCCCCTTCCTTTCCTCTCCCCTTTATTAGTCGAAAAAATATTGGAGAAAAAAAAGATCAAAAAAATATTCAAAAGACAGCATTTGTATAATTAAAATTCTTTGATGAATAAATAGTAAACTATAATATAATAATAAAAGATATAGTAAAATTGGTAAGACTTGTATTTCTTGCTCAGTTTTGTATACATAATATCTATGGCCTGTATGGTATATGTTAGGTAGCAATGTGTATAGGCCAATGGTATGATACATAATATCTATTGTCTATATGCTAACTATTTTACTGAATATTGAGTCGCATAGATCACAGTTTTTAGAGATTGGGAGAAAATGGGGGTCCATTACAGTATGGTCTCATTCATTTCATTTAGTCCATGCGGGGATAACGTGTCCAACTGGTGGATCCAAAAACTTCCCTCTTCTGCAGATTGTCGAACCTATTGTACGGGTTTTCCGGAACCTGTTCTATAGGTGTCACTTAGAAGCGGTGTTTTTCTTTTTCTTTGGTTGTACTGCAGTGTCTGGATAGACTGTGCTTAGGGTATAGTCTCTGGATGTTGTAGCGATGTTGGTTAATGCGACAGTGTAAAGGCTGTGTGGTACGGCCTACATATTGCAGGCCGCACTGGCATTCAATAAGATATATAACATAATCACTGTGGCATGTCAGACGGGTTTTTATGGGGAATATTGCCCCATTATGCTTGGACTTAAATGTAGTCTGTTTGTGTGTAATGATCTTACAGCATAGGCACCTATTTGCTATGCACCTAAAAACTCCTACTTTTAGTGGTCCAGTTCGTAATGGATTTTGATTTTTCTTAGTCATAGTTTTGTTATGCTGTCATAGTTTGCTTGGGGCAAGGATGCTCTTAATTGTTGGTGCTCGTCTATATGTGATCCTAGGTATCTTTGATATATATTTTGCCAGGTATGGGTCCTGTAACAGTATATGCCAATGTTTTTTGAGAATGGACTGGATATACAGTCATGTGAAAAAATTAGGACACCCTTTGAAAGCATGTGGTTTTTTGTAACATTTTTAATAAATGGTTATTTCATCTCCGTTTCAACAATACAGAGAGATTAAAGTAATCCAACTAAACAAAGAAAACTGAAGAAAAGTCTTTTCAAGATCTTCTGTAAATGTCATTCTACAAAAATGCCTATTCTAACTGAGGAAAAAGATAGGACACCCTCACATGTATTCCCTCTTAAATTGGCTCAGATCTCACACAGGTATATCACACCAGGTGCACATAATTAGTAGATCGTTACTCTGCATGTTGAATGAGGCTTGCCCTATTTAAACCTCAGACATTTAGTTTGGTGTGCTCCTGACTGTTGAAGTGAGAGTGAGCACCATGGTGAGAGCAAAAGAGCTGTCAGAGGACTTCAGAAAAAGATTGTAGCAGCCTATGAGTCTGGGAAGGGATTTAAAAGATCTCAAAAGATTTTGAAATCAGCCATTCCACTGTCCGGAAGATAGTCTACAAGTGGAGGGCTTTCAAAACAACTGCCAACATGCCCAGGACTGGTCGCCCCAGCAAGTTCACCCCAAGAGCAGACCGCAAGATGCTAAAAGAGGTCTCCAAAACCCTAAAGTGTCATCTCGAGAACTACAGCAGGCTCTGGCTACTGTTGATGTAGAAGTACATGCCTCTACAATCAGAAAGAGACTGTACAAGTTTAACTTGCATGGGAGGTGTGCAAGGAGGAAACCTTGCTTTCCAAGAGAAACATCGAGGCCAGACTGACATTTGCCAGAGATAAAGTTGACAAAGACCAGGACTTCTGGAATAATGTTCTTTGGACAGATGAGTCCAAAATTGAATTATTTGGACACAACAGCAGAGGACATGTTTGGCGTAAACCAAACACAGCATTCCAAGAAAAGAACCTCATACCAACTGTGAAGCATGGAGGTGGAAGTGTCATGGTTTGGGGCTGCTTTGCTGCAGCAGGACCTGGTCAGCTCACCATCATAGAATCCACGATGAATTCTACTGTGTATCAGAAGGTGCTTGAAGAACATGTGAGACCATCAGTTAGAAAAATTAAAGCTGAAGCGGAACTGGACCATGCAACATGACAATGACCCAAAAACATACTAGTAAATCAACCAAAGATTGGCTGAAAAAGAAGAAATGGAGAGTCCTGGAATGGCCAAGTCAAAGTCCAGATTTGAATCCCATTGAGATGCTGTGGGGTGACTTGAAAAGGGCTGTACGTGCAAGAAACCCCTCAAACATCTCACAGCTGAAAAAGTTCTGCATTGAGGAGTGGGGTAAAATTTCCTCAGACCGATGTCGAAGACTGGTAGATGGCTACAAGAACCGTCTCACTGCAGTTATTTCAGCCAAAGGAGGTAACACTCGCTATTAGGGGCAAGGGTGTCCTATCTTTTTCCTCAGTTAGAATAGGCATTTTTGTAGAATGACATTTACAGAAGATCTTGAAAAGACTTTTCTTCAGTTTTCTTTGTTTAGTCGGATTACTTTAATCTCTCTGTATTGTTGAAACGGAGATGAAATAACCATTTATTAAAAATGTTACAAAAAACCACATGCTTTCAAAGGGTGTCCTAATTTTTTCACATGACTGTATTTATTGGACGTGCTGTATTGAGTGATGAGATTGGTATGGTGTTGTTCATTTGATGTTTTGGGTAATGTTTTTAGATGTTCTTCCTGAGTATTGGTTTTACATCTATCTAGAGCATTTTTGATTAATTGTTTTGGATAGCCTTTGTCGATAAATCTCTTTTTCAGTATGTTTGCTTGCGTGTAGAAATCCCTGTTGTTGGTACAATTTCGGCGGATTCTTTTATATTGGCTGTACGGTATATTGCGTAGCAATTTTTTGTGGTGGAAACTGGTGAAATGAATGTAGCTGTTAGTGTCAACTTTTTAAAAAAAGGTTTTGGTGGTTATAATATTGTTGAAGTTGGTGACTACAATATCAAGAAATTCCATTTCTGTTGTACTGTAGATGGGAGTAAATTTTATGCCCCAGGTTGTCTTGTTTAAGGATTCACTGAATGCAAGGGCTGATTCTTCGTTCCCGTCCCAGATAATGAAAATATCATCTATATACCTTTTAAAATATATTATCTGATCTTTGTAGGTGTGGTGATTATGAATAAATGTTTTTTCAAACTCCCCCATGAATAATGTGCAACCAGCAGTTTATCACACTACATTGATTTGCACCTTCAGCCTTATGTAAAAAATCTTCCGAGCTACCTCCATGATTCAAGCCAACTAATAAAGGAACTTTATACAATCAACTGGCAGGACACATACTCTTTTCTTACTTTAGATGTCACTGCCCTCTACTCAAATATTCGGCACGAGCTAGGCATAAAATGCATCAAGCAAGTACTTGAACAAGACTCTACACTTAAACCACCGCAAACCCAGTTTCTAATAGACAGCTTACGCTTCATACTTGAAAATAATTATTTCATATACAATAATACCGTTTACCATCAGTGCAAAGCGTCTTTCGCTAATCTATTAATGGGGGAGTTTGAAAAAACATTTATTCATAATCACCACACCTACAAAGATCAGATAATATATTTTAAAAGGTATATAGATGATATTTTCATTATCTGGGACGGGAACGAAGAATCAGCCCTTGCATTCAGTGAATCCTTAAACAAGACAACCTGGGGCATAAATTTTACTCCCATCTACAGTACAACAGAAATGGAATTTCTTGATATTGTAGTCACCAACTTCAACAATATTATAACCACCAAAACCTTTTTTTAAAAAGTTGACACTAACAGCTACATTCATTTCACCAGTTTCCACCACAAAAAATGGCTACGTAATATACCGTACAGCCAATATAAAAGAATCCGCCGAAATTGTACCAACAACAGGGATTTCTACACGCAAGCAAACATACTGATAAAGAGATTTATCGACAAAGGCTATCCAAAACAATTAATCAAAAATGCTCTAGATAGATGTAAAACCAATACTCAGGAAGAACATCTAAAAACATTACCCAAAACATCAAATGAACAACACCATACCAATCTCATCACTCAATACAGCACGTCCAATAAATATATCCAGTCCATTCTCAAAAAACATTGGCATATACTGTTACAGGACCCATACCTGGCAAAATATATATCAAAGATACCTAGGATCACATATAGACGAGCTCCAACAATTATGAGCATCCTTGCCCCAAGCAAACTACGACAGCATAACAAAACTATGACTAAGAAAAATCAAAATCCATTACGAACTGGACCACTAAAAGTAGGAGTTTTTAGGTGCACAGCAAATAGGTGCCTATGCTGTAAGATCATTACACACAAACAGACTACATTTAAGTCCAAGCATAACGGGGCAATATTCCCCATAAAAACCCGTCTGACATGCCACAGTGATTATGTTATATATCTTATTGAATGCCAGTGCGGCCTGCAATATGTAGGCCGTACCACACAGCCTTTACACTGTCGCATTAACCAACATCGCTACAACATCCAGAGACTATACCCTAAGCACAGTCTATCCAGACACTGCAGTACAACCAAAGAAAAAGAAAAACACCGCTTCCAAGTGACACCTATAGAACAGGTTCCGGAAAACCCGTACAATAGGTTCGACAATCTGCAGAAGAGGGAAGTTTTTGGATCCACCAGTTGGACACGTTATCCCCGCATGGACTAAATGAAATGAATGAGACCATACTGTAATGGACCCCCATTTTCTCCCAATCTCTAAAAACTGTGATCTATGCTACTCAATATTCAGTAAAATAGTTAGCATATAGACAATAGATATTATGTATCATACCATTGGCCTATACACATTGCTACCTAACATATACCATACAGGCCATAGATATTATGTATACAAAACTGAGCAAGAAATACAAGTCTTACCAATTTTACTATATCTTTTATTATTATATTATAGTTTACTATTTATTCATCAAAGAATTTTAATTATACAAATGCTGTCTTTTGAATATTTTTTTGATCTTTTTTTTCTCCAATATTTTTTCGACTAATAAAGGGGAGAGGAAAGGAAGGGGAAGGAGGGGAGAAGAGGAAGGAGGGAGAGGGAAGGGAAGGGAAGAAAAGAAGAAAAAAAGAAAAAGAGAGAATTTATTATTTTCTTTTTTTCGATTACTTCTTCGATGAGTACTATTCCTCCAATTGTCTTTAACCATATTATATGTCCCGCACACCGTTTTACCCTACGCACGCCACCAGCGGATTTTACCGACATCCCATCAGTGGATCCAGGAGCACTATTGCTCCCATATATAACATGAAGCTGTGATATAGTAGCGCTGCCATTTGCATACATCGAACTACAGAACAATCTCGATATGCAACTAAACCTAGTTCTAATTGGACACCCGAGTGCAATATAGAAGCAATATTACCCCCGGAACTTATCACAAGATTGCGATTCCTCCCAAACCAGGTACAACATTCCGATTTCTATGATTACCATCCACCAATCACACTCCTACAGGAGCGGGGATATGGGCACAAACACTCCTACCAGCTACACGTCACCAAAATAGCAAGCCTTACGTCAATGAAAAGGAGGGTTTGGACAAACATTACCTTTAACATGGTATTCGTGGAGTGTACCCCAGACACACCCCCAGGAATCCTCCCTCCTCCCCCCTCCCCCATCCTCCCACCTCTCCCAGGTTTGAGCTTCCTCCCCCCCTCCCCCTTCCTCCCACCTCTCCTAGGTTTGAGCGCCAAATCACACAACACATGTTGATATAAATGCTTGCAGTGCATTTTACTATGTATGTATTACTGTCCTGAAGACGGGGGGACTTTCACCCCTGAAACACGTAGACGAATAAAGTACCTTTTAAAAGACATCGCATCATTCCGTCATCCTTGGCAGCGCCGGAAATAAGGTTCTTATCTCCATTTTTCTCCTATGATCTACCTCCACTCCAGCACTCACACTCTCGGAGTACAGGAAGGAACCCAGGCTGCAGCCAAGCCCCCGTGTGCTGGTCGGGATAATATACCAGCAGGAGCTCATATAGCTGTTGTGACTCATTCACAACAGCCTCTGGTAAGCAGATTTTATTATATCTCTTGCGTCACCATTCGTAACAACACCGCACATAAGGCGCGGTCCTCTCTCTCTTTTTTTATCTTACATACGTTATAGGAGGGGAAGATAGTGCAGATAGATACCGGGGGCAAGGTAGTGGGACTGGGGGAGGAATGGAAGGAGGGATTAAAACAGTTTAGAAGGAAAGGTGTAGGGTTAAAATATACAAAAACCAGTAATGGTTAGTAATGCCGGAAGCCTGACAAAACTGGGGAAATGGAATTAGTGATGTGTGAGGAGGACTATGATATAGTGGGAATAACAGAGACATGGCTGGGTGATAGCTATGACTGGGCAGTTAATGTACAGGGTTACAGTCTATTTAGAAAGGATCGTCAAAACCGGAGAGGGGGAGGGGTCTGCCTTTATGTAAAGTCCTATCTAAAGCCCACAGTCCTAGAAGATATAAGTGAGGGACATGAACATGTGGAGTCACTGTGGGTAGAGATACATGGAGCCAAAAACAATAATAAATTACTAATAGGAGTTTACTATAAACCACCTAATATACCAGAGTCCACAGAAAATCTATTACTAAATGGGATAGACAAGGCTGCAAATCATAATGAGGTAGTTATTATGGGGAACTTCAACTACCCAGATATAGACTGGGAAACTGAAAGCTGTACATCGCATAAAGGAAACAGGTTTTTGGCAATACCCAAAGACAATTACCTTTCCCAACTGGTTCATGACCCGACTAGAGGGATAGACCTGACAGAACAACAGATGTGCAAATTGGGGGACACCTGGGAAATAGTGACCATAAAGTAATAACCTTGCAATTATCATTCAAAAGAGCATTTCTACAGGGAGGAACAAAATTACCAAACTTCAAAAAAGCTAAATTTAGCCAACTAAGCGAGACCATAGGCCTAACTAACTGGGACAAAGTCCTCAAAAACAAAAATACAGCCACAAAATGGCATCCTAAATTCTCATTGTGAGAGGTACATACCGTATGGGAATAAAAAGTTAAGGAACAAAAAGAAACCAATGTGGATAAATAGAAATGTAAAGAAAGCAATAAATGACAAAAAGAAAGCATATAAATCACTAAAACAGGAGGGAAGCGAGGAAGCACTGAAAAACTATAAGGAAAAAAAAATAGAAAAAAATGTAAAAAACAAATAAAAGCAGCCAAACTAGAGACCGAGAGATTAATTGCCAAAGAGTAATACTAACACAAAAATTTTCTTCAATTATATAAATGTTAAAAAGTATAAATCTGACGGAGAATGTCCCAAAGAATTGGCGCATAGCAAATGTGGTGCCAATATTCAAAAAGGGTCCAAAAACAGAGCCCGGAAACTATAGGCCGGTAAGTTTAACATCTGTTGTGGGGAAACTGAAGGTTTTCTGAGAGATGCTATCTTAGAAGATCTCAACAGAAATAAGCAAATAACGCCATATCAGCATGGCTTCATGAGAGATCGGTCATGCCAAACGAATTTAATCAGTTTCTATGAGGAGGTAAGTTCTAAACTTGACAGCGGCGAATCAATGGATGTCGTATATCTGGACTTCTCCAAAGCATTTGACACTGTAACACATAAAAGGTTAGTATATAAAATGAGGATGCTCGGATTGGGAGAAAATGTCTGTAAGTGGGTAAGCAACTGGCTGCGTGACAGAAAACAGAGCTTATTAACGGTACACACTCAGATTGGCCAACTGTCAATAGTGAGGTACCTCAGTGGTCAGTACTGAGCCCTATTCTCTTCAATATATTTATTAATGATCTTGTAGAAGGCTTGCACAGTAAAATATCTATTTTTGCAGATGACACTAAACTGTGTAAAGTAATTAACACTGAAGATGACAATATACTGCTACATAGGGATCTGGATAGATTGGAGGCTTGGGCAGATAAGTGGCAGATGAGGTTTAACAATGACAAATGTAAAGTTATGCACATGGGAAGGAATAATGCAAGTCACCCGTACATACTAAATGGTAAAATACTCGGTAACACTGACATGGAAAATGATCTAGGAATTTTAATAAACTGCAAACTAAGCTGCAAAAACCAGTGTCAGGCAGCTGCCGCCAAGGCCAATAAGATAATGGGTTGCATCTAAAGGGGCATAGACACCCGTGATAAGAACATAGTCCTACAACTTTACAAATCGCTAGTCAGACCACACATGGAGTACTGTGTACAGTTCTGGGCTCCTGTGAACAAGGCGGACATAGCAGAGCTGGAGAGGGTTCAGAGGAGGGCAACTAAACGATTCTGCATTACAAATAGCTGTGACATTCCCTGCAATGTTTTATAAGCCGCTGGTAGCAGAAGTGACACTACCTGCGCTACATCTCCTGTATAATGTTTGAACATCTCAAATAGCTTTGACATTCCCAGTATTTTTTTATTAGCCACTGGTGACAGTAGCGATATAACCTGCACTTCACCTCCTGTATAACGGTATCCGCTGGTGTCAGCAGCAACATTACCTGTGCTACATCTCCAGTATAACGTTTGTGCATAAAAAATAGCTGTGGCATTTCCTGTAATTTTTTATTAGAGGCTGGTGACAGCAGCGACATTATCTGCACTACATCTACTGTATAACTTTAGCCGCTGGTGACAGCAACGACATTACTTGTGCTATATCGCCTGTATAATGTTAGCCACTGGTGACAGCAGCATTATCACTGCACTACAGATCCTGTATAACGTAGTCCACTGGTGACAGCAGCGACATTAACTGTGCTACATGCACTGTATAACATTTGCGCATCACAAATAACTATGAAATTCCCTGTAATTTTTTATTAGTCACATGTGACAGCAGCGGCATTACCTGCGCTAAATCTCCTGTATAACGTTAGCCGCTGATGACAACAGCGTCATTACCTTCGCTAAAGTTCCTGTATAATGTTAGCCGCTGGTGACAGCAGTGTCATTACCTGCGCTACATCTCAAGTATATCGTTAGCCGCTGGTTACAGCAGTGACATTACCTGCGCCACATCTCCTGTACAACGTTAGCTGCTGGTGACAGCAGCAATATTAACTGTGCACATCTCCTGTATAACGTTTGTGCATCCCAAATAGCTGTGACATTCCCTTTAATTTTTTTTTTAGCTGCTGGTGACAGCAGAGACATTACCTGATCTGATTTCACTGGCGGCACACTAGGGGAACGTTGTGGAGGCGGGAGCGAGTCGTACCTAGGGATAGCACAGGTGCTACCGATGCCAAGGATTGCGGTCCCTACTTCCATCAGGATTGCCGCCACCACCTACATTAGTGGCTGCAACCCTCCCTTCTCCACCTCCTCCACTTCCACCTCTGAATTCTCATCTTGCTGCACCAGTCATCCATCAGTCAGTAGCTGGAAACAGTGTAGCACTTCAGTGGGGACCGGCAAAATGTTGTGCTGAAATGAATTTGCTCCGGTGACAAACAGCACACTGCCGCAGAGCTGTGGCAGGGTATAAGGGACCAGACTGAGCTGTGGCTCTCGCCACTTAACTTACAAACAGGCATAGTTGTGTCTGATAATGGCCGTAACTTGGTGGCGGCTTTGGAGCTCGACAAGCTCACACACACCATGCCTAGCCCATGTGTTCAACTTAGTGGTTCAGCGGTTTCTCAAAACCCCAATTTGCCTGATCTACTGGTGAAGGTGCGGCGCGTGTGTGCCCATTTCCGAAAGTCATCTACAGCTGCTGCTGGTCTGGCAACGCTGCAGCAATGCTTGCAATTGCCAGCTCATGTGAGCACGCACTGTGCGACGTGAGCACGCACTGGAACTCCACATGTTGGCCAAGCCTTGTGAGCAGCAGAGGGCAGTAGTGTCATACCAGCTGCAACATGGTCGTCGCCTTTCCAGTCCGCTTCTGCTCTTCACAAGCAACGAGTGGGCATGGATGTCTTACCTCTGTGAGGTATTACGTAACTTTGAGGAATTAACACAGATGGTGAGCGGCGATGCCGCTATTATCAACGTAACCATCGCACTTCTGTGTCTACTAAAACGCTCGCTGCTCATAATGAAAGAGGATGCTTTGCTGAATAAAGTTCGTCTTCTCAGCGCAAATTAAATGATGAAGAGAAAGAGGAGCAGGAGACGGTTGCCTCCGCTTCAGAGGGTAGTACCCCTAGCTGGTTTATTCCATCTGTTCAGCGTGGATAGGCCGAACAGGAGGAAGAGGATGAGGAGAATGAAAGTCATCCTCCTGATGAGGACAGTGAAGTCTTGTCTGTTGGGACTCATGGCTGACTTTATGTTATATTGACTTTCCCGTGACCTTCGCGTTATACACATTTTGGCCAACACTGATTACTGGTTGTTCATCCTTCTCGACCCCCACTACAAAGAGAACTTTGTATCTCTCATTCCTGTGGTGGAGAGGACCAGCAAAATGGTGAAGGTCCTTGTGGAAAAATTGTTCCAAAGATTTCCAGCTGACAACGCTGATAGCAGAGTACGTAGTTCTTTGGGCAACCAAGCAGTGGAGATGAGGGGAACACACAGCAGATCAAACAGAAGCAGGGCAACACTCTCCAAGGCCGGGACAGTTTCTTGACGCCACACCAGCACCCTCACCCTGATGCGCGGCCTAGCGTCACAAGGAGGGTAACGTTTTGGAAGATGGTGATGGAGTACGGAGCATACTGTGTCAATGTCCTCAGCAGAGTTGAGCGGACACCTGGAAGTTCGGATTCGACGGGTCCGGCCGAACTTCACAAAACAGTTCGGGTTCAGGACCTGAACTTGACCTGAACTTTACCCCAAACCACATGGCGGTGAATGCGGTGTTGTAGGTGGAAGCGGCGATGGAGGAGAGGGTAGCTAGCTAACAATGTTTTTTTTTTTTTAAATTGGGGTAGCCCCAAAAATAATAGGACACATAAAAAAAAAAAGAAATCAAAGAAAAAGTGCACTTGAGTACAAGAATGTATGGTTGAGGTGGGTATAAATGTCTATTCTGCACAAGGTACAGTGAAGTATTGTGGGTTCCAAGCCTGGTTTATTTTAATGAACGTGAGCTTGTCCACAGTGGCCAGGCTGCTGCGTTTGTCTGTAATGACGCCCCCTGTCATGCCAAATACACATTAAGACAATACACTGGCTGCAGGGCAGGCCAGCACCTCCAAGGCATAAAGGGCAAGCTCAGGCCATGTGGACAATTTGGAGACCCAGAAGTTTAATGGGGCAGAACCATCAGTCAGTATGTGTAGGCGTGTGCACATGTACTGTTCCACCATGTTGTTCAAATGCTGCCTCCTGCTAAGACGTTCTATATCAGCTGGTGGTGCCAGTTGCTATGGCTTGGTGACAAAGCTTTTACACATGTCGGCCATGCTAACCTTGCCTTCTGAGGTGCTAGCCGTGACCCAGCTGCGTTGGTGGCCTCTTCCTCCTCCGCGTCTGCCTTCGCCTTTTGCTTCCACTTCCAGCATGCACTTGTAGTCACGCATATTCCTATCACGCTCTAGTGAGGGAATTAAGGACAGCACGTTGTCTTAGTAATGGGGATCCAGCAGGGTGGCAACCCAGTAGTCAGCAGACTCAGCACAAGTTAAAATGTGGGCAACTCTGCAGTCATTGCGCAGGCACTGCAGCATGTAGTCGCTCATGTGTACCAGGATGCCCAGAGGTAAGGATAAGCTGTCCTCTGTAGCAGGGGCGTAGCTAGGAGAATGACTGGCCCCATAGCAAAAAAAAATGTATGCCCCCCCAACCTCCCAAATCTCCCACCCCCACATACCTATCAGACCTCCCACCCCTTCCAGAGCTCCCACCCAAACACCCCTTCAGGACCTCCCACCCCAACATCCCCACACCCCTCCCTAGATCCCCACTTAAAGGGCTTCTGTCACCCCCCTTAACCCATTTTTCACTAGCTGACATTAGCTATTTGCTAATGTCAGCTGAGTTGAAATATATATTTTTTACCTTATCTGAAGCTGGCAATTCTGTTAAAAAGGAACTTTTATAATATTCAAATCATCTTCGCTACCAGCAAGTTGGGCGTGTACTTGCTGGTAGCCGCCGCATCTAGATTTGTTATGCATGCCCCCTTCCTCGTTTGATAGACAGGGCCAGCGCTTTCTCCTCCTCGCACTGGCCCTGTCTGAAGATGAAATCCCGCGCCTGCGCCGTACCGCTCAGTAGTCGGCGCAGGCGCTCTGAGTGAAGGACGCGAGCTTTGCCGCTCCGTCCTCAGTGCGCCTGCGCCGATTACGTCACCGCTACACCCGCTTCCCTTCCAGCTATCCTCCTCAGGCCCAGCCGGCACTACATTTCCCCATTGTGCAGTTAGGGAGATATAGCGTCCCATGCTTACTGGTCCATATATCTGTGGTTATGTGGACCTTGCCACAGATGGCGTTGTGCATTGTACACTTAATTTTTTCCTTCACTTGGTTGTGCAGGGAATGGATGGCTCATCTAGAAAAGTAGTGGCGGCTGGGAACGCCTTAATGTGGGACAGCAACCATCAGCTGTTTAAAACAGTCCATCTCCACCAGACGGAATTACAGCATTTCAAAGGCCAGGAATTTGGAATCGAGGGTGGGTAGGGTGGTATTTCCTCTCTCTCTCCAATGTTTGGGAGGTAGAAAGCTGAAAGTTTGTGTGTGGCATGGTGGAGATGCTTGGTGATGATGACGGAGGTGGTGGTGTTGGTGGCACATCCTCTGTTTGCTGGGTGGCAGGTGCAACTGTGACTCCACAGGTGGAGGAAGAGGCAGAGACAACAGCAGAAGAGGAAGCAGGAGGAGCCTGAGACCTTTCTTAGATTTTAAGGTGTTTACTCCACTGCAGTTCGTACTTTGCATGCAGATGCTTGGTCATGCAGGTTGTGCTCAGGTTTAGAACGTTTATGCCTCGCTTAAGGCTCTGATGGCACAACGTGCAAACCACTCGTGTCTTGTTGTCAGGACATTGTCTGAAGAACTGCCACACAAATGAACTCCTTGGAGCTGTCCTTGGTTTGCTAGGTCCCTGGGTGCGGTGTACAGTAGCAGGCGTAGTGTCTCGGGGACGGCCACTTCGCTTTTGCACCCTGCTCCCTCTTTTGCTGTGCTGTTGCCTCTGTGCTATCACCGCCTCTTCCTCAGAACTGCACATGTCACAAGTAGTGTTGAGCGAACAGTTCGAGCATAGTTCGGGTCCGTACCGAATTTTGGGGTGTTCGTGACACGGACCCGAACCCGAACTTTTCGTAAAAGTTCGGGTTCGGGTTCGTCGTTTGGCATGTATTTAGGCGCATTTTGAAAGGCTGCAAAGCAGCCAATCAACATGCATCATACTACTTGCCCTAAGATGCCATCGCAGCCATGCCTACTATTGGCAAGGCTGTGATTGGCCGAGTGCAGCATGTGACTCAGCCTCTTTATAAGCTTGTGCGCACGTCGGGACGTGCTCACTCCCGATGTGAATAGAACAGGGATAGACGCAGCTGATGCTAGGGCGAGAATAGGCAGGGATAATTGAATAACTGGAAGCAAATTTCTCTCCTCCACCTGTGATTCATCTGAACAACTGCAGCTGAGCTGCTTTTTTGATAGGGATTGGCTATTTTTAGAGTGGCCAGAGTGATTTTTCCATCCACATGTACCTGGGCTGACCGCCGGCCGCCATTTTGCGACTTGTAGTGCTGCAGCAGAAGCTGCCACAGTGTGCATTCCAAAGCTCCAAACAAGTCAGACATCTACACCTGGGATTCAGACCAATAGCGATTTAGCAGCACAGTCCAAGGCTATTTTTTTAAAGGTTGTGCAGACCATTTTGTGGCACATGTTACTGGGCTGATAGGCGGCGGCCATCTTGGGACTAGTGCTGCAGCACAATCTCTCCCAACGTCCATTAATCACTTGTAATAGTGGTCTGTGCCATAGAAATCCTACATCAGGGACTTGGGTGTGCTTGTGTCACCCCTACTAATACCAGTCCACCTGTAATCCATACAGTGAAAAGCCATAAAGTATTCCAGTGAGGGAATTTTTTTTATTTAAAAAGGCCAAGTTAGTTTATCTGGCGTTCAATATACTAGATACAGTTAGGCCTGCGTTTCATACATCTGGAATTAGCAAACTAATGTGCTGGGGTTGGGAAAACATATATGTACCCATACTAGAATCTGTCAAAGAAAGCGGTACTCACATATAACAGTCATTCCATCTGTAATCCATACAGTCAAAAGACTGAAAGTATTCCAGTGAGGGAATTTTTTTATTTAAAAAGGCCAAGTTAGTTTATCTGGCGTTCAATATACTAGATACAGTTAGGCCTGCGTTTCATACATCTGGAATTAGCAAACTAATGTGCTGGGGTTGGGAAAACATATATGTACCCATACTAGAATCTGTCAAAGAAAGCGGTACTCACATATAACAGTCATTCCATCTGTAATCCATACAGTCAAAAGACTGAAAGTATTCCAGTGAGGGAATTTTTTTATTTAAAAAAGGCCAAGTTAGTTTATCTGGCGTTCAATATACTAGATACAGTTAGGCCTGCGTTTCATACATCTGGAATTAGCAAACTAATGTGCTGGGGTTGGGAAAACATATATGTACCCATACTAGAATCTGTCAAAGAAAGCGGTACTCACATATAACAGTCATTCCATCTGTAATCCATACAGTCAAAAGACTGAAAGTATTCCAGTGAGGGGATTTTGCTTATAAAAAATAATATATTTCATTGTGGTGCGAGTTGAATCGCAACAATGAAGAAAAATACTATTAAGGGACGAGGACGCGGTCGTGGTGGTGTCCGTGGAGCCTCTGTTGCTGGTAGAGGACGTGGCCGTTCGGCCCCAGGCGCACACAGTAGGGAACGAACTCCCTCAACTAGCCGGCAGAATGTACCGCAATATCTCGTGGGGCCCAATGCCGCTCTTAGGATGGTAAGGCCTGAGCAGGTACAGGCATTAATCGATTGGGTGGCCGACAGTGCTTCCAGCACGTTCACCACATGGTCTTCCACCCAGTCTTCTGCGGAAAGCGCACAGGTGGCACCTGAAAACCAAGCCCATCAGTCTGTCACATCACCCCCAAGCATATCAGGGAAACGGTCTGAGCCACAAGTTATGCAGCAGTCTCTTCTTCTGTTTGAAGACTCTGCTTCCAGGGTTTCCCAGGGCGTCCACCTAGCCCTTCCCCAGTGGAGGAAGACATACCATGCACTGACGCACAACCACTTATGTCTCCAGATGAAGAGGACATGGGAATACCACCACAGCAGAGTCACCGACTCTCTGATGATGACGAAACACAGGTGCCCACTGCCGCGTCTTTTGCAGTGTGCAGACTGAACAGGAGGAGGTCAGGGAGGGAGACTGGGTGGAAGACGATGCAGAGGACGATGAGGTCTTAGACCCCACATGGACTGAAGGTCGTGGCGATGACTTTCACAGTTCAGAGGAAGAGGTAGTGGTGAGACCGAGACAACAGCGAAGCCAAAGAGGGAGCAGGGGGCCAAAGCAGACGAGCCGCCGCCCCAGAGTTCGCCTGCTACTGGACATCGCCAACAGGGACCCAGCCCCACAAAGGCAGCTTCAAAGAGTTCCCTGGCATGGCACTTCTTTAAACAATGTCCTACCGACAAGACCCGAGTGACTTGCATGCTCTGCCATCAGAGCCTGAGGCGAGGCATTAACGTTCTGAACCTCAGCACAACCTGCATGACCAGGCATCTACATGCAAAGCATGAACTGCAGTGGGGTACACACCTTAAAAACCAGGCACTCGCTGAGGCTCCCCTGCTCCCTATACCGCTGCTGCCTCGGCTTCCGCCTCGAGAGGAATGTTGCCACCTGCCGAGCAGCAAACAGAGGATGTGCCACCGACACCACCACCACCGCCACCGTCAACTAGCGTCTCCACTATATCACACAGCAGCGTTCAGCTCTCAATATCTCAAACCTTAGAGAGGAAGCGCAAATTCCCCGAGTCACCCTCGAGCCCTTGGCCTGAACGCCAGCATTTCTAAACTGCTGGCCTTTGAAATGCTGTCATTCCGGCTGGTGGACACAGACAGCTTCAAACAGCTGATGGCCATGGCTGTCCCGCAGTATGTGGTTCCCAGCCGCCACTACTTCTCCAAGACAGCCGTGCCTTCCCTGCACATGCAAGTGTCCGATAAAATCAAGTGTGCACTGCGCAACGCCATTTGTGGCAAGGTCCACCTAACCACAGATACGTGGACCAGTAAGCACGGCCAGGGACGCTATATCTCACTAACTGCACACTGGATGAATGTAGTGGCGGCTGGGCCCCGGCGGACAGTTCCTTGGCGCACGTCCTTCCGCCCCCTAGGATCGCAGGGCATCATTCTCTGCCTCCTGTAGCCTCCTCCTCCTACTCGGCTTCCTCCTCCACTGCTTCCACCAGCTCATCCGGTCAGCCACACATCTTCACCACCAACTTCAGCACAGCCCGGGGTAAACGTCAGCAGGCCATTCTGAAACTCATATGTTTGGGGGACAGGCCCCACAGCGCAAAGGAGTTGTGGCGGGGTATTGAACAACAGACCGACGAGTGGTTTCTGCCGGTGGGCCTCAAGCCAGGCCTGGTGGTATGCGATAATGGGCGAAATCTCGTGGCAGCTCTGGGACTAGCCGGTTTGACGCACATCCCTTGCCTGGCGCATGTGCTGAACTTGGTGGTGCAGAGGTTCATTCACCACTACCCCAACATGTCAGAGCTGCTGCATAAAGTGCGGGCCGTCTGTGCGCGCTTCCGCCGTTCACATCCTGCCGCTGCTCGCCTGTCTGCGCTACAGCGGAACTTCGGCCTTCACGCTCACCGCCTCATATGCGACGTGCCCACCCGGTAGAACTCCACCTTGCACATGCTGGAGAGACTGTGCGAGCAGCAGCAGGCCATAGTGGAGTTTCAGCTGCAGCACGCTCGCGTCAGTCGTACTGCCGAACAGCACCACTTCACCACCAATGATTGGGCCTCCATGCGAGACCTGTGTGCCCTGCTGCGCTGTTTCGAGTACTCCACCAACATGGCCAGTGGCGATGACACTGTTATCAGCGTTACAATACCACTTCTATGTCTCCTTGAGAAAACACTTAGGGCAATGATGTTAGAGGAGGTGGCCCAGGTGGAGGAGGAGGAGGAGGATGAGGGCTCGTTTCTAACACTTTCGGGCCAGTCTGTTCGAAGTGGCTCAGAGGGAGGTTTGTTTAAGCAGCAGAGGACAGGTTCACAAGTCGCCAGCCAAGGCACTGTACTGGAGGACGAGGAGGATGAGGAGGAGGAGGTGGAGGGGGACGAGGATGACGCAAGTTCACAGCGGGGTGGCAGCCCAGGCCCATCACTGGTGCGTGGCTGGGGGATACGGTGGACGATGACGATACGCCTCCCACAGAGGACAGCTTGTCCTTACCCATGGGTAGCCTGGCCCACATGAGCGAATATATGCTCCAATGCCTGCGCAACGACAGCAGAGTTGCCCACGTTTTAACGTGTGCAGACTACTGGGTGGCCACCCTGCTGGATCCCCGGTATAAAGACAATGTGCCCACTTTAATTCCTGAACTGGAGCGCGACCGTAAGATGCGCGAGTACAAGCGCACGCTGATAGAGGCGCTCTTGAGAGCATTCCCACATGTCACAGGGGAACAGGTGGAAGGTGAAGGCAGAGGAGTGGCAAGAGGTCGCCAACGCAGCTGTGTCACGGCCAGCTCATCTGAGGGCAGGGTTAGCATGGCAGAAATGTGGAAAGGTTTTGTCTCCACGCCACAGCTATCTGCACCGACACCTGATACGGAACGTGTTAGCAGGAGGCAGCATTTCACTAACATGGTTGAACAGTATGTCTGCACACCCTCCACATCCTGACGGATGGTTCGGCCCCATTCAACTACTGGGTTTCGAAATTGTCCACGTGGCCAGAGTTAGCATGTTATGCCTTGGAGGTGCTTTCCTGCCCGGCGGCCAGCGTTTTATCTGAACGCGTATTCAGCACGGCAGGGGCGTCATTACTGACAAGCGCAGCCGCCTGTCCACAGCCAACGTGGACAAGCTGACCTTCATAAAGATGAACCAGGCATGGATCCCACAGGACCTGTCCCTCCCTTGTGCAGAGTAGTCCTTATTAACTGCCTAAAACATGTCTTGTTGTGCTACGGGCCACTTCTTTATTTGATACAAATTTTATGAAACCCACAGTTGAATGAAACTCTTCTCTGTCTGGGCGCCAGGGCCTAACCAGATGAAAGTGGCCGGTTAAACTAACGGGTGACATGAAGCCATAACCTCTGCCATGCTACCTCTGTCTTCTGTCTGGGTGCTGAGGCCTAAGTCAAATAAAGCGGTCTTCTGCTGTGCTGGGGATATGAAGCTAATCTCTGACCTCTCTCCTCTGTCTGGGTCCAAAGGCCTAAATCACTGAAAGAGGCCTTCTCCTGTGGTGTGTGATATGATGCCAGAATATGTGCTGTGGGGCCTCTCTCCTCTTCCTGGGTGCAGGGGTCAAATAAACTAAATTGTGGCCTACTCCTGTGGTGGTTGATATGATGCCTGATTCTCTGATGTGGAACGTCTCTCCTCTGTTTGGGTGAAGCGGTCAAAGTAACTAAATGGTGGCTTCTCCTGTGGTGGCTGATATGATGCCAGAATATGTGCTGTGGGGCCTCTCTCCTCTTCCTGGGTGCAGGGGTCAAAGTAACTCAATGGTGGCTTCTCCTGTGGTGGCTGATATGATGCCAGAATATGTGCTGTGGTGCCTCTCTCCTCTTCCTGGATGCAGGGGTCAAAGTAACTAAATGGTGGCTTCTCCTGTGGTGGTTGATATGATGCCTGATTCTCTGCTGTGAAACCTCTCTCCTCCATCTGGGTGTAGGGGTCAAAGTCTTTCAAAGTCGCCTTCTCCTGTGCTGATTGATATAAAGCTGATGGTTGTGCCATCTGACATGGTTGCCAGGGTCTGATTCAATGGGGGCCTACTCCTGTGGTGGGTGATCTAAATGCCTGATTCTCTGCTGTGAAACCTCTCTCCTCCGTCTGGGTGTAGGGGTCAAAGTCTTTCAAAGTCGCCTTCTCCTGTGCTGATTGATATGAAGCTGATGGTTGTGCCATCTGACATGGTTGCCGGGGTCCCATTAAATTGGGGCCTACTCCTGTGGTGGGTGATCTAAATGCCTGATTCTCTGCTTTGAAACCTCTCTCCTCCGTCCGGGTGTAGGGGTCAAAGTCTGTCAAAGTCGCCTTCTCCTGTGCTGATTGATATAAAGCTTATGCTTGTGCCATCTGACATGGTTGCCGGGGTCTGATTCAATGGTGGCCTACTCCTGTGGTGGGTGATCTAAATGCCTGATTCTCTGCTGTGTAACCTCTCTCCTCCGTCTGGGTGTAGGGGTCAAAGTAACTAAATGGTGGCCTACTCCTGTGGTGGGTGATATGATGCCTGGTTCTCTGCTGTGGGACCTCTCTCCTTTGTCTGGGTGCTGTGGTCAAAATAATAGTAAGTGACCTTCTCCATTGGTGGGTGACTTGAAGCCTGATTCTGTGCTATGGGACCTCACTCCAATTAATATTGTTTAATTTTTATTTATTTTATGTTAACTCATCATTTCCCTATCTACATTTGTTTGCAGGGGATTTAACTACATTTTGCTGCCTTTTGCAGCCCTCTAGCCCTTTCCGGGTGTGTTTTACAGCCTTTTTAGTGCCCAAAAGTTCGGGTCCCCATTGACTTCTATGGGGTTCGGGTTCGGGATGAAGTTCGGGTCGAGTTCGGATCCCGAACCCGAACATTTTTCGAAAGTTCGGCCGAACTCGTCGAACCCGAACATCCAGGTGTTCGCTCAAATCTAGTCACAAGTAGTGTTGAGCGAACAGTTCGAGAATAGTTCGGGTTCGTACCGAATTTTGGGGTGTTCGGGACATGGACCCGGACCCAAACATTTTCAAAAAAGTTTGGGTTCGGGTTCGTTGTTCGGCGATTTCTTCCCGCTTTCTGAAGGGCTGCACAGCAGCCAATCAGCTAGCGTTTTACTTCTTGCCCTAAGAGCCCATCACAGCCATGCCTACTAATGGCATGGCTGTGATTGGCCAAGTGCAGCATGTGACCCAGCCTCTATTTAAGCTGGATTCACGTAGCGCCGCACGTCACACTGCTCTGATTAGTGTAGGGAGAGGACGCAGCTGCTGTGAGGGCGAGATTAGGCAGTAAAAAGTCTGCAAAAGCACCTAACGAAGTAATCGATCTACAGCTGTGAATGATTGAACTTCTGCTAGTTACTTGCTCACTGGTTTTTAGGCTGCACAGAGCATTTTTCTGTCACTTATTGTCTGGGGTGATCGGCGGCCATTTTGTGACTTGTGGTGCACCAGAACAAGCTGCCACCAAGTCCATCAATCCATCAATACTAGTTTTTTTTTTTGCTATATCCTACTTCAGGGGCTTGGCTGTGCTAACTGTCACCCCTAGAAACTCAGGGTAGCAATTTCTATATTTTATTAAGGAGTTAAATACAATTGCCAAAATACCAATCCCCTAAATCTGGTGTTCCAGCTTTGGCTAGCCAAGTATAATACTGTCTGCTGTTTGGCAAAGGATAGATTATTTTCCGTAGTGAAATTCAATTGTCAAAATAGCAATCCCCTAAATCTGGTGTCCCAGCACTGGCTAGCAAACTATAATAGTGTCCGCCAAAACATATATTTTGTTCTGGGGTGAAATTCAATTGCCAAAATAGCAATACCATAAATCTGGGGTCACAGCTGTGGCTGGCAAACTATAATAGTGTCCGCAAAAACATATATTTTGTTCTGGGGTGAAATTCAACTGCCTAAAAAGCAATCCCCTAAATCTGGTGTCCCAGCACTGGCTGGCAAACTATAATAGTGTCCGCCAAAACATATATTTTGTTCTGGGGTGAAATTCAATTGCCAAAATAGCATTACCATAAATCAGTGGTTTCAGCTGTGGCTGGCCAAGTTTCATAGTTTCCTGCAAATTATATATTTTGTTCTGGGGTGAAATTCAATTGCCAAAATAGCAATACCCTGAATCTGGTGTTCCAGCTGTTGCAGGACTAGTTAAAATCTGTCCGTAACAGGGCATATTTTGTTCTGGGGTGAAATTCAACTGCCAAAATAGCAATACCATAAATCAGTGGTTTCAGCTGTGGCTGGCAAACTATAATAGTGTCCGCCAAAACATATATTTTGTTCTGGGGTGAAATTCAACTGACAAAATAGCAATCCCCTAAATCTGGTGTCCGAGCAATGGCTGGCAAACTATAATAGTGTCAGCCAAAACATATATGTTTGTTCTGGGGTGAAATTCAATTGCCAAAATAGCAATACCATAAATCAGTGGTTTCAGCTGTGGCTGGTCAAGTTTCATAGTGTCCTGCAAATTATATATTTTGATCTGGGGTGAAATTCAATTGCCAAAATAGCAATACCCTGAATCTGGTGTTCCAGCTGTTGCAGGCCTAGTTTAAATCTGTCCATAAAAGGATACCTTTCATCCAGGGTCTAAATACTAGCCCTAAAAGAGATATTCCCCTAAATCAGTGGTTACTGCTGTGCTGTGCCTGGATTAGTGTAGTACGCTACATAAATAAATTGGCAGATAGTGTTAGGTGCCTGTAAAAAAAAAGGCCTGAATTTGAAATCTATACATTGGGCCAAATATTTTTTTCTTATTGTGGTGCTTCGTGAACGGTAACAATGAGGAAAACATCTAGTAACGGACGTGGTGGTGTTAGTGTACCCTCTGGTGCTGGGAGAGGACGTGGCCATTCTGCCACAGCCACACGTCCTAGTGAACCAACTACCTCAGGTTCCAGTACCCGCCAGAATTTACAGCGATATTTGGTGGGGCCCAATGCCGTTCTAAGGATGGTAAGGCCTGAGCAGGTACAGGTGCTAGTCAATTGGGGGGCCGACAGTGGACCCAGCACGTTCACAACATTACCTCCCACCCAGTCTTCTGCAGAAAGCGCACAGGTGGCGCCTGAAAACCAAGCACGTCAGTCTGTGACATCACCCCCATGCATATCAGGGAAACTGTCTGAGCCTCAAGTTATGCAGCAGTCTCTTATGCTGTTTGAAGACTCTGCTGGCAGGGTTTCCCAAGGGAAACCCCCTAGCCCTTCCCCAGTGGTGGAAGACATAGAATGCACTGATGCACAGCCACTGATGTTTCCTGATGATGAGGACATGGGAATACCATCTCATCGCAGTCCACACGTCTCTGATGATGACGAAACACAAGTGCCAACTGCTGCGTCTTTTTGCAGTGTGCAGACCGAACAGGAGTTCAGGGAGGAAGACTGTGTGGAAGACGATGCAGGAGACGATGAGGTCCTAGACCCCACATGGAATGAAGGTCGTGCCACTGATTTTCATAGTTCAGAGGAAGAGGCAGTGGTGAGACCGAGCCAACAGTGTAGCAAAGAGGGAGCAGGGGGCAAAAGCAGAACAGCCACCTCCAAGAGAGTTCGCCTGCTACTGGCCACCGCCACCAGGGACCGAGCACCCCAAAGGCAGCTTCAAGGAGTTCCCTGGCATGGCACTTCTTTAAACAATGTGCTGACTACAAGACCCGAGTGATTTGCACGCTGTGCCATCAGAGCCTATAGCAAGGCATTAACGTTCTGAACCTTAGCAAAACCTGCATGACCAGGCATCTACATGAAAAGCATGAACTGCAGTGGAGTAAACACCTTAAAAGCAAGGAACTCACTCTGGCTCCCCCCTGCTCCCTCTTCTGCTGCTGCCTCGGCCTCTTCCTCCGCCCACCAAACAGAGGATGTGCCACCGACACCACCACCTGCATGACCAATCATCTCCACCATGTCACACGGCAGCGTTCAGCTCTCCATCTCACATACCTTGGAGAGAAAGCGTAAATTCCCACCTAGCCACCCTCGAACCCTGGGCCTGAATGCCAGCATTTATAAACTGATGTCATTCTGGCTGGTGGACACAGACAGCTTCAAACAGCTGATATCCATGGCTGTCCCACAGTATGTTCTTCCCAGCCGCCACTACTTCTCCAAGACAGCCGTGCCTTCCCTGCACAACCAAGTATCCGATAAAATCAAGTGTGCACTGCGCAACGCCATCTGTGGCAAGGTCCACCACACCACGTGGACCAGTAAGCACGGCCAGGGACGCTATATCTCCCTAACTGCACACTGGTTAAATGTAGTGGCGGCTGGTCCCCAGGCGGAGAGTTCCTTGGCGCACGTCCTTCTGCCGCCAAGGATCGCAGGGCATCATTCTTTGCCTCCTGTAGCCTCCTCCTCCTACTCGGCTTCCTCCTCCTCTGCTTCCACCAGCTCATCCAGTCAGCCACACACCTTCACCACCAACTTCAGCACAGCCCGGGGTAAACGTCAGCAGGCCATTCTGAAACTCATATGTTTGGGGGACAGGCCCCACACCGCGCAGGAGTTGTGGCGGGGTATTGAACAACAGACCGACGAGTGGTTTCTGCCGGTGGGCCTCAAGCCCGGCCTGGTGGTGTGCGATAATGGGCGAAATCTTGTCGCAGCTCTGGGACTAGCCGGTTTGACGCACATCCCTTGCCTGGGGCATGTGCTGAATTTGGTGGTGCAGAAGTTCATTCTCAACTTCCCCGACATGTCAGAGTTGCTGCATAAAGTGAGGGCCGTCTGTGCGCGCTTCCGGCGTTCACATCCTGCCGCTGCTCGCCTGTCTGCGCTACAGCGTAACTTCGGCCTTCCTGCTCACCGCCTCATATGCGACATGTCCACCATGTGGAACCCTACCTTGCACATGCTTGAGAGACTGTGCGAGCAGCAGCAGGCCATAATGGAGTTTCAGCACGCGTCTGTCGCACTGCGGAACAGCACCACTTCACCACCAATGATTGGGCCTCCATGCGAGACCTGTGTGCCCTGTTGCGCTGTTTCGAGTACTCCACCAACATGGCCAGTGGCGATGACACTGTTATCAGCATTACAATACCACTTCTATGTCTCAATGAGAAAACGCTTAGGGCGATGATGGAAGAGGAGGTGGCCCAGGAGGAGGAAGAGGAGCATTTGGGGTCATTTTTAGCACTTTCAGGCCAGTCTGTTAGAAGTGGCTCAGAGGGAGGTTTTTTGCAACAGCAGAGGCCAGGTACAAATGTGGCCAGCCAGGGCCCACTACTGGAGGACGGGGAGGATGAGGAGGAGGTGGAGGAGGATGAGGATGAAGCAGGTTCACAGCGGGGTGGCACCCGACACAGCTCAGGCCCATCACTGGTGCGTGGCTGGGGGGATACGGAGGAGGATGACGATACGCCTCCCACAGAGGACAGCTTTTCCTTACCTCTGGGGAGCCTGGCACACATAGTAACATAGTAACATAGTAACATAGTATATAAGACCGAAAAAAGACATTTGTCCATCCAGTTCGGCCTGTTTCCTACAAGTTGATCCAGAGGAAGGCAAAAAAAACCTGTGAGGCAGAAGCCAATTTTCCCCACTTAAGGGGGAAAAATTCCTTCCCGACTCCAATCAGGCAATCAGAATAACTCCCTGGATCAACGACCCCTCTCTAGTAGCTGTAGCCTGTAATATTATTACACTCCAGAAATGCATCCAGTCCCCTCTTGAATTCCTTTATTGTACTCACCATCACCACCTCCTCAGGCAGAGAGTTCCATAGTCTCACTGCTCTTACAGTGAAGAATCCTTTTCTATGTTTGTGTACAAACCTTCTTTCCTCCAGACGCAGAGGATGTCCCCTTGTTACAGTCCTGGGGATAAATAGATGATGGGACAGATCTCTGTACTGACCCCTGATATATTTATACATAGTTATTAGATCTCCCCTCAGTCGTCTTTTTTCTAAAGTGAATAACCCTAATTTTGATAACCTTTCAGGGTACTGTAGATCCCTCATCCAAGTATTTCTTTAGTTGCCCTGCTCAGAACCCTCTCCAGCTCTGCTATGTCTGTCTTGTTCACAGGAGCCCAGAACTGTACACTGTACTCCATGTGTGGTCTGACTAGTGATTTGTAAAGTGGTAGGACTATGTTCTCATCACGGGCGTCTATGCCCCTTTTGATGCAACCCATTATATTATGGTCCTTGGCAGTAGCTGCCTGACACTGGTTTTTGCAGCTTAATTTACAGTTTATTAAAATTCCTAGATCCTTTTCCATGTCAGTGTTACTGAGTGTTTTACCATTTAATATGTACGGGTGACTTGCATTATTCCTTCCCATGTGCATAACTTTACATTTGTCAGTGTTAAACCTCATCTGCCATTTTTCTGCCCAAGCCTCCAATCTATCCAGATCCCTCTGTAGCAGAAAATTGTCCTCTTCAGTGTTAATTACTTTACACAGTTTAGTATCATCTGCAAAAATAGATATTTTACTGTGCAGGCCTTCTACAAGATCATTAATAAATATATTGAAGAGAATAGGGCCCAATACTGACCCCTGAGGTACCCCACTAGTTACAGTGACCCAATCTGAGTATCTACCATTAATAACCACCCTCTGTTTTCTGTCACTCAGCCAGTTACTTACCCACATATAGACATTTTCTCCAAGTCCGAGCATCCTCATTTTATATACTAACCTTTTATGAGGTACGGTGTCAAATGCTTTGGAGAAGTCCAGATATACGACATCCATTGATTCGCCGCTGTCAAGTCTAGAACTTACCTCCTCATAGAAGCTGATTAAGTTCGTTTGGCATGACCGATCCCTCATGAAGCCATGCTGATATGGTGTTATTTGCTTATTTTCATTGAGATACTCCAAAATAGCATCTCTTAGAAACCCTTCAAACAGTTTACCAACAATAGATGTTAAACTTACCGGCCTATAATTTCCAGGCTCTGTTTTTGGACCCTTTTGAATATTGGCACCACATTTGCTATGCGCCAATCCTGTGGAACATTCCCTGTTATTATAGAGTCCGTAAATATCAGAAATAATGGTCTGGCTATGACATCACTTAATTCCCTTAGGATACAGGGGTGTATGCCATCCGGTCCTGGCGATTTGTCTATTTTAATCTTTTTAAGTCGCTGTTGTACTTCTTCCTGGGTCAGACAGGGCACTTTTAATGGGGGATTTACTTTTACATTCTGCATTTCATCTGACAGTTTATTTTCCTCAGTGAATATAGTGGAGAAAAGAATATTTAATAGTTTTGCTTTATCCTCGTCGCTCTCTGCAACACCCCCCTCATTGCAATGTAGAGGGCCGACTCCTTCAGATTTATATTTTTTACTATTTATGTAATTGAAGAACATTTTAGGGTTAGTTTTACTCTCTTTGGCAATTAATCTCTCGGTCTCTAGTTTGGCAAATTTTATTAGTTTTTTACATATTCTATTTTTTTCCTTTATAGTTTATCAGTGCTTCCCGACTCCCCTCCTGTTTTAGTGATTTATATGCTTTCTTTTTGTCATTTATTGCTTTCTTTACGGTTCCATTTATCCACATTGGTTTCTTATTGTTCCTTAGCCTTTTATTCCTATAAGGTATGTACCTCTCACAATTAGATGTTACAATGCTTTTAAAAATCTCCCATTTTATGGTTGTATTTTTATTTTTGCGGACTTTGTCCCAGTTAGTTAGGCCTATGGCCTCGCTTAGTTGGCTAAATTTTGCTTTTTTGAAGTTTGGTATTTTTGT
Source organism: Bufotes viridis (assembly GCA_033119425.1). Taxonomy (NCBI): domain Eukaryota; kingdom Metazoa; phylum Chordata; class Amphibia; order Anura; family Bufonidae; genus Bufotes; species Bufotes viridis. The sequence continues at coordinate 543,872,842 of CM065590.1, read as the reverse complement.
TCCTCCCTTTTGAAACTCTCTTTTGAAGGATAATTGGAAGGTTATAACTTTATGGTCACTATTTCCCAGGTGTCCACCAACCTGCACATCTGTTGTTCTATCAGGTCTATTTGTTAATACTAAGTCCAGTATGGCCGTCCTTCTAGTGGGGTCCTGAACCATTTGGGAAAGGAAATTGTCTTTGGCTATTGCCAAGAACCTGTTTCCTTTTTGGGATGTACAGCTTTCAGTTTCCCAGTCTATATCTGGGTAGTTGAAGTCCCCCATGATAACGACTTTATTATGATTTGCCGCCTCGTCTATCTCATTTAGTAATAGATTTTCTGTGGACTCTGGTATATTAGGTGGTTTATAATAAACTCGTATTAGTAATTTATTATTGTTTTTTGCTCCATGTATTTCTACCCACAGTGACTCCACATGTTCATGTCCCTCAGAGATGTATTCTCGAATTACAGGATTTAGACACGACTTCACATAGAGGCAGACCCCTCCACCTCTCCGGTTTTGACGATCCTTTCTAAACAGATTGTAATTAACCTTTTATATTAACTGCCCAGCTATCATCCAGCCATGTCTCAGTTATTCCCACTACATCATAGTCCTCCTCACACATCACTAATTCCAGTTCACCAGTCTTGTTAGTCAGGCTTCTGGCATTAGTATACATACATTTAACAGGTTTATGTGTATTTTTTACCCTAGACCTTTCCTTCTGAACTGTTCTAGTCCCTCCTTCCATTCCTCCCCCAGACACACTACCTCGCCCCTGGTCTCTATCTGCACTATCTTCCCCTCCTATAACGTAATTACCCTCCCCCCAGTCCCTAGTTTAAACACTCCTTCAACCTTCTAGCCATCTTTCTCCCCAACACAGCTGCCATTTCCCCATTGAGGTGCAGCCCGTCCCTTCGATAGAGCCTGTAGCCAACAGAGAAGTCGGCCCAGTTCTCCAGGAACCCGAACCCCTCCTTCCTACACCAGTTCTTGAGCCACTTGTTAACCTCCCTAATCTCCCGCTGCCTTTCTTGTGTGGCTCGTGGTAGAGGCAGTATTTCAGAAAATACTACTTTTGAGGTCCTTGCCCTAAGCTTTTGACCTAAATCCCTGAAATCATTTTTAAGGACTCTCCACCTTCCTCTAACTTTGTCATTGGTTCCGATATGGACCATGACCGCTGGATCTTCTCCAGCCCCTCCCAGTAATCTGTCAACCCGATCCGCGATGTGTCGAACTCTAGCGCCAGGAAGACAGCACACTGTTCGTCGATCACGATCTTTGTGACAGATCGCCCTATCTGTACCCCTAATAATTGAGTCTCCCACTACCAGCACCTGTCTGGCTTGCCCTGCTCTCCTGGTCCCCTGCTTACTGGAGCTGACATTCCCCTGACTGGCAGAGGAAGTGTCTGGCTGCAGCGGTGCCGTCCCTAAACTGTCATCCCCCTCATCTGCCATACGTGCAAACTTGTTGGGGTGGGTCAGATCAGGGCTAGCCTCCCTGGCACTCTTCCCTCTACCCCGCTTTCTTACTGTTACCCAGCTAACTTCCTCACTCTCCTCAGTCTCCTCGCTACCACCATCCCCCACATCTACCCCATAGAGTGCTTGCTCAGTGAGCAGCAAACTCTTTTCCAAACTGTCAGTGGCTTTCAGTGTTGCAACTCGCCTGTTTAGAGACTGGATGTGCGATTCCAAATGGGTAATTTGCTCACATTTTGAACAAACATATACACCCTCGAACGGCTGTTCCAGGACTGCATACATCATACAAGATGTGCTCTGGACATGAGCGACTACTTGCTGCAGTGCCTGCGCAACGACAGCAGAGTTGCCCACATTTTAACGTGTGCAGACTACTGGGTTGCCACCCTGCTGGATCCCCGGTACAAAGACAATGTGCCCACCTTACTTCCTGCACTGGAGCGTGATAGGAAGATGCGCGAGTACAAGCGCACGCTAGTAGAGGCGCTCCTGAGAGCTCCTCTGAGGGCAGGGTTACCATGGCAGAAATGTGGAAAAGTTTTGTCTCCACTCCACAGCTAACTACACCACCACCTGATACGGAACGTGTTAGCATGAACGTACTGACTGATGGTTCGGCCCCATTCAACTTTTGGGTCTCCAAATTGTCCACGTGGCCAGAGTTAGCATTTTATGCCTTGGAGGTGCTGGCCTTTTGTCTGAACGTGTATTCAGCACGGCAGGGGGCGTCATTACTGACAAACGCAGCCGCCTGTCCTCAGCCAACGTGGACAAGCTGACGTTCATAAAAATGAACCAGGCATGGATCCCACAGGACCTGTGCCTCCCTTGTGCAGAATAGACATTTATAACTGCCTCCCCCTCAACCATGTATTCTTGGACTCCGGGGCACTTCTTTATTGAATCCTCATTTTTTTTAACTTTACCATGATCTTGCGGTGCAACCCAAAGTTTAATGAACCTCTCCTCTATCTGGGTGCTGGGGCCGAAATAACTGAAAGTGGCCTTCTCTAGTGGTGGGTGAAATGACGCATGATTCCTTGCTGTGGGACCTCTTTCCTCTGTCTGGGTGCTGGGGCCGAAATAACTGAAAGTGGCCTTCTCCAGTGGTGGGTGATATGACGCATGATTCCTTGATGTGGGACCTCTCTCCTCTGTCTGGGTGCTGGGGTCTAAATAACTGAAAGTGGCCTTCTCTAGTGGTGGGTGAAATGACGCATGATTCCTTGCTGTGGGACCTCTCTCCTCGGTCTGGGTGCTGGGCCGAAATAACTGAAAGTGGCCTTCTCCAGTGGTGGGTGATATGACGCATGATTCCTTGCTGTGGGACCTCTCTCCTCTGTCTGGGAGCTGGGCCCGAAATAACTGAAAGTGGCCTTCTCCAGTGGTGGGTGATATGACGCATGATTCCTTGCTGTGGGACCTCTCTCCTCGGTCTGGGTGCTGGGCCGAAATAACTGAAAGTGGCCTTCTCCAGTGGTGGGTGAAATGACGCATGATTCCTTGCTGTGGGACCTCTCTCCTCTGTCTGTGTGCTGGGGTCTAAATAACTGAAAGTGGCCTTCTCTAGTGGTGAGTGAAATGATGCATGATTCCTTGCTGTGGGACCTCTCTCCTCGGTCTGGGTTCTGGGCCGAAATAACTGAAAGTGGCCTTCTCCAGTGGTGGGTGATATGACGCATGATTTCTTGCTGTGGGACCTCTCTCCTCTGTCTGGGTGCTGGGGTCTAAATAACTGAAAGTGGCCTTCTCTAGTGGTGGGTGAAATGACGCATGATTCCTTGCTGTGGGACCTCTCTCCTCGGTCTGGGTGCTGGGCCGAAATAACTGAAAGTGGCCTTCTCCAGTGGTGGGTGAAATGACGCATGATTCCTTGCTGTGGGACCTCTCTCCTCGGTCTGGGTGCTGGGCCGAAATAACTGAAAGTGGCCTTCTCCAGTGGTGGGTGATATGACGCATGATTCCTTGCTGTGGGACCTCTCTCCTCTGTCTGGGTGCTGGGGCCAAAATAACTGAAAGTGGCCTTCTCCAGTGGTGGGTGATATGACGCATGATTCCTTGCTGTGGGACCTCTCTCCTCTGTCTGGGTGCTGGGGTCTAAATAACTGAAAGTGGCCTTCTCTAGTGGTGGGTGAAATGACGCATGATTCCTTGCTGTGGGACCTCTCTCCTCGGTCTGGGTGCTGGGCTGAAATAACTGAAAGTGGCCTTCCCAGTGGTGGGTGATATGACGCATGATTCCTTGCTGTGGGACCTGTATCCTCGGTCTGGGTGCTGGGCCGAAATAACTGAAAGTGGCCTTCTCCAGTAGTGGGTGATATGACGCATGATTCCTTGCTGTGGGACCTCTCTCCTCGGTCTGGGTGCTGGGGCCTAAATAACTGAAAGTGGCCTTCTCTAGTGGTGGGTGATATGACGCATGATTCCTTGCTGTTGGACCTCTCTCCTCTGTCTGGGTGCTGGGCCGAAATAACTGAAAGTGGCCTTCTCCAGTGGTGGGTGATATGACGCATGATTCCTTGCTGTGGGACCTCTCCTCTGTCTGGGTGCTGGGGTCTAAATAACTGAAAGTGGCCTTCTCTAGTGGTGGGTGAAATGACGCATGATTCCTTGCTGTGGGACCTCTCTCCTCTGTCTGGGTGCTGGGCCGAAATAACTGAAAGTGGCCTTCTCCAGTGGTGGGTGATATGACGCATGATTCCTTGCTGTGGGACCTCTCTCCTCTGTCTGGGTGCTGGGGTCTAAATAACTGAAAGTGGCCTTCTCTAGTGGTGGGTGAAATGACGCATGATTCCTTGCTGTGGGACCTCTCTCCTCGGTCTGGGTGCTGGGCTGAAATAACTGAAAGTGGCCTTCTCCAGTGGTGGGTGATATGACGCATGATTCCTTGCTGTGGGACCTCTCTCCTCGGTCTGGGTGCTGGGCCGAAATAACTGAAAGTGGCCTTCTCTAGTGGTGGGTGATATGACGCATGATTACTTGCTGTGGGACCTCTCTCCTCTGTCTGGGTGCTGGGCCGAAATAACTGAAAGTGGCCTTCTCCAGTGGTGGGTGATATGACGCATGATTCCTTGCTGTGGGACCTCTCTCCTCGGTCTTTGTGCTGGGCCGAAATAACTGAAAGTGGCCTTCTCCAGTGGTGGGTGATATGACGCCTTATTCCTTGCTGTGGGACCTCTCTCCTCTGTCTGGGTGCTGGGGCCTAAATAACTGAAAGTGGCCTTCTCCAGTGGTGGGTGATATGACGCACGATTCCTTGCTGTGGGACCTTTCTCCTCTGTCTGGGTGCTGGGGCCTAAATAACTGAAAGTGGCCTTCTCCAGTGGTGGGTGATATGATGCATGATTCCTTGCTGTGGGACCTCTCTCCTCTGTCTGGGTGCTGGGCTGAAATAACTGAAAGTGGCCTTCTCCAGTGGTGGGTGAAATGACGCATGATTCCTTGCTGTGGGACCTCTCTCCTCGGTCTGGGTGCTGGGCTGAAATAACTGAAAGTGGCCTTCTCCAGTGGTGGGTGATATGACGCATGATTCCTTGCTGTGGGGGGACCTGTATCCTCGGTCTGGGTAGAGGGTCCCCAGCAGGTCTCGCCCATAATGTTTTAGATGGTTACATCAGCAGCAGGCCCTCACCCCTAATGTTTTAGATGGTCAGATCAGCAGCAGGCCCTCACCCCTAATGTTTTTAAGGGGCACCAGCAGGCCCTTGCTCCTAATGTTTTAGAGGGTCAACTCAGAAGCAGACTTTCTCCCCTAATGTTTTAGAGGGTCATCAGCAGGCCTTTGCCCATAATGTTTTAGATGGTCAGATCAATAGCAGGCCCTCACCCCTAATGTTTTACATGGGCAGATCAGCAGCAGACACTCACCCCTAATGATTTCGAGGGTCAGCTCAGAAGCACACCCTCACCCCTAATGTTTTAGATGGTCAGATCACCAGCAGGCCCTCTCCTCTAATGTTTTAGAGGGTCACCAGCAGGCCCTTGCTCATAATGTTTTTAATGTCACCAGCAGGCCTTTGCTCCTAATGTTTTAGAGGGTCAGCTAAGCAGCAGACCCTTACCCCTAACATTTTAGATGGTCAGATCAGCAGTAGGCCCTCGCCACTAATGTTTTAGAGGGACACTAGCAGGCCTTTGCTCCTAATATTTTAGAGGGTCAGCTCAGTAGCAGACCCTCACCCCTAATGTTTTAGAGGGTCAGCTCAGCAGCAGACCCTCACCCCTAATGTTTTAGATGGTCAGATTCTGACCTTTTTCTGTGAACCAGACACCCTCCCTTCTTCAGAGCAGGGAGTGCCTGGTTTTGGTTCTTCCATTTACTTCCATTGTGCTCTGTAAAGCACCCAGTCATCCCGAGGTGTTCTACTCTAGCTCCAGAGTACCTGAGCGCCTTGGTGCTCGATCAACCCATGTTGGTTATCACTTATAATATTATTTACAGTCACATACTCCGGTATATAGTCCCTTAAGAGTATTTCAAAATTTTTTCCCACAACAGAAGTTAAACTAACTGGTCTATAATTACCTGTGGAAGACTTAGATCCTTTTTTGAATATGGGCACCACAGTTGCCTTGCGCCAATCACTTGGCACTGTACCAGTACCTAGAAAAACTTTAAAAATTATAAACAGGGGCACAGCAATGACTGAACTGAGCTCTTTAAGCACTCTTGGGTGTAATCCATCTGGACCCGGAGCCTGGTTCACATTTACCTTATTTAACTTATCTTGGACCTATCTACAGTTAGCCAATTTAGTATATTGCTGGATGTACTAACAGCCCCAGCACCACAGATATCAGCTCCTTTCTCTTCTTTTATATATATTGGTCATTTCCCTAAAGTCTAATATATATATATATATATATATATATATATATATATATATATATTATTTTTCCTGCTGGTTTTTTGAGTAATTGATATAATCTGCAATCCACATTGTAATCTGCAAGCCATATAGTTTGCAGACCTGACATGGTGAAGGCCAGCCTAAGAAAGATTGTGAGCTGTGATAATAGGGCTGAAGGTTTGAGACCACTAAAAATAATTTGGGCTGCTAGAATATGCCTATTCCTCAGGGACATTAATTCAGAGCAAGTAATTTGAAATATAAAGTGCAATTTATAGTTTATAAAATGGGCACAAAATGACAAAGGCAACAACCTTTTTTTTCTCTAATTGCAGTTTGAATCCATAACAAAGATTTAAGACTAATGATGGCGACGTCACCAGCGAAAATTACATGTGCAATCTGAAATGGTGTGTATGCTCTGACAGATCCTTTGTGTCTTTATTATGTTTTCCAAAGAAATGAGTCACGAGGTAGAGGTGCCGTAATAGACTAGGGAGCAATTAAATCTGTCCTTGACTCAGAAGTCAATTGCTCTTTAGAAATCCATAACCTTTATTCAATTTGTATAAACAATTTCTGATCATTTAAACTTTTAATATAATTAATCTTGGATCAATTTTTATATCAGTTCATGAGCTTATTCCATAAAGCAGGGTGCAATTTTTGAAATATTTAATCAGGGTTTAGTACTAGGTCCACTCCTCCTTTCTAACAGCAGATTTGGTCTCCAATACCATCTATATGCCAACTACACCTAACTATATACTTTGTTTTTTTTGTTTCAATTTTTTTTTTATTATGAAATAGTTTCAAATACCAGTAATACATAGACATACAGCCTGTTTGACAAAGAAGAAAGACCTCACGCAGAAGGTAGTGCTGACAATAGTGTATACAAGCAGAGCAGTAGGACACACAGAGTTAAAAATAACAGAAAAATAATATACAACAATTGATCTATAGCAACTAAAGTGCTGAGTCACTATGTGGAATGAAGGGCAGGGAGTCGGCGCTCGCCGGACAGTGGCATCAATTGCCAATAGGACATCCCAGAGATGACCTGCCTCGACAAGGACACCAATCGAAGGGAATTGGGAGGACGGAGAGGAGGATATCCATGACTGCCAGTCTCGTGACCATCTCTACTCTATCATCCTCAATGGCAGACATTTTTTTTCAAAAACAGCAATAGAGAGAACTGGACAGGAGCAAACCGCATCCCGTGGGTCTAGCACCCAGGAGACAGACAGTGGGAGTTTTGTGAAATGTGATGCCCAATACTTTAGTGAGAACAGAACAAACAAAAGACCAGAAGGCACTCACCACAAGGCAGACCCACCATATATGGAGCAACCACTAAAGCATAGCAGAGAAACCAATGGATATATGTTTTGAAGACATTCAGGGACATAATATGCCCCGTGAAGAACCTTAACTGCGGTTTTGACAAGGCTCACCTGCCAACTGCCCAGACTAATGGCAACTATATACTTTTTCCCGTTATATCAACCCTGCTGTATTACACAACACTAGTAACTGTCTGCCTGCGGTCTCTAATATCATCTTCTCCCTCTATCTGAAACTGAATCTTTCAAAAACTGAACTACTGGTGTTTTCCCTACCAGTGTGTGGCACTACCATAATGCCTAGACAGCACGCCCGCTGTTTTGGTGTTATGTTTGACACTGATCTCTCCTTTTCCCCTATATTCAATCTCTTGCCTGCTCCCCCACAACATCTCTAGAATCTGCGTTTTTTTTTACTCTGGATACAACAAAAACTCTCATTGTTGTCCTGATCCATTCCCGTCTTGATTACTATAACTCACTATTAATTGGCCTCCCATTCATCAGATTTTCCCCTCTACAATCTATCCTGAATGCAGCAGCCAGGCTCATCTATCTGTCTAAATGCAACTCGAATGCCTCCACCCTGTTCCAGTCATTGCATTGGTTGCTCATACAGTTCAGGATTCAATTTAAAGTCCGCATTCTTGCTCAGGGACGTAGCTGTAGGAGGTGCAGAGGTAGCAGTCACTACTGGGCCCAGGAGCCTGAGTGGGCCCAAAGACACTTGTGCTGCATAAGAGAGACACCAGTATTATATAAAGTTCATGCTGGTCAAGTTACACCTGTAGCTGGAGGGAAGGGGTTAGGTTAAGAATTGGAAGGTTTGGAGGTGCCATTTCAATTTTTTCTTCAGGCAGCACAAAGGCTATGTGCTTCCCTGCCCCTGGCCCCTGGCCACAAAGCACTGAGGGAAGGGGGGCGACACAGAACTCTTGCACCAGGTTCCCATGAGTGGAGTTGAGCGAACAACTGGAATTTCATCGCAAAGTTCGAGTTCGGGACCCGAACTTGGCCGAACTTGACCCCGAACCCAAACCCCATTGAAGTCAATAGGGACCCAAACTTTGAGGCACTAAAATGGTTCTAAAAGAGTCATGGAAAGGGCTAGAGGGCTGCAAAAGGCATCAAAATGTGGGTAAGAGCATGACAAGTGCCCTGCAAACAAATGTGGATAGGGAAATGGCCATGTTGGTGGAGTAGTCGAAACAGCACAACAAGGCACACAGGTCTCGCATGGAGGCCCACTCAGTGGCGATGAAGTGGTGCTGTTCCACAGAGCGACTCACCCGTGCGAGCTGCAAATGAAACTCCTGAAAGCAGGCACAGACGGCCCACACTTTCTGCAGCAGCTCTGACATATCGGGGTAGTTTTTCAGGAATTTCTGCACCTTCACGGATGTGCGACAAACCGGCTAGTGCCAGAGCTGCTACGAGATTTCGCCCATTATCGTACACCACCAGGCCGGGCTTGAGGCTCAGTGGCACCAACCACTCATCAGTCTGTTGTTACATGCCCATCCACAGTTCCTGCGCGGTGTGGGGTTTGTCCCTCAAACAGATGAGTTTCAAAACTGCCTGCTGTCATTTATCCCTGGCTGTGCTGAAGTTGGTGGTGAAGGTGTTAAGCTGACTGGATGAGTAGGTGTTAAAGGAGGTAGAGGAGTAGGAGTAGGAGGCAAGAGGAGGCAAAGAGAAATGCCCTGCAATCCTCGGGGGCGGAAGTATATGCGCCAAACAGCTATCTGCCTCAGGCCCAGCCACCACTGCATTTACCCATTGAGCTGTTAGGGAGATATAACGTCACTGCGCGTGCTTACTGGTCCTCGTATCAGTAGTTATGTGGACCTTGCCACAGATAGTGCTGCACAGTGCACATCTGATTTTGTCCCCCACTTGTTTGTGCAGGTAAGGTATGGCTCACCTGGAAAAGTAGTGGCAGCTGGGAACGACGTACTGTGGGGCAGCCCACACCATAAGGTTTTTAAAACTCTCCGTCTCCGCCAGACGAAATGACAGCATTTCAAAGGCCAGGAATTTTTAAATTGCCTTGATTCCATGTGGGGTCTAGGACCTAATCGTCCTCCACATCATTTTCCATCTAGTCTTCACCCCTTCCCTCCTTGTCGGTTTGCAGACTGCAGAAAGCCACAGCAGTTGGCTCCGGTGTTTCTTATTTATCAGAGACGTGCTGAGTTGGTCTTCCCATGTCTTCATCCTCAAACATAAGTGGTTGGGCATCGGTGCACTCAATCTCTTCCACTTCTGGGGCAGGGTTAGGTGGATGGCCCTGGGAAAGCTTGCCAGCCGAGTCGTCAAAAAGCATAAGAGACTGCTTCATGACTTGGGGCTAACGCTGCTTGGCTGACTTCCAAGGGGGTGAGGTGCTAGATAGATGCCCATGGCCTACAGGTGCAAACTTTAAGCTTTCTGCGGTGGATTGGGTGGGAGACAATGTGAAGCTACTGGAGGCACTGTCAGCCACCCAATCTACTAGCGACTGTACTTGTTCTGGCCTCCCATTCGCACCTATACAGAACAGGGTTTTTTTTACGGCAACAATGGTAAAATGTCACCCAAGGATCTAACAGACGATTTTTAGAAATATATGTCACTGTCACCTATGCAGAGCAGGGGTTTATATACGGCAAAAGTGGGTTAATGTCAACCACCAATGGAACAGAGGATTTTTAGAAATTTAGGTTCCTGTCGCCTATGCAGAGCAGGGGTTTGTATATGTCCAAAATGGGTTAATGTCACCCATCAATGTAACAGAGGATTTTTAGAAATATAGGTCCCTGTCACCTATGCGGAGCAGTGGTTTGTATATGGCAAAAATGAATTAAAGTCGCCAACAAATGTAACAGAGGATTTTTAGAAATATAGGTCCCTGTCACCACGCAGATCAGGGGGTTAGTGTACGGCAAAAATGATAAAATGTCACCCAAGAATGTAACAGAGGATTTTTATAAATATAGGTCCCTGTCACCTATGCAAAGAAAGGGGTTTGTATACGGCAAAAATGGTAAAACGTCACCCAAGAATGTACCAGATGATTTTTTGAAATATACTTCCTTGTCACCCATGCAGATCAGGTGTTTGTTTAAGGGAAAAATTGGTTAAATGTCACCCAAGAATGTAACCGAGGATTTTTAGAAATATAGGTCCCTGTCACCAGTGCAGAGCAGGGGTTTGAATACAGCAAAAATGGTAAAATGTCACCCACCAATGTAACAGAGGATTTTTAGAAATATAGCTCCCTGTCAACTATTGAGATCAGGGGTTTTTATACGGCAACAATGGTAAAATGTCATACAAGGATGTAACAGAAGATTTAAAGAAATATATGTCACTGTCACCTATGCAGAGCAGGGGTTGCATATGGCAAAAATTGTAAAATGTCACCCCAGAATGTAACAGAGGATTTTTAAAAATATAGGTCACTGTCAACTATGCAGAGCAGGGGTTTGTGTACGGCAAAAATGGTAAACTGTCACCCAAGAAGCAGGGGTTTGTATATGGCAAAACTGGTTTAAAGTCATCCAACAATGGAACAGAGGATTTTTAGAAATATAGGTCTTTGTCACCTATGCAGAGAAGGGGTTTGTATACGGCAAAAATGGCAAAATGTCACCCACCAAGAATGTAACCAAGGATTTTTAGAAATATAAGTTCTTGTCATCTATGCAGATCAGGGGTATATCAAAAATGGGTTAATGTCATGTCATCCACCAATGTTACAGAGGATTTTTAGAAATATAAGTTCCTGTCACCTATGCAGAGCAGGGGTTTGTATACGGCAAAAATGGTGTAATGTCACCCACCAATGTAAAAGAGGATGTTTAGAAATATAGGTCCCTGTCACCTATGCAGAGCAGGGGTTTGTATACGGCAAAAATGGTAAAATGTTGCCCAAGAATGTAACAGGGGATTTTTAGAGATATAGGTCCCTGTCACCTATGCAGAGCAATAGTTTGTATATGGCAAAAATGGTAAAATGTCAATCCAGAATGTAACAGAGGATTTTTAGAAATATAGGTCCTTGTCACCTTCGCAGAGCAGGGGTTTGTATATGGTCAAAATGGGTTAATGTCACCCACCAATGTAACTGAGGATCTTTAGAAATATAGTTCCCTGTCACCTATACAGAGCAGGGATTTGTTACGGCAACAATGGTAAAATGTCACCCACGGATGTAACAGACGATTTTTAGAAATATATGTCACTGTCACCTATGCAGAGCCGGGGGTTATATAAGGCAAAAGTGGGTTAATGTCAACCACCAATGGAACAGAGGATTTTTAGAAATTTAGGTTCCTGTCACCTATGCAGAGCAGGGGTTTGTATACGGCAAAAATTGTAAAATGTCACCCAACAATGTAACAGAGGATTTTTCATAAATATAGGTCCCTGTCACCTGTGCAGAGCAGGGGTTTGTATATGGCAAAAATGGTAAAATGTCACCCCAGAATGTAACAGAGTTTTTTTTTTTAGAAATATAGGTCCCTGTTACCTATGCAGAGCATGGGTTTGTTTGCGGCAAAAATGGGTTAATGTCACCCATCAATGCAACAAAGGATTTTTAGAAATGTAGGTCCTTGTCACATATGCAGAGCAGGGGTTTGTATATAGCCAAATTGGGTTAATTTCACCCACCAATGTAAAAAAGGATTTTTAGAAATATAGGTCCCTGTCACCTATGCAGGGGTTTATATACTGCAAAAGTGGGTTAATGTCAACCACCAATGGAACAGAGGATTTTTTGAAATTTAGGTTCCTGTCACCTATGCAGAGCAGGGGTTTGTATACAGAACAATGGTAAAATGTCACCCAAGGATGTAACAGACGATTTTTAGAAATATATGTCACTGTCACCTATGCAGAGCAGGGGTTTATATACGGCAAAAGTGGGTTAATGTCAACCACCAATGGAACAAAGGATTTTTAGAAATTTAGGTTCCTGCCACCTGTGCAGAGCAGGGGTTTGTATACAGCAAAAATTGTAAATGTCACCCAAGAATGTAACAGACGATTTTTAGAAATATAGGTCCCTGTCTCCTTTGCAGAGCAGAGGTTTCTATAAGGCAAAAATGGTAAAATCTCCCCCAAGAACGTAACAGAGGATTTTTTTAGAAATATAGGTCCCTGCTACCTGTGCAGAGCAGGGGTTTGTATATGGCAAAAATGGTAAAGTGTCACCCCAGAATGTAACAGAGGATTTTTTCAGAAATATAGATCCCTGCCACCTATGCAAAGAAGGGGTTTGTATATAGCAAAAATGGTAAAATGTCACCCATCAATGTAACAAAGGATTTTTATAAACATAGGTCCTTGTCACCTGTGCAGAGCAGGGGTTTGTATATAGCCAAATTGGGTTAATTTCACCCACCAATGTAAAAAAGGATTTTTAGAAATATTGGTCCCTGTCACCTATGCAGAGCAGGGGGTTGAATATGGCAGAAATGGGCTAGAGTCACCCACCAATATAACAGAGGATTTTTAGAAATATAGCTCCTTATCAACAATGCAGAGAAGGGGTTTGTAAACAGGAAAAATTGTAAAACGTCACCCAAGAATGTAACAGTGGATTTTTAGAAATATTGGTCCCTGTATCCTGTGCAGAGCAAGAGTTTGTATCGGCAAAATTTGTAAAATGTCACCCAAGAATGTACCAGATGATTTTTTGAAATATAGGTCCCTGTCACCTATGCAGAGCAGGGGTTGGTTTATGGCAAAAATGGTAAAATATCACCCAAGAATGTAAACGAGTATTTTTAGAAATAATGGCCCCTATCACTTATACAGAGCAGGGGTTTGTATACGGCAAAATTGGGTTAAAGTCACCCACCAATGGAACAGAGGATTTTTAAAAAAAGTAGGTCCCTGTCACCTATGCAGAGCAGGGGTTTGAATACGGTAAAAATGGTAAAAGGTCATCCAAGAATGTAACAGAGGATTTTTAGAAATATAGGTATTTGTCACCTATGCAGAGAAGGGGTTTGTATACGGCAAAAATGGTAAAATGTTACCCTAGAATGTAAGAGACTATTTTAAGAAATGGGGTTTGTATTTGTCCAAATTGGGTTAACGTCACCCACCAATGTAACAAAGGATTTTTAGAATTATAGGTCCCTTTCTCCTATGCAGAGCAGGGGTTTGTATATGGCAAAATTGGGTTAATGTCACCCATCAATGTAACAAAGGATTTTTAAAAATATCGGTCCCTGTCACCTATGTAGAGCAGGGGTATGTATACGTCAAAAATCGGTTAATGTCAACCACCAATGTTACAGAGGATTTTTAGAAATATAAGTTCCTGCCACCTGTCACCTATGCAGAGCAGGGATTTGTATATGGAAAAAATGGTAACATGTCACCCAAGAATGAAACAGAGGATTTTTTAGAAATGTAGGTCACTGTCATCTATACAGAGCAGGGGTTTGTATATGGCAAAAATGGTGTAATGTCACCCACCAATGTAAAAAAAAGGATGTTTAGAAATATAGATTCCTTTCACCTATGCAGAGCAGGGGTTTGTATACGGCAAAAATGGTAAAATGTCGCCCAAGAATGTAACAGGGGATTTTTTGAGATATAGGTCCCTGTCACCTGTGCAAAGCAGGGGTTTGTATATGGCAAAATTGGTAAAATGTCACCCCAGAATGTAACATCGGATTTTTAGAAATATAGGTCCCTTTCACCTATGCAGAGCAGGGGTTTGTATATAGCCAAATTGAGTTAATTTCACCCACAAATGTAAAAATGGATTTTTAGAAATATTGGTCCCTGTCACCTATGCAGAGCAGGGGTTTGTATATAGCCAAATTGAGTTAATTTCACCCACCAATGTAAAAAAGGATTTTTAGAAATATAGGTTCCTTTCACCTATGCAGATCAGGGGTTTGTATGCGGCAAAAATGGTTTAATGTCACCCATCAATGTAACAAAGGATTTTTAGAAATATAGGTCCTTGTCACCTATGCAGAGCAGGGGTTTGTATATAGCCAAATTGGGTTAATTTTACCCACCAATGTAAAAAAGGATGTTTAGAAATATTGGTCCCTGTCACCTATGCGGAGCAAGGGTTTGTATATGGCAAAAATGTCTTAATGTCACCCACCAATGTAACAGAGGAATTCTAGATATTTTGGTCCCTGTCATCTGTACAGAGCAAGGGTTTGTATACCGCAAACATTGTAAAATTTCACCCAAGAATGTAACAGATGAGTTTTAGAAATATATGTCCTTGTCACCTATGCAAAGCAGCGGTTTGCATAAGGCAAAACTGGATTAAAGTCACCCACTAATGGAACAGAGGATTTTTAGAAATGAAGGTCCCTGTCACCTATGCAGAGCAGGGGGTTGAATATGGCAGAAATGGGCTAGAGTCACCCACCAATATAACAGAAGATTTTTAGAAATATAGCTCCTTATCAACAATGCAGAGACGGGGTTTGTATATGGGAAAAATTGAAAAATGTAACCCAAGAATGTAACAGCAGATTTTTTTAAATATAGGTCCCTGTCACCTGTGCAGAGCAAGAGTTTGTATACGGCAAAAATTGTAAAATGTCACCCAAGAATGTACCAGATGATTTTTAGAAATATATGTTCTTGTCACCTATCTAAAGCAGGGGTTTGTATATGGCAAAACTGGGTTGAAATCACCCACCAATGGAACAGAGGATTTTTAGAAATATAGTTCCCTGTCACCTATGCAGAGCAGGGGTTTGTATACAGCAAAAATGGTAAAAGGTCATCCAAGAATGTAAGAGACGATTTTAAGAAATATAGGTCCCTGTCACCTATGCAGAGCAGGGGTTTGTACATGTCCAAATTGGGTTAACGTCATCCACCAATGTAACAAAGGATTTTAGAAATATAGGTCCCTGTTACCTATGCAGAGCAGGGGTTTGTATACTGCAAAAATTGCATAATGTCAACCACCAATGTAATAGAGGATTTTTATAAATATAGTTCCCTATCAATTATGCAGAGCAATGGTTTGTATATGGCAAAAATGATAAAATGTCACCCAAGAATGTAACAGATGATTTTTAGAAATATATGTTCTTGTCACCTATGCAGAGCAGGGGTTTGTATATGGCAAAAATGGTAAAATGTCACTGAAGAATGTTACAAATGATTTTTAGAAATATAGCTCTCTGTCACCTATGCAGAGTAGTTGTTTGTATGCCGCAAAAAAGGTAAAATGTCACCCCAGAATGTAACAAAGGATTTTTAGAAATATAGGTCCCTGTCACCTATGCAGAGCAGGGGGTTGAATATGGCAAAAATTGTAAAATGTCAACCAAGAATGTACCATATGATTTTTTTAAATATAGGTCCCTGTCACCTATGCAGAGAAGGGTTTTTTTACGGCAAAAATGCTAAAATGTCACCCAAGAATGTAAACAAGGATTTTTAGAAATATAGGTCCCTGTCACCCGTGTAGAGCAGGGGTTTGTATAAGGTAAAAATGGTAAAATGTCACCCATCAATGTAACAGAGGATTTTTTGAAATATTGGTCCCTGTCACCTATACAGAGCAGGGGTTTGCATACTGCAAAACCGGGTTAAAGTCAGCCAAGAATGTTACAGACGATTTTTAGAAATATATCTCCTTGTCACCTATGCAGAGGAGTGGTTTGTATATGGCCAAATCATGTTGATTTCACCCACCAATATAACAAAGGATTTTTAGAAATATAAGTCCCTGTCACCTATGCAAAGCAGGGGTTTGTATAAGGCAAAAATGGCTTAATGTCACCCACCAATGTAACAAAGGATTTTTAGAAATAAAGTTCCCTGTCATCTATGCAGAGCAGTGGTTTGTATTTGGCCAAATTGGGTGAATTTCACCCACCAATATAACAAAGGATTTTTAGTAATATACGTCCCTGTCACCCATGCAGAGCAGGGGTTTGTATATGGCAAAAATTGTAAAATGTCATTCATGAATGTAACTGAGGATTTTTTGAAATATAGCTCCCTTTCACCTATGCAGAGCCGGGATTTGTATATGTCAAAAATTGTAAAATGTCACCCAAGAATGTAACAGATGATTTTTAGAAATATAGGTCCCTGTCACCTATGCAGAGCAGGGATTTGCATACGGCAAACAGTTTTAAGATTCCACAAAAGAATGTAACAGACGATTTTTAGAAATATATATCCCTGTTACCTATGTAGAGCAGGGGCTTGTATATGGCAAAACTGGGTTAATGTCACCTTCCAATGGAAAGGAGGATTTTTAGAAATTTAGGTCCCTTTCACCTATGCAAAGCTATGCTTTGTATATGGCAAAACTGGTAAAATGTCACCCAAGAATGTAACAGAGGATTTTTTAGAAATATAGGTCCCTATCATCTATGCATAGCAGGGGTTTATATACGGCAAAAATGGGTTAATGTCACCCACCAATGTAACGGAGGATTTTTAGAAATATAGGTCCCTGTCACCTATGCAGAGCAGGGTTTTTTTATACGGTAAAAATGGGTTAACGTCACCCACCAATGTAACAGAGGATTTTCGAAATATATGTCTATGTCACCTATGTAGAGCAGGGGTTTGTATACTACAAAAATAGTTCAATGTCTACCACCAATATAATAAACCTATTGTAGAAATTTATTTCCCTGTCACCTATCCAGAGCAGGGGTTTGTATACGGCAAAACTGGGTTAATGTCACCCAACAATGAAACAGACTAATTTTTGAAAATTATTACCCTGTATGCTATGTAGAGCAGGGGTATAAAACAGCAAAAAATGGGTTAATGTCACCCAACAATGGAGCAGATGAATTTTTGAAAATTATTGCCCTGTCTGCTATGCAGTGTAGGCCGCAAAGATACTTTATAGTTTTTTTCACACACAATTAAACAGATTGATTTAAGTGTATTTCTTTCACTGTCAGAAATGCATCGCATGCCACAAATGTACCATCTAGTGCTAAAAGTGTCCTTTTTTTCTAACAAAAATGAAAATGCAGTATTTAACGGTTTTATTGGACTGTCAGAAATACAGCATAGGCCAAAAAGTGTACTTTCTAGCACAAAAAATGGGAATTTGTCAACCGAAAATGTAACAGCTGTATTTACTGGTTTATTTGACTGTCAGATATGCAGTGCAGGTGTCAGAAAGAAAAAAAATCGATTTAGATCACACAAATTTGTGACAGACTAATGCAATTAACTTATTTTCACTGCCATGTATGCACTGCAGGCCGCAGGGGTACTTGACCTCCAAAAAAAGGCAATTTGTCCTCCTAGAATTTAATAGATTTATTTATATCAGTATTAGTGGTGGGCACTCATACCGATATAACAAGGAAAATCAATGATAGATTTTCCTTGTCAGATATTCAGCACAGGAGTAGTTCACAGAAAAACGTGGGAATATGTCCCCCCCTGGGGGCCTGAAGTCAAATGGTTAACTATATTATTTTCCCTTCCCCTGGCACATATGCAGTGCAGGTTCACTTAAAAAATGGGTATATGTTGCCCACTGAACTAAAAGAACAGGATTAAATTATTGTCCCTGGCACTTATGCATGTGCAAGTGCACTGCACTTGCACAAAAAAAAACGCTGACACCCACCTCACTAATAGAAAAAAAAATAGTTTTTTTCTGTGTCACTGGGCTCATGGGTAAAAAAATGTAGCAGAGCAACCACAAAAATAATCGCTGTAGTTTGCAGATTTAACACCAAGTACACCAGACCAGAATTGTTTCCTAATCTCTCCCTCACAGCAGCAGCCGATAAATAAGGCATTTCATTTTTACCCTTTAATCTAAGGTTAGTTGCCTGCCAGTGTTTGTCAGGCCCACTTCCACTGACTGTAGTGTGCCCACTGCCGGTGCCCACCACTCATACCGGGTGGCACAGTAGCTTGCCGATAAATAAGGCATTTCAATTTTTACCCTTTAATCTAAGGTTAGTTGCCTGCCAGTGTTTGTTAGGCCCACTTCCACTGACTGTAGTGTGCCCACTGCCGGTGCCCACCACTCATACCGGGTGGCACAGTAGCTTGCCGATAAATAAGGCATTTCATTTTTACCCTTTAATCTAAGGTTAGTTGCCTGCCAGTGTGTGTCAGGCCCACTTCCACTGACTGTAGTGTGCCCACTGCCAGTGCCCACCACTCATACCGGGTTGCACAGGACTTTGCATAAAAAAGGCATTTAATTTTTACCCTTTAATCTAAGGTTAGTTGCCTGCCAGTGTGTGTCAGGCCCACAGACTGTAGTGTGCCCTCTGCCAGTGCTGCCCATCAATCATACTGTGCGGCACTGGACGTTGCCTAAAATAAGGCACTTTATCTGTACACTTTAATCTAATTTCAGTTGCCTGCCGGCCAGTGTGTGTGTGTCAGGCCCACAGACTGTAGTGTGCCCTCTGCCAGTGCTGCCCATCAATCATACCGTGTGGCACAGGACGTTGCCTAAAATAAGCACTTTATCTGTATACTTTATTCTAATTTCAGTTGCCTGTCTGCCAGTGTGTGTTTGTCAGGCCCACAGACTGTAGTGTGCCCTCTCTGCATAGGTGACAAATACCTATATTTCTAAAAATCCTCTGTTACATTCTTGGATGACCTTTTACCATTTTTACCGTATTCAAACCCCTGATCTGCATAGGTGACAGGGACCTACTTTTTTAAAAATTCTCTGTTCCATTGGTGGGTGACTTTAACCCAATTTTCCTTAAACAAACCCCTGCTCTGTATAGGTAATAGGTGCCAATATTTCTAAAAATACTCGTTTACATTCTTGGGTGACATTTTACCTTGGGTGACATTTTTGCCATAAACAAACCCCTGCTCTGCATAGGTGACAGGGACCTATATATCAAAAAATCATCTGGTACATTCTTGGGTGACATTTTACAATTTTTGCCGATACAAACTCTTGCTCTGCACAAGATACAGGGACCAATATTTCTAAAAATCCGCTGTTACATTCTTGGGTGACGTTTTACAATTTTTTCCGTATAAAAAACCCGTCTCTGCATTGTTGATAAGGAGCTATATTTCTAAAAATCCTCTGGAAAAGGATCTAGGAATTTTAATAAACAGCAAATTAAGCTGCAAAAACCAGTGTCAGGCAGCTACTGCCAAGGCCAATAAGATAATGGGTTGCATCAAAAGGGGCATAGACGCCCGTGATGAGAACATAGTCCTACCACTTTACAAATCACTGGTTAGACCACACATGGAGTACTGTGTACAGTTCTGGGCTCCTGTGAACAAGACAGACATAGCAGAGCTGGAGAGGGTTCAGAGGAGGGCAACTAAAGTAATAACTGGAATGAGGGATCTACAGTACCCTGAAAGGTTATCAAAATTAGGGTTATTCACTTTAGAAAAAAGACGACTGAGGGGAGATCTAATAACTATGTATAAATATATCAGGGGTCAGTACAGAGATCTGTCCCATCATCTATTTATCCCCAGGACTGTGACTGTGACAAGGGGACATCCTCTGCGTCTGGAGGAAAGAAGGTTTGTACACAAACATAGAAGAGGATTCTTCACTGTAAGAGCAGTGAGACTATGGAACTCTCTGCCTGAGGAGGTGGTGATGGTGAGTACAATAAAGGAATTCAAGAGGGGACTGGATTTATTTCTGGAGTGTAATAATATTACAGGCTATAGCTACTAGAGGTGGGTCGTTGATCCAGGGAGTTATTCTGATTGCCTGATTGGAGTCGGGAAGGAATTTTTTTTTCCCCTTAAGTGAGGAAAATTGGCTTCTGCCTCACAGGGGTTTTTTTGCCTTCCTCTGGATCAACTTGTAGGAAACAGGCCGAACTGGATGGACAAATGTCTTTTTTCGGTCTTATATACTATGTTACTATGTTATGTTACTATGTTATATTGGTGGGTGACTCTAGCCCATTTCTGCCATATTCAACCCCCTGCTCTGCATAGGTGACAGGGACCTTCATTTCTAAAAATCCTCTGTTCCATTAGTGGGTGACTTTAATCCAGTTTTGCCTTATGCAAACCGCTGCTTTGCATAGGTGACAAGGACAAATATTTCTAAAACTCGTCTGTTACATTCTTGGGTGAAATTTTACAATGTTTGCCGTATACAAACCCCTGCTCTGTACAGATGACAGGGACCAAAATATCTAGAATACCTCTGTAACATTGGTGGGTGACATTAAGACATTTTTGCCATACACAAACCCCTGCTCTGCATAGGTGACAGGGACCAATATTTCTAAACATCCTTTTTTACATTGGTGGGTAGAATTAACCCAATTTGGCTATATACAAACCCCTGCTCTGCTAGTGCCCAACACTCATACCGGGTGGCACAGTACCTAGCATGCGTATTACCACTTATCTAAAAAAAAATGACAGGCAGAGGCAGGCCACCCCACAGGGGCCATCGTGGCCGTGGTGCTGTGATTTCTACTGGCCCTGGAATAATGCCTAGTGTTCAGAGGGCACGTACCCTGAACCCGAAAAATTCTGAGGACATATTTGACTGGCTTACACAGGACACCCAATCTTCAACAGCTTCCGCTAAGAACCATGACGCACCATCCTCCTCCACCTCACATTCGGTCACCTGCTCTCAAGTTACCACGCTCCCGCCCGCCGCCACCACCACCACTACCACCACAGCCACCACAGCCGCTTCACTTGATCCGTCAGAGGAGTTATTTACACATCAGTTGGATGCAATTAGTGATGCGCAACCATTTTTGCCAGATGATGTAGATTACAGAGATATGTCTCAGTCAGGCAGGATTACACACATGGACGTACAGTGTGATGATGATGATGTTGTACCCGCTGCTGCTTCCTTTGCTGAGGTGTCAGATACAAGTGAAGCGGTTGATGATGACGATGTGTCCACGGATGCCACGTGGATGCCTGCTCGAAGAGAAGAAGAGGGGGAAAGTTCAGAAGGGGAGACAGAGAGAAGGAGGAGACGAGTTGGAAGCAGGGGGAGGTCGTCGCAAGGAGTTAGTGGCACAGTCAGACAGCATGTATCGGCACCCGGGGTCAGCCAGACAGCACGCCAGTCAATGCATGCTGTTGCCACCACCAGAATGCCGTCATTGCAAAGCTCAGCAGTGTGGCATTTTTTGTGTGTGTCTGCCTCTGATAACAGCAATGCCATTTGCAACCTGTGCCAAAAGAAAGTGTCGTAGGAAGTCCAACACCCACGTCGGTACAAGGCACATGATCTCACATGACAACCGCCAATGGGATCAACACATGCGTACAAGCAGCACACAAACTCAAAGCCACCATCCTCCTCCTGGTCCAGCATCTTTAGCCACGTCAACCACTGCTGTCCTCCTTGCCCCCTCTCAACCACCTGCCACTCCGCCTCTCACCTTCAGCAGTTCCATCTCATCTGCCCACAGTCAGGTGTCTGTCAAGGGGAGTCACCCCCTTGCCCGGGGTCTGACAGCTGGCTTGACGGAACT
The DNA here is from genome assembly GCA_033119425.1 of Bufotes viridis. NCBI lineage: Eukaryota > Metazoa > Chordata > Amphibia > Anura > Bufonidae > Bufotes > Bufotes viridis. Next base: position 543,850,706 of record CM065590.1, on the reverse strand, counting down.
CTTAGCCCGCCAGCTTTTACCATACCAGCTGGTGGAGTCTGAGGCCTTCAAAAAATGTGTCGCTATTGGGACGTCACAGTGGAAGGTACCCGGATAAAAAAAAATTTCAAACAAGGCAATCCCTGATATGGGACGTAACAGGGATTAAACTGATAGGAATAGTACTAGTTAAGATACCACTCATATAGGGTGTCACAGCACATTGCTCAGTGCACGTGCAGTGCCCCAATTTGAGAGTAAGAGGACCGACCAAGCTGCTTTTTCCATCTCCCGGTTCCTAAAATCAATTCAGTTTGGTGTATGAGAGTTTGGTCTGTCACTGTGAAGGCAGTCGAAGGTACCCGGCCTACATTTTTTTTCACAAAAGACAATCCCTGATATGGGACGTAACAGGGATTAAACTGATAAAATAGTACTAGTTAAGACACCACTCATATCGGGTGTGACAGTAAATTGCACGGCGCAGACGCAGTGACCATGGATTAAAACAAAGGGGAGGGAGCCAGCGTTTTTTTAACCATCTCCCCGTTCGAAAAATCAATTCAATTCACCTTTCGGGGACCCTTGGTGTTGTACGTGGCGGGGTGGAGGAAGAAATCTTCAATGACATCACCGGGATATGGCTAGCTTGGTATCCAACCTTGTGCAAATGGGGAGTTTGCGGTTGTGCAAATGGACTGTTTGCGGTTGTTTGCGGTGCATTAAAAGGGGAGTTTAGTCTGTCTATGTCTGTGAAGCGAAATTACCAACAAACAGGGACCTAACCCAAGAAGGGTAATTAATTAAACATATACAATTGCCACAAGGCACTAATCCCTTTTATTTAACTTGGGTATTAAAACATAACTTTTATTGTAATAAATGTATCAATAAGAAACCCAAAGGTTATATATTAAAAACGCTGCGATGCTTACTGTGGAAAAAAGGAAAAGGGAAGAAAACTATGGGAAACTCGGGGCTGTGCACTGCTACGCGTGAGTCCCAAATACAGGAGCTTGGAGTGGGGTGACAATGCTGCGTGTAGTTCATGCACGATGGTGAATACAGTCATGTGAAAAAATTAGGACACCCTTTGAAAGCATGTGGTTTTTTGTAACATTTTTAATAAATGGTTATTTCATCTCCGTTTCAACAATACAGAGAGATTAAAGTAATCCAACTAAACAAAGAAAACTGAAGAAAAGTCTTTTCAAGATCTTCTGTAAATGTCATTCTACAAAAATGCCTATTCTAACTGAGGAAAAAGATAGGACACCCTCACATGTATTCCCTCTTAAATTGGCTCAGATCTCACACAGGTATATCACACCAGGTGCACATAATTAGTAGATCGTTACTCTGCATGTTGAATGAGGCTTGCCCTATTTAAACCTCAGACATTTAGTTTGGTGTGCTCCTGACTGTTGAAGTGAGAGTGAGCACCATGGTGAGAGCAAAAGAGCTGTCAGAGGACTTCAGAAAAAGATTGTAGCAGCCTATGAGTCTGGGAAGGGATTTAAAAAGATCTCAAAAGATTTTGAAATCAGCCATTCCACTGTCCGGAAGATAGTCTACAAGTGGAGGGCTTTCAAAACAACTGCCAACATGCCCAGGACTGGTCGCCCCAGCAAGTTCACCCCAAGAGCAGACCGCAAGATGCTAAAAGAGGTCTCCAAAAACCCTAAAGTGTCATCTCGAGAACTACAGCAGGCTCTGGCTACTGTTGATGTAGAAGTACATGCCTCTACAATCAGAAAGAGACTGTACAAGTTTAACTTGCATGGGAGGTGTGCAAGGAGGAAACCTTTGCTTTCCAAGAGAAACATCGAGGCCAGACTGACATTTGCCAGAGATAAAGTTGACAAAGACCAGGACTTCTGGAATAATGTTCTTTGGACAGATGAGTCCAAAATTGAATTATTTGGACACAACAGCAGAGGACATGTTTGGCGTAAACCAAACACAGCATTCCAAGAAAAGAACCTCATACCAACTGTGAAGCATGGAGGTGGAAGTGTCATGGTTTGGGGCTGCTTTGCTGCAGCAGGACCTGGTCAGCTCACCATCATAGAATCCACGATGAATTCTACTGTGTATCAGAAGGTGCTTGAAGAACATGTGAGACCATCAGTTAGAAAATTAAAGCTGAAGCGGAACTGGACCATGCAACATGACAATGACCCAAAACATACTAGTAAATCAACCAAAGATTGGCTGAAAAAGAAGAAATGGAGAGTCCTGGAATGGCCAAGTCAAAGTCCAGATTTGAATCCCATTGAGATGCTGTGGGGTGACTTGAAAAGGGCTGTACGTGCAAGAAACCCCTCAAACATCTCACAGCTGAAAAAGTTCTGCATTGAGGAGTGGGGTAAAATTTCCTCAGACCGATGTCGAAGACTGGTAGATGGCTACAAGAACCGTCTCACTGCAGTTATTTCAGCCAAAGGAGGTAACACTCGCTATTAGGGGCAAGGGTGTCCTATCTTTTTCCTCAGTTAGAATAGGCATTTTTGTAGAATGACATTTACAGAAGATCTTGAAAAGACTTTTCTTCAGTTTTCTTTGTTTAGTCGGATTACTTTAATCTCTCTGTATTGTTGAAACGGAGATGAAATAACCATTTATTAAAAATGTTACAAAAAACCACATGCTTTCAAAGGGTGTCCTAATTTTTTCACATGACTGTATATCACAGAGAGCGTCCGCTCCTGGAAAAATAACACTGTATAATATATCAATCTATATATATTATATATATCTCAAACTGTTGGTACTTACCCCTGCGGTGACTGTGTGTATTGTCCACAGGTGAGAAAATGTCGCTCCTTCACTAATCCTGTAGACGGAAAAGAATATAAAATCAAGCAATTCATCAATTGTAAAACGCAAGGTATCATTTATGCCATTCAGTGTCCATGTCCTAAATTATATGTGGGCAAGACTTCCCAGCAATTTAGAAAGAGAATCTGTCAACATCTGAGTAACATAAACACTAAGACGGCAACCTCTGTCTCTAGACATGTGAGGCTGCATCATGATGGTGACCCGAAATGTCTTCAATTTTGGGGAATTTGCAAAAAGACCCTTGGCATCAGAAGAGGTGACCTTGATGTCATGCTTTTGCAGGAAGAAACTAGATGGATTTACCGGCTAGACAGCCTTAGCCCCAATGGCCTCAATGAGGGCTTCACATTTGCGTCTTTCCTGTAATATATATGAGTAATTGAGACTTATTTACTTTATGATTTATGATTTACTTTGTTTCATTTACATTGTAACCCGTACAGGTTGGTCTCGCCTACTCTGAGTAATTTAATATGCTATGACTGTCCTTCTTACCCTATAGGGTTTGCACATCTATAATGACTTCATCATATGTGCCCCTTGAGAGTAATTTACTTATTTCAAAACTAGTGTCGCTCTAACATATACTACCTACCTTTGTGGTATGTTGCCATATCTAAGAATGCACGCATAATTTGAGTGCGCAGTACATATGGACTATGGTACATTCTCACTTGGTCAGCGTGACCAGTTCTGGGCTCTATGCGGGCATCAAAGCCCGAGCCATCTGGCAGTCTAAGTGCGCGCGCACATTCTTAGTGCGCAGCGCATGCGCTTTATGGGACATCTCTGACCAGGTCAGTATGACAAAGTCCAGACGCATCTAGTCTTTGCGCAGACATTTGAGCCCGAGTCATCTGGCTGTCTATACACTAAGATCTGGCGCATCGTAGGGTGCGCAAGTAATGCGCAGTACAGATGTCTAGTATCGGAATGTACACTATCTTCTCGCGCAGGAGTTGATGCGCAGGTCGTCATCGCGCTACCTATCGCGCTATTGGTGGCTGTCCCTGAGGCATCATGGGCACCTCTGTTCATTGGTGGCTAGTTATGATTGACACTAGTGAGGTACCTCTCACGGGCTGGGCTTGATATAGCCCCTAATTGAGTGGTTGGAAGGCAGTCTACGTCACTTCAGGAGGTTTTATAAACTCCAGTAACGGCGATTATTCATCACTGCCCGTTTTTCCCCTGAAGAAGCCGGGTCAATGGCGAAACATGTCGGGGGGCAGTTAGCTTTATTTTAATCTCTGCTGTGCGACTGTGTGAAAATTACAACTCCAAGTCCGGCAGGACTGGTTTACAGCACTCATAGTAGTTAACATCCACACTATAGGAGCTTTGGGCTGAGGTGTTAAATCGGGAGCTGTTGCTCCGATTAACTGCTAGGTGGATTGATATATTATACAGTGTTATTTTTCCAGGAGCGGACGCTCTCTGTGATATATTCACCATCGTGCATGAACTACACGCAGCATTGTCACCCCACTCCAAGCTCCTGTATTTGGGACTCACGCGTAGCAGTGCACAGCCCCGAGTTTCCCATAGTTTTCTTCCCTTTTCCTTTTTTCCACAGTAAGCATCGCAGCGTTTTTAATATATAACCTTTGGGTTTCTTATTGATACATTTATTACAATAAAAGTTATGTTTTAATACCCAAGTTAAATAAAAGGGATTAGTGCCTTGTGGCAATTGTATATGTTTAATGTCTGTGAAGCGGGCGTAACCCTTACGCTACCTGATCGATACCACATCATACCTGATCATATACACACACTGGATGTTTTAAACCACGTTGTTTCAAAAAATGTAGGATTGTTAGGTGATTTATGCCTTTTATGGATTAAAACCCAACTCTGCGTCAACTATGTAATTTTCCATTGGAGTTTTGCCATGGATCCCCCTCTGGCATGCCGCAGTCCAGGTGTTAGTCCCCTTGAAACAACTTTTCCATCACTACTGTGGCTAGAAAGAGTCCCTGTGGGTTTTAAAATTCGCCTGCCTATTGAAGTCTATGGCGGTTCGCCCATTCGCGAACATTTGAGGAAATTCGCGTTCGCCGTTCGCGAACGGGAAATTTTATGTTCACGACAACTCTACTGACCTGCAATACTACACTCAAACAGGAAAGGGGTGGTACTGTTTTTGAAAGAAAACAGTCATGTTTTTTGTGATCCTGGACAAACCCTTGAAAGCATATTCCATATAAAACAATAATCCTGAAGCATCTTGTATTAGAATTTTTGCACTGTGCCATTTCAGTGTTTACTTCCTGGTAGGAAAAATTTAGAAAAAATCAATTTGGCTTCTTCTACAAATTTCACAAAGACAAATTACTTTGTCATGATGCACATTTCTTTGTAAATAAAGGGCACAATGATGAGGAATAGCGTTTGTGCCGCCACCCGTCATTGAACCCCTCAATGCCACTGATCTAATAATAATAGTGAAAATAATAGTGAGCGCTTTCAGTTGTTAATAAAAAATAAATGAAATAATAATACTCATCTTATCCATTTGACTGTGAAAAGGCAGCCCTGGTCATCCTGATTGAAGACACCATGCAAGATTTCGCTGGCCGGCATGGTGACATAAGTGTACGAGGTATTGTGTGGGATCTTCAATCAAGATAGCACCAGTAGCCTCTTCGCACTTTAATGGAGGAGCTGATACTGATTATGTTGTTTTTTTGTTTTTTTTTACCAGCATTTCAGGGAAAATTGATTAATTACCACAAAGGACAAGTTCGGCTTTGAGGCAAATAAATTTTTTCCTGAAATTCAGATCCACTTCAGATACTTCGATTGGCTCAACCCTACCTCCTGGTAATAAATGGTTTAACAGTTGGGTGTTACCATTTCACTCAATCGGCCGTGTTATCATACTTTCAGACATTTTTAATCCATGCTCTGTAGTGGCCCATCCCGCTGACAAGGAGAATTGTAACAACAAGAAGAGCAGAAGAGAAACATCACTACATAGACTTGTCAGAAAAGATTCTCCAAAATAGTTTTATGGGAAATACACTATTTACTAACATAGATACAGTGGGGGAGATTTATCAAACAGTTGTTCAGTAGTAGAGTTGAGTGAAACTGAACTGTATAGTTCGGGTTCCTCCTGAATTTTGGGGTGTTCGGGACATGGACCCGGACCAGAACATTTTCAAAAAAGTTTGGGTTCGGGTCCATTGTTCGGCAATTTCTTCCCACCATCTGAAGGGCTGCATAGCAGCCAATCAGCTAGCGTGTTACTTCTTGCCCTAAGAAGCCATCACAGCCATGAATACTAATGGCATGGCTGTGATTGGCCAAGTGCAGCATGTGACCCAGCCTCTATTTAAGCTGGAGTCACGTAGAGCCGAACGTCACTGTGCTCTGAATAGTGTAGGGATAGGATGCAGCTGCTGTGAGGGCGAGATTAGGCAGGGAAAACTCAGCAAAAACACCTAATGAAGTGAAAGATCTACAGCTGTGAATCATTCAACCTCTGCTAGTTAATTGTTCACTGGTTTTTAGGCTGCACAGAGCGCTTTTCTGTCACTTTTTCTGGTGTGATTGGCGGCCATTTTGTGTTTTGTGGTGCACCAGCACAATCTGCCACCAAGTCCATCAATCCATCAATACTAGTTTTTTTTTTTTTTTGCTATATCCTACATCAAGGACTTGGCTTTGATTATTGTTCCCCCTAGAAACTCAAGATAGAAAATTCTATATTTTATTGAGGGGTTAAATTCAATTGCCAAAATAGCAATACTCTAAATCTGGTGATCCAGCAGTGGCTGGCCAAGTTTAATAGTGTCCGGTAAAGGATAGATAATTTTCTGGGATAAAATTCAATTGCCAAAATAGCAATCCCCTAAATCTGGTGCCCCAGCAGTGGCTGGCCAAGTTTATTAGTGTCCGGCAAAGGATATATATTGTTTTGGGGTGAAATTCAATTGCCAAAATAGCAATACCGTAAATCAGTGGTTTCAGCTATGGCTGGCCAAGTTTAATAGTGTCTGGCAAAGGATATATTTTTTTCTGGGGTGAAATTCAATTGCCAAAATAGCAATACCATAAATCAGTGGTTTTAGCTGTGGCTGGCCAAGTTTAATAGTGTCCGGCAAAGGATTGATAATTTGCTGGGGTGAAATTAAATTGCCAAAAAAGCAATCCCCTAAATCTGGTGTACCAGCAGTGGCTGGTCAAGTTTAATAGTGTCCGGCAAAGGATATATTTTGTTCTGGGGTGAAATTCAATTGCCAAAATAGCAATACCATAAATCAGTGGTTTCAGCTGTGGCTGGCCAAGTTTAATAGTGTACGGCAAAGGATATTTTTTTTTCTGGGTTGAAAGTCAATTACCAAAATAGCAATACCATAAATCAGTGGTTTCAGCTGTGGCTGGCCAAGTTTAATATTGTCCGGCAAAGGATATATTATTTTCTGCAGTGAACTTCAGTTGCAAAAATAAAAATACAGTAAAACTGTTGTTCCAGCTGTTGCAGGTTTCGTTTAAATCTGTCCGGCAAAGGATATATTTTGTTCTGGGGTGAAATTCAATTGCCAAAATAGCATACCATAAATCAGTGGTTTCAGCTGTGGCTGGCCAAGTTTAACCTCTTAAGGACGCAGGGCATACATGTACGCCCTAGCGTCCTGGTGCTTAAGGACTCAGGGCGTACATGGCGCCCTGAGAAGTTCCGATCACCACAGAGCTGCGGGTGGTGATCGGAACAGGATGCCTGCTGAAATCATTCAGCAGGCATCCTGTGACAATGCCGAGGGGGGTCCTGTGACCCCCCTGTGTCGGCGATCGCAACAAACCGCAGGTTGGTTTGCTGCGCTATCTGTAGTCTCTGATCCCCGCGGTCTGTGACCGCGGGGATCAGAGACTAAAATCTGCCCCAAAGTGTAAATTTTAACCCCCCCCCCTGCACCCCGCCATCTTAGTGTCCCCCCGGGCGGTGCAGGGGGGGGTATTGCGGGCGGTGCTGCGGGTGGGCGGTGCGGCAGGCGGGATGGCAATTGCAATCCCCCGCCCGCCTCCTTTCAATCGATTTCCCTGGTGGTCTAGTGGGTATAGCAGGGGGTCAGCACATTGCTGACCCCCTGCTATAAACTGCTGACATCTGTGCTGCAGATGTCAGCAGTTTAACCCCTTCTATACCGCGGTCCGTACGGACCGCGGTATAGAAGGTGTTAACATGGAGGGAGCGCCGTACCTTTGCAGCCCCCCCGACGGGATAGGATAGTAGAGGGCGGGAGCTCGCCTCTCTTCCCATCACCCGCTGCTCTGTAATGGCAGCGGGTGATGGTTACCATGGCAGCAGGACGCTTTCAGAAGCGTCCTGCTTGCCATGGTATAATAACTCTGGTCAGACTTCTGCTAAAGGCAGAAGTCTGACCAGACTGTGAAAAGTAAAAAAATACAGTGCAGTACACTATATAGTGTACTGTTCTGTATTATATAGACACCAGATCCACTGGATCTACAAGAACCAAGTGGGTCTGGGTCAAAAAAATAAGAAAAATACATATCACTGAATAAAAAACAAAAAAAAACAAATAAACTACACATATTAGGTATCGCCGCGTCCGTAAAAATCTCCTATATAAAAATATCACGTGACCTAACCCCTCACGCAAATACCGTAAAAAAAACACAAAAAATGGTGTAAAAGCCATTTTTTGTCACCTTGCATCACAAAAAGTGTAATACCAAGTGATCAAAAAGGTGTATGCCTCCCAAAATAGTACCAATAAAACCGCCATCTCATCCCGCAAAAAATGAGTCCTTATATAGGACAATCGCCCAAAAAAATAAAAAAATATGGCTCTGACTATGGAGACACTAAAATATATATATTTTTTTCTAAAATGCTATTATTGTGTTAAAGTAAAATAAATAAATAAAAAGTATACATATTACGTATCGCCGCGTCCGTAAAAACCTGCTCTATAAAAATTTCACATTATCTAACCCCTCAGTTAAATATTGTTAAAAAAAATAAAATAAAAACAATGTAAAAAAAAAACATTTTTGTCACCTCACATCTCAAAAACTGTAATAGCAAGCGATCAAAAAGTTATATGCACCCAAAAATAATATCAGGAGGAGAAGAAGCTGTACGCGAAACGTGCGTCGAGGGGTGCGCCTACTTGCTTAACGGGGTGTATGTGGCCGAGGTAAGGCACGAGTTGCTAGTGTTTCTCCACCAGGAGGGAATGACTATTTGACTGTTAGGCAGATCGTGTCGAGTCCTACAAATAGACGGGTTAGTCTTTATTCTGGACGTAATAGGTCTGTTCTCTCAAGGGTTAATTATAGTGCACTTCCGGTTTAGGATCCACACAGAGCCGCGTTTATGCGGCATAGCAAGTTGTTTGGCGCATTTATTTCTTGTTTCTCCTTTTTTTATGGTATTTAATGTGTATTTTAAGGATATTTAATAAAGATTTATATTTTTCATAAGAGATTGGTGTACCTCAGTGTTATACATTTATGTATTATAGAAGTAGAGAAATTGAAACTTGGAAAATTGCTAATTTTTCAAAATATTTGGTAAATTTGATATTTTTTTATAAATAAAAATGAAATTTTTTGACTTAATTTTACCAGTGTCATGAAGTACAATATGTGACGAAAAAAGAATCTCAGAATGGCCTGGATAAGAAAAAGCGTTTTAGAGTTATCACCACATAAAGTGACAGTGGTCAGATTTGCAAAAAATGGCCAAGTCCTTTAGGTGAAATAGGGCTGAGTTCTTAAGGGGTTAATAGTGTACGGCAAAGGATATATTTTCTTTTTGGGGTGAAATTCAATTGCCAAAATAGCAATACCATAAATCAGTGGTTTCAGCTGTGGCTGGTGTAAGAGGGTGCAAGGTACAGTGGTCGACGGGAGGTACGTGTCACCGAGGTTCCTGGCCTCGGTGAGGTAAGAGCCGGGTTTTCTTGGGTGTCAGCAGCAGCTAGTGCTGCTTGACACATTTGTATTTAGTTTGGCTGCAAAGCCAATCCATGCCGGCTCTTACTGGGAGTAGGCAAAGAGTTGGGCGGGTGCCTATTCCCCACGGTCCAGGCCGGTTTTTCCCGGACCTTTAAAAGACAGCCAGCACCAGCAGGTGGTGTGTGATTGTCCTGGAGCTGCTAATAGTGCTGTGGAGCTCTCTGACCTGGAGGAAAGAGCTCAGCAAAGTGGTGTTTTTCCTGGAAGCCTGAAAGTGGACTGTCCTGCGGCTTGGCTGACAGCCAGGTGCGAACCCGCACCTAAACCTCCCAGGTGACTGGAACCTGCATTGGGTTGTTTTGTTTTGCCTCACGTTTTCCGCTGAGTGTGAGTTAACACCAAGTGACTGTTTACTGTTTTGTTTATGCAAGTGTGAATAAACACTGTTTTGCTGCACCTTCTGGACTCCCTTTGGCCTCTGTACTGCACCCGCACCACTGTCTACCAGAGCGACTCCCCACACTGGCCAAGATTAATAGTGTTCGGCAAAGGATATATTATTTTCTGCAGTGAAATTCAGTTGCAAAACTCGAAATATAGTAAAACTGTTGTTCCAACTGTTGCAGGCTTCGTTTAAATCTGTCCGTAAAAGGGTATATTTTTTTTCTTGGGTGAAATTTAATTGCCAAAATAGCAATAGCCTGAATCTGGTGTCCCAGCTGTTGCAGGCCTAGTTTAAATCTGTCCGTAAAAGGGTATATTTTGTTCTGGGGTGAAATTTAATTGCCAAAATAGCAATACCCTGAATCTGGTGTTCCAGCTGTTGCAGGCCTAGTTTAAATCTGTCCGTAAAAGGGTATATTTTTTTCTGGGGTGAAATTCAGTTGGCAAAATATAAATACAGTAAATCTGGTGTTGCAGCTCTGACTGGACAAGTTTAATAGTATCCGTCAAAGGATAGATTTTGTTCTGGGGTGAAATTCACGTGCCAAAATAGCAATACCCTGAATCTGGTGTTCCGGCTGTTGCAGGCCAAGTGTTATTCTGTCCGTAAAAGGGTATATTGTTTTCTGGGGTGAAATTTAATTGCCAAAATTGCAATACCCTGAATGTGGTGTTCCAGCTGTTGCAGGCCTAGTTTAAATCTGTCCGTAAAAGGGTATATTTTGTTCTGGGGTGAAATTTAATTTCCAAAATAGCAATACCCTGAATCTGGTGTTCCAGCTGTTGCAGGCCTAGTTTAAATCTGTCCGTAAAAGGGTATATTTTTTTCTGGGGTTAAATTCAGTTGGCAAAATATAAATACAGTAAATCTGGTGTTCCAGCTGTGACTGGACAAGTTTAATAGTATCCGTCAAAGGATAGATTTTGTTCTGGGGTGAAATTCACGTGCCAATATAGCAATACCCTGAATCTGGTGTTCCGGCTGTTGCAGGCCAAGTGTTAATCTGTCTGAAAAAGGGTATATTACACTCAAGGTGTATATACAAATGCTGAGAGGGTCATCCTCAATAACTTCACACGCTACCGTGCATCTCCCATTGTATTTCTGTCCGTTAAAGGGTATTTTACACAAAGTGTTAAAATACAATTGCTGAAGGCATAATCCTCCATATATTTTTTTTTACACGCTACTGTGCATCTCCAAGTGTAAATCTGTCCATAAAAGGATACCTTTCATCCAGGGCCTTAATACTAGGCCTACAATTGATATTCCCCTAAATCAGTGGTTACTGCTGTGCCTGGATTAGTGTAATACGCTACATAAACAAATAGGCAGATAGTGTTAGGTACCTGTAGTGTTGTGGTGCTTGGTGAACGGTTTCAATGAGGAAAACATCTAGTAAGGGACGCAGACACGGTCGTGGTGGTGTTAGTGGGCCCCACTGGTGCTGGGAGAGGACGTCGCCATTCTGCCACTGCCACACATCCTAGTGAACCAACTACCTCAGGTTCCAGTACCCGCCAGAATTTACAGCGATATTTGGTGGGGCCCAATGCCGTTCTAAGGATGGTAAGGCCTGAGCAGGTACAGGCGCTAGTCAATTGGGTGGCCGACAGTGGATCCAGCACGTTCACAACATTATCTCCCACCCAGTCTTCTGCAGAAAGCGCACAGGTGGCACCTGAAAACCAAGCCAATCAGTCTGTCACATCAACCCCATGCATATTAGGGAAACTGTCTGAGCCTCAAGTTATGCAGCAGTCTCTTATGCTGTCTGAAGACTCTGCTGGCAGAGTTTCCCAAGGGAATCCACCTAGCCCTTCCCCAGTGGTGGAAGACATAGAATGCACTGATGCACAACCACTTATGTTTCCTGATGATGAAGACATGGGAATACCACCTCATCTGAGTCCGCACGTCTCTAATGATGACGAAACACAGGTGCCAACTGCTGCGTCTTTTTGCAGTGTGCAGACCGAATAGGAGGTCAGGGAGGAAGACTATGTGGAAGATGATGCAGGGGACAATGAGGTCCTATACCCCACATGGATTGAAGGTCGTGCCACTGATTTTCATAGTTCACAGAAAGAGGCAGTGGTGAGAACGAGCCAACAGCGTAGCAAAAGAGGGAGCAGGGGGCAAAATCAGAACAGCTGCCACCAACAGAGTTCGCCTGCTACTGGCCACCACCACCAGGGACCGAGCACCCCAAAGGCAGCTTCAAGGAGTTCCCTGGCATGGCACTTCTTTAAACAATGTGCTGACGACAAGACCCGAGTGGTTTGCACGCTGTGCCATCAGAGCCTGAAGCGAGGCATTAACGTTCTGAACCTTAGCACAACCTGCATGATCAGGCATCTACATGCAAAGCATAAACTGCAGTGGAGTAAACACCTTAAAAACAAGGAACTCACTCAGGCTCCCCCTGCTCCCTCTTCTGCTGCTGCCTTGGCCTCTTCCTCCGCCTCGGGAGAAATGTTGGCACCTGCCACCCACCAAACAGAGGTTGTGCCACCGACACCACCACCACCGTCACCAAGCATCTCCACCATGTCACACGGCAGCGTTAAGCTCTCCATCTCACAAACCTTGGAGAGAAAGCGTAAATTCCCACCTAGCCACACTCGAGCCCTGGGCCTGAATGCCAGCATTTCTAAACTACTGGCCTTTGAAATGCTGTTATTCAGGCTGGTGGACACAGACAGCTTCAAACAGCTGATCGCCATGGCTGTCCCACAGTATGATGATCCCAGCCGCCACTACTTCTCCAAGACAGCCGTGCCTTCCCTGCACAACCAAGTATCCGATAAAATCAAGTATGCACTGCGCAACGCCATCTGTGGCAAGGTACACCTAACCACAGATACGTGGACCAGTAAACACGGCCAGGGACGCTATATCTCCCCAACTGCACACTGGGTAAATGTAGTGGCGGCTGGGCCCCAGGCAAAGAGTTTCTTGGCGCACATCCTTTTGCCACCAAGGATCGCAGGGCATCATTCTTTGCCTCCTGTAGCCTCCTCCTCCTACTCGGCTTCCTCTTCCTCTGCTTACCCCAGCTCATCCAGTCAGCCACATACCTTCACCACCAACTTCAGCACAGCCCGGGGTAAACGTCAGCAGGCCATTCTGAAACTCATATGTTTGGGGGACAGGCCCCACACCGCGCAGGAGTTGTGGCGGGGTATTGAACAACAGACCGACGAGTGGTTTCTGCCAGTGGGCCTCAAGCCCGGCCTTGTGGTGTGCGATAATGGGCGAAATCTCGTCGCAGCTCTGGGACTAGCCGGTTTGATGCACATCCCTTGCCTGTGTGCCTGTGTGCCCTGTTGAGCTGTTTCGAGTACTCCACCAACATTGCCAGTGGCGATGACACCATTACCAGCTTTACAATAGCACTCCTATGTCTCCTTGAGAAAATGCTTATGGCGATGATGGATGATGGTGGCCCACGAGGAGGAGAAGGAGAAGAATAAGGGGTCATTTTATGCACTTTCAGGCCAGTCTGTTAGAAGTGGCTCAGAGGGAGTTTTTTTGCAAAAGCAGAGGCCAGGTACAAATGTGGCCAGCCAGGGCCCACTACTGGGGGATGAGGAGGAGGTGGAGGAGGATGAGGATGAAGCAGGTTCTCAGCTGGGTGGCACCCGACACAGCTCAGGCACATCACTGGTGCGTGGCTGGGGGGATACGGAGGACGATTACGATACGCCTCCCACAGAGGACAGCTTGTCCTTACCTCTGGGGAGCCTGGCACACATGAGCGACTACATGCTGCAGTGCCTGCGCAACGACAGCAGAGTTGCCCACATTTTAAAGTGTGCGGACTTCTGGGTTGCCACCCTGCTGAATCCCCGGTACAAAGACAATGTGCCCACCTTACTTCCTGCACTGGAGCGTGACAGGAAGATGCGTGAGTACAAGAGCACGCAGGTAGACACGCTCCTGAGAGCATTCCCAAATGTCACAGGGGAACAGGTGAAAGCCCAAGGTGAAGGCAGAGGAGGAGCAAGAGGTCGCCATTGCAGCTGTGTCACGGCCAGCTCCTCTGAGGGCAGGGTTAGCATGGCAGAAATGTGGAAATGTTTTGTCTCCACACCACAGCTAACTGCACCACCACCTGATACGGAATGTGTTAGCAGGCGGCAGCATTTCACTAACATGGTTGAACAGTAAGTGTGCACACCCCTCCACGTACTGACTGATGGTTCGGCCCCATTCAACTTCTAGGTCTCCAAATTGTCCACGTGGCCAGAGTTAGCATTTTATGCCTTGGAGGTGCTGGCCGGCCCGGCGGCCAGCGTTTTGTCTGAATGTGTATTCAGCATGGCAGAGGGCTTTATTACTGACAAATGCAGCCGCCTGTCCACAGCCAAGGTGGACAAGCTGACGTTCATAAAAATGAACCAGGCATGGATCCCACAGGACCTGTCCATCCCTTGTGCAGAATAGACATTTATAACTGCCTCCCCCTCAACCATGTATTCTTGTACTCCGGGGCACTTCTTTATTGAATCCTCATTTTTTTAACTTTACCATGATCTTGCGGTGAAACCCAAAGTTGAACGAACCTCTCATCAATCTGGGCGCCGGGGCCTAAATAACTGAAAGTGGCCTGTTACAATGGTGTGTTACATAAAGTCTGAACCTCTGCCATGCGACTTCTCTTCTCTGTCTGGGTGCCGTGGGCTAAATAACTCTAAGTGACCTTCTCCAGTGGTGGGTGATATGATGCCTATATTCCTTTCTGTGGGACCTCTCTCCTCTGTCTGGGTGCTGGGGCCTAAATAACTGAAAGTGGCCTTCTCCAGTGGTGGTTGATATGACGCCTTATTCCTTGCTATGGGACCTCTCTCCTCTGTCTGGTTGCTGTGGCCTAAATAACTCAAAGTGGCCTTCTCCAGTGGTGGGTGATATGACGCCTTCTTCCTTGCTGTGGGACCTCTGTCCTCTGTCTGGGTGCTGGGGCTTAAATAACTCAAAGTAGCCTTCTCTAGTGGCGGGTGATATGACGCCTTATTCCTTGCTGTGGGACCTCTCTCCTCTGTCTGGGTGCTGGGGCCTAAATAACTCAAAGTGACATTCTCCAGTGGTGGGTGATATGACGCCTTATTCCTTATTGTGGGACCTCTCTCCTCTGTCTGGGTGCTGGGGCCTAAATAACTGAAAGTGGCCTTCTCCAGTGGTGGGTGATATGACGCATGATTCCTTGCTGTGGGACCTCTCTCCTCGGTCTGGGTGCTGGGCTGAAATAACTCAAAGTGACCTTCTCCAGTGGTGGGTGATATGACGCCTTATTCCTTGCTGTGGGACCTCTCCCCTCTGTCTGGTTGCTGGGGTCTAAATAACAGAAAGTGGCCTTCTCCAGTGGTGGGTGATATGATGCCTGATTCTATGGGCTCTCTCTAATTGATATTAATAAATTTTTATTTATTTTATTTTAATTAATTTCCCTGTCCAATTTTGTTTGCAGGGGATTTACCTACATTTTGCTGCCTTTTGCAGCCCTTTAGCCCTTTCCTGGACTATTTTACACCCTTTTTAGTGCCCAAAAGTTTGGGTCCCCATTGACTTCAATGGGGTTCGGGTTCGGGATAAAGTTTGGGTCGAGTTCGGATCCCGAACATTTTCCGGAAGTTCGGCCGAACTTCTCGAACCCGAACATCCAGGTGTTCGCTCAACTCTAAAAAGGACGCGTACCCCTTGCCATGAATTGAAAAGTGTCTAGCAGTCCTAGCATCTGCTGCTTATTTATCAACCCTGGATCTAACCAGTGGCTATTGGAAATTCCCCATGGCGCTTGAATATAAGGAGAAAACAGCCTTTACTACCCCAATGGGACTGTTTCAGTTCTACTACATGCCGTTTGGGCAGTGTAAGGCCCCTGGGACATTTCAGAGACTTATGGAAAGATTCCTTGGGCACAAAAACTTTGAATCTGTATTGCTGTACTTGGATAATGTGATTCTCTGCTCCAAGACCTACGAAGAGCATCTAAAGCATTGTATGTATTCCAGACTCTGGCTCAATATGGGTTGAAAGTCAAACCTTCGAAGTGTCACTTGCGGAAACCCCATGTGAAATATCTGGGACATGTAAGCGCAGAAGGTATGAAGTCGGATCCTGATAAGATAGTGTCTGTACAAAGCTGGCCTGCTCCTAAGACCATCCAAGAAGTCAAGAGCACACTTCGCTCAAATTGCGGAGCCCATCCAGGAGCTTTTGAAAGGTAATCCCAAATACAGTTGGAATGCTAAAATACCTGTAGAGTGGAATGAAGATCAGGAGATCGCTTTCCTACTGCTAAAAGAAAAACTTACAGAACCACCATTCCTGGGCTACCCTGACTATAGCCTGCCATTCATTCTTTATACGGATGCCAGTAAGAAAGTGTTAAGAGCCGTATTATCTCAGACTCAAGCCGGAACTGAAAAAGTCATCGCCTATGCCATCAGATCTTTACGAGAACCGGAGCGGAATGACCACAACTGTACTTCAAACTGGAATTCCTGGCCTTGGTATGGGCTGTAACTGAGAAGTTTAAGGATTATCTAGCAGCCACACCTTTCACTGTCTACACCAACAATAATCCACTGGCTCACTTCAACACTGCATGTCTGGGAGCTCTAGAGCAGGCATCCTCAAACTGCGGCCCTCCAGCTGTTGTAAAACTACAACTCCCACAATTCCATGCTGTAGGCTGATAGCTGTAGGCTGTTCGGGCATGCTGGGAGTTGTAGTTTTGCAACAGCTGGAGGGCCGCAGTTTGAGGATGCCTGCTCTAGAGCAAAGATGGGCCTCTAGACTGGCGAACTTCGAATTCACCATTAAGTACCGGACTGACAAAGCGAATGACAATGCAGACGCCTTGTCCAGGCTACCCGCCCAGAATAAACTAATTTCCGAAGACGATCAGAAGGAAGATGTGGAAATGCCAATGTTCTACTGCAGATTTGCATGGCAGGAAGCGCTACGCACTGAGCACCAGGCCTCCAAAGCCTCTAGTGCTCCAAGGACCAGTGGTCCCTTGCCTTCAGTTGAGAAAGAGCTCTGGCTCCAACAACAAGCAGAGAGTAGAGTTATTGGAGAACTGTTGGATTACTTTTCCAGTGGGAGACTAGAGTACCAGAGAGAATCAGGCAACGGAGAGATGACTCAGAACTACTTTACTTCTGGTGACAACGTAGAATGCTCTTCATACAGAGAGATCTACTCTTTAGGAGATAGCTTGATCCAGTCACCTATGAGCGCCTTCATTAGATAGTGGTGTCCTGGAGAGATGCCAAGATGGTAATGGACATGTACCATAACAGGTCTGGTCACTTTGGAACCCAAAAAACGGAAGCCACCATCAGGCAGAGTTTCTACTGGACTGGAATGAATAGTGATATCGAAGCCTGGTGTCGGGAGTTCCCCACCTGTACTGTGGCCAGAAGGGAAAGACATAATCAGCGAGCCCCCCTTAGTCCAATAGTGAGTAATAGTCATCGACCACGTGAAACTGGAACCTAGTAGATCTGTATACACCTATGCTATGACGATCATAGACCACTACACCGAGTTCGTTGTGGCTTTACCTGTGAAGGACTTAACAGCCCAAACTGCAGCAGCTGCTTTGTGGAAAAGCTTAATTCTGCAATATGGGTGTCCTGGCAAGATCCTCACTGACCAAGGGTCCGCATTAGAGTCTCAGTTGTTCTATGAACTTTGTTCCTTGTACCACTGCAAAAAAGTGAGGACCACTGCATATCACCCACAAGGAAATGGCCTTTGTGAGAAGATGAATCAAACCCTGATCAATATGCTGAAGGCCGTGCCACCTCACAAGAGAGCCGAGTGGCCTCTTCTTCTTCCTGAATTAGTAAATTTTTGGGGAAAATAAGCTGTATTCCTGGTCCACACAGCAGTTGGGCATACAGCGTACAAATTCCTATTTTAAATTTCAGCACTGAAATAGTACATTAGTGTGTCTTAGGGAAAAAAAAGCCGTGTTCGTGGTTTAATTTTCAGCCGTTAAATAGTGCATTTGCGAATTTTGGGGGAAAAACGTGTTCTTGGTATACAAAGCAGTTGTGCATACAGTATACAAATACCAACATTTAATTTTCAGTCGTTAAATAGTGCATTTGTGAATTTTGGGGAAAAAAACGGTGTTCTTGGTCCACAAAGCAGTTGTGCATACAGCGTACAAATACATTTTTTACATTTCTGTAGTGAAATAGTGCATCAGTGTATTTTTGGGGAAAAAACGGTATTCCTGATCCACAAAGCAGTTTAAAATACACCGCCCAAATATGTATTTTAAATTTCAGCACTGAAATAGTGCATTACTGTGTTTTAGGGGAAAAAAGCCATATTCCTGGTCCACAAAGCAGTTTAAAATACACCGCCCAAACATGTATTTTAAATTTCAGCACTGAAATAGTGCATTACTGTCTTTTAGGGAGAAAAAGTATATTTTTTGGGAAAAAAAACCCGTATTCCTGGCCCATACAGCGTACAAATACCTATTTGAAATTTCAGCACTGAAATAGTACATTAGTGTGTTTTAGGAAAAAAAAGCCGTGTGCTTGGTTAACAAAGCAGTTGTGCATACAGCGTACAAATACCAACGTTTAATTTTCAGCTGTTAAATAGTGCATTTGTGAATTTTAGGGAAAAAAGCAGTGCTCTTGGTCCAAAAAGCAGTTGTACATACAGAGTACAAATATATAATTTACATTTCTGCAGTAAAATAGTGCATCAGTGTGTTTTTGGGATAAAAAGCTTTATTTCTGGTCCACAAAGCTGTTGTGCATACACGGTAACAAATAACTATTTTAAATTTCAGCACTGAAATAGTGCATTAGTGTGTTTTAGGGAAAAAAAGCTGTGTTCTTGGTTCACAAAGCAGTTGTGCATACAGCGTACAAATAACTATTTTTTAAATTTCAGCCTTTAAATAGTGCATTTGTGAATTCTGGGTGAAAAAGCTGTGTTCTTGGTCCACAAAGCAGTTGTGCATACAGCGTACAGATACCTATGTTTAATTTTCAGCCGTTAAATAGTGCATTTGTGTATTTAGGAGGGAAAAGCCGTGTTCTTGGTCCACAAAGCAGTTCATACAGCGTACAAATACCTATTGAAAATTGCACCACTGAAATAGTGCATTACCGTGTTTTAGGGAAAAAAGCCGTGTTCTTGGTTCACAAAGCAGTTGTTCATACAGCGTACAAATACATATTTTAAATTTATGCAGTGAAATAGTGTATCAGTGTATTTTTGGTGAAAAAAGCGGTATTCCTGGTCCACAAAGCAGTTGTGCATACAGCATACAAAAACCTATTTTAAATTTCAGCACTGAAATAGTGCATTAGTGTGTTTTAGGGAAAAAAGCCGTGTTCTTGGTCCACAAAGTAGTTGTGCATACCGCGTACAAATACCTATTTTACATTTCTGCAGTGAGATAGTGCATCAGTATATTTTTGGGGAAAAAAAGCTGTATTCCTGTTCCACACAGCAGTTGTGCATACAGCGTACAAATGCATATTTGAAATTTCAGCGTACAAATACCTACGTTTAATTTTCAGCTGTTAAAAAGTGCATTTGCGAATTTTGGGGAAAAAAGCTGTGTTCTTGGTTCACAAAGCAGTTGTGCATACGGTGTACAAATACCTATGTTTAATTTTCAGCCGTTAAATAGTGCATTTGTGCATTTTGGGGAAAAAAGCCGTGTTCTTGGTCCACAAAGCAGTTGTGCAAACAGCATACAAATACCTACGTTTAATTTTCAGCCGTTAAATAGTGCATTTGTGAATTTTAGGGAAAAAAACGTTATTCCTGGTCCACAAAGCAGTTTAAAATACGCTGCCCAAATACGTATTTTACATTTCTGCTGTGAAATAGTGCATTAGTGTACTTTTGTGAAAAAAAGCCGTATTCTTACTTCAAAAAGCAGTTGTGCACACAGCATAAAAATACCTCATTTACATTTCTGCAGTGGAATGGTGCATTAGTATATTTTTGGGGAAAAAAAGTAGTATTCTTGGTCCACAGAGCATTTTTATGACAGGGGCAATGCCTTAGTGTTAGTGAACTTAATTGTTGACTATTGGCAGTCAAATTGAAACCGGAGATAAACCAGCTTGGTGGGTGAACGCAAATAATGAGGAGAACATCAAATACGGGATGTGGGCATGGTCGTGGTGGTGTTGGTGGAGCTCCTGTTGCTGGGAGAGGACGTGGCCATTCAGCACCAACTACAAGTCCAAGTTAAACACCTTCCTCAGGTGCGAGTAGGCGACAGTACCTGCAGCGTTATTTAGTAGGCCCGAATGCCGCTCTGTGGATGGAGGCCAGAACAAGTACAGGCGATAGTACAGGGTGGGCCATTTATATGGATACACCTTAACAAAATGGGAATGGTTGGTGATATTAACTTCCTGTTTGTGGCACATTAGTATATGTGAGGGGGGAAACTTTTCAAGATGGGTGGTGACCATGGTGGCCATTTTAAAGTCGGCCATTTTGAATCAACAAGTGTTTGAAGTGATCAACAATAATGGCGGAGCCATTCAGTACTGAGTTCATGTTTAAAAGTTTAATTCTGTTTTGGGGGGGTTTAGTTTTTTTTTGAAGGTGTGGTCCTAAACTTTTGATCAGCTGAAAAACAGCCTGTTTCAGTTTAATCATTATTTTCAATTAATTGAATGCTCAAAAAATGTTTTGTCTCACTCTCATTTCTTCCTGTTGCATGTTGAAGCTCTACTTGGCACTAGTGATGTCCCGAACTATTTGCCAGCGAATAGTTCCCGGCGAACATAGCTTGTTCGCGTTCGCCGCGGCGAGCGAACATATGCGATGTTCGCGTTCGCCCCTATACTTTATCATTGAGCAAACTTTGACCCTGTACCTCACAGTCAACAGACACATCCCAGCCAATCAGCATACCCTCCCTCCCAGACCCTCCCACCTCCTATCAAAAAGCAAGGACGGCATCCATATTAGATTCATTCTGAAGCTGCAGTGTTAGTAGTTGTAATCGCAATGCGATTAATATAACCTGTATTAATCGCATTGCGAAATCAACTTAGAGCTGAGTTCCTAATGGTTGTATTGATAGAATATAACGAATATCACGAATATAGCACTATATTCTCAATGTTCGTTATATTCTAGCAACAACCATTAGTAACTTAGCTCAAGTTGATTTCGCAATACGAACATATACTCGCATTGCGAATTCAACCTAGAGCGGAAGTTCCTAATGGTTGTATTGCTAGAATTGACAAAGATAACGAATATCACAAATTCACGAATATAGCACTATATTCTCAATCTTCATTATATTCTAGCAAGCCAACCATTAGGAACCCAGCTCTAAGTTGAATTCCCAATGCGATTACTACAGGTTATATTAATCGCATTGCAAATTCAACTTACCACACTCTGTGTCAACTACGTAATTTTCCATGGGAGTTTTGCAATGGATTCCCCTCCGGCATGCCACAGTCCAGGTGTTAGTCCACTTGAAACTTTTCCATCACTAATGTGGCCAGAAAGAGTCCCTGTGGGTTTTAAAATTCGCCTGTCTATTGAAGTCTATGGCGGTTTGCCCTGTTCGCCCATTCGTGAACATTTGCGGAAGTTCGCGTTCGCCGTTCGCGATCGGAAAATGTTATGTTCGTGACATCTCTACTTGAAACCTTGTTAAGATCCAACAATGTAATATATGATTTTTTGCCATTTTTCAAGGGGTCTTAAACTTTTGATCAGGACTGTATAATACAGACAGTTAGTGAGAGATAGTGTAGGTTAGATAATGATATAGTGTAGCTGATAGGTTTCAGTGCAGGGTGTTAGGTAGTGTGATAGGAATTGTGCTGTGATAGGGATTAGTGTCTCTGTTAGACACAGTGCTGTGATGTCACAACAATACATAGTGCATCAATCAATAATATCTACTAAGACCTGATAAAATGTGAAGTTGCACATATTGCGCAAAAAAAAAAAAATGTGCATCATCAGTGCCAATTTGCGCAATCGCGAAAATAATGACTGGAGATCACGAATTCTAGAATTCTAGAATTTATTGCGAATATTATGCATAAAATTTGTGAAATATTGCGAAAAACTAATATTGCCTATGCCGCTTATTACTAGTGACAGCCCGACAGCCTGGATAGAGAGTCAAGGACTTCCATGTGCTCAGTGGTTTAAGAAAATAAGCCTGTACCTTCAGTCTGTTGCCAGCCTGCTTTATGATCTTTCTCTGCCGCAAGGAAAATGAATCAAGGTAGCATCCTCAGCAGTCACATATAATTCCTAGGCATGTCACCACTGAGGCCAACTTGACATATATTTCTGGGTAAGACGCATATTCCCTTGAACGTGCACCCGATTTGGACTTTAGCCAGTGCCACCACTTTTTCCTTTATATATATATATATATATATATATATATATATAATTTTTTTTTTCTTTTTTCATTTTTTTTTTTAGAAAAGCAATTATGTAAGTACTAGGAACTGATGACACAGCACACTAGACGTGTCACAGAAGGTAATGACGTCAAGAGAAGAGAATGTGTCGGAACTGCACGGTGGATATGTTGGTCAGCACAGACCCAAAGAGGTCATGCTAGCGCAGACCCCTAATTGAAAAGAATGGTAAAATGTAGATGTAGGAATATTTCATGGGTGAAGTGTAAAAATGGAATGTGATGAGAAAGTAGTACGTAGGGAAAACAGATATAAAAATAGTGGAAATAGACCGTACATTAGACTAGTTACTGGCACAATAAATTAGACAAGTTAATGGCACAATAAAAAATAAAAAAATAAATAAAAAAAAACGTATTAACTGTCTGAAAAGCAGGGCCAACAGAAACGGCTGATGATGACCATGTTGGCCAAATTCAAATACATCATTTCTTAAAAACGGACTTCACTTTTTGGTTGAGAAGTTCAGATTAAAAGTCTCCTATGTCTCAAAGAAGACATACTGATTATATGATTGTGGCTGTTTTGGCAGTCTACCAAGTCTTGCTTAGTAGTGATGAGCGGCAGGGGCAATATTTGAATTTGCAATATTTTGCGAATATTTGGTAGAATATTCATCATATATTCGCAAATTCGAGAATTCACAAGTATTTTCCTGAAAATCAGCTACACTATATCACTATCTAATCTACACTGACTATCTCCCACTAACTATCTGTATTATATTTTAAAGCTAAATAACTAACTATCTAATGTAATGCCACAGGAAAGCAGAGAGCACAGCAATGAACTGCAACAAAACTGCACAAAATGGCTGCTGGGGAGGTTCTTATATAGTAAGGGGTAGGGAACTTTCCTATTGGTTGCTAGGGATGTTGCTAAGCTCAGACAAAGACATTGCAGCCTTCTCATTGGCCCACAAGCAAGAAGCAGGGAGGGATCATGAGTTCAGAGAAATAAAAAAGCTAGAATATTCGCGTATATGAATATATAGCACTATATTCGAAATAATCGCAAATTCTCAAAGTGGCTATCCTCGCAATTAAATTTGCTATTCAAATATTCGCGCCCAGCACTATTGCTTAGTTATTACCTTCTCTATGAATTATAGACATTGTATATACTTGAGTTGTACAATGATCATTATTTTTTTTAGAGGCTTGTGTCTGATAGTTGCACATTTTCTGATAGTTACACAATGGCACTAGAATATTAATGGAACTCAATAGTGCAGCGACACTTTTTTTTCAAAAGGGTTTTCTCACTCTGTGACCACTAAGCTCACTGAATTTGAGAGCTAATGGGGTCTAAGCATACAGATCCACACTCATAACATTTTACGGCACTATCACAAGTCAGGAGGATTATTCTTTGATGGTTTATTTGTCCTGTAGGAGTCAATTTTAGATTTCTACTCATCATGCTAGTAATTGGTTCTATCATCAGGACACAGAAAATAGATTTGTTTTCTACTTTTTCCCTCAACTCTATGTGTGAGAAAATCACTGTTTGGGCTGTTAATGATGAATCATTTATTCACATGGCAATAAATACAGGAATCACTAGTTAAATTTAGCATAGATTGTGTTATCTTGATATGAAAGTGCTAAAACATCTGGGTCCTGGAAAATGTAAGAAAATAAATAACACTATTTGCACTAACAAATTTAGAGTAATCTATTGTGCTCAAGCTACTAAATAATATTATGGATAACACATGAGGTATGTAATATTTTAGGCAAAAACACCATATAGTTTATGATGCCTCAGACATCATCTCTCTGCATCTCTCTGATCAGTCTATCATGATAGAATGCCAATGGGCCTTACTGTATTAGACATGAAGAACAAAATGGAATTTGAATTGAGTGGTGGTCATTCATGTGTCTGGTTGTTCCGTTCAATGATTACGTGGCTAAAATAAATAGTCGAGAGCACAAGCATGGTGAAGAGGAACCAGGTGGTATGGGCCCACCTGATATTGATCAGTGGGAGTCAAATTGTTGGGGCATCAAGACAGTGGGAATCCTGGGAATAGGTGATAAAAGTATTTTGTGGGCAGCCCCTTCACACTTAAAGTAAAATGCCTTAGTACCCTGCCATAAAGAGAGAACCACACTGAGACCTGTGGTCCATGTTAAATTGAGGCCGAAATTTTACAGGCAATTTTTGTGGTAGTTTAGTGTTTTTTTATATACAAAAACATGAGTGAATCCAATAAGAAGGAAAGGACACCTGTCTTGACAGGAAAGTATCTGGTATCTACAGATGTGGGAATTGCACTGACTGTAGTTTCATTTAGAAAGGCAATTTTTTTTGTTAGTGCTAGCATATAGATAGCCTATGAGGGTCATGATTGTAAGATGCAAGGCATTATTTATCTTGTTACATGCTCAACTATTTGATAAGAGCAATAGTCCATGAGAAGCACAAAGGTAGAGTTGAGTCCAAGTGGCAACACGTCTGGGCACCCAAGAGAGGTGGACTGGGATAATCTTATAGTAAGAAAAGATTCACAATGCACTTATAGGATGCAATTGGTTTGTCCAGGTTACCTAAATGAGTGGCACAGTTTTGCATATTTTTTTTAAAACTGTGCTTTGTCTTAAAGATCTTGTCTTAATGAGCAGAGAGCAGCATTTTTGTCAGTTTTTTTCTTTTTCAATAAAAAGATGCCTGTCTTTGTTAAGCTTATTGGCTGTGTAGGTTCTTTTCCACCTAAGTATATATGTTCTGTCTTCATTTATGTTCACACAGTGTGCAGTCTAACATTCAGCATAAACCATTCCTGTCTTCCAAATTAGAGGACTGTTCTTTGTAGTCTAACTTGTTTATTGCTAAAACAGCATTGTTGATTGGCAAAACAGAACTGTTTGGTAAAACTACAAGAATACAAATAGCAAGTATATGTATAAATTATAGATAGCATGTACTTGAACATTTGCATTAACACCGAAGCACATTGTAAAATGGCTGCCTGTACATAGGGCTACATGTCTAAGTAACAGTAGTAACAACCCCCTGAGTGACAATTACAACTGACTGAACAGCTCTGCATAACATAATATCGCTGAAACAACGGTAGATCTTTCACCAGATATGCTTTAACAAGGATGGAAATTTTAAGAAAGAGATATGCATAGGACAGCTCTGCTGATCTTTCCTTGAGACTGGAGGCTTCTCTTTCCCAGGATGCTTTGCACTCCTACAATGCTTTTCACCACCCATGATGCAGTAGTCTTTGTAACATGATCACCCTGGGCTTGCCAGTCCTCCTAGAGTACCAACTAGAGATCGGTGCCACAAATTTATTAAGAGGTGTACACCTCTTAATCAGTTAGATGCCTCTTCCAGCAGTCTATGCAACTGTCTGCTAACTGATGGCATGTCAGTGACAGTGCCAGTCCCCTACTGTGCCTTTCACAATCATCAATCACACACACTAAGTCCTCACATGAACTGGGGTATATACAGTATACTTCTAGATAATGGACAGGTGTATATACAGTATACTGCTAGAGAGTAGAGAATTGACTGATGTATATACGGTATACTGCTAGAGACATTTCCCATGCCAGTGTTTAAGAGGAGCCAGCTGGAGATATGTGCCCCAATTTTATTAAAAGGCGTACACCTCTTCATCAATTAGATGCCACTTCCAGCAGTTTATGGCATGTCAGGGAGGGTGTCAGGTCTCTCCAGTCCCCTACTGTGCATATCACAATCATCACTCACACACACACTAAGTCCTGACATGGACTCGGGTATATTCAGTACACTACTAGATAAAGAACTTATGCATATACAATATACTGCTACAGAATGGAATTATGTATATACAGAATACTGCTAGAGAATAAACTGATGCATATACAGTATTCTACAGATAATGGACTGGTGTATATACAGTATAATGCTAGAGTATAGACTGGTGTATATACAGTATACATCTAGATAATGGAATGGTCTATATACAGTATACTGCTAGAGAATGGACTGATGTACATAACATAAGGTATACAGCTAGAGAATACATTATACTGCTAAAGAATGGACTGGTGTCAATACAGTATAATGTTAGAGAATGCCCTGGTGTATATACAGTATACTGCGAGAGAATAGACTAGTGTATATACAGTATACTGCCAGAGAACAGACTGGTGTATATACAGTATACTGCTAGAGAATGTACTAGTGTAATACAGTATACTGCTAGAGTACAGACTGGTGTATATAAAGTATACTGCTAGAGAATGGACTGGAGTATATACAGTATACTGCTAGAAAATAGACTGTATATACCAGGGATGGCCAACCTGAGGCTCTCCAGCTGTTGCAAAACTACAACTCCCATCATGCCCGGACAGTCTACAGCTAACAGCATACAGCAGGGCATGGTGGGAGTTGTAGTTTTACAACAGCTGGAGAGCCGAAGGTTGGCCATGCCTGGTATATACGGTATACTGCTAGAGAAAACAGTATACTGCCAGACAATAGATTGGTGTATATACAATTTATTGCTGAAGAATAAACTGGTGTGTATACAGTATACTGCTAGAGAATAGACTGGTGTATACAGGGCCGGCGCCACCTGTAAGGCGACCTAGGCAATCGCCTAGGGCGCAATTTAGCAGGGGGCGCCACCGGAACCCTGGATGTAAAAAAAAAAAAAAAACTTGTTAAGTGGCGGCCGTCGCGGCGCCCCGCTCCAGGGGCCGGGCTGGTACGGGGGGCAGGCAGGCAATTGGCCGCCCTCAATCATGTTAAAAAACGGCCGCAGCGCAGAACAACTGCGTCTGAGCCTGGTGGAGGGCAGTCTCACCAAGTGCTGGAGGCGGACAGTGGGCGGTCCTCTGTGCAGGGGGAAGCAGAGAGCCAGCAGCCAGGAAGATGAAAGACGGCTCTGTCAGTTTCTGCAGACTAACAGGCCACGCCCACCGACCCGTGAAGCCACGCCCCTAAATTGTGTGAGGTCACGCCCACCATCCTCCGTGAGGCCATGCCTCATTTCTAGGAAGGGGAGAAGAACTTCATAATGAAAGGTATGGGGGGGGAGAGCACTGGCAGCCAGGCTGATTGTCTCCCCCTCAGTCAGCCCCTGGGAGCCATGTCTGCAGCTCTAGGGACTTACTGGGGGTGAGAGAAGTTGCTGCAGCTCAGGCTAGCTAGGGGACAGTGCCCTGTGGGAAGCTCCAGGCCTCCTGCTGGACTCATGTCTAGAGATGAGCGAACATTTAAAAAAAAGTCCGTTGTTCGGCGTTCGGGTGGTGGTAAGTCGCGCATCCCGTTATGGATTCCACTATAGCGGCATATGGAATCCATAAGGGCGGCTTCCACCAACCCGAACTTTGCACAGCCGAAGGACCTGGGGTGACGTCACCGTCATGTGATCAGTGCAGGGGCGTGGCTCAGCACGGGATCAAATCCAGTGATGAGCCACGCCCTGCACTGATCACATGACAGTGACGTCACCCCAGGTCCTTCGGCTGTTCAACAGTTTGGGTTGGTGGCAGCCGCCCTTATGGATTCCATATGCCGCTATAGTGGAATCCATAACGGGATGTGCGACTTACCACCACCCGAACGCCGAACAACGGACTTTTTTAATGTTCGCTCATCTCTACTCATGTCTAATCTGCTAGGTGTATCAGTATAGCACCTCTTAAAGGGTTGTCCGGGTTCAGAGCTGAACCTGAACGCACTCCCATTATCACCCAGGCTGCCTGGGGCTCTCTGTGGGGCTGGCAGGAAGCCCGGTGACGTCAGCGGCTCTGATGGGTGGGCTTTAGCGCTGCTCATTTGTGTAATATGGCTAGGGCAACGCTAAAGCCCGCCCATCAGAGCCGGTGACGTCACCGAACACACTGCTGGGCTGAAGTTTCCGCAGGGGGGCTGCCTTGGTGAAAATGGGGTTATGTTCAGGTTCAGCTCTGAACCTGAGCAACCCCTTTAAGCCTCATGCAGACATCTGTGGAGCCCGGTCCGTGAAATCCTGTCCTTCTAAAGCACACGGCGTCATAGTAACCAATAACGCTGTGCGCTTTATGCACGTCGGCAGGCAGGGATTTCACGGATCGTGCTCCATGGATGTCTGCATGAGGCTTTATCCGGCATCCTGTCTGTGAAGTACACACTGAGGTTACAAAAGAGTCTTATTGTGCATAACTGCCAGTGTTGTTCTTGATAAGGCTGTGTTCACATGTGCCTTATAATTTCCGTTTTTCTACTGCTCTGTAGTTAGAGAAATACAGACTTGGAGCTGACACTGCACACAGTGCTGGATTTTCCCATAGGCCCCTTTCACACGGGCGAGTTTTCCACGCACTGAATCCTGACCGATTCACTTCTATGGGGCTGTGTACATGAGCTGTGATTTTCACACATCACTTGTTCGTTGAGTGAAAATCGCAGCATGCTCTATATTTCACGCAACGCAGGCCCCATAGAAAAGAATTGGGTGCGTGAAAATCGCTTAACATCCGCAAGCAAGTCTGGATGCAGTGCGATTCTCACGCATGGTTGCTAGGAGGTGATCGGGATGAGCGACCCCCTATTCACTGTATCATTTTCCCTTATAACATGGTTATAAGGGAAAATAATAGCATTCTTAATACAGAATAACTCCTCTCATTCAGCCGGACGTGTGATGACGTCACTGAAGGTCCTTTTCCAGCCAGGTCCTGCCAGAAGAAGAAAAAAGAAGACGAGACCAGCTGCGTGATCAAGTGGATGAGGTGAGTTAATTTTTTTAAAAATTTAACCCCTCAATGGAAATTTTACTTTGCATTTTGTATTAAGAATGCTATTATACTGTATATTATACAGCGTGGTGCAGGGATTATACTGTATATTATACAGCGTGGTGCAGGGATTATACTGTATATTATACAGCGTGGTGCAGGGATTATACTGTATATTATACAGCGTGGTGCAGGGATTATACTGTATATTATACAGCGTGGTGCAGGGATTATACTGTATATTATACAGCGTGGTGCAGGGATTATACTGTATATTATACAGCGTGGTGCAGGGATTATACTGTATATTATACAGCGTGGTGCAGGGATTATACTGTATATTATACAGCGTGGTGCAGGGATTATACTGTATATTATATGCTTGCTTTATAACATCAATATCCGTTATAAAACAGGGAAAAGGTGGGAGTGGATGGTGAGTGGTGATGATGATTCAGTGGTGCAATAGGCCACTTCACTGGATTTGCCCCCAGGACTAAGGCTGCCAGCCCTTCCCTGCCCTGCTCTCATGCTGCGCCGCCTGAGCACCAGTGGCGTAGGGATCGCCATAGCAGTGGCTATGGGGCCCTACGCCACTGGGGCCCGCCCGGGACGCCTTCTGTTGATTATTTTTTTATTTACACTAGTGGCCTGTCCGCGGCCCGGGCCTGGCTGGGGAGAAGGAGTCAGGTGGAGGAGGGCAGCAGCCAGCAGAAGATGAGGTAGGTCATGTCACGGTCACGTGGTGGAGGGGGCCGGGACAGGGTGTACCTAAAGTCAAGTGGAGGGAGGAGCAATGGTCCCGCCGCGGCGCCAGTCAGATTCCCGCTCTCTGGCTGAAACCAGTCTGAGCAGCGCAGCAGTGTCTGACTGAGACTGAGTGTCTCCGAGTCAGTCTCACTGCTGCCTGCTATCCAGCCTGCGCTGTGGGACCGGGTCCTCTTCTCTGCTGAGTCTGCTCGCTCACTGGTGCTGCTCCTGCCTCCTCCCCACTGTCTCCAGTCCTCTGTGCCTGCCTGGCCTGCTATAAAAGTAAGTGAAGTGAAAGAAAGAAAGTGAGCTATCTTAATGATAATCTAATCTGATTCTGTTGATAATGATGATCTGAAATATGAAGTTAAAAAGAGCTGCCGGCAGAGCTGAAGTGAAGGAGGGCACCCTCCTTATCATTGCAGGTATGCAGGCAGCTCTTTTAACTTCAAAATTCAGATCATCAGAGTGAATCTCACTAATTACAGCACACACCCCTGTAGTGTCCACCATCAGACAGAGGAGGGAAGAAACCCCAGAACTAGAGTGTGCCACTGCACACTGATGATGGTGGACACTACAGGGGTGTGTGCTGTAATTAGTAAGTGAGTCTGATCTTAAGTTAAAAATAGATGCCAGCAGTCTTCTTTTGGGGGGCACACTCTAGTTCTGGGGTTTCTTCCCCTCCCCTTATATGACAAACTAAGGCCCCTTTCACATCTGCGTTTTCCTTTCCATCCTAGAGTTCCGTCCTCGGGTCTCTAGGACGGAAAGCTACTGATCAGGATTATCCCCATGCATTCTGAATGGATAGAAATCCGTTCAGGATGCATCAGGATGTCTTTCGTTCAGTACTGACACGTTTTTTGGCCACAGCAAAATCCACAGCATGCTGTGGATTTTCCTCCAGCCAGAAATCCTGAAAACAAGCCGCAAGAACGGATCCGGAATTAATGCCCATTGAAAAGCATTAATCCGGATCCAACTTTAAGCTAAACATATCTATGGGAGGCCTAATAGATATGGAGGGGGGGGGGGGGCTGGGGGCGGCAATTTTTATCTTGCCTAGGGCGTCAAAAATCCTTGCACCGGCCCTGGGTGTATATACTGTATACTGCCAGTGAATCGACTGATATATATATATATATATATATATATATATATATATACACATACAGTATACTGCTAAAGAATAGAGTATACTGCCAGAAATTGGACTGGGGTATATACAGTATACTCCTAGATAATAGACTGGTGTTTATACAGTATACTGCCAGAAAATGGACTGATGTATATGCTGTACACTGCTAAAGCCTAATTCCTAAAACCTTGCCTAATTCTCCCCACTAGGACTGCCCACCTAGATTAAGCATACAATTAGTATAATTATAGTATATAAACACGCCCCCAACAACCATACTCTATGGGGTGGCATGTGAGATGGGGAAACAGCTCTCCTTGTCCAAACACTGTTGGTGTAGATTAAATTAAATGATCTGGATTGAGATTCTGCTGTTTGGCCGCAAGATGCCGCTGTTTCCTAAACACAGGAACAGACTGCATATATTTCCATATTCATGAGAGGTGGGGTTACACAGAATCTGGAGAGGAAGAGAAAGGATGCAGCCATCTTAGGGGGAGCTGAGACTGAGGAACTGTATCAGCAGAGGATCCGATGGCATCCAGGTGTGGGAGCATCCCTCAGTGACCAGAGCTGCAGATAAGTGAAGCTGATCCTGTCCAAGACCCTGATCCTGTCCAAAAGAATGAGGAGTGCTTTCATGTCTGTCATGAGGAAGGACTGTACATATTATCTGGTCCGAAATGCGTTGACAATACTGGCATGAATGGTGTCAATATGACTTGGAGTTTTTAATCGCTCAATAAAAGACCGAAATTCAATTCTATCCCATCCACTGCTGGAGCTGGATATTTTTCTTCCTTCTGCTCAGCTGCTATCAGGTGCATCGTCCGTGCTCGTTTGTTGGATGGTTGCTAGTATCAACAGGTGAGAGCTGCCACTTCCCTCCTTGCGAGGATTGCTTTCAGGAACGCTGATGAGAGCTGTGGAGCAAAGCTACATACACTGCTGGACTGCATGCTTGTTGGAGAGGCTTTTGTTGGGTTCAGAGTCACCAGCAGATGCAGAGCAGACCCAAGTAGGTAAGATTGTGCACTCACTTCATTACAGTGTTGGCGCCTAGAGACTGAGACCAGGCCTGTAGTTAGTTAGTTAGTTAGTTAGTTAGCGTCTCTGTTTGTGCCAGGCCACAGGTTTTGCTATTGTTCACTGCAAGGACTCCTTGACTTAAAGTGACATTTCACATTGGAGAGCTGATAAACTTCCCCACAAACTCAAGCCAGGCTGGTGTTTGCTCAGAAGGAATACTCAGGCAGGTACTACAAGACCAGTTATGGGAGGGGGAATACTGTAGAGCTTTGTAAGATTGTAAGCTATTGTGCTACACCGCAGGCTAGCCCGTACCACACACCCATACAGTTATTTTTGTTTTTTTAGGGTAATAACAGGTAAGGTGTGGCGGTTTAGTCATGCCCGCCAGTAGGTAAATTACCACGCTTTCCTCTTGCATCCATCGGAGGGTGCCACGCTGTGCAGCACAAGGGTCTCAGCATTCGGGGTGGGTGTATGTAAATTTATTGGCGGTTTCCAGCATTTGTGGTTGTGTTCATTACCACGTTTAAGTCCAATTCTGTTTTAGCAAAAGCTGGTGGTGGAGTTGTTTTCCTTTTCCATTACTTTTTCTGTCTCCTGGGGAGCCCACGCAGGTACATGGCTTACATCTGCAGTGACCGATCTTATGGTTTCCATTCTGAAGTGGATTTTTCTGATATAACGATTCAGATAACGAAGGTCTATGATCAAACGCCAACTTCCCCCTGGCTTGGGAACTGTGAACAGCCTGGAATACACTCCTGCCACTTCTTAATGTCATGGAACCGGTTCTAATGCTCATTTTGTAGAAATTCTTCTACTAGTTGTATAATTCACGGTTTTTCTTTTAGATTTAGAAGGAATCTGTTTCTTGGATGGCGATGGAATTCTAGAGCATAACCTTCTTTTATGATTTCCAGAACTCATTTGTCTGAAGCAGTCTTTTTCCAAGTTGAGTAATATTGATTAAGACGACACCCTACTCTTTGACTTCTGGATGTCAGAATTCTGATTTGGATGGCTTATTTTCATCCGTTTTTTTCCTTAATTTTTCTGACGATACCCCACAGAATCTACGGTCTGTTCTCCCTCTGTTAGAACATCCACGGAAGCCAGATCTCTGGTATCCTTGTCTTCTGTAAGGACGGAAAAACCTTGTCCGATTTTTATTTTTTTTCTCCGGCTGGACTGCTTTATCTTCCTTGTTGGCTTCTAGCAGTTTGTCCAGCTGAGAGCCAAACAATCTTCCTGGCTCAAAAGTAAGATAACATAGATTACTCTTTGATGCCATGTCTCATGACCACAGTTTAAGACAAATAGATCTTGTAACAGAATTAGAAAGTGCCATGTTCTTCACTAGAACCCCTAAGGAATCCACAGGAAAATTGCAGAGGAAATCTGCTGCAAGCTTTGTGGTTGGCAATAGCTGGAGTAATTCTTCCCTTGGTACTCCATCTTCTATATCTTTCCCAAAATGACTTAACCAGACTCTAAGAGCATGAGCTACTGGTACTGCAGCAATGGCGACTTTATTGAGTGAACCCAGGTAGGTATATATTCTTTTTAAAAGGTTGTCTGCTTTTTTATCCATTGTATCCTGAAGCAAAGTGGAATCATCTGAAGGAAAAAATTAACTTCTGGCAAGTCTAGTGACATCAGGATCAACCCTGGATGGAGACTTCCAGCTTACTGACTCAGAAGGATCCGTTTTATACATCACTTTAAATCTGGACCCTAGGTCCTTCTTTAGGGATATTTCCATTAATTGCCGATTTATAGCGGTCCATTATGCCTCCCATCATGTCTGCACATGGAGATCCGCGGCGCATGGTCAGCCACCCCACTCAACATGAATACACTACAAACATAAACCAAAGTGAAAGGTTAAAAACAACACATATACACTAAGACCAAGTAAAAATACACAGATTTAAAGGCCACTTACACTGAAGTCAATATTGAGACCATATGGTTGTAGGGCCTTCAATTCAAATATCCATTTACGTTCCTTCCTGTGCAAAATCCTTTATCAGCACCCCTCCTCAGTATACCCACTGAGTCAATAATGCAGAATCTCAACTGGTTGACTGAGTGTCCCCGCTCCACAAAATGCTTTGTCACTAGTTTATCCATTTGTTGTTTTCTAATTGTACTTTTATGTGAATTAATGTGTTCACGGGCCTCCATTGTGGTCTCCCCTATATAAATCAACCCACAGGTGCACAGGATCATATAAATAACATCCTTTGATCTACATGTGTAGAAATCCTTGATCTTATACTTCTTGCCACTGTAGGGATGGGCAAAGGTATCACTTTGGAGCATACTGCCGTAATTGCAGCACCCAAGGCAGGGAAAACTTCCCAAATTCCTCGGTGCAAGATACCTCTGCCTATCACCACGTCGGCCATCCGAGTCAGTTTTGACCAATCTATCCTGTAAATTCATACTTCTTTTATACGTCATTATAGGGGGATTCTCAAATTCCCTTATTGATGGTAAATCCCTCTGCAAGATATGCCATTCCTTGCGTAAAAAATGTGCAATATCGCCACTGTGTGAACCAAATATGAACACAAAGGAGATACGATCCATTATTTTAGTACTGCCTGTACCATGGAGCGTGGTGGACTCCCTGTCAACCAGTAAGATCCTGGCTTTTGATTTGTCCAATAGCTTACGAGGGTAACCTCTTTCCGAGAACCGCAAACCCATCTCATCCACCCTCACAGAAAACATCTCATTGTCGGACACCACCCTTCTTACTGTCAACATTTCGAGCAAACGACGAGAATGGTTACTATCATGTCTTAGCAGATTTTTTCTATCAGTTGGTTTTTGGTACAGATCAGTCTTGATCACACCATCTTTAATGTACACCCTTACATCCAGGAACTGCAATTCAACCTGTATCACTGTTACCATGAATTGCAGACCTGGGACAGTGCTATTGAGATGCTGATAGAAGTGTGCAGATTGATAGACAAATAGGTCCTCCACCTCCGCCATGAAGATGTTAGCATATGTGGGGGCCACGTTAGACCCCATGGCCAGGCCACGTTGCTGCTTATAGAAGGTGTCCCCAAAGAGGAAATAATTTCTCCTCAGGACCACCTCCAGGAGTTGCAGGACAAAACTGCGACCACCAGGAGAGAACCCCGTGCCGGCCAGAGCCTCATCGACAACACGAAGACCATAGGTATGATTAATCGAGGTGTACAGTGAGACCACATCAAAACTGATGAGTAAGGAATGGGCAGGTAATTGTAGCTCTCACAACTTGAGCAAAAAGTAACCCGTATCCCTTACATAGGAGGGAGCGCCAGTCGTGTAAACATGTAACACCTTGTCTAAAAAAATAGCAACCGTACTGAAGATCAAACCCCTGCCAGACACAATAGGTCTGCCAGGGGGGATCAACCAGACTCGTGTGTATCTTGGGAAGTACGTACAGCAGAGGAGTGACGGGATGTTGTACCTTAAAGAATTCTCTTAAATCCTTATCAATGATGCCTTGCTCAAAGGCCCCATCAATTATATTATTAAGTGTTTACATAATCTTCCATTTGGGATCCCTGTTAAAAGCCAGATATACATCACCATCACTCAACTGCCTACTCACCTCCCGAACATACTTAGACGTGTCCATCACGACCACTGCTCCCGCCTTGTCAGCCGGCTTAATTGTGAGTACCCTATTCCACTCAAGCTGTCTCAAAGCCTTCCTTTCCCATCCCATCAAGTTTCTAGTGGTCCTCTCACCACCTTGTTCTCTCAGTTGTCTAATCTGTCTCATAACAATTTCAATCAATGACTTTATAACATGGTTGTTATGTGGGGTGTAAAATCACTTGTTTTCTTCAATTTCAGCTTTTTTAATGTCAATTCTTCCGCTACCCTCCTAATCTGTGCGACAACCCCTACGGTATCAACCTGTGTGGAAAAAAAACCTTTAAGTCTCAATAGCCTAATAAAAACGGTGTAAGTCCAAGTCCATATCCAACCAATTTGTCTCCTGTTCTGGACAGAAAGACAAACCTCATTCCAACACCTTTAACTGGTCCATAGTTAGATTATTGGCGAGATGTTCACCACCAACTATCTCATTTCATCTGGTTTTGTCTTGTTACTCTCCCCTGTGTCCCTTTGTTATGTTTCGGATACTATGGGAGTTGAAGTTCTCATTACAGCTAAAAAGGATTCATGTCTGCCTTTAGTGCCACAGGCCTCATTCACAGACTCAGGGCTATGGCAACCATACATGGGAGTTGAAGTTCACATCACAGCCAAGAAGGATTCATGTCTGCCAGCAGTGTCACAGGCCTCACTCACAGACTCAGGCCCAAGACAACCATACATGGGAGTTGAAGTTGTCATCACAGCCAAGAAGGAATCATGTCTGCCTGCGGGGCCACAAGCATCATTCAAACATCCAGGCCCACGGGACCCACAAACAAAAAAACAAGAGTAGGACAGTATTGATTTCACCCAGCAATGCCACAGGCCTCATTTACTAATTCAGGAGGACCATGGCACCCGCAAAGAGGAGAGCGGTCCCGTAACAGCAACACAGGCCTTAGGGCAACCTGCAATGGAACAGGCCATTATCATTTATGTAGACACCTGACACCCAGACAGAGGAGAGGTCATTTGACATTAAAAAGAGTTTAATGTCTCCCACCAATGCAGCAAGCGATTAAACGAAATATAGGCCCCTGACAACCAGACAATGTCGAGGTCATCTGACAGTATAAAGAGGATAATGTCACCCATCAAAGCAACAAATGATTAAATGACATATAGGCCCCTGACACCCAGACAGAGTATAGGTCATTCGACATCAAAAAGAGGATAATGTCACCCACCAAAGCAACAGACGATTATCTGAAATGTAGGAACCTGGTACCCAGACAGAGGAGAAAGGTCCCATAGCAGCAAAAGAGGCATCATATTACCCACCATTGGAACATGCCACTTTCAGAAATTTAAGCCCCAGCACCCAGACAGGGTGGAAAGAGGTCCCATAACAGAAAACCAGGCTTCATGTCACCCGCCAAAGCAGCAGACGATTAACAGAATTTTAGGCCCCTGAAACCCCGACAGAGGAGAGGTCATTTGACAGCAAAAAGAGGTTAATGTCACGCACCAAAAATCAGCAGGCTATTAGCGAAAATGTAGGCCCCTGGCACCCAGACAGAGGAGAGGTTCATTCAACTTGGTGTTGCCCCCAAAATAATGGTACAATTAAAAAAAGAGGATTCAACAAAGAAGAGCCCTGGAGTACAAGAATGTATGGTTGAGGGCGAGGCAGTTATAAATATCTATTCTGCACAAGGGATGGACAGGTCCTTTGGATCCATGTCTGGTTAATTTTTATGAACGTCAGCTTGTCCACGTTGGCTGTGGACAGGCGGCTGCGTTTGTCTGTAATGACGCCCCGTGCCATGCTAAATACACGTTCAGACAATACACTGGCTGCAGGGCAGGTCAGCACCTCCAAGGCATAAAAGGCTAGCTCTGGCAATGTGGACAATTTGGAGACCCAGAAGTTGAATAGGGCCAAACCATCAGTTAGTATGTGGAGGCATGTGCACACATACTGTTCCACCATGTTGCTGAAATGCTGCCTTCTGCTAACACGTTCCATATTAGCTGGTGGTGCAGTTAGCTGTGGCGCGGTGACAAAACTTTACCACATCTCTGCCAATGTAACCCTGCCTTTAGAAGAGCTGGCCGTGTCTCAGCTGCGTTGGCGACCTCTTGCTCCTCCTCTGATTTTGCCTTGTGCTTCCACTTGTCCCCCCGTGTCAGTTGGTAATGCTCTCAGGAGCGTGTCTACTAGCGTGCGCTTGTACTTGCACATTTTTCTATCACGCTCCAGTGCGGGAATTAAGATGGGCATGTTGTCTTTGTACCGGGGATCCAGCAGGGTGCAGTTAGCTGTGGCGCGGTGACAAAACTTTTCCACATCTCGGCCATGCTAACCCTGCCTTTAGAGGACCTGGCCGTGTCACAGCTGCTTTGGCGACCTCTTGCTCCTCCTCTGCCTTCGCTTTCTGCTTCCACTTGTCCCCCCGTGTCAGTTGGGAATGCTCTCAAGAGCGTATCTACCAGCATGCGCTTTTACTTGCACATTTTTCTATCACGCTTCAGTACGGGAATTTAGATGGGCATGTTGTCTTTGTACCAGGGATCCAGCAGGGAGGCCACCCAGTAGTCAGCACACGTTATAATGTGGAAAACTCTGCTGTCGTTGCACAGGCACTGCAGCATGTAGTCGCTCATGTGCCAGGCTGCCCAGAGGTAAGGACAAGCTGTCCTCTGTGGGAGGCGTATCGTCATCGTCCTCCATTTCCCCCCAGCCACTCACCAGTGATGGTCCCGAGCTGCGTCGGGTGCCACCCGGCTGTGAACATGCTTCCTCCTCATCCTCGTCCACCTCATCCTCGTCCTTCTCGTCCTCCAGCAGTGGGCCGTGGCTGGCCAAATTTGTACCTGGCCTCTGCTGTTGCAAAAAACCTCCCTCTGAGCCACTTCTAAAAGACTGGCCTGAAAGTGTTAGAAATGACCCCTCATCCTCCTTCTCCTCCTCCTGGGCCACATCCTCTGCCATCATCGCCCTAAGTGTTTTCTCAAGGAGACATAGAAGTGGTATTGTAACACTGATAATGACGTCATCGCCACTGGCCATGTTGGTGGAGAACTCAAAACAGCGCAACAGTGCACACAAGTCTCGCATGGAGGCCCAATCATTGGTGGTGAAGTGGTGCTGTTCCGCAGTGCGACTCAGCCGTGCGTGCTGCAGCTAAAACTATGGCCTGCTGATGCTCGCACAGTCTCTCCAGCATGTGCAAGGTGGAGTTCCACCTGGTGGGCACGTCGCATATGAGGCGGTGAGCGGGAAGGCTGAAGTTAAGCTGTAGCGCAGACAGGAGAGCAGCAGCAGGATCAGAACGCTGGAAGCACGCACAGATGGCCCGCACTTTATGCAGCAGCTCTGACATGTCGGGGTAGTTGTGAATGAATTTCTGCACCACCAAATTCAGCACATGCGCCAGGCAAGGGATGTGCGTCAAACTGGCTAGTCCTAGAGCTGCAACGAGATTTCGCTCATTATCGCACACCACCAGGTCGGGCTTTAGGCTCACCGGCAGCAACCACTCGTCAGTCTGTTGTTCTATACCCCGCCACAACTCCTTCGCGGTGTGGGGCCTGTCCCCCAAACACATGACTTTCAGAACGGCCTGCTGACATTTACACAGGGCTGTGCTGAAGTTGGTGGTGAAGGTCTGTGGCTGACCGGATGAGCATGTGGAAGAAGAGGAGGAGGAAGCCAAGTAAGAGGAGGAGGCAACAGGAGATAAAGAATGATGCTCTGCAATCCTTGGCGGCGGAAAGTCGTGTGCCAAACAGCACTCCGCCTGGGGCCCAGCCGCCACTACATTTACCCAGTGTGCAGTTAGGGAGATATAGCATCCCTTGCCGTGCTTACTAGTCTACGTATCTGTGGATAGGTGGACCTTGCCACAGATGGTGTTGCTCAGTGCACACTTGATTTTATCCGATACTTGGTTATGCAGGGAAGGCACGACTCTCTTGGAGAAGTAGTGGTGGCTGGGAACGACGTACTGTCGGACAGCCACCGCCATCAGCTGTTTGAAGCTTTCCATGTTCATCAGCCTGAATGACAGCATTTCAAAGGCCAGTAGTTTAGAAATGCTGGCATTCAGGGCCAGGTATCGAGGGTGGCTTGGTGGGAGTTTACGTTTTCCCTCCATTTTTGTGAGATGGAGAGCTGAACGCTGCCGTGTGATATGGTGGAGATGCTTGGTGACAGAGATGATGGTGTTGGTGGCAGGTGCCAACGTTCCAACGTTTCAGAGGAAGAGGCCGAGGCAGCAGCAGAAGAGGGAGCAGGAGGGGCGTGAGCCCTTTTTTTGTTTTGAAGGAGCTTACTCCACTGCAGCCCGTGTCTCACATGTAGGTGCCTGGTCATGCAGGTTTTGCTAAGGTTCAGAAATTTAATTCCTTGCTTCAGGCTCTGATAGCACAGCGTGCAAACCACTCAGGTCATGTCGTCAGCACATTGTGTGAAGAAGTGCCATGCCAGGGAACTCCTTGAAGCTGCTTTTGGTGTGCTCGGTCCCTGGTGGCGGTGGCCAGTAGCAGGCGAACTCTCTTGGTGACAGCTATTCTGCTTTTGTCCCCTGCTCCCTCTTTTGCTACGCTGTTGGCTCGGTCTCACCACTGCCTCTTCCTCTGAACTCTGAAAGTCAGTGGCACGACCTTCATTCCATGTGGGGTCTAGGACCTCATCGTCCCCTTCATTGTCTTCCACACAGTCTTCCTCCCTGACCTCCTGTCCGGTCTGCACCTTGCAGAATGACGCAGCAGTTGGCACCTGTGTTTCATCATCATCAGAGACGTGCTGACTCTGCTGAGGTGGTATTCCCATGTCCTCATCAGGAAACATAAGTGTTTGTTCGTCAGTGCATTTTATTTC
The DNA here is from genome assembly GCA_033119425.1 of Bufotes viridis. Lineage (NCBI taxonomy): Eukaryota > Metazoa > Chordata > Amphibia > Anura > Bufonidae > Bufotes > Bufotes viridis. The sequence goes on along the minus strand of CM065590.1, from coordinate 543,809,860 downwards.
TTCCACCGTTGGGGAAGGTCTAGGTGGATGCCATTGGGAAACTCTGCCAGCCGAGTCTTCAAACAGCATAATAGACTGCTGCATAACTTGAGGCTCAGACAGGTTCCCTGATATGCATGGGGGTGATGTGACAGACTGATAGGCTTGGTTATCAGGCACCACCTGTGCGCTTTCTGCAGAAGACTGGGTGGGAGATAGTGTGAACCTGCTGGATCCACTGTCGGCCACCCAATCGACTAGCACCTGTACTTGCTCAGGCCTTACCATCCTTAGACTGGCATTAGGCCCGACCAAATATCGCTGTAGATTCTGACGACTACTGGGACCTGAGGTAGTTGGTAGACTAGGATGTGTAGCTGTGGCAGAATGACCACATCCCTTCCCAGCACCAAAGGGGCCACTAACACCACCACGACCATGTCCGCGTCCCTTATTAGATGTTTTCCTCTTTGTTACCGTTCACCACAATAAGAAAATAATTATTTGTCCAAATTGAGGCCTTTTTTTACAGGCACCTAACACTATCTAACTATCTTTTTATGTACTGTATTGCACTAATACAGTCACAGCAGAAACCACAGATTTAGAGGAATATCAATTTTAGGCCTAGTATTTAGGCCCTGGCTGAAATGTAGCATTTATCGGACAGAATTACACTTGGAGTTGCACAATAGTGTGTGCAAATATAGAGGATTACGCTTTCAGGCCTTGTATTTAGACAATTAGTGTCATATACCCATTTACGGACAGAAATACACTTGGAGATGCACAGCAGCATGTGCAAATATAGAGGATTTATTTTTCAGGCCTTGTATTTAGACTCTGACACGCTGAGTCTAATATACCCTATTGCGGACAGAATTACACTTGGAGAGGAACAGCAGAAAGCACAGATGTTTAGGATTTCTATTTCAGGGATTTTATTTAACCACAGAAAAAAAACTATCCTTTGACGTACAGTATTAAACTTAGCCAGCCACAGCTGGAACACCAGATTTAGGGGATTGATATTTTGGCAATTGAATTTCACCCCAGAAAAAAATCTATCCTTTGACGTAAAGTATTAAAATTAGCCTGCCACAGCTGGAACACCAGATTAAGGGGATTGGTATTTTGGCAATTAAATTTCACCCCAGAAAAAAATCTATCCTTTTACGTACAGTATTATACTTAGCCAGCCACAGCTGGAACACCAGATTTAGGGGATTGGTATTTTGGCAATTGAATTTCACCCCAGAAAGAAATCTATCCTTTGATGGACAGTATTAAACTTAGCCAGCCACAGCTGGAACACCAGATTTAGGGGATTGGTATTTTGGCAATTGAATTTCACCCCAGAAGAAAATCTAGCCTTTGACGGACAGTATTACACTTGGCCAGCCACAGCTGGAACATCAGATTTAGTGGATTGGTATTTTGGCAATTGAATTTCACCCCAGAAGAAAATCTATCCTTTGACTGACAGTATTACACTTGGCCAGCCACAGCTGGAACACCAGATTTAGGGGATTGGTATTTTGGCAACTGAATTTCACCCCAGAAGAAAATCTAGCCTTTGACGGACAGTATTACACTTGGCTAGCCACAGCTGGAACATCAGATTTAGTGGATTTGTATTTTGGCAATTGAATTTCACCACCGAAAAAAAATCTATCCTTTGACTGACAGTATTACACTTGGCCAGCCACAGCTGGAACACCAGATTTAGGGGATTGGTATTTTGGCAATTGAGTTTCACCCCATTAAAAAAATCTATCCTTTGACGTACAGTATTAAACTTGGCCAGCCACAGTTAGAACACCAGATTTACTAGATGATTGGTATTTTGGCAATTGAATTTCACCCCAGAAAAAAAGCTATCCTTTTACGTACAGTATTATACTTAGCCAGCCACAGCTGGAACACCAGATTTAGGGTATTGGTATTTTGGCAATTGAATTTCACCCCAGTAAAAAAAAATCTATCCTTTGACGGACATTATTACATTGGCCAGCCACAGCTGGAACCCTAGATTTAGGGGATTGTTATTTTGGCACTTGAATTTCACCCCAGAAATAAATCTATCAGTTGACGGACAGTATTACACTTGGCCAGCCACAGCTGGAACACCAGATTTAGGGGATTGGTATTTTGGCAATTTAATTTCACCCCTCATTAAAATATAGCAATTTCTATCCTGTGTTTCAAGATGTGACAATAAGCACATCCCCTGATGTAGGATATTGCAAAAAAAGCCTACTATTAAATCCCAAAAATGTATGTTGAACTTGGTGGCAGCTCAAAATATGTGCTAGTGCACCAAAAGATCACAAAATGGCCACCGATCACCCCAGAAAAAAGTGACAGCCTAAAAACCAGTGAGCAATGTACTAACAGAAGTTGAATGATTCACAGCTGTAGATCTATCACTTCATTAAGTGGTTTTGCTGAGTCTTCCCTGCCTAATCTCGCCCTTACAGCAGCTGCATCCTATCCCTACTCTAATCAGAGCAGAGTGACGGGCGGCGTTACGTGACTCCAGCTTAAATAGAGGCTGGGTCACATGCTGCACTTGGCCAATCACAGCCATGCCACTAGTAGGTATGGCTGTGATGGCTTCTTAGGGCAAGAAGTAAAACGCTTGCTGATTGGCTGCTGTGCAGCCCTTCAGAAAGCGGGAAGAAATCGCCGAACAATGGACCCGAACCCGAACTTTTTTGAAAATGTTCGGGTCCGGGTCCTGAACACTCCAAAATTCAGTATGAACCCGAACTATACAGTTCGGGTTCACTCAACTCTATCCGCGTGGTATCCTTTGTGCCCTATAACACTCTCTAAGTGTAGTCAAATGTAACTTCATAGTGACAAGTCTTTTGGACTCATGCTCAAATTTCCGTTTGAGCAAATAAATGGATGGTGTGCTCATAAACGAGACATCACCACTGTCTTCATTGATAAGTCTGTGTATTTGTTCCTCAGTATATAAACACGTGTTCGGGGAACTGCTGAGGATCTGTGGCTCCAGACTGGCTGATGAATTCCGGTGGGACCGTGAGATCTGGTGTGTGCGGCTCTACATACTTCTGGGACAGATAGTGCAGGGAGAGAAAGTAACAGTTGTTTCTACCAGAAGCTTTTCCAAGACCCCAAAGTCTTTTTTTTAGGACTACTGAGTGTTTTTGACAGCAGCAAGATATTTTTATTGTGTACCTATTAATGACATGTAGTGTACATCATCCGCAGACTGTGTCTGTAATAATCTGGCCCACATCTAGTGAATATAGTGGCTTTGTGTAAAAATACTGTACTACATCAGTAAACAGTGTCTGTAGCGCACATTCCATTAATCTGTGTCTAATACTGTCCATATTCTGTGGATTTCTGTGACATATATTGTCCGGCAACCCAAAACAGCATCTGTATTTAAAATTACATTAATCTGGCCATAATATACTGTCTATTTTCTGTTACATATAGTGTCCGTCATCCCAAAACAGTTTCTGAATTTCAAATTGCATTAATATGGGCGTAATATACCGTTCATATTCTTTTCTTTTTTTTTTTGGAACATATACAGTCTGGCATCTGAAAACATTGTCTGGATTTAAAATTAAATTAATCTTGGCCTAAAATATTGTCAAAAATCTGGTGTTTATGGTGACATATACAGTCTGGAATCTGAAAACATTGTATCTAAAATTATTTTCATCTGGCCATAATATACTGTCCATTTTCTAGGGGTTTCTGTACATATAGTGCCCGTCATCTCAAAACAGTGTCTTTATCGGACATTAAAAAAATCTGCGCCACATCTGCGCCACCATTAATCTGAAGAAGGTGAGCACTAAGGGACGGGGATGTGGGCATGATGATGATGGTGCACGCAGAGGCCATGGCCCTGTGCACAATGAATCTATGCCTGCTGCCAGTGCAGTAAAAAAAAAATCCTCTGTTCCCATTCATGTCCAACTTAGCTGGGCGGCGCAGGACTACACTGTCCGCCAGTGCAAACAGTTGGTTGGTTGGATTGCTGAAGATAGTGCTACCAGTCGGTTAAGCACCACCCTCTCTTCCACCAGGTCCAGTCTCTGTAGCCAAGGGTCTGGTCAACCAAATCCTCACTCTGATCATCCTTCCTCCCACCATGTAGAGGCTTTCCAAACGAGTGATCCCACACTCTGATATTCCAAGGAGCTCTTTGCAGCCCCAGTATTACATTTGGCCCTCTCGCCAAGCACGCTTGAAGAGAGACCTGAGATAATGTGCCCTGATTCGCAACGTCTTGAGCCTTCACAGTCGCAAGAAGATGACAATAGTGATCGGCAATCATTCGTTCACAAGGTGTATGATGATAAGACACAGTTGTCAATCACTGAGGTTGTGGTTAGGTCAAGTCAGGAGGATGAGCAGAGTGAGGAAGTGGAAGAGGAGGTGGTGGATGATGAGGTCACTGACCCAACATGGGAAGGTGAAAAGCTGAGCGAGGACGGAAGTACAGAGGGGGTGGGATCTGAAGCACTGCAACAGGCTGGAAGTGGCAGTGGGGTTGCAAAAGGGAGAAATTGGCCCACACCAAACAGGCCGGCAACCATGACACCGAGCACCCCCATGCGAAAATCTACCTTGCCAAGGGGTAGGTGTTCCGCAGTATGGAAGCTTTTTGAGGAAAGTGCAGATGACAAAAGTGTGGTAGTTTGCAACTTGTGCCGTACCAAAATGAGCCGGGGCATGAACACTAGCAACCTCACCACCACCAGCATGATCCGCCACATGGCATTCAAGCACCCTAATAAATGGAACAAACACCTGGGTCCATAATCTGGGTCTGTAGGTCACACCACTGCCTCCTCTTGACTTGTCTTACACACTGCAGTCCAATCCCCTGTTAAAGGCGCCGGCCGGGATGCCCCTCGCCCTGCACCTGGACCTTTGCATGAACCGTCAGCAACAACATCCACTTTCCTGTCCCAGCACAGCGTCCAAATGTCCATACACAGGCATTTCAAACGCAAATACCCACCAACCCACCCACAGGCCATTGCCCTAAATGCACAACTTTCAAAATTACTGGCCCTTGAAATGTTGCCATTTAGGCTTGTGGACACTGAGGCCTTTAGCAGCCTGATGTCGGCGGACGTCCCTCAGTACGCAGTCCCCAGCCGACACAATTTTTCCCGTTGTAACCAGCATGTGTCCCAGAACATCTCCCGTGCCCTGCCCAATGCACTTACTGGGAAGGTCCACTTCACCATGGACACATGGACAAGTGCTTTTGGGACGCTACATTTCCCTGACCGCACACTGGGTGAATGTTGTGGAGGCCGGGAGTGAGTCGTACCCTGGGATGGCTCAGGTGCTACCCACGAACAAGATTGCGGGCCGTACGTCCAACAGGGTTTCTTCCAGCAGCTATGTTACTGTCTCCAACCCCCACTTCTCCTCCTCCGGCACCTCCACTTCCACCTAGAGCAGCAGTCAGCCATCAGTCGCTAGCTCACGCCACTCAACCTACTACCCGGCATGGTTGTGTCTGACAATGGCCGCAACTTGGTGGCGGCTTTGGAGCTCGGCAAACTGATACACATACCATGCCTAGCCCATGTCTTAAACTCAGTGGTTCAGTGGTTTATCAAAACCTACCCCAATTTGCAAGAGCTACTAGTGAAAGCGCGCCGCGTGTGTGCCCATTTCCGCAAGTCATCCACAGCTTCAGCCGATTTGTCAACTCTGCAGCAGCGATTGCGGCTTCCAGATCACCGACTGTTTTGTGACGTGAACATGTGCTGGAACTCTGCGTTTTACATGTTGGCCAGGATTTGTGAGCAGCAGAGGGCAGTTGTGTTATACCAGCTGCAACATGGTCGTCGCTTTTCGAGTCAACTGCCACTATTCACAAGCGAAGAGTGGGTATTGATGTCAGACCTCTGTGAGGTTTTAAAAACTTTGAGGAATCCACACAGATAGTTGGTGGCGATAACGCTATTATCAGAGTAACCAACCCACTGCTGTGTCTACTGCTGTGTCTACTCAAACGATCGCTGCTCACAATTAAGGAGGACGCTCTGAATGTGGCAGATGAGGAAATGGGGGAGATCATTACACAGGGTGATAGCCAGACCACCCACAGCTCGTCTTCTCAGTGGGAATTGGACCATGAAGAGGAGGAGGAGGAGCTGGAGACAGTTCCCTCTGCTACAGAGGGTAGTACCCATGGAACTTTAATTCCATCTGTTCAGCATGGATGGGCCAAAGAGGAGGAGGAGGAGATGAAGAGTCATCCTGATGTCGACATCGATGTCTTGCCTGTTGGTACTCTAGAACACATGGCTAACTTCATGTTAGGCTGCCTTTCCCGTGACTTTCACATTATATGCATTTTAGATAACACGGACTGGGTGTTCACCCTTCTTGACCCCCCCCCCCCCCCCCGCGCCAAAGAGAACTTCTCATCTCTCATTCCTGTGGTGGAGAGGACAAGTAAAACGGTGTAATACCAGAAGGTACTTATTGAAAGATTGCTCCAAAATGTTCTATCCAACAAACGGCCGGCAGAGTCCGTACTTCCTTAGGCAACCGAGGAAGGGAGACAAGGGGAACACACAGTGATCACACTGCCCCCCGACATGTTTCGCCAAAGTCCTTGGCATCTTCAGGGGTGCGGGCAGTGTGCGCTGCAAATGAGGTTGGCAGGGGCTTTAAAAAGCTTGTACTACCTCCCCCCGCCTCTCGTCTAATAAGCGCTCCTATCGCATCTCTTATTACTCCCCTCTTCTTTGTAAAGGGATTCCTTACTGGTGGCTTAATGGTCATGGAGGAGAGCATCATCCCCGATGTCAGCGCTATGTCAGAATGTCGCGTTCTATCGCTCATGACATCCGACTTAGTGGAGTTACGATCCTATTCTCCTTCAGTGCGCATGATCTCACACTTAGTCGCAGGAGTGAACTGCCCTGTTTTGATCTCCTATTACATCTATTTAAATCAATGTTGCCATATGTTTCAGTTGAAGGGCTATATTTTGAAACATGACCGTCTCTATTTATAGAGAACAAAGTATTTTTTCAAAATGTTTGTAATTAGGGATGAGCGAACCTGAACTGGATAGTTCGGGTTCGTACCGAATTTTGGGGTGTTCGGGACTCGGACCCAGACCCGAACATTTTCAAAAAAGTTCGGGTTCGGGTCCGTTGTTGGGCGATTTCTTCCCGCTTTCTGAAGGGCTGCACAGCAGCCAATCAGCTAGCGTTTTACTTCTTGCTCTAAGAACCCATCACAGCCATGCCTACTAATGGCATGGCTGTGATTGACCAAGTGCAGCATGTGACCCAGCCTTTATTTAAGCTGGAGTCACATAGCGCCGCACGTCACTCTGCTCTCATTAGTGTAGGGAGAGGATGCAGCTTCTGTGCGGGCGAGATTCGTCAGGGAACAGTCAGCAAAAACACCTAATGCAGTGATCGGTCTACTGCAGTGAATCATTCAACTTCTGCTAGTTAATTGCTCACTGGTTTTTAGGCTGCGTTTTTCTGTCACTTTGATTGGAGGCCATTTTGTATCTTGTGGTGCACCAGCACAAGTTGCCACCAAGTCCATCAATCCATCAATACTATTTTTTTTCTTTTTTGCTATATCCTACATCAGGGGCTTGGCTGTGCTTATTGTCACCCCTAAAAACTCAGGATAGAAATTTCTATATTATATTAAGGGGTTAAATTCAATTGCTGAAATAGCAATCCCCTAAATCTGGTGGTCAAGCTGTGGCTAGCCAAGTGTAATACTGTCTGCTGTCTGGCAAAGGATAGATTTTTTTCTGTGGTGAAATTCAATTGCCAAAATTGCAATCCCCTAAATCTGGTGTTCCAGCTGTGACTGGACAAGTTTCATAGTATCCGTCATAGGATATATTTTTTTCTGCGGTTAAATTCAGTTGCCAAAATAGAAATACAGAAAATCTGGTGTTCCAGCTGTGACTGAACAAGTTTAATACTGTCAGGATATATTTTTTTCTGGGGTGAAATTCAATTGCCAAAATAGCAATACCGTAAATCTGGTGTCCCAGTGGCTGGCAAAGTTTAATTGTGTATGGCAAAGGATAGATTTTGTTCTAGGGTGAAATTCAATTGTCCAAATAGCAATACCATAAATCAGTGGTTTCAGCTGTGGCTGGCCAAGTTTAATAGTGTCCGGCAAAGGATATATTTTTTTCTGGGGTGAAATTCAATTGCCAAAATAGCAATACCGTAAATCTGGTGTTCCAGCTGTGACTGGACAAGTTTCAAAGTGTCCGTCATAGGATATATTATTTTCTGAGGTGAAATTCAGTTGCAAAAATAGAAATACCATAAATCTGGTGTTCCAGCTGTGATTAGACAATTTCATTAGTATCAGTCAAAGGATATATTATTTTCTGGGGTGAAATACAGTTGCAAAAATAGAAATACAGTAAATCTGGGGTTCCAGCTGTGGCTGGACAACTTTAATAGTGTCCGGCAAAGGATACATTTTTTTCTGGGGTGACATTCAATTGCCAAAATAGCAATACCATAAATCAGTGGTTTCAGCTGTGGCTGGCCAAGTTTAATAGTGTCCGTCAAAGGATATATTATGTTCTGGGGTGAAATGTAATTGACAAAATAGCAATACCCTGAATCTGGTGTTCAAGCTATGACTGGACATTTTCCCTAGTGTCCGTCAAAGGATATATTATTTTCTGGGGTGAAAGTCAGTAGCAAAAGGAAAAATACAGTAAATCTGGTGTTCCAGCTGTCGCAGGCCTAGTTTAAATCTCTCCATAAAAGGGTATATTTTTTTCTGGGGTGAAATTGAATTGCCAAAATAGCAATACCTTGAATCTGGTGTTCCAGATGTTACAGGCCTAGTTTAAATCTGTCTGTAAAAGGGTATATTTTTTTATGGGGTGAAATTTAATTGCCAAAATAGCAATACCATGAATCTGGTGTTCCAGCTGTGACTGAACAAGTTTAATAATATCCGTCAAAGGATAGATTTTGTTCTGGGGTGAAATTTAATTGCCAAAATAGCAATACCATAAATCAGTGGTGTAAGCTGTGGCTGACCAAATTTAATAGTGTCATTCACAGGATGTATTATTTTCTGGGGTGAAATTTAATTGCCAAAATAGCAATACCCTGAATCTTGTGTTCCAGCTGTGACTGGACATTTTCCCTAGTGTCCGTCAAAGGATATATTATTTTCTGGGGTGAAAGTCAGTAGCAAAAGGAAAAATACAGTAAATCTGGTGTTCCAGCTGTCGCAGGCCTAGTTTAAATATGTCCATCAAAGGGTATATTTTTTTCTGGGGTGAAATTGAATTGCCAAAATAGCAATACCCTAAATCTGGTGTTGCAGCTGTGACTGGACAATTTCCCTAGTGTCCGTCACAGGATATATTATTTTCTGGGGTGAAATTTAATTGCCAAAATAGCAATACCCTGAATCTGGTGTTCCAGCTGTGACTGAACAATTTCCCCAGTGTCCGTCAAAGGATATATTATTTTCTGGGGTGAAAGTCAGTAGCAAAAAGAGAAATACAGTAAATCTGGTGTTCCAGCTGTGGCTGGACAAGTTTAATAGTGTCCGGCAAAGGATATATTATTTTCTGGGGTTCAATTCAATTGCCAAAATAGCAATACCATAAATCAGTGGTTTCAGCTGTGACTGAACAGGTTTAATAGTATCCGTCAAAGGATAGATTTTGTTCTGGGGTAAAATTCAATTGCCAAAATAACAATACCCTGAATCTGGTGTTCCAGCTGTGACTGGACAATTTCCCTAGTGTCCGTCACAGGATATATTATTTTCTGGGGTGAAAGTCAGTAGCAAAAATAGAAATACAGTAAATCTGGTGTTCCAGCTGTTGTAGGCCTAGTTTAAATCTATCCGTAAAAGGGTATATTTTTTTCTGGGGTGAAATTTAATTACCAAAATAGCAATACCCTGAATCTGGTGTTCCAGCTGCGACTGGACAATTTCCCTAGTGTCCGTCAAAGGATATATCATTTTCTGGGGTGAAAGTCAGTAGCAAAAATAGAAATACATGAAATCTGGTGTTTCAGCTGTTGCAGGCCTAGTTTAAATCTCTCCATAAAAGGGTATATTTTTTTCTGGGGTGAAATTGAATTGCCAAAATAGCAATACCTTGAATCTGGTGTTCCAGATGTTACAGGCCTAGTTTAAATCTGTCTGTAAAAGGGTATATTTTTTTATGGGGTGAAATTTAATTGCCAAAATAGCAATACCATGAATCTGGTGTTCCAGCTGTGACTGAACAAGTTTAATAATATCCGTCAAAGGATAGATTTTGTTCTGGGGTGAAAGTAAGTAGCAAGAATAGCAATACAGTAAATCTGGTGTTCCAGCTTTAGCAGGCCTAGTTTAAATCTGTCTGTAAAAGGGTATATTTTTTTCTGGGATGAAATTTAATTGCCAAAATAGAAATACCATAAATCAGTGGTTTCAGCTGTGGTTGGCCAAGTTTAATAGTGTCCGTCACAGGATATATTATTTTTTGGGGTTAAATTCAGTTGCAAAAATAGAAATACAGTAAATCTGGTGTTCCAGCTTTGACTGGACATTTTCCCTAGTGTCCGTCAAAGGATATATTATTTTCTGGAGTAACAGTCAGTAGCAAAAATAGAAATACAGTAAATCTAGTGTTCCAGCTGTTGAAGGCCTAGTTTAAATCTGTCCTTAAAAGGGTATATTTTTTTCTGGGGTGAAATGTAATTGCCAAAATAGCAATACCCTGAATCTGGTGTTCCAGCTGTTCCTGGTCTATTTTAAATCTGTCCGTAAAAGGGTATATCTTTTTTTCTGGGGTGAAATTTAATTGCCAAAATAGCAATACCCTAAATCTGGTGTTCCAGCTGTGACTGGACAATTTCCCTAGTGTCAGTCACAGGAAATATTATTTTCTGGGGTGAAATACAGTTGCAAATATAGAAATACAGTAAATCTGGTGTTCCAGCTGTGACTGGACAAGTTTAATAGTGTCCGGCAAAGGATATATTTTTTTCTGGGGTGAAATTCAATTGCCAAAATAGCAATACCATAAATCAGTTGTTTCAGCTGTGGCTGACCAAGTTTAATAGTGTCCGTCACAGGATATATTATCTTCTGGGGTGAAATTTATTTGCTAAAATAGCAAAACCCTGAATCTGGTGTTCCAGCTGTGACTGGAAAATTTCCCTAGTGTCTGTCAAAGGATATATTATTTTCTGGGGTGAAAGTCAGTAGCAAAAATAGAAATACAGTAAATCTGGTGTTCCAGCTGTTGCAGGCCTAGTTTAAATCTGTCCGTAAAAGGGTATATATTTTTTTCTGGGGTGAAATTGAATTGCCAAAATAGCAATACCCTTAATCTGGTGTTCCAGCTGTTGTAGGCCTAGTTTAAATCTGTCCGTAAAAGGGTATATTTTTTCTGGGGTGAAATTTAATTGCCAAAATAGCAATGCCCTGAATCTGTTGTTCCAGCTGTGACTGGACAATTTCCCTAGTGTCCGGCAAAGGATATATTTTGTTCTGGGGTGAAATTCAATTGCCAAAATAGCAATACAGTAAATCTGGTGTTCCAGCTGTGACTGAACAAGTTTACTAGTATCCGTCAAAGGATAGATTTTGTTCTGGGGTGAAGTTCACTTGCCAATAAAGCAATACCCTATGGTGTTACAGCTGTTGCAGGCCAAGTGTTAATCTGTCCGTAAAAGGGTATATCACACTCAGCTTGCATCTACAAGTATATTTCTTTCCGTAAAAGGGTATATTACAAAAAATGTTACATTACAATTGCTGAAAGCATAATCCTTTAAATCTGCATGCACTATTGTGGATCTCATAGTGTATTTCTGTCTGTAAAAGGGTATATTACACTCAAGGTGTATATACAAGTGCTGAGAGGGTCATCTTTAATAACTTCACACGCTACCGTGCACCTCCAAGTGTATTTCTGTTCGTTAAAGCTTATATTACACAAAGTGTTAAAATACAATTGCTGAAGGCATAATCCTACATATTTTTTCACACGCTACTGTGCATCTCCAAGTGTAAATCTGTCCATAAAAGGATACCTTTCATCCAGGGCCTAAATACTAGGCCTACAATTGATATTCCCCTAAATCAGTGGTTACTGCTGTGTCTGGATTAGTGTAATACGGTACATAAATAAAGAGGCAGATAGTGTTAGGTGCCTGTAAAAAAAGGACTGAATTTGAAATCAATACATTGGGCCAAATATTTTTTTTCTTATTGTGGTGCTTGGTAAACAGAAACAATGAGGAAAACATCTAGTAATGGAACGCAGACGCGGTCGTGGTGGTGTTAGAAGACCCTCTGGTGCTAGGAGAGGACGTGGCCATTCTGCCCCAGCCATACATCCTAGTGAACCAACTACCTCAGGTTCCAGTACTCGCCAGAATTTACAGCGATATTTGGTGGGGCCCAATGCCGTTCTAATGATGGTAAGGCCTGAGCAAGTACAGATGCTAGTAAATTGGGTGGCCGACAGTGGATCCAGCACGTTCACAACATTATCTCCCACCCAGTCTTCTGCAGAAAGCGCACAGGTGGCGCCTGAAAACCAAGCCAATTAGTCTGCCACATCACCACCATGCATATCAGGGAAACTGTCAGAGCCGCAAGTTATGCAGCAGTCTCCTATGCTGTTTGAAGACTCTGCTGGTAGGGTTTCCCACGGGAATTCACCTAGCCCTTCTCCAGTGGTGGAAGACATAGAATGCACTGATGCACAACCACTGATGTTTCCTGATGATGAGGACATGGAAATACCACCTTATCAGAGTCCGCACATCTCTGATGATGAGGAAACACAGGTGCCAACTGCTGTGTCTTTTTGCATTGTGCAGACCGAACAGGAGGTCAGGGAGGAAGACTGTGTGGAAGAAGATGCAGGGGACGATGTTGTCCTAGACCCCACATGGAATGAAGGTTGTGCCACTGACTTTCATAGTTCAGAGGAAGAGGCAGTGGTGAGACCGAGCCAACAGCGTAGCAAAAGAGGGAACAGCGGGCAAATGCAGAACAGCCACCGCCAAGAGAGTTCGCCTGCTACTGGTCACCTCCACCAGGGACCGAGCACCCCAAAGGCAGCTTCAAGGAGTTCCTTGGCATGGCACTTCTTTAAACAATGTGCTGACGACAAGAGCTGAGTGGTTTGCACGCTGTGCCATTAGAGCCTGAAGCGAGGCATTAACGTTCTGAACCTTAGCACAACCTGCATGACCAGGCATCTACATGCAAAGCATGAACGGCAGTGTAGAAAACACCTTAAAAGCAAGGAACTCACTCTGGCTCCCCCTGCTCCCTGTTCTGCTGCTGCCTCGGCTTCTTCCTCCACCTCGGGAGGAATGTTGGCACCTGCCGCCCACCAAACAGAGGATGTGCTACCGACAACACCACCTGCGTCACCAAGCATCTCCACCATGTCACACGGCAGCGTTCAGCTTTCCATCTCACAAACCTTGGAGAGAAAGCGTAAATTCCCACCTAGCCACCCTCGAGCCCTGGGCCTGAATGCCAGCATTTCTAAACTACTGGCCTTTGAAATGCTGTCACTCAGGCTGGTGGACACAGACAGCTTCAAACAGCTGATGTCCATGGCTGTCCCACAGTATGTTGTTCCCAGCCGCCACTACTTCTCCAAGACAGCCGTGCCTTCCCTGCACAACCAAGTATCCGATAAAATCAAGTGTGCACTGCGCAACGCCATCTGTGGCAAGGTCCACTTAACCACAGATATGTGGGCCAGTAAGCACGGCCAGGGACACTATATCTCCCTAACTACACACTGGGTAAATGTAGTTGCGGCTGTGCCCCAGGCGGAGAGTTCTGTGGCGCACGTCCTTCCGCTGCCAAAGATCGCAGGGCATCATTCTTTGCCTCCTGTAGCCTCCTCCTCCTACTCGGCTTCCTCCTCCTCTGCTTCCACCAGCTCATCCAGTCAGCCACACACCTTCACCACCAACTTCAGCACAGCCTGGAGTAAACATCAGCGGGCCGTTCTGAAACTCATATTTGGGGGACAGGCCCCACACCCTGCAGGAGTTTTGGCGGGGTATTGAACAACATACCGACGAGTGGTTGCTGCTGGTGGGCCCGAAATCTCGTCACAGCTCTGGGACTAGCCGGTTTGACGCACATCCCTTGCCTGGCGCATGTACTGAATTTGGTGGTGCAGAAGTTCATTCACAACTACCCCGACATGTCAGGCATGGATCCCACAGTACCTGTCCATCCCTTGTGCAGAATAGACATTTATAACGGGAAATGAATCAAAATAAAATAAATAAAAATTAAGCAATATCAATTAGAGAGAGGTCCCATAGCAGAGAATCAGGCTTCAAGTCACCCACCAATGGAGAAGGCCACTTTCATTTATTTAGGCCCCAGCACCCAGACAGAGGACAGAGGTCGCATAGCAGAGAATCAGGCGTCATGTCACCCACCAATGCAGAAGGCCACTTTTAGATAATTAGGCCCCTGGCACCCAGGCGGAGGAGAGAGGTCGCATAGCAGAGTATCAGGCGTCATGTCACCCACCAATGGAGAAGGCCAATTTTAGATAATTAGGCCCCTGGCACCCAGACGGAGTAGAGAGGGCGCATAGCAGAGAATCAGGCTTCATGTCACCCAGCAATAGAGAAGGCCACTTCCAGATATTTAGCCCACCGCACCCAGACAGAGGACAGAGGTCGCATAGCAGAGAATCAGGCTTCGTGTCACCTACCACTCGAACAAGCCCCTCAACCATATATTCTTGTACTCCGGGGCACTTCTTTATTGAATCCTCTTTTTTTAATTTTACTATTATATTGCGGTACAACCAAAAGTTGAATGAACCTATCCTCCGTCTAGGTGCCAGGCGCCTAATTATCTGAAAGTGGCCTGTTCCAGTGGTGGGTGACATGAAGCCTGATTCTATGCTATGCGACCTCTGCCCTCTGTCTGGGTGCCATGGGCTAAATATCTGGGCTAAAATGTACAGAGTTTTACAGTGTGACCCCACTGAAAAATACAGCAAAGGAATTCAAAATAATACTTCAGACAGCTTTGAATGACAATCTAATAAGAAAAGACTAATAACAAAAGTACTGTACACTCCTGTTCCAACCATAGCAACTTTTTATGCAATTCCGAAAATACATGGGGCGGAACCCCATTCCAGGAAGGCCAATCATTTCGGGGAATCACAGCTTGTGTGAGGGCATTAGTAACTACATCGACCAAATAATAGTCCCACATGTACCTACTTTAACATCATATATAAAAGATACTAAATATCTTCTCACTAAAATTAACTGAATTCAATTTAGAGAAGGCACGTTGATTGCGAGCTTAGATGTAGAGGCCCCTTACACCAGCATACAGCACCATTTAGGGTTGGGAGCTATTAAACACTATCTGAGCACTAAGGGGATTCAATTTCAAAAACACAATGAATTTGTTTTAACACTTTTGGAATTTCTACTCACTCATAATTATTTTATGTTCAATAAAAAATATTATTTAAAGATCACTGGGACTGCAATGGGGACGGTTTGTGCACCGGATTATGCAAGTTTATTTTTAGGGTGGTGGGAAGAAAGATTTGTTTTCAAAGAAAATAATTTAAATTTCACTGAGCATATTTCTTTTTGGGGAAGATATATGGACCATATTTAAATTTTTTGGGAAGGCACTGAGGACACATTTCACAACTTTGTACACAACCTGAATAATAATGAATTGGGAATTAAACTTATAGTGTAGATAAACCCGAAACGTATGAACTTCTTGGATTTGACAATAAATCTGCAGCAAAATGGTGAAGTGAGAAAGGAAGTATACAGGAAGCCTACGTCAACAAACAACTTTTTGTCATGGCAAATCACCCTTTACCACAGAAGAGGGCAATACCAGTTGGACAGTATGTGAGGGCAAAAAGAAATTTGTCTACTGAAGAGGCATTTGAGAATGAATGCAACATTTTGTATCAGAGATTCTTGGATCGTGGCTATCCCAAAAAGGTTTTGCACAGAGCATATAGGAAAGCCAAAAATATGAATAGACAAGTCCTACTGAATTAAAAAAGTCCCCAAAAAACACAATAGTGAGATGTATAGGTACATATGATGTACAGAATAAAAAAGTAAAAAACATTCTGACTCGATATTTGAATATTTTGCTAGCTGATGAAGACCTAAAAACAGTGCTATCACCCTTTCCTTCAGTTACATACAGGAGAGGGAAAAATTTAAAAGAATATTTGGTACATAGCCACTATCAGGAAAATCCTCCCTCTCAAAAAAGGAGACATGGTTATCACATAAAGGGTCTTATCCTTGTGGTGACTGTAGTTTCTGTGAGAGAATAGTATCCCAGAAGAGTTTTCAAAATCTTGTTGATAATCGGATTTACCATCTGAGAGATTATATAAACTGCAAGACAAGCGGCATTGTCTATGCAGCGAGGTGTGACTGTCCAAAAATATGTCGGAAAAACTGTCCAAGAATTTAGGCTGAGAATATCGAAACATCTAAGCGATATAAATAAAAAAGAGAACACAACTTTATCGAGACATATACAAGAAAAACATGGAGGGAATTAAAAAAATCTGTTTTGGGGAATTATGAAAGTGAGACAAGGCCCAAGAAAAGGAAATATAGACTGAGTACTCCAACAGGAGGAAGCTAAATAGATCTACCGGTTAGGCAGCCTAGCTCCAGGAGGCCTAAATGTAGGTTTCACATTCTCCCCATTTATACCTCAGTAGCTAAAATGAAAAGATTAATCAATATTTACCTCTTTGATGGAAATATGAAGTATCTAGACCAGGAATCTCTACGTTGATGGTACATGAATGGAAGGCAGGGAAGTCTCCATTAACTGGTCTGAAAAATTAATGTAGTTAAAAAATTAAAGTAAAATAAAAAATAAAAAATTGGACTGATAAAAGCAGCGAAATACTCACCCGCCTGTAAATCCTCTCGTCGATATGTTTAGTGGTCCATGGTGAGAGAAAAAATTCTGATATCCTGTAAGAAAAAAAAAAAGAGCAGTTAAAAATAATAATGAAAATAGAGAATATAATCTATGATGCACCCCTTTGTTTTCTTTATAAAATAAGTACTCTATTTGTTATAACTAAAGAATTCAATGATCAAATGAAATATGAGTACTGTGATTTAAAGAAAACTAAGAAAAATACTTTCTTCTTTTTTCCTTTTCCCTGTCCTTCTCCTTCCCTCTCTATATGCAGTAGGGCAGGGGTGGCCAACCTGTGGCTCTTGAGCCACATGTGGCTCTTTGCTTCTTCAAGTGTGGCTCTTGCTGTGGAGCTGGGAAGCAGTCAGGCTGGCTCACTCTCCATCCCATGCTCAGAAATTTTTTACTGATCGGGCACCGTTGCTACTTTGCAGCTCTAGCTCACTCTCCACTACGTCCTGATGCACGCAGTGTGAGAACGTAGTACATGAAGACATGCACTATCACCTGATGCTGTGCTCATCAGGTCATAGTGGAGAGCGTGTCAGACCTGCAAAGTAGCAGCTGCCTGAACAGGAGACCAGTGCCTGATCAGGAGAGGGAAGAGATTTTTTTTTAATTATAGAACTGACCATGGGGATCTGATCTAAGCACGGGAGGTTCTGATCTGAGCATGGGGGAGGGGTACTGATCTGGGCAATGGAGGTCTGATCTGAGCATGGGGGGGTCCTGATCTGAGCAATGGGGGTCTGATCTGAGCATAAGGTTCACATCTGAGCATGGGGAGTCTTGTGTGAGCATGGGTTGGTCAGGTCTGAGCATGAGGGGCAGATCTGAGAATGGGGGGGATCTGAGCACTGAGGGTCTGACACTTGGAGTCTGATTTGAGTTGTCTGATACGAGCATTGGGGGTCTGATTTGGGGGTCTGATGAGGTTTGGGGATCTTATTTTAGGTCAGATGAGAATTGGGGATCCTATTTAGGAGTCTGATCTGATGTCTGGTAAAAAAATATATATTTTTTCTTTTTTTTCTCTGCTAATGAAAAATAAGAAAACAATTTTTTATCAGACCTCAGATCAGATAAAACATTTTTTTTTATTTTATTTTTCTTTGTTACAACCTAGGTGCATCTTGTAGGGCGCAAAATACGGTGACTGTGTAAATGTATAGCTTGTGGCTCCTGGTAATAATCTTTTCTTTTTGGCTCACTGTGTCAGTAAGGTTGGCCACCCCTGCAGTAGGGCATAATTCATGGGTCATAAAAGGAAGGAGATAATTTAAGTTAAAAATATATAAGCAAATAAATATTTCTATGACTATTAACTAAAATATATATAAAAAATATATATAAAAACTAAAAAAAAAATATATATATATATATATATATATATATATATATTAAATATGAAAGAATATTAAGATCTATAGACAATATTCGTAAAATTAATATAAGCTAATTATCCAGTTAACATAATAGGGAGATGGGTGCATCATTTATAAATATCTAAAAAAAATAGATAATTGATAAAATAAACTAAATAAACGTAATGAACTAATTACAAACATTTTGAAAAAAAGACTTTGTTCTCTATAAATAGAGACGGTCATGTTTCAAAATATAGCCCTTCAAATGAAACATATGGCAACATTGAGTCAAATAGATGTAATAAGAGATCAAAACAGGGCAGTTCACTCCTGCGACTAAGGCTACATTCACACGACCGTATGTATTTGCGGATCCGCAAAAAACGGATCCGCATGTCCGCAAAATACTGAAGAGTGTCTTCCGTATGTCTTCCGCAAAAAACGGTCCGCAAAAAACGGATGAAAAAAAAAAAAGGTGGAGAGAATAATATATTCATAGTTGTCAAGGAAACATATGTACAAAAGTCACATGCTCATAAAATCAGGTGCCATTTTATGTGCTTTTCTAGTCGGATAGAGCTTAGTGGGTATCTTCTGCCTTGCTGGTATTTGATTCTACTGTTTTCTGTGCGACAACCATGGCAAATTACATTGAACGAGAACTGCTTCTATGCTGGCTCCTTTCTCGGCGCTTTGGAAGTCGATCGCAAATGGTGGAAGAAGAACCAAGAAGAAGACGGAGGCAATGGGTGCATCCTATTGTCTCACAAAGACTCCGGAAGGGACACTTCCATACGTTGTATGCAGACCTGCGGCAGGATCCTACGAAATTTAACAACTTCTGTCGAATGTCTGTGCAATCATTTGATCGCCTGCTTGAATCACTTCGTCCGCATCTAACCTTTCGTGATACGAATATGAGGCGCTGCATTGGACCTGAGGAAAGGCTGATTGTCACATTGAGGTAAATCTAAAGTATTTTGTATAATTTTATGCATAAGATGCTATATATGTGTCATCCACAGATCCACAGATCCCATAAAGGCGTCATCCACAGATCAACCCCCCCATAAGCGTCATCCACAGATCCCCCCCCCCCCCCCCCCCCATAAGCGTCATCCTCAGATTCCCCCCATAAGCGTCATATAGCTAGCAGTGAGATGCCAGGGGAGAAGAAATTTAACTTCCATGCGGCGGACAGTGCGCTCCTTGATGACGCCACTGTGTCCCTGTGTCATATGGATGACATAGCTATGTGGCGCATTGCTCACATAGCATAGCTATATGATCCATAGAGGAGCGCCCTGTCTGCTGCACCGATTGTAAATAGCTTTTCCCCCGACTCCCCGCATATTTTCCATTGCAGCTAGGACTTTATTAGCGTCCTGGCTGCCATGGTAACCGAAAAGCATGTTGAAGGCTCATCAGTCTTCAATATGCTTTCAGTTGTCTTGTGTTATGATGGATAGCAGACTATGAGATGTTATTTTTTAATGACATAGTATTTTACATTAATTTTTTTTTTTGGTCTACTTTATATCTTACAGATTCCTGGCAACTGGAAACTCCTTTGCTTCGCTGCACTACGAGTTCCTGCTGGGAGTCTCTACTATATCTGGGATAGTCAGCCAAACTTGTAAAATCATATGGCTACATCTTAAAGATGCGGTGATGCCCACCCACAAGGCGATAGATTGGCTACGTATCGCTGAGGGTTTTCAAAATTCTGCGCAGTTTCCAAACTGCATTGGGGCACTTGATGGCAAACACATACGTGTTAAGAAGCCTGCTCATTCAGGGTCCCGGTACTTTAATTACAAGCAGTACTTTTCTGTGGTGCTGTTAGCCTTGGCTGACAGTAACTACAGGTTTGTAATTGTCGATATCGGGGCCTATGGAAGTATATCAGACTCCCGCATCTTATGTGCCTCCAGAATGGGTGAGCGACTTCGCGCCAATCAGTTAGCCCTACCAGAGCCCAGAACACTACCCAGATCAACAGGTCCCCCGGTTCCATTTGTAATCGTTGCTGATGAAGGGTTTGCATTATCACCCAATTTAATGCGGCCCTTACCCAGACGCGATTTAGACACCTGAAAGCGCATATTCAACTACCGACTGACACGTGCTCGTCGGTTTGTTGAGTGCGCTTTTGGTATACATTCTGCTAAGTGGAGAGTTTTTATGTCGTCAATGCAAATGGATCCGGAAAATGTCACCCTGGTGATACAAGCGTGTGTCGTTTTACACAATTTCACCAGGATCCATGATGCGACTTTGGATGCAGAACTGCTTCAAAACTTGACTACCACCCCAGTCAATTTTGAACAAGTCCGACATGGAAGACCCGGAACAGCTGGACTAGCTGTCCGGGAACGCTATGCGGACTACTTCTGCAGTCCAGAGGGAGCATTGCCGTGGCAGATGGATGCCATCCGTGGTGGTCGTTAAATTTTATCTGGTCTCTGGGTTTAAATTTAACCACTTAAGCCCCCCTAGCTTAAACACCCTTAATGACCAGGCCACTTTTTACAATTCTGCACTACACTACTTTCACCGTTTATTGCTCGGCCATACAACTTACCACCCAAATGAATTTTACCTCCTTTTCTTCTCACTAATAGAGCTTTCATTTGGTGCTATTTCATTCTTGCTGACATTTTAACTTTTTTTGCTATTAATCAAAAATTACCGAAATTTTTGCAAACAAATGACATTTTTCACTTTCTGTTTGAAAATTTGTCAAATAAAACTACATTTCTCTACAAATTTTTCTCAAAATGTATTGCTCTACATGTCTTTGATAAAAAAAAATGCAATAAGTGTATATTTATTGGTTTGGGTAAAAGTTATAGCTTTTACAAACTATGGTGCAAAAAAGTGAATTTCCGCACTTTGACTTTCTGAGCACCTGTCCTGTTTCCTGACGTACTACAATGCCCAGACAGTAGAAACACCGCATAAATGACCCCATTTCGGAAAGGAGACACCCTAAGGTATTCACTGAGGGGCATAGTAAGTTCATGGAAGTTTTTATTTTTTGTCACAAGTTAGCGGGAATGTTTTTTTTTTTCAAAAAATTTCATTTTCCGCAAACTTGTGACAAAAAATAAAAACTTTCATGAACTCACTATGCCCATCAGCGAATACCTTAGGGTGTCTACTTTCCGAAATGGGGTCACTTGTGGGGTATTTTTACTGCCCTGGCATTTTAGGGGCCCCTAAAGCGTGAGAATCCAAATGCGTAAAAATGCCCTGTGAAATCCTAAAGGTACTCATTGGAATTAGGGCCCCTTTGCACATCTTGGCTGCAAAAAAGTGTCACACATGTGGTATCGCCGTACTCAGGAGAATTAGGGCAATGTGTTTTGAGTTGTATTTTTACATATACCCATGCTGGGTGAGAGAAAAATCACTGTAAATTGACAACTTTGTATACATTTTTTTAAAAAGTTGTCGTTTACAGCGGTATTTATCACACAAAGTATGGGTATATATAAAATACACCCCAAAACTCATTGCCCTACTTCTCCTGAGTACGGCGATACCACATGAGTGACACTTTTTGCAGCCAAGATGCGCAAAGGGCCCTAAAACCAATGAGTACCTTTAGGATTTCACAGGGCAATTTACGCATTTGGATTCCAAACTCCTTCTCACGCTTTAGGGGCCCCTAAAATGCCGGGACAATAAAAATACCCCACAAGTGACCCCATTCTGGAAAGTAGACACCCTAAGGTATTCGCTGATGGGCATAGTGAATTCATGGAAGTTTTTATTTTTTGTCACAAGTTAGCGGAAATGTTTTTTTTTTTTTCTTACAAAGTCTCATATTCCACTAACTTGTGACAAAAATAAAATTTTACATGAACTCACTATGCCCCTCACAGAACACCTTGGGGTGTCTACTTTCTAAAATGGGGTCACTTGTGGGGTATTTTACTGCCCTGGCATTTTAGGGGCCCCTAAAGCGTGAGAGCGGTTTGGAATCCAAATGAGTAGAAATGTCCTGTGAAATCCTAAAGGTACTCATTGGATTTAGGGCCCCTTTGCGCATCTTGGCTGCAAAAGTGCCACACATGTGGTATTGCCGTAGTCGGCAGAAGTAGGGCAATGTGTTTTGGGGTGTATTTTACATATACCCATACTGGGTGTGAAAAATATCTCTGTAAATGACAACTTTTTCCATTTTTTTATACAAAGTTGTCAATTTACAGAGATATTTCTCTCACCCAGCATGGGTATATGAAAAATACACCCCAAAACACATTGCCCTACTTCTCCTGAGTATGGCGATACCACATGTGTGGCACTTTTTTGCAGCCAATACGCGCAAAGGGGCCCTAAATCCAATGAGTTTCTTTAGGATTTCACAGGGCATTTTTACGCATTTGGATTCCAAACTCCTTCTCACGCTTTAGGGGCCCCTAAAATGCCGGGACAGTAAAAATACCCCACAAGTTACCCCATTCCAGAAAGTAGACACCCTAAGGTATTCGCTGATGGGCATAGTGAGTTTATGGAAGTTTTTATTTTTTGTCACAAGTTAGCGGGAATGTTTTTTTTTTTCTTTTTTTTCTTACAAAGCCTCATATTCCACTAACTTGTGACAAAAAATAAAATTTTACATGAACTCACTATGCCCCTCACAGAACACCTTGGGGTGTCTACTTTCTAAAATGGGGTCACTTGTGGGGTATTTTTACTGCCCTGGCATTTTAGGGGCCCCTAAAGCGTGAGAAGCGGTTTGGAATCCAAATGAGTAGAAATGTCCTGTGAAATCCTAAAGGTACTCATTGGTTTTAGGGCCCCTTTGCGCATCTTGGCTGCAAAAAAGTGCCACACATGTGGTATCGCCGTACTCGGCAGAAGTAGGGCAATGTGTTTTGGGGTGTATTTTTACATATACCCATACTGGGTGTGAAAATATCTCTGTAAATGACAACTTTTTCTATTTTTTTATACAAAGTTGTCAATTTACAGAGATATTTCTCTCACCCAGCATGGGTATATGTAAAAATACACCCCAAAACACATTGCCCTACTTCTCCTGAGTATGGCGATACCACATGTGTGGCACTTTTTTGCAGCCAAGATGCACAAAGGGGCCCCAATTCCAATGAGTACCTTTTAGGATGGCATTTTTACGCATTTTTCTTCTCACGCTTTAGGGCCCCTAAAATGCCATGGCAGTATAAATACCCCAAATGTGACCCCATTTTAGAAAGAAGACACCCCAAGGTATTCTGCGAGGGGCATGGCGAGTTCATAGAAGATTTTTTTTTTTGGCACAAGTTAGCGGAATTAGATTTTTTTTGTTTTTTCACACAAAGTCTCCCTTTCCGCTAACTTGTGACAAAAAATTCAATCTTTCATGGACTCAATTTGCCCCTCAGCGAATACCTTGGGGTGTCTTCTTTCCAAAATGGGGTCACATGTGAGGTTTTTGTACTGCTCTGGCATTTGAGGGTCTCCGCAATTATTTCATGTATGGCCAGCATTAGGAGTTTCTGCTATTCTCTTTATATGGAGCATACGGGTAATGAGATTTTTTTTCCGTTCAGCTTCTGGGCTGGAAGAAAAAATGAACGGCACAGATTTCTCCATTCGCATCGATCGATGTGGATGAAAAAATCTCTGCCAAAAAATATGCAAAGAAAATAGAGGGGCCTGGCGATTGCCAGGACATAGGGGCTCCGCCCAAACATCCATACCCACTTCAGCTACTATGTCCTGGCAAACGTGATTTCTCCATTCACATCGATCAAACGATCGGTGTGGAGGAAGACATCTTTGCCAGATTTTTGATACAAAGTGTTTGCCAAAGCATATGAACTCCAACACCTCTCCTCAGCTCATATGCCTGGGCAAACGTACCTGTCCTGCAGAGGAGAAATCTCGTCTTGCAGCGCCGCATACACCGACTTCACGTGTCTTCTGACAGCAGCGCAATGCTTCTCTCAGAATTCACATCAGTGCTGCGGCGTTTTCATCGGTTGGTCCATTGATCTACCTGGAAAATAAAGGGTGGTTAGGGGGAAAAAAAAAAAGAAGAAGAAAAAACAGGCAGCAGGCACATAACTTGAACATTACAAACTTTATAAAACCTGAATATGAAAAAAAACGGAACTTTTAAAACCTGAACTAACTCAAGATTTTTCTTTTCTTGCTACCTGTTTAATTTTTTTTTTCTTTTTTTTAACCATTTCACTCTTTATTTTCCTAGCAGAAACCTCTCCTTTCCCATGGGACAATGTGTAAAGTGTAAATCACACAGAGATGGTGAGAAGTACACTATACACGTTATCCCAAGTGAAAGGAGAGGTTTCTACCGTTTCACACTTCTGCAGTAGCACAGCAGCACAGCCAAGGCGCCCGGTAAAATGTATTAGGGACTCGTCTACGCAGATGTTTTGTGCAGGGGTATACAAATCTGCAAATTTCAGGTTGAAATGGTCTATGAGGGGCCGAATTTTATGGAGCCGGTCAAAAGCTGGGTGGCCTCTGGGACGGGAGGTGGTGTTGTCACTAAAATGCAGGAAACGCAGGATGGTCTCAAAACGTGTCCTGGACATGGCAGCAGAGTACACGGGCATATAATGAATTGGGTTCGTGGACCAATATGACCGCAATTCATGTTTTTTTGTAATGCCCATGTTGAGGAGAAGGCCCAGAAAAGTTCTAAATTCGGAAACTTGGACTGGTTTCCACCAGAAAGGCTGGGCATAGAAGCTTCCCGGGTTGTCGGCGATAAATTGAGTGGCATATCTGTTTGTTTCTGCCACGACTAGGTCATAGAGCTCCGCAGTGAAAAACAGCTCAAAAAACCCCAGCGCCGATCCTATCTGAGCTGTTTCCACCCGAACTCCTGACTGGGCGGTGAAAGGGGGAACTACTGGTGCAGCTGAAGTTGGGGGCTTCCAATCAGGATTTGCCAGCACCTCAGGGACTCTAGGGGCTCTACGGGCCTGTCTTTGCGGTGGCTGCGACGGGGAAACTACTGCACGTGCCACCGTACCAGCTTCTACTGCCCTTCTGGTGCTCGCCACTTCACCATGTTGTACGGCAGTGCTGGTACTAGGTCCAGGACGGGCTGCGCTGCTGGTGTATGCCTCACCACGTAATCCGGCAGCGCCAGCCCTACTCTGCTGCCCTTGAAGCGGATCCTGCGCAACCTGCGGTCTAGCAACACGGGGCCGGGTACG
Organism: Bufotes viridis; assembly: GCA_033119425.1. Lineage (NCBI taxonomy): Eukaryota > Metazoa > Chordata > Amphibia > Anura > Bufonidae > Bufotes > Bufotes viridis. The sequence continues at coordinate 543,784,311 of CM065590.1, read as the reverse complement.
CCTGGTGGTATCAGGGACCTCAACCTCTTCGTCCGAACTTTGGCTCAGACTGCCACTGCTCTCTACAGGTTCGTATTCTGACCCGCTAGATTCGTCAGATGAGGGTTCCCATTCCTCATCCGACTGGGTCAGAATCCTGTAGGCCTCTTCAGAGGAATACCCTTGTTTGACATTTGGGCGTCTAAATTTAGGGGTATTCCCGAGACTACCCAAGAAAAAAAGCAAGCCTGTCTTACAAATGGGAGTGTAGCGAAGTACAGAAGCCGCTGCGATTGATAAAAAATATCAAAACAGATTTTTTTATCGCCGCAGCGCTTGTGAAGTGATTGTGCAGTGATACAAAAAAAAAAAAAATTTTGTCACTGCGGCGGGGCGGGCGTGGGTGAACGCAGGTGTGGGCGACCGATCAGGTCTGATCGGGCAAACACTGCGTTTGGGGTGGAGGGCGAACTAAAGTGACACTAGTACTATTATATATCTGACCGTGATCAGTTCTGATCACTTACAGATACTATAAAAGTACAAACGCTGATTAGCGCTACGCTAAACAGCGATCCAGTGACTGCGGTGCGGTGGGCTGGGCGCTAACGCTAACTACCTACCAAAGGGGCCTAAACTAAGCTAAACCTAACAGTCAATCCTAGTGAAAAAAAAAAAGTGACAGTTCACAAAAGTGACACTGATCACTTTTTTCCCTTTCACTATGTATTCAGAGGTGATCAAGGGGTTAATTAGGGTGATGGGGGGTGATCAGGGCCTGATGTGTAGTGATTGGTGCACTTACTTGGGATCTGTGCTCTGTGCTGGGTCCAACCGATGAAAAGGACCCAGCACATGGCACAGATCCCTTATAAATACTATATATTAGTAAATAAAACTTATATCACCTTTTTTCATAGGTGATTTTGAAAATCACCAGCCTGCCAGCGCTGATCATTGGCTGGCAGGCTGGTGACTCACTTCTCCTGAGCCCGGCGGTGCGTTCCATTTGCGTTCCACCGGGCTCAGGAGCGCGTCATCTCGCGTCTCGCGAGATGATGCGCCCGCGCGTCGAGGAGGAATGAACCGACCGCCCGCAGGACGCAATCCTGCGTGAGGCGGTCAGCAACAGGTTAATAAATTACATTATTTTTTTTAGTTAGTTAGTTCCCTCTTTATTTTTAGTGATAGTTTAGGGACCCGCGAGATAATGTGGACCCTTGACGTGGGCTTGCGGGCTGGGGTATTTTTTTTAAAAAATGTACAACTATAATGTTAAAATTTTTTTCATGGCCCACATTTTTTAATTTTTAATATACAAATTTAGACCATGAAATTTTTTACTATTGAACATTTTCAAAATTTAAAAAATACCCTCTAATATCACATTAAACTTATTCAATTTTTAAAATAAGTTAATTTTTAAAATTTGTTTAGAAAATTGGAATTATTGTTTTTATTCATTCATGAGCGCTCCAGGAGCCGCATGGTCGGTAAGTATTTTTTTTCCACTACTCTTAATTACCTTGGCAACCGACATAATAAAGACAGAGACAAAATTTTTGATTTAGAAAAACTTTTTATAAAACTGTAACCCAAAAAAAAAAAAAAAATTCACAAATCAAATAGTTCACGGGTGTATGGACCGCTTCCCCTGTAATCCATGGGTGCAGATCCAGAACTGCTTGCCATTGTTCGGGCAGGCATTGGATTCTGGGACATACTTTGGGTAGATGGTATGTCTGATTGCGACCGCATATGTGCCTGTCTCAATTTTTCAGCGTCTATATATTGGATCAAGTCCAGAGGCATATTTGGACCCTCAAAGATGTACATGATGGAGGACATCACGTTGAGCACCATCATATGACGGTCTTGTTGAACTCTAGATAACCCTGTTGCCAGGGAATGAAACATTTTTTCCTCAGCAGTTTCAGTTTTGGATTTATTCAAATATTCAAAAACTTGCTGATCGATTAAATCTCGCCTGGCCGTCTCAGATGGAGTAGGTTGAGTACTACTTCCTCCCCTCCTTCTTTTTTGTCGATGTGTTGGTGGTGGAGGCGTAGTCTCAAAATGACTTGCCTCCTCGGGTCTTTCATGGACTTCGACTTCTACAGCTGGTGTAGAACATGATGGTGGAGGTGTATGCTCCTCTATATCGGTAGAGGATTCATCATCACCCTCAAGATTGTCCACAGTTCTGAAAAATGAATAAAATTATAAAAAAAAAAAATGTTGATTATTTGAATGTGTTATTTGTCACTAGTTATGTTCTTTGCATGATCTAACAGGTTCTTTTACAAATGTCAAAAGGCTACTTTTACATTTGCCATGTGAGGATCTGGCGGTCATGTCAGTCGCCAGACATGACCACCGGATCCCTCAAAACGCACTACACCTGAAATCATCTGAAGACTGATCAGTCTTCAGCATGATTTAAATGATAACCATGGCAGCCAGGACGCTTAAGGCGCTTTTTCATTGCGGGTACAATGTGTAAAGTGTGAAATTAATGGAATTATGCACTACTATATTAAATTGAAAAAAAAATTAACTTACGGTCGCAGGTCCATTATAGGTAAAAGGAATTGCAAATCCTTTGTATACAGGTAGGGTTTTTTCTTTGGCTTCCCATCACCACTATGTCCTTTGCTGGCGTTAAACTCTCGTCTAAATTGGTCTCGACAAGAATTCCATTTCGTTTTTATTTTTTTCACTACGAAAATATAATTTTTTAGTAGATATCGTTATGTAAAAAAAATTGTAGTGTTGTCTTTTTACGTTTTTTTGTACATACACAGTTATATAGTTATGGCGAAAATGCAGCATGACGATGATTTCAACCAGGCCTGTGGGATCCACTCAGCCACAAGTGAGAATGTACCCTATTTTGATTTTAGTACAAGGGCCTTGCTTAGTTACACAGGAAAACTTTGCATTTAATATTTAATATAGTGCTGTGTTTTCCAACCAGTGTTCTTCCAGCTGTTGCAAAACTACAACTCCCATCATGCCGGGACAACCTTTGGCTGTGCAGGCATGCTGGGAGTTGTAGTTTTGCAACAGCTGGAGGCACACTGGTTGGAATACACTGATATAGTGCACTGATGCATACTCTTATAAAATGCATGGCAGGATTATATAAAATACATATCTTTGCTATGTCGCTTTGCAAGTAAGAACATTTCACAATGACATCAACAAGTCAGTCATACAGCATGTTTTTTTTTCTACAGGGTGAGTGTTCCATCCTTGCAGACTAGATGTCTGCAGTAGGAAAGTACAAGGGCCTTGCAAAGTGACACAGGAAAACTTTGCATTTAATATTTAATACTGTGCAATGGTGCATTTAATATAATATGATAAAATGCATGGCAGGATTTTATTGAAGTATGTCACTTTGCTAGCCCCTTAATACTTTCTAGTGGAGAAAAACAACACCCTGGAGAATGCAATCATGGATGCTACAGGACTTGATTCTAACTACACATATTAGACTATATAAACTATAATTTATAAGATAAAAATTCAGTTTACTTACCCAGTCCGATACGTTTGTCAGACTTGTATCTGGCCCATTCTTGGGGCAGCAGCTCCTGCGCTATTTCTTCCCATGCCCGATCCTTTCGGACACGGTCATGGTTATCGTTTTGCCTTGAATCCCAAATTACTGGGCGTTCTTGCACTAGGACAATCAGTTTGGTGACATCAATGCGAGACATTTTCAGGTGCCTGAAGTTGTTGTGCCAAACTCTTCAGCAGATATGATTATAGCCACAACCCCTGAGGGCAGAGCTTCATTTAAATATTTAAATAAAAATACGGAAACGGATCCGCAAATTGCGGATGACATACGGAAACCTTTCCGTATGTCATCCGCAATTTGCGGATCCATTCACTTCTATGGGGCTGCGGAACGATTTATGTGGACAATGATAGGACAAGCTTCATATTTTTGCGGAGGATAAATGCGGAACCACGGATGCGGACAACATACGGAAAGTCCGCATATTTTTTTTACCCATAGGAATGAATGGGTCCGCATTTATTCCGCAAAAAACGGAAACGGATGCGGATTGGATGCGGAAGGAAAAATACGGTCGTGTGAATGTAGCCTAAGTGTGAGATCATGCGAACTGAAGGAGAATAGGATCGTAACTCCACTAAGTCGGATGTCATGTGCGATAGAACGCGTCATTTTGACATAGCGCTGACATCGGGGATGACGCTCTCCTCCATGACCATTAAGCCACCAGTCAGGAATCCCTTTACAAAGAAGAGGGGAGTAATAATAGATGCGATAGGAGCGCTTATTAGACGAGAGGCAGGGGGAGGTAGTACAAGCTTTTAAAAGCATCTGCCAACCTCATTTGCAGCGCACACTGCCCGCACCCCTGAAGACGCCAAGGACTTTGGCGAAACATGTTGGGAGGAAGTGCGATCGGTATTTTAAATCACATAAACTAGGTTGTAAGCACTCAATGCAAATAAAGCACAATGTGAATGAGGCCCTCCTTTATGTGATATACAAGTTGTATCAGAGTGCCTCTTGCATGTAATTTTTGCCACCACTTGCACTTTATATTCAAGTAAATATACAGGAAAAAAATGTTTCCTAACAATTTTTCCTCTAAAATCGATTTTATCTTTGGTTTTGTGCGTATTATTGTCAGTCTATAAAAGTGGCATACTACTCGGACAACATTGTTCCCAGCAGCGACCTGGGAGTCCAAGATGCATCCAGACATGTTCCCCATTCTGTTCCTGAACGATTTCAGTGATGTTTCCATCAATTTCTGACCTTTTCCTATGAACTAGGCACCCTCCCCTCTTCAGAGCAGGGGGTGCCTGGTTTAATGCTCGGGTTCTCCCATTGACTTCCATTATACTCGGGTACTCTGTAGAGCACCTGAGCATCCCGATGTGTTCGGCCCGAGTACCCGAGCACGTTAGTGCTCGATCAACACTAGTAACAGAGTAAATGATTGCACTGTCTGCCTGAAATACATTGAATTCAACATAGAGGTAGTTACCGCCTCAAGCCAGTCACATCTGTGATCTCTATATCACATCAGAGATTGTGCAGAGAGTGTTAATACATTGATTGACCTGCTCTTCACAATCAAAGGGCACCCATGTCACCCAACAATTGCATTTACAGTATAAGGGAGTAAAGTTTTGGATGTAATGAGTAGATGTTTTGGAGCTGCCTTTTCATGTCATAGTGCTTGGAATCAATGAGCGCATTGGTAGCTTAGGGAAACAAGATGATTAAACAATCTTGGAGCACATTAGAAAGCAGAATCAATCATGTACATGGATCAGACGATTTCTACTCATCCATTGGATTAACGCAATCAGAATGATGAATATTTACATTTTTGTAATTTGCGTAAATAAAGCGTAAATTCTACATCTTTCTAATTTGTCGGAGTTTACATCACAGCTTAGTTTTCCGTTCTTATGATCCATCAGAAGAACAAAAAAATAAAAAAATGGGGATCCTGTATTTTAACCCCTTAAGGACCGGGCTCATTTTCACCTTCAGGACCAAGCCATTTTTTGCAAATCTGACCAGTGTCATTTAGGCATTAATAACTCTGGGATGCTTTTCCCTATCATACTGATTCTGAGATTATGTCACGAAAAAAACATTCTACTTTATGTTAGTGGTAAATTTTTGCTGATACTTGCCTTCCATTATACTCCCATATTCGGTCAAGCACACGAATATAGCAATGTGTTAGGGCCAAACACCTGAATACTTTGGTGCTCGATCATAAATAGTGATAACTCGTTCATAGGTCACGTGGCCTAGAAGCAGAGTAGATCAGCTCCATTCAAGTGAATGAGACTGAGCTGCAATACCAAGCACAGCCACTATACAATGCACGGCGCTGTCATGCTTTCATATTTCGTACTGAAAGTCAGCAACTAGTATCAATAATATATAAAAAATCTGCATAGCTTGCCACCATACTACAAATAGGAGTAACGGAAAGTGTTGAATGAGCATGCTCGGCCAAACACTAGTTTGGCTCAAGCATCTCGATGCTCAGCACATGGCGGTATTCGCCCGAATACCGCATGTGCTCGAGCACAATGCTTGAGTCTCCTCCTCGCACTTTTCTTGGCTGCTATGCAGCCAATAAACGTGCAGGTGAATAATGCCCTCACAGTAATGCCTTAGCCATGTTGGTTACTGGCATTATAGTGATTGGCTGGCCGGAACGTATCATCGGGTGCTATATAGCACCCGATGACATGTGTTCGTCTCAGTCTTAGTCAGGGAGAGCTGTGCTAAGGAAGGGACAGACAGTGTAGGGAGCGATATACTGTATGAATATTTTTATTAGAAAAACTGTTCAGCGAACAAAAAGTCCTTTTAAGGACTATTGTGTGTGGCAGCAATATCTATTTTTAGTGCATCCTGCGCTAAATAGCGTGCAATAGTTAGGCCGCTGCAGACAACGACATTAGCTGCGCACCATCTCCAGTGTAAAGTGTGCACATCCAAAAAATATCTGTGACATACAGTGTAGTTTTTCAATAGATGATGTCCGCTTCTGACAGTGAGATCACCAGTTCAACATCTCCAGTGTAAAGTGTGCGCATAACAATTTTATCTGTGACATACAGTGTACTTTTTCTGTAGATGCTGCGGACAGTGACATTACCGGTGGTACTTCTCCTGTATAACTTTTCCTCATCCCAAATACCTGTGACATTCCCTGTTATTTTTTTATTAGCCGCTGATGACAGCATTAACATTATCTGCTGGATATCTCGTGTGTGACATTTCCACATCCCAAATACCTTTTAAAAATGTTTTGCTCTTTTGCCATTCCGGTCACGTGGTAGATAGTTCTGATGAGGTAAGCGCTTACGACCGCTTTTTCCAACAGACGCAGCACGCGCGGCCAGACTCCTTGTGGGACGCCGAAGGTTCGCTCGGGCAGAAGTGTACAGCTGGCAAGGTCTGGCGAGCTGCGTAGGGGAAGGGGGGAGTGAGCATCGGAAGGTAAGTGCCGCTAAGTGCTGAAGAACACACGGGACACCGCATCTAGGTACAGCGGACTAAAGATACCAACCACACACGTAAGTTCTGCTAACAATTCCCTCTGATAAGCAAATAAAACTAGGAGGGTTTTAAACTTTATTGACATTATAACCAATTTAGACTTTTACATATGCTAAGGATTTTACTTGGACTGGGATGGCTTTGATCTAAGATCGGTGCACATAATTGTGTGTGAAGTCTCAACCAATTGCGCAATCATGACCAGACTGGTTTATCCATTGTGTTTTTTTCTTCTCTGATTTTTTTCCTCCCTTTTTAGCTAACAAATTTGTACCAGATCGTGTTAAAGAGTATCCAATGATACAGATATTTTATATACAGCTGTACTAGTTTTTTTAATTTATTTTACTGTTATTTATGTATGTTATATCACATTTTAAAGAAATAAATACATGACTCTAGTGGCCTGGTCTGGTCCTTAAAGTGAAAATGAGCCCGGTCCTTAAGGGGTTAAAATACAGGATCCACTTTTTTCTTTATTTTTTTGTTCTTCTGATGGATCATAAGAATGGAAAACTAAGCAGTGATGTAAACTAGGATGAATTAGAAAGATGCAGAGTTTACGCTTTATTTACACAAATTACAAAATTTAAATATTCATCATTCTGATTGCGTTAATCCAATGAATGAGTAGAAAAAAGAAAATCTTCTGATCCATGTCTATGATTGATTCTGCTTTCTAATGTGCTCCATTCTACTTTATGTTAGTGGTAAATTTTTGCCGACACTTAACTTATTTCTTTGTGAAAAATTCCAAAATTAATGAAAAATTGGAAAATTTTGCATTTTTCTAACTTTGAAACTCTCTGCATGTAAGAAAATTGACACGCAAAAAATTATATATGGATTTGCATATTCAATATGTCTACATTATGTTGGTATCATAAAGTTGACATGTTTTTACTTTTTGAAGACGTTAGAGGGCTTCAAAGTTGAGCAGCAATTTTCAAATTTTTCATGAAAATTTCGAAATCCTATTTTTTCAGGGACCATTGAATTTGAGGGTCTTTATGTTATAAATCCCCCATAAATGACCCAATTATGAAACCTGCACCTCTCAAAGTATTCAAAATGGCATTCAGAAAGTTTGTTAACCCTTTAAGTGTTTCACAGGAATAGCTGCAATGTGGAGGAGAAAGTTCAAAATCTCCTTTTTTTACACTATGTTCTTGTAGCCCCTTTTATTCCATTTTTACAAGTGTTAAAAGGAGAAAAAGAGCCACATAATTTGTAACCCCATTTCTCCCGAGTCAGAAAATATCCCATATGTGGATGTAGAATGATCTGCGGGTGAACTACACAGCGCTATATTCGAAATATTCGCGAATTAGCGAAGTGCCGATATTCGCTAAAAAAATTCGCTTTTCGAATATTCGCGCTCAACACTAGTTATAACAGCTTTTAAACGTGAAGCATAGCTTGACACAAGTGTCTTGCAGCGATCTACGGGTATCTTCGCCCATTCTTTATGGGCAAAAGCCTCCAGTTCAGTCACATTCTTAGGCTTGCGCGCTGCAACTGCTTTCTTTAAGTCCCACCAGAGGTTCTCAATCGGATTTAAGTCTGGTGACTGCGATGGCCACTTCAAAATGTTCCAGCCTTTAATCTGCAACCATGCTCTAGTGGACTTGGAGGTATGCTTGGGATCATTGTCCTGTTGAAAGGTCCAACATCTCCCAAGCCTCAGGTTTGTGACGGACTGCATCACATTTTCATCCAATATCTCCTGGTACTGAAGAGAATTCATAGTACCTTGCACACGCTAAAGCTTCCCTGTACCTGTAGAAGCAAAACAGCCCCAAAGCATGATTGACCCCCCACCATGCTTCACAGTAGGCAAGGTGTTCTTTTCTTCATAGGCCTTGTTCTTCCTCCTTAAAACATAGTGTTGATCCATGGGCCCAAACAGTTCTAATTTTGTTTCATCAGTCCACAGAACACTATCCCAAGACTTTTGTGGTTTGTCCACATGACTTTTGGCATACTGCAGTCGACTCTTCTTATTCTTTGGAGACAGCAAGGGGGTGCGCCTGGGAGTTCTGGCATGGAGGCCTTCATTATGCAGTGTGCGCCTTATTGTCTGAGCTGAAACTTCAGTACCCGCATCTGACAAAATCTTTTTTCAGTTCCTCAGCAGTCACACGGGGACTTTTCTCCACTTTGCGCTTCAGGTAGCGCACAGCAGTCGAAGTCAGCATCTTCTTACTGCCACGACCAGGTAGCGTTTCAACAGTGCCCTTTGCCTTAAATTTTCAAATGATGCTTCCTATGGTGTCTCTTGGTATGTTTAACATCTTTGCAATCTTCTTATAGCCATTGCCCTTCCTGTGAAGAGAAATCACCTCTTCTCTTGTCTTCCTGGACCATTCTCTTGACTTCACCATGTCTGTAAACACACCAGTAAATGTCTAGAAGGAGCTGAGTATCACAGTGATTTTAAATCTGCCTCATTGGGGCTTATTATGCTTGATTGCTGCTCCTTGACATCCACAGGTCTTTTCAATACCTGATCGAAAACACTTGAATGAACCTCGGTTCTTAAGAGTGGTAGTCTTTAAGGGGTTGAATAATTGTGTCAATGAAGAAATCACAAAAAAAATTTAATACTGTATTACAAAAACAATTGATGTCATTTTAGTTGCATTTGGATCTTTAAAAAGTCCTTGTAAGTTTTCATTCTGAACACAATTACAAATGTACACTAAATTCCCTAAAACCCTTTACAGCATTGGGGGTTGAATAATTTTGAACACAACTATAGGTCTTTCAATAAGGTTTTTGGAGTAAAATCAGTAAGTTTAGAGCAAAATGATATCTGTCCCTGCCTACCGTCCGCTCTCCCTGATGCTGAATGATCTGAGCGCCGGACCTCATCTCCTACTTGAACTTGTATCACATGTTCCGGTCAGCCAATCAGTGTAAGGCTTACAGCTAACATGGCTGGGGCCTTACACTGAAGGTAATTACTTACCTGGACCTTGATTGGCTGCTTAGAAGGCGCCACATGTACGGGGAGGAGACTCGAGCAATGCGACGAACACACGTGGTGCTCGGCCGAGTTAAGCCGAGCGCCGAGCATAGCAATGCTCGAGCCGAACCGATACTCAGCCGAGTATTCTCGCTCATCGCTAGTCATGCCCATACAGTAAAGTGGTGTCTGGTAGAGGACGTGCCCACTCCAGTACTGCCTGACACTGGGTTTTTTGACTAGGTCCATGTGCAGCACAAGGCACAAAAATGTCCTCCTCTCGGCTGCACTGACCGGAGTCCATCCATCGGACCTAGCCAAAAAGGAGCCCGGGTGTTGAGCAATAAACTGTTGGGCGAACAAGTTTGTTTGCTCCACCATCATGGTAAGTACAATAAAGGAATTCAAGAGGGGCCTGGATGTATTTCTGGAATGTAATAATATTACAGGCTATAGCTACTTGAGAGGGGTCGTTGATCCAGGGAGTACTTCTGATTGCCTGAATGGAGTTGGGAAGGAATTTTTTACTCCCCTTAAGTGGGGAAAATTGGCATCTACATCACAGTTTTTTTTTTTTTTTTGCCTTCCTCTGGATCAACTAGCAGGATGACAGGCCGAAATGGATGGACAGATGTCTTTTTTCGGCCTTATGTACTATGTTACTATGTTACTATGTATCAGATTCACAAAGTAATTACTGAAAAAAAAAAAAAAAAGTAATATTCAGTGAAGCCCACTGGGCGAATCTGGATTCCTGGTTGGACAACAAAATCAGCAATCATGGGCTCAAAATCCTCTGGGGTACTCCAGGCAAGTTCACCCGTAGGGGGCATCACTAGATGATGAGGATAAAGAGGATGACAACAGGAAAGTGGGGTCATCCTCGTCCTCACTGGGGCGCCCGGAGTCGGAGACCCGCTGGGCGTATGCCTCCTCAGCCGAGAACATCCGGCGGGCCATCTTCTAAAGCCAAAGGGGAGTGTGTGTGTAAAACTTTATTTAGTGTGTGTGTGGGGGGGATGGTTTGTTTTTATGTATACCCTACCCTAACCCTGAAAAATTGCTCACACCCCAAAAACTTTACTGCTCAGCCGTACCTAGCTGATCAGCGGTTGAGTGGACGATGCGATAACAGTGGCCAGACGCTCTTTTACAGCTAAGAGTGCCGGCCACAGTCAGAACACCTACTGCCACTTTCCCTGCCTAACCTAAAGCTCTCCCTAAATGTTTATGTGCCAGATCACACTTACTGGTGGCTCTTGGGCCACGGATGGCAGTGGATCGGGTGGGTGGCAGAGGGACGACACAGGGCTCCTCTCTCACAAGGAAGGCTATGGGTGGAGAGAGTGGAGCTCCGGTCCGTCCAGCAAATCACCAGCCACCACCCCATAGCATCTACGGAGGGTGATTGGTGGTGTATATTACACCACGATCACCCTCCTATTCCGGGTCATTGGGTCACCGGAGACCCGAATGACCCGGTAACGCTGCAAAACGCAGGTCTGAATTGCTGCGATCGCCAATACGGGGGGGTCACAGGACCCCCTTCGGCATTGTCACAGGGTACCTGCTGAATGATTTCAGCAGGCACTCTGTTCCAATCACCGCCCGCCGCTTGGACATCATGTACACCCTGTGTCTGTAAGAGGTTAAGCATCAGTTATGCTTAGTTATGCACATGTTGCATCCGTTTTAGCCATTTCTGTCTGAGATGTGTAAAAATACTTGGTGAAGGACTATTTTTTCATCTAAAATAATGGATCTCAGACTAAAACGGATGCAAAATGTGCATAACTGAGAATAACGGATGTTTAAAATACAGGATCCCCTTTTTTTTTGTTGTTCTGTTCTTCTGACAGATTAGAGATGAGAGAATATATTAAAAATCCTTTTTATTTTGATTCACACAAATCTTAGTGTAAGTCTATTTTCCGATCTAAAATAACAGATCTCAGACTAAGGCCTCATGCGCACGAACATTTATTTTATCAGTTTACGTTCTGTTTTTTTGCGTTCTGCATATGGAACCATTCATTTTAATGGGTCCGCAAAAAAAAGGAAGGTATGCCTTCCGTTTCCGCATTTCAGTTTTTCCGTTCCGTTCAAAGGTAGAACATGTCCTATTATTGTCCGCATAACGGACAAGGACAGCTGTATCAGGGCCAGCTGTTCCGTTACGCAAAAAATGGAATGCACGCGGACGTCATTCGTATTTTTTGCGGTTCCGTTTTTTGCGCACCGCAAAATACTGAAAAATCCATACAGTCGTGTGCAATAGGCCTAAAACTGATGCAAAATGTGCATAACTGAGCATAAGGGATGCATAAAATACAGGATCCATTTTTTTTTTTTCGGATCAGAAGAACTAAAAACTAAGCAATGATGTGAACCTGGACTTAGAGATGAGAGAATTTCTTGAAAATCATTTCGCGTCTGATTTTCGCAAATCTGTCAAATAAATTTGTCCAGAATCTCTAAGTTTCCCAATTGCCCAGAGTGTCAACTGTGACACCCTGAGGTCTTCTCTTTAAACAATATAATGCTAAAACAGCAGTAGTAATGTCAAAGTGACAGCAACATATATACAGTAGCTATGGGTAAACTGATGGCAGCTGTAGGACTTTTTGTCAATTAACAACAGTCCAAAAATTACCCCTTTTTGGTAGCAAATGGCTTTTTTGGTGCCCACTGTATTGTATACAAATCGCAGAAGTTTCAGATTCACTAGAAATTTGTAACAAATTTGATTACTTTAAAATTGATTTGCTCATCTCTATTACTAATAAACATAAAATAGTGTGAGGTTTACTAGCATTGTGTGTGAACTAATTTCTTAATCTGGTCATCTACAGTAGGCTCATCTTACCTTTTATAGTCACCCCCACCATGCACCCACAGATCAGCCCTATGAATCCTGGAGTCCTCTCCATTAAATGCGGGTACTCAGGAGCCCTCTCTATGCATCACAGGGAGAACAGGGCTGGTACTGATCTGAGCTTACCATTCTGCAGACTACTCATCCATTATGGCAGTTTATAGGGCTAGTCCAGAGGGACAGTTTCCTTAATTCCCTTTAAGGGTCCATTCACACGGTGAAATTTGCAATTGGTTTTCTGATGTGGACACCGCTTTAAAATTCTTTGTCTGTCTCCTATTGTTTTCAATGGGAGGCAGTGCTGCAGTTCACAGACCAGTAGTATAAAGCCATGACAAAGCCAAGATGGGGCATGTCTCTTCCTGGAGAGGTGTGCGGACAGCTGCCACTTGGGACAGCAGCAGGTGTGGATGGACCCTAAAGTTGTAAGTTACAATTTTTATTTTTTTATACAGAATTCTTGTGTGTTTTAAAAAAGAAAAGTGACAGGCTCTCTTTAAAGAGAACCTGTCACTGCTTCGGACATGCCTGTTTTAATAGCTTTATGCATTCCCCATGTAAGAACAATTCTGGAGCATCATTCTTATGACTTTGTGTTGTGCTATTCCTTTATTATTTCCAAGTTATGAACAGTGATAATCTCCACTCATTATTTTCTTGATTGCGAAAATCGGCAATCGGAAAATTTCCGATCAACACTACTCCTAAAGTCAAAGATGTTGCAGCCTTCTCATTGGCCCACAAGCAAGAAGCAGTGAGGGATTATGGGTAGTGATAAAAAAAATATATAATATTCACGATTACGAAGATATAGCACTATATTCTAGATATTCACAAATTCTCAAAGTGCCAATATTCACGATAAACATTTGCGATTAGAATATTCCCGATCAACACTAGTTATGAATCAATTGCTAGCAGTCTGCAGTAAGGGTACAGAAGGGAGGTAACCACTTAGGGGTGGGGGGGGGGTGTACTCGTACAGTCTGAAAATGGCAGCACTGATTGGATAAAGTCAGACTGTGCCGAGAAACACCCCCAGCTGGTTAACACTCCTCTGTACCCTTAGTGCAGACTGCAGAAATGATAACGGAAAGGCACAACATAGAGTCATAAGAATAGATGTTCCAGAATTGTTATTACACAGGGGATGCATGAAGCTATTAAAACAGCCATGTCAGGAGTGGTGAAAGGTCCTCTTTAAGTAATCTCACTACATCTGCTCAGAAACCTGTTTAATCCTTGCAATTCTACATTATAGATGTAGCACGAAAAACTGTGTTCGGTCTAATACTTGGTTCAGATGCTGCTCACCAGAAAATACATGTAGCATTGCATGAGTTAATGCATGCTATAAGAAAAGATGTAGCTTTCTGAGTAAGGCGCATAGTTGACATTAGTTTCCGATCAATGTTGGTTTTTATGGTGAAATCATTTTGCTCTTTGCTCTTATTAATAAAATTGCAGTATTGACCATAACATAATGACACAAGAAGATGCTTTCCTGAGGATGGCCGCCTCCAGACATGAAGATCTTTAATAAGCTGCTGTCACAACGACATTGTATTATGTTCGATTGAAAACTAGATAAAGATTTGCTGTGATGAATCAACAATGTTACAGACTTACAATACCTGGAAATTATGAATAGATTAGTATTGGTGGCTGCAGTGTGCAGTGGCCGTTTGTGGCATCCTGTGTTTTCCGCACAGTGTTAAATGTGCACCCTACAAAGAGCTATTTTGTTCTTATAATGTAGATCATTATTGGTTATGTGAGGGCCAAGGCAAAGGTTGTATCTCTATTATCTTCTACTGTCCTCCACCAGGGATATTAAATTGAACTACTCCCCTAGACTACCATGGATCCAAACATTAACCCCTTCACTGCCCTAGACCATCAATGATACTGACAATAATCCTGCTACTACCCCAGTCCACCAGAAATAATGACATTAAACATTTCACTGCCTGGATCACCAGGAGTGCTGACACTAACACCTTTACTGCCATAGACCACCAGGTATACATGCATCATCTCTGTGCCAGAGATACAGATGTCAATCACTTCACTGCCGTAGACCATAAAGTATGTAGACAATAACCTTAAAAGTTCTAGACTGAGGTGCTATTTAGTACTATTTGCCTTGATGCTATGTTGCCCTTTATATCTGTATGCTTTATATCTAGTTATTACAATGAAGCATATTAATATTTATTTTTTGTGGTTCAGTATCACATGGCTTAGAGGAAGCAACTTATCTCACTGTCCCAATCTTTAGCTACAAAGGTTAGAGGGATCATTGCCGGCTGTCCAAACAGATGAACATTGCTGAGCATCATGGCAGCTGTGTAGGTTAGAGGAGTTTGCAACTATATGTTCCAGTAGCAAAGCTGCACCAGGAGTGGGAGGTAAGTGTTCATGCTTCAACTTCAGTAGCACTAGTAGGAACAGAAGTGGGCTTGATGCTATAGTTCGTCATTACAGCCAGCAATGTTCTCTGTACTGTTGGTGTCATCAGAAAGTGTTCTCCCTGGGCACAGTGTTGCTAGGAGTCCTAACACAGCTGCATTGACTTGATTATTTCATATTGAATCTAATTTAACCTTCTCAAGAAAATCCCGTGTCTTTATGGATGCAATTCTTTATCAATTCTATTTTTTAAAGAATGAAAAATGGTGACAGTTTAAATAAAGTAATTTTACTGGTTTATTTTTTTATTATTATTTTTAATGCTTAGTATAACAATCTTTTCACATAAGGAGCTATACATTATGGCTGAAGATGAATTCACTGATTCTATTGATTCATAATGTATGCTGAATTTCTAATTCTAATGAAACTGCGTTTCTTGAGATTTGTTTTAGGTAAATAGGAAATTCAGGCATAATGCTCCTTTAGAAAAGAGATGTACAAATCACCTGAGTAACGCTTACCAACAAACAGCTCTTTTTTTTAAACAGAGCTGAGCACAGATAATTGGGTTGGCTGCCTGATAGGCCTTAGTGGTCCAGGAGGGTACTATTTCTCCTTATTGAGGGCATGTGAGGAGTATTGTAGGCCGAGCAATGCTCTTCTGGATCTCTGGGAAATTATATGCAAATTAGCATATCTTACATCTGCTGGCATCAGAGAGACTTGGCTTTCTTTTCATTTTGGAAGGAAAGCTAAATTGAATAGGTTTCCAAGAACCAAAATTGTATTCAAATTAGCTTTACTTCCAAAAGGAAAAGACGATAAGCCTATCTGATTCCAGCAGGTGTAAGATATGCTAATTTGCATTTCTCCCCCCCAGAAACAAAGGGGGGGCATTGCCTGGCCTACAAACCCCAGAACCCCACCCTCAACACCAATTAAGGCCTCTCAGGCAGCTATTGTAATTTCCTCTGCTCAGTTCTAATAAAAAAAGCTGTTTGCTGCAATGACACTTAGTTTTATTTTTCTTTGGAAGGAAGACTGGCTTGCATGTAGTTTTTTACAGAAGAGCTCACTGAATTATACTGTATGTTGATGAATCCAACATACTTTGCTGTTATTAACTAAAGGAGCCAAAGTTAATGAGCCTGAGCTGCAATACCAAACTTTTAAAGAAAAAAAAGATAAATAGACGTTGGTACGTTGCCTTCCTTTTGGAGCGCTGCAGATTCCAATTGTGAAGTGGGTCCTGTTCACATGTACAAGTGCGTTTTTCAAATGGACCGCGCTGCTCCAGAGAGAACGAAAGAACTTTTATCCAGAAACAAACAGACTTCCTTTGGGCATGGAAAGACACTCAGATCACCCGGATTCACCGCTCCGTTGTAGACCTTTGTGAGAAATCAAGATTGCCACATATAGTGAAGTACAGTCACGATGGTTCAACTGCAACGTGTTTTTATTGTACTTACAAGATACAAGTTGATAAAAGGCAGTATACAAAAATCAAACACCGACCCGTGTTTCGCTTCAGCAAGCTTCGGCAGGGGTATCTGTTCCACCCACTCAGGGGTGGTCCTTATAAACCAATAGGTGGGACTCAGCCACACCTCCATACAATCAACCTGGCCTCTACGGCTTAGTACAAAGTACAAACGACACAAAAAACTTTTAAAGTACATAAAACACACTCCTAAGGTCATTCCTAAAATCACCACTTAAGGGTACGTAAAATACATTCCTAAAATCACATAGAAAAATTCCCCTTTAGATTACCTTATTACATATTTACATAAGAACTGCCTAAACGCTACTTGTATACCTTGGCTCGGAGGTATCTACTTCCCCCATATGATTACTCCCACACCGATACTCAGATACACAACCTGGGTGCATCTCCCTTCATTCATAAAAACCTGAACGCCACCCGCATAGTTCATTCCACCAATAGCAGAATACATATTTTAATCAACGTTCCTTCATTCATGATTAATCAGCCACGTCATACCCCACATGTTCCATTTCCACCAGTAGTAAGTTTACACACCTTAAAACCCCTCCCTTCATTCATAAGAGACCTGACGTATCATAGCACACATGATCCCCTTCAGCCACACATATTAGCCATATTCTCAAAGGTCCTTAAAAATTAACAATATGTTTCATTCACGTGAGACAGGGTTTTAAATGAAATTCCACGTTCATCCCTTTTGGTTGCAGTGAATCCATCTTATAGATCCACTCAACTTCCCTCCTATTTATCCACTCGGTGGAATTTCCTCCACACCAGTGTGGTTTTACCAACTCCACTCCGGAGAAAAAAAGACAACTAGGGTCTTTCTGATGTTTGGTCTTAAAATGCATAGATACATGTGTTTCTAGCCCCTTTCTAATGTTACGAATGTGCTCTTGAATCCTCACTTTCAATTTTCTCAAGGTACGGCCCACATACTGGAGGTGGCACAATTTGCCATGGAACTCTTGGCTTGCCCCTCATCGAGTGTCCTGTCCGAAAGGATGTTCAGCGCAGCATGGGTGATCGGATAATCGGGTGAGGAATTCAATACCTGTGACGACCACGTGTAATTTAATTTCCTCATGACAGCCCACACATATCCGCCACCACCCAGAACAAAGAATGGTCCTTGTCTTATATATATACAGCGGCATAAAAGGCTTTTTCTGTCAGGTGAATGCCTAATTTTTGGGGCCTGTGTTCCAGTGGCCTACAGTAAACGTGTTATCTAGTGACCACCTAATGTATCTCCAGCCACATAATCACAATTTCTTTTCTGTCAGGTCAATTCCTCATTTTTGGGCCCTGTACTGGCCTAAAGTAAGTTTTTAACCGGTGACCGGCTAATGTACCTCCAGCCACATAATCACAATTTATTTTCTGTCAGGTAAAGGCCTAATTTTTAGGGCCTATACTGGCCTACAGTAAAATTTTTAGCTGGTGACCACCTAATGTACCTCCAGCACCATAATCACAAGTTCTTTTCTGTCAGGTTAATGCCTAATTTTTGGGGCCTGTACTCCTGTGGCCTAAAATAAAAATTTTATAGGCTCCAGCAGGGAACATTTTTGAGATTTTCCCTTTAAGATGCTTAAAAATGGACCCTGATTAAAATATATTTGTGGCAATTTTTGCCATTGATTCCCCCTCTGGTATCTTACTCTCCATGAAGCAACCTGAAGGTTTTTCAAGTTCGCCTGCCATTAAAGTCAATAGGGCCCCCCGCGAAAGCGCGGTTCGCAAACATTTGATCACGAACACGCGCTTGCGTTTGCAAAACATCCCGGCTGATGTTCGTCCATCACTACTAGGGATGTTGCTAAGCTCAGACAAAAACATTGCAGCCTTCTCATTGGCCCACAAGCAAAAGGCAGGGATGGATCATGGGTTCAGATGAAAAAAATGTAGAATATTCGCAAATACGAGTATATAGCTCTATATTCTAAATCTTCGCGAATTCTCGAAGTGGCGATGTTCACAATTATAATTTGCGATTTGGATATTTGAGCCCAACACTACTCTTTGACTGTTTTATCTTTGTTATGTTAGAAACCTCTAATTTAATATGCTGTTCTATCAAGAGATCGAGTGAGGCAGTCTGCTGACTTCATAGAAGTAACACATTTTTAACTTTGCTGATTCACTAGTTTTAAAACTTGGCTTAAAAATGGAAAAATATCTCAAGGCTTTCTGACTCCTACACAGGACATAGGAAATAAATGTATTGTTTGTAGCTTAGGTTTTACGTACCTATCAAAAGAAGTGCAGATGGTACAAATTTTATGTTCATTCTGAGATTTTTCATGGCACAGTCAGCAGAAGAGCTATCAATACTGAGCACCTTTTGCCTCTTAATAGACTCCTCTGGGTGCGTGCCCTGGCCTATGTGGATTTTAGCAAAGCTGTATATTTCATTATCCACACATATAGATCTTTAACTCAGTTATTAGTATTCAAGTGTGTTCTCTTCTGAGAAAGAACAAAGGTTTGGACGCAGTGAAGTGGAATGAAGCAAGTTGGATAGATTACAGAAAGCAGTAAGTTAACCCCTTTTTAAAATCTTCGATTGCTGAATTAGACACCAGTTACTAAAAGAGTAGTTGATGTCGCTCACCTAGGCCTGCTAAAGGCAGACAAGCCCACTGTTGAGTAATATGGGTTGTGAGTGTGACTGTAAATTTGTGAGGGATATATACTGTCACAAACCAGAGGGTGTTAACCCACTGTGCCATGTTTCCTACCTCCTCTAAAGGCATTGTCTAAGTGAATCCCTCTTTCTTCACAGTACCCCTGATGGTGGGGATAGACTTTACTGAGGGAAAAACCAGGCCGTTACCTCTTTAAGAGGATTGGCACACGAGGCAGCAGGTTCAGACGGACCAGGAGGTACCAGAGGTACAGACGTAGTCAGCAGGCCAACAGGAGCAACAGTGCAGGACCAAATGATGAGGCAGAGGTAAAGTTAAACAAGCAATAGGCTAGGGCAGGCGGCACAGGTACAGGTCAGGCAATCCGGGTCGGCAACAGGCGAATCAAGGCAAGCAGGCAGGGATCAAGCAGGTAGCAAGTCCACACAAGCACGGGTCAGGTAACCAGAAACACAAGCAGAGATATCAGAACCCTTTGCAGGACACTAGGACCTTAACGCTCAGGCATCTTGAAAGGGGGCTGAGCCACTTATACGTGCAGGGTGGCTGGGATTGGTCAGTGAGGTCACATGATCGTACCCATAAAACCCAGGAAGTGACACGCTCTGGCCCTTAAGAATGTGGTGCAGGGAAGAAGCAGCAAGCATGCTGTGGCCAGGGCTGAAAGGAAACTGTGGAACCGATACCAGAACAAAACAGTACCTACAAGGACAGAGCCCAGGACTGCAGTGGTGAATGGGGAAGCACTTGCAGCCGATCACTGTTGAACATGGCGCCTGGGACCGAGGGGCTAAGGAAGGGAACAGTGGCGCATAGCAGCTGCTGTTACATATACCATCCTACCCTCACCCCCAAGAAAATAAACAAAATAAAACATGAAGATACAGCCTTTATTACAACACAGAACTCTATTCCCAGTTTTCCTGGTCATAATTGGACATTATTTATCTTTATTACTATTTGTACAGTGTCTGGGATGAATGCAAATCACCAGTGTAAGTTCCGCTCAGTCATTGTGCCAATCAGGGGAGTGGTCAGGTCAAAACATTCAGGGCTTGAGCTTTGGATGTTTTGTCCAGGGCCCCAAATGTTATGGCAGCTGCAGGCCCGTATAGGGCACAAAGTGATACATTAACCCCTTAGTGACCAGCCTGTTTTGGGCCTTACTGACCAAGCGTTTTTCTTCCTTTTTTCATCTTTGTCTTCCAAGAGCTATACATGTTTTACTTTTTCATCTATAAAGCTGTATAGGGGCTTGTTTTTTTGCAGGAAAATTTGTAGTTTTTAATGCTGCCATTTTGGGGTACAAATAACTTTCTGATTAACTTTTATAAAAAACAACAATACTGCCACTATGTTTTTACATTATAAATTTTACGGCGTTAATTTTACGATATAAATAACATAATATCTTTATTCTCTGGGTCAGTACGATTACAGTGATACCAAATACATATTTTTTTTTCACGTTTTACTACTTTTTTTCAATAAAACCCCCTTTTTTGCAAGGAAAAAAATGTTTTTGCATTGCTGCTTCCCAAGACCCATCATTTTTTTTATTTTTATTTCTATGGAGTTGTATGAGGGCTAGATTTTTTGGGACGACTTGTGTTTTTCATTGGTATCATTTTGGAGTAAATTATGCTTTTTGATCGCTTGTTATTGAGTATTTTCAGTGGCAACTATGAATAAATTAGCAATTCTGTAATAGTTTTTTTTTTCTTTCTTTCTTACGGCGTATTCCGGGTCGTTACGGATGCAGCAACACCAAACATATGAGGGAGATTTTTTTCAACTTTTTTCTTTGAAAAGAGTATTTTCAAAGGGAAAAAAAAAGGGTATTTTTAAATGGAATTTTTTTTATTTATTAAATGTCAACTCCACCTTCCCTCCATGCTAGTTTGGAATGATCATGGAATTACAGTATCTGGGACCAAAAGCAGCCTTACATTATATTTCTATTAGGCCTAATAAATATATACAGTAGTGTAAAGCTGATTTGTGGTCCCCGATAATTCCAAGATCACTCCAATAAATTATGGAAGGGGCCTGGAGTAAATAACTACATGGGGCACTCTTTATCTATAAGCATGCCCCAAATAAAGATCCCCCAGGAAGCCTCTAGATGAAACACCCTATCTAAGACCCTTAATAATCCATCAGATCCTAGTCATTAACCCCTTAAAAGCTATGTGTCGGTACCGTACATCATAAGCGTTAAGGAGTTGTATGCAAACACATTTGTTCGGTTAAACAGAAGGGGGGGGGGGGCTCCCTCCCCCATCAGGGCCCTGTGATGTGACTGAGGGCACATATCACTGATGCCTTAATTAGCCATTTTATTAAACAAATGCATAATTTCTTTTTCCCATCTGTCCCCAGTAGAAAAAACGAAAAAGTGATCAGAATGTACCACAGAATTAAAACAGCAGTACATAACACAAAAAATAAACCTAATACAGCTCCATCAACAGAAAAAATTAAAACATTTTGAATCTCAGAATATAACACAAAAACAGATTTTTTTTATTCTTTAAAGAAGCATTTACAAAGGTTGGAAGTGTGGTTTTGTCGTGGATCAGGCATTGAATTTATTTGTTATCCACCAAAAACCCATGCACAATCTACTAGTGTGTATGTGTATGCGGGAGTTGAAAGAGACCGTTATCTAAGGCTGGATTCACATCACCTTTCATTTTCCGTTCTTCTGTTCTAGAGATGATCTTCAGGAAAATTTGATTCGTACAGAATCCGAATTTCCTCAAGCTTCATGGTAACGAATCGCATTTTTTCATAAAATGGCTGCTGCACGTGTGAGGACATGGAGCAAGGAACTCTGGGAAGGTGGGATCACCCATAATGTCATGCATACAGCCAATCAGCAGCCAGCCAGCCCTGTGATGTCACAGCCTTATAAATACCCACAGCCATCTTGGATTCTGCCATTTTCCAGTGTACTTAGTGCAGGGAGAGACGTCAGCAGGTGCTAGGGACAGTGCTAGAAAAAAAGTCATTGTGCTAAAAAAAACGATTTACAAGTTCAGGTAAAGATTATTCAAGGTGTAGGGAAAGGATAGGAAGGAATCATTCCACAGCATTTATGATGAACAGGGTTCAGTAGGAGAGGTTACAGACTGGTTATCGTGCTGTTTTATACAGCCATTAACAGGGTTTATTACAAGGAAATATTTCTATGTTTTATTTGCCCTTGTGTGGTGCACTTATATGTTCTAAAGCATGTTTTTGGCTTGTATTAGTGGGAAAGAAGGTCTTATTAGCCATTGTGTGGCGAAGTGCAAAAATTACAGCCCTTTTTATGAGTATAAGTGGCGAAAGAAAAATATATTTGCTGTTCAGCGGTGCAGTTATATGTTGTAAAGCTCTTTTTGGCATGTAATAGTGGCAAAATAAAAATATATTTGTCGTTCAGCGGTGCAGTTATATGTTCTAAAGCCTTTTGTGGCGTGTATAAATGGAAAAAAGAAAAATATATTTGCCATTCAGCGGTGCAGTTATATGTTCTAAAGTCTATTGTGGAGTGTATAAGTAGAAAAAAGAAAAATATATTTGCCGTTCAGAGGTGCAGTTATATGTTTTAAAGCCCGTTTTGGCATGTAATAGTGGCAAAATAAAAATATATTTGTCGTTCAGCGGTGCAGTTATATGTTCTAAAGCCTTTTCTGTCGTGAGTAAGTGGAAAAAAGAAAAATTTATTTGCCATTTAGCGGTGCAGTTATATTTTCTAAAGCCTTTTGTGGCGTGTATAAATGGAAAAAAGAAAAATATATTTGCCATTCAGCGGTGCAGTTATATGTTCTAAAGTCTATTGTGGAGTGTATAAGTAGAAAAAAGAAAAATATATTTGCCGTTCAGAGGTGCAGTTATATGTTTTAAAGCCCGTTTTGGCATGTAATAGTGGCAAAATAAAAATATATTTGTCGTTCAGCGGTGCAGTTATATGTTCTAAAGCCTTTTCTGTCGTGAGTAAGTGGAAAAAAGAAAAATTTATTTGCCATTTAGCGGTGCAGTTATATTTTCTAAAGCCTTTTGTGGCATGTATAAGTGGG
The DNA here is from genome assembly GCA_033119425.1 of Bufotes viridis. Lineage (NCBI taxonomy): Eukaryota > Metazoa > Chordata > Amphibia > Anura > Bufonidae > Bufotes > Bufotes viridis. The sequence goes on along the minus strand of CM065590.1, from coordinate 543,760,759 downwards.
AAAAAAGAAGAATATATTTGCCATTCAGCAGTGCAGTTATATATACTAAAGCCTTTTGTGTCATGTATAAGTGGAAAGAAGAAAAATATATTTGCCGTTCAGCAGTGCAGTTATATGTTGTAAAGCCTTTTGTGGCATGTATAACTGGAAAAAAGAAAAATATATTTGCCGTTTAGCGGTGCAGTTATATATTCTAAAGCCTTTTGTATCGTGTATAAGTGTGAAAAAATATATATATTTTTGCCATTCTATATGTTCTAAAGCCTATTGTGGAGTGTATAAGTAGAAAAAAGAAAAATATATTTGCCGTTCAGTGATGCAGTACCGAATTTTGGGGTGTTCGGGACATGGACCCGAACCAGGACCCAAACCCGAACATTTTCATAAAAGTCTTATTAGCCATTGTGTGGCGAAGTACAAAAATTACAGCCCTTTTTACATGTATAAGTGGCAAAAGAAAAATATATTTGCCATTCAGCGGTGCAGTTTTATGTTGTAAAGACCTTTTTGGCATGTAATAGTGGCAAAATAAAAATATATTTGTCTTTCAGCGGTGCAGTTATATGTTCTAAAGCCTTTTCTCTCGTGAGGAAGTGGAAAATAGAAAAATATATTTGCCATTTAGCGGTGCAGTTATATTTTCTAAAGCCTTTTGTGGCGTGTATAAATGGAAAAAAGATAAATATATTTGCCATTCAGCGGTGCAGTTATATATACTAAAGCCTTTTGTGTCATGCATAAGTGGAAAAAAGAAAAATATATTTGCCGTTCAGCGGTGCAGTTATATATTCTAAAGCCTTTTGTATCGTGTATAAGAGTGAAAAAAAAAATATATTTTTGCCATTCAGCAGTGCAGTTAAATGTTCTGAAGCCTATTGTGGAGTGTATAAGTAGAAAAAAGAAAAATATATTTGCCGTTCAGCGGTGCAGTTATATGTTGTAAAGACCTTTTTGGCATGTAATAGTGGCAAAATAAAAATATATTTGTCGTTCAGCAGTGCAGTTATATGTTCTAAAGCCTTTTCTGTCGTGAGTAAGTGGAAAAAAGAAAAATTTATTTGCCATTTAGCGGTGCAGTTATATTTTCTAAAGCCTTTTTTGGTGTGTATAAGTGGAAAAAAGAAGAATTTATTTGCCATTCAGCGGTGCAGTTATATATACTAAAGCCTTTTGTGTCGTGCATAAGTAGAAAGAATAAAAATATATTTGCCGTTCAGCAGTGCAGTTATATGTTCTAAAGCCTTTTGTGGCATAAATAAGTGGAAAACAGAAAAATATATTTGCCGTTCAGTGGTGCAGTTATATATTCTAAAGCCTTTTGTATCGTGTATAAGTGCGAAAAAATATATATATTTTTGCTATTCAGCGGTGCAGTTATATGTTCTAAAGCCTATTGTGGAGTGTATAAGTAGAAAAAAGAAAAATATATTTGCCGTTCAGCGGTGCAGTTATATGTTTTAAAGCCCGTTTTGGCATGTAATAGTGGCAAAATAAAAATATATTTGTCGTTCAGCGGTGCAGTTATATGTTCTAAAGCCTTTTCTGTCGTGAGTAAGTGGAAAAAAGAAAAATTTATTTGCCATTTAGTGGTGCAGTTATATTTTCTAAAGCCGTTTGTGGCGTGTATAAGTGGAAAAAAGAAGAATATATTTGCCATTCAGCGGTGCAGTTATATATACTAAAGCCTTTTGTGTCATGTGTAAGTGTAAAGAAGAAAAATATATTTGCCTTTCAGCAAGGCAGTTATATGTTGTAAAGCCTTTTGTGGCATGTGTAAGTGGAAAAAAGAAATATATATTTGCCGTTCAGCGGTGCAGTTATATATTCTAAAGCCTTTTGTATAGTGGATAAGTGTGAAACAAAATATATATTTTTGCCATTCAGCGGTGCAGTTATGTGTTCTAAAGCCTATTGTGGAGTGTATAAGTAGAAAAAAGAAAAATATATTTGCCGTTCAGCGATGCAGTACCGAATTTTGGGGTGTTGGACGCGAACCAGGACCCAAACCCGAACATATTCATAAAAGTCTTATTAGCCCTTTTTACGTGTATACGTGGCAAAAGAAAAATATATTTGCCGTTCAGCAGTGCAGTTATATGTTGTAAAACCCTTTTTGGCATGTAATAGTGGAAAAATAAAAATATATTTGTCGTTCAGCGGTGCAGTACCGAATTTTGGGGTGTTCGGGACATGGACCCGAACCAGGACCCAAACCCGAACATTTTCATAAAAGTTCGGGTTCGGTCCGTTGTTTGGCAATTCTTCCTGATTTTTGAAGGGCTGCACAGCAGCCAATCAGCAAGTGTTTTACCCTTTGCCCTAAGAAGCCATCACAGACATGCCTACTAATGGCATGGCTGTGATTGGCTGAGTGCAGCATGTGACCCAGCCTCTTTATAAGCTGGAGTCACGTAGTGCCGCACGTCACTCTGCTGCAGTTAGTCTAGGGAAAGGTTGCTGCCTGTGCTCTCAGGGAGAGATTTGAGAAGAAATCTGTAGAAGCTGTTGTTGTGCAATCCTCAAGATACAGCAAATATTGAGGGAGGGTGCTTTTTTTAATCCATCGGTTACTAAGGTGGGGATCGGTGGCCATTTTAGCCATTGAAGTGTCCTTGGAACTGCATGTGACTTGCATGTGTGCCAGCCTGCCAGGGACATCAGTCTAATCCTTTTTGGTAGCTCAGTGAAGGAAAAAATGCGTTTTTTCAGGCAGGTCCAGTCTCCTTCATTACCTTTTGTATAATTAAGGGGTGACATAGTCCATAGTCTGCGACTTGTGGTGCTATAGAGCACTTGTGCATACAACGCACAAAACCGTATATTCAATTTCAGCAGTCAAATAGTGCATCAGTGTATTTTTGTGAAAAAAAAGCAGTATTCTTGGTCCACAAAACAGTTGTGCATACAGCATACAAATACATATTTTATATTTCTGCAGGGAAATAGTGCATCAGTGTGTTTTAGGGGAAAAAAAGCCGTCTTCTAGGCCCACAAAACAGTTGTGCATAAAGTGTAGAAATCCCTACACTTAATTTCCTACCTTTAAATACTGCATTTGTGAATTTTGGTGACAAAAGCCATATTCTGGGTCCCCAAAGCAGTTGTGCATACAGCGTACAAATACCAATTTTAAATTGCAACCCGGGAAATAGTGCTTTAGTGTGTTTTACTAAAAAAAAAAGCCGTGTTCTAGACCCACAAAACAGTTGTGCATAAAGCGTAGAAATACCTACGTTTAACTTCCAGCAGTTAAATACTGCGTTTGTGAATTTTGGTGAAGAAAACATGTTCCCCAAACCAGTTGTGCATACAGCGTATAAATACCTACGTTTAATTTCCAGCAGTTACTTACTGCATTTGTGTGTTTTAGTGAAAAAATTTGTGTTCTGGGTCCCCAAAGCAGTTGTGCATACAGCGTACAAATACCAATTTTAAATTGCAGCACGAAAATAGTGCTTTAGTGTGTTTTACTGAAAAAAAGGTGTGTTCTAGGCCCACAAAATAGTTGTGCATAAAGTGAAGAAATACCTATGTGAAAACATAGAAACATAGAATGTGTCGGCAGATAAGAACCATTTGGCCCATCTAGTCTGCCCAATATACTGAATACTATTAATAGCCCCAGGCCCTATCTTATATGAAGGATGGCCTTATGCCTATCCCATGCATGCTTAAACTCCTTCACTGTATTTGCAGCTACCACTTCTGCAGGAAGGCTATTCCATGCGTCCACTACTCTCTCAGTAAGGTAATTCTTCCTGATATTACTTTTAAACCTTTGCCGTGTTCTGGGTGCCCAAACCAGTTGTGCATACAGCGTATAAATACCTATGTTTAATTTCCAGCAGTTAAATACTGCATTTGTGTGTTTTAGTGAAAAAAGCCATGTTCTGGGTCCACAAAGCAGTTGTGCATACAGCTTACAAAAAACAATTTTTAATTGCAGCACAGAAATAGTGCTTTAGTGTGTTTTACTGAAAAAAAGACGTGTTTTAGGCCCACAAAACAGTTGTGCATAAAGGGTAGAAATACCTGTGTTTAATTTCCAGCAGTTAAATACTGCATTTGTGTGTTTCAGTGAAAAAAGCTGTGTTCTAGGTCCACAAAGCAGTTGTGCATACAGCGTACAAATACCTATTTTAAATCTCAGCACTGAAGCAGTGCATTAGTGTGTTTTAGGGAAAAAAAGCCGTGTGCTTGGGTCACAAAACAGTTGTGCATACAGTGTACAAATACTTACATTTAATTTCAAGCCGATAAATAGTGCATTTGTGAATTTTGGGGAAAAAAGACATGTTCTTGGTTCACAAAGCAGTTGTGCATACAGCGTACAAATACCTATTTTAAATCTCAGCACTGAAATAGTGCATTAGTGTGTTTTAGGGAAAAAAAAAGCCGTGTTCTTGGTTCACAAAGCAGTTTTGCATACAGCGTACAAATACCCATTTTAAATCTCGGCAGTGAAATAGTGCATTTGTTTGTTTTAGGGAAAAAAGCAGTGTTCTTGGTTCACAAAGCAGTTTTGCATACAGCATACAGATACCTATTTTAAATCTCGGCACTGAAATAGTGCATTCGTTTGTTTTAGGGAAAAAAGCCGTCTTCTTGGTTCACAAAGCAGTTGTGCATACAGCGTACAAATACCTATGTTTTAATTTCCAGCCATTAACTAGTGCATTTGTAAATTTTGGGGAAAGAAGTCGTATTCTTGGTCCACAAAGCAGTTGTTCATACAGAGTACAAATACCTATTTTACATTTCTGCAGTGAAATAGTGCATCACTGTATTTTTGGAAAAAAAGCGGTATTCCTGGTCCACAAAGCACTTTTAAATCCACTGCCCAAATACGTATTTTAAATTTCAGCACTGAAATTGTGCATTTTCTGTTTTGTTGAAAAAAAGCTGTATTCTTGCTTCACAGAGCAGTTGTGCATACAGTGTACAAATACCAAATTTAAATGTCTGCACTGAAATAGTGCATTACTGATTTTTTTTTAAAAAAATGGTGAATTCTTGGTAAACAGAGCAGTTTTCAATAAGCCGCACAAATACCTACCTGTATTGTTGTTACACAGAACAGTTTGGCATACAATGCACAAAAACGTGTTTAAAAATTTAGCAGTGACATACTGCATTTCTGTAGTTTGTTGCAATAAGTATTAAACAAATATATTTGCTGTATTTGTGGGAGGGGAGGCTGATTGCAAGGCTATCTACATGCACCTGCGGGCCTAGGCTGGCTGATTGCTAGGCTATTTATAGGCACCTGTGGGCCCAGGCTGACGCCGATTCAGCTGATTTCACTACCTCTGGGTCAGCTCTAGGATACAGCAGCATGGTGTACAGGCTCCTTACGGTTGGGCGACAGCAGAATCTCTCAGGAAGGTGCTGGTATTCATGGTAGGATCGGAGTGGTTTACACGGGACCAACGCTATGGTCCGGACATGTAGCGCTCCGGGTTGAAGCAGATTTTGGGCGCTAATGCTCGAGCGATGGGGTCAGTATTGTTTGACTGGCTTTTCAGAGGCCTGCGGGGGCCATTGCATACAGTTATTGGGGTAGCATGCGCTTAGAGTAGGTTTGGTCGTATGTTTCTGATGCCTGCTTCACACGTGGGGTGCGTGTCTGCAGTTGGCTCAAGCTATGCACGCTGTGTTAAGTGTTGTATATCAATGGTCAATGTAAAAGAGAAAAAAAAAAAAAAACGCAGCTGCATCGCGCGCAGGCCCATTCATGCCTGGTCAGCGGCAGAAAGTGCCAGGCGAGTGCTGGCATTCACTGTAAAATCGCACTTATCGGCACAAGACCCACACTGCAGTATGCGATCCGCAATACTCTGGGACGAAGCAAAGTTGGGCGCTAATGGTCAAGTGACTGTTAGTTTTTTCGTCTGGCTGTTCAGGGGCTTGTTGGGGGCTTTTGCATGTAGTTATTGGTGTTGCATGCACCTAGAGTACATGTGGTCGCATGTTTTCTGATATCTGCTTGATACGGGACGCATGTCTCCAAGCTACGCACGCTGTGTTTAAGTGATGGTATTATTTAGTTTATCTCTCTGGAAGGGTCATTTATCAATGGCCGTTAAAAAAAAAAAAAGTGCATGTTTACTGTCACCTGTCTTACATGTGGGGCGCACGTCTGCAGTTAGCGCCAAACATGCAAGGTGTTATAAATGTATATCAGTGGTCCATATATGGTAGCACAAGCAGATTGATCAAGGCGCCTGTATTTGAGTTCTGATGCTCTGGTAAGCGTGTTTAATCTATAAATTGTATGTTATGGGCACGCATGTGTCAGCAGTTCTGTGCTGTGTTTATAGTTGCACTGTCGTTGCATCGTGTCGATTAATTGGCGTTGCATCAGGGTTTATGTTCAACCACGTTTATGTTTTCTTAGAGGAACACAAGGTAGTGTTGTGGTGACCATCTTTAAAAAAAAAAAAAAAAACTCCTGCAGCATTATGTGAAGGTCCATTCGCACCTGGGCAAGGGCAGAAGGTGCCAGGCGAGTGCTGGCATTCACGGTGGGATCGGACTTAGTTACACGGTCCGTGACTTGTAGCTCTCTGGGGCGAAGGGGGTTGGGCGCTAATGGTCGAACGATCATGGCTAGGTTCGTTAGCTTTAAAAGCTACGTCCGTGTGTCTGCATTTACATTTTGTCCTATACTCCATTCACTTCTAGAGCTGCGTTCATGCATCTGTTGTTGTATCACATTAATACTCTGCTCACTTTCTGATTGCATTCAAATGGCTGCGTTAATCCTTGCTCTTCATGCTCAGAGCAAGGCCCATGCCATGTTTCAGGCACCACTCACATCCAGAGCTGCATTCACCCACCTGTTCTTACACCATGTGTTATACTCTGCTTCCACTTATAGCTACATTTTCCTTTTGATTCGACATCATGGTTACTCAATATTTTCATTAGGGCAGTCAGCACACCGCTCTCCCACTTAACATAGCTGCTTTCTTTTCAAGCTTGCGTGTTTTTCATCGTTGGTTTGTTACATTCCAAAGGCCTACTTTTGCTGTTCACTTCTGTAAGAAAAAAAAAAAAAATCTCTTTGGGTGTTTCAGTCCTGGTTTGCATTTACTTAGACTGGTCTCCTTTACTTCTGGTTCATATTCACTCAGATTCGTCTCTTGCCCCAGTTAACCAAATAGCTTCTCAGCGGTCAGTGGGCCAATAGGAGTACGTTTCCTACTATATTTTCACAAATCCTTCGTTTGTCAAGATAAGGGTCTTCTCTTAGCGAACTGCAAGGCCTTTGGCTCTTCGTTTTCTCCCATCTGTTCAATTTCACGGTTCACGGTTGGTTAATGTATATTTATGCACGTGGTTCGCATCACTAATGTCCATGCATATCCCATCGGGTCTGGCTCACGTTTTGATTACTACTCATCACTGTAAGGCCATTCAGTTCAGTCTCATGGCTTCGAGGGGTCTTATGGCTTCGGGGGGTCCGATCGCTTCGGCCTCATAGCTCCAGGGGGCCCTTTGACCGTTCTTCATGTTGTTCGTTAGGGGTACCATATGGTTGTAGGCTGTTTAGTGTCTTAGGTTCCCTGTCAGAGGGGTTCATGGTTACACAAGTTCCCAAGTCATACTGGTGCCGTATAAGTGGTTTATTAAAAAAAAAATATATCTGCCATTAGAGTCTCGCATGTATGGCTCCGCCATTAGTCTCTTACGCATAGCTTCTCCGATTTAGTGTTACACATATGACTCCGCCATCAGAGACTCTCACGCATGGCTTCTCCAATTTAGTGTACACATATGACTCCGCCATCAGAATCTCACGCATGGCTTCTCCGTTCATGTTTTACACACATGACTCCGCCATTAGAGTCTCTCAAGCAATGCTTCTCCGGTTAAGTGTCCACCATTAGAGTCTCACGCATGGCTTCTCCGTTTATGTTTTACACACATGACTCCGCCATTATAGTCTCTCAAGCAACGCTTCTCCAATTAAGTGTCCGCCATTACAGTCCCTCACGCATGGCTTCTCCGTTCATGTTTTACACACATGATTCCGCCATTAGAGTCTCTCAAGCAATGCTTCTCCAATTAAGTGTCTGCCATTAGAGTCTCTCACGCATGGCTTCTCCGTTTATGTTTTACACACATGACTCCGCCATTATAGTCTTTCAAGCAACGCTTCTCCAATTAAGTGTCCGCCATTACAGTCCCTCACGCATGGCTTCTCCGATTTAGTGTTACACATATGACTCCGCCATCAGAGTCTCTCACGCATGGCTTCTCCAATTAATTGTTACACATATGACTTCGCCATTAGAGTCTCTCACGCATGGCTTCTCCGGTTAAGTGTTTAACATATGACTTCGCCATTAGTGTCTCTCACGCATGGCTTCTCCGATTTAGTGTCTGCCATTAGAGTCTCTCACGCATGGCTTCTCCGATTTAGTGTTACACATATGACTCCGCCATCAGAGTCTCTCACGCATGGCTTCTCCAATTAAGTGTCTGCCATTAGAGTCTCTCACACATGGCTTCTCCGGTTAAGTGTTTAACATATGACTTCGCCATTAGTGTCTCTCCCGCATGGCTCCTCCGATTTAGTGTCCGCCATTAGAGTCTCACGCATGGCTTCTCCAATTTAGTGTCTGCCATTAGAGTCTCTCACGCATGGCTTCTCCGATTTAGTATTACACATATGACTCCGCCATCAGAGTCTCTCACCCATGGCTTCTCCATTTAAGTGTTACACATATGACTTCGCCATTAGAGTCTCTCATGCATGGCTTCTCCAATTAAGTGTCTGCCATTAGAGTCTCTCACGCATGGCTTCTCCGGTTAAGTGTTTAACATATGACTTCGCCATTAGTGTCTCTCCCGCATGGCTCCTCCGATTTAGTGTCCGCCATTAGAGTCTCTCACGCATGGCTTCTCCAATTAAGTGTGTGCCATTAGAGTCTCTCACGCATTGCTTCTATGATTAAGTGCCCATTAGTCTCCCACGCATGGCTTCTCCGATTTAGTGTTACACATATGACTCCGCCATTAGATTCTCTAACGCATGGCTTCTCTGTTTATGTTTTACACACATGACTCCGCCATTAGAGTCTCTCACGCATGGCTTCTCGGATTTAGTGTCCGCCATTAGAGTCTCTCACGCATGGCTTCTCCGATTTAGTGTCCGCCATTAGAGTCTCTCATGCATGGCTTCTCCGATTAAGTGTTTGACATATGACTTCGCCATTAGTGTCTCTCACGCATGGCACCGCCGTTGAGTCTCGCACGCATGACTTCTCTGTTTATGTTTTACACACATGACTCCGCCTTTAGAGTCTCTCACTTATGGCTTCTCCGATTAAGTGTTTGACATATGACTCCGCCATTAGTCTCTCACGCAAGGCTCAGCCATTAGAGTCTCTCACGCATGGCTTCTCCGGTTAAGTGTTTAACATATGACTTCGCCATTAGTGTCTCTCCCGCATGGCTCCTCCGATTTAGTGTCCGCCATTAGAGTCTCACGCATGGCTTCTCCAATTTAGTGTCTGCCATTAGAGAGTCTCACGCATGGCTTCTCCGATTTAGTGTTACACATATGACTCCGCCATCAGAGTCTCTCACCCATGGCTTCTCCAATTAAGTGTTACACATATGACTTCGCCATTAGAGTCTCTCATGCATGGCTTCTCCAATTAAGTGTCTGCCATTAGAGTCTCTCACGCATGGCTTCTCAGGTTAAGTGTTTAACATATGACTTCGCCATTAGTGTCTCTCCCGCATGGCTCCTCCGATTTAGTGTCCGCCATTAGAGTCTCTCACGCATGGCTTCTATGATTAAGTGCCCATTAGTCTCCTACGCATGGCTTCTCCGATTTAGTGTTACACATATAACTCCGCCATTAGATTCTCTCACGCATGGCTTCTCTGTTTATGTTTTACACATATGACTTCACCATTAGAGTCTCTCACGCATGGCACCGCCATTATTGTCTTTCATGTATGGCCTTCTTCGATTAAGTGTTTCTTATATGACTTCACCATTCAAGGTCGGCCACGTGGCCCCACCACAAGTAGGTTCCATGTCTTTTTCCGCCACTCGGGCGAGGGTGTTGGTGTCAGGCCTAAGTCCTGGGTATCGGTCTGTCTTCCAGTAGGAGGTACAGTAATAAGGCGCAATTCTCAATGTCTCACGTCTACAGACACAAGTCCTATCACGACTACAGGCGCTGCATACATAGTATCACGACCTTAAGCTTATTTCCTGTCACAACTGCAGGTATGGTGTGTACGTTTCCCTGTCTTCATTACAGGCAACATTAGCTTGTTAATTGAAATAGCCATGTATTCGTGTTGATGGTTCCCCAGGCCTGGTGAGTTTACACATTCCACTTAAGTCTATTAATAGAGGAACACGGCATACGCCATGTTCTAACTTTTGGGCCCTTTATATATTTAAGTTGTGGCCTGGGGAATAAGTAGAGGGGTAGTAGTTTGCAACCAGGAATAGTTGGTGCCCGATCAGGGCCCTTGGCGAATGCTTGGAATTCATTTTGGCCTTCCAACAGATTCACGATGGTTTGGTCTGGATTCAGACCTTCTCGTAATATGTTCATATGCTGTTAGTATATATAGGAGTAAATCGTTTCTGATTACCGGCCACTCCTTCAATCGCATCAGCGTTAGCCACCTTCAAGAACGATGTGCCAGTGCTCATGACAGAGGTAAGGTAGATGGTAGTCACTGTGATATGTACAGTACATTCCGCATCTTCATCGGGGAATGTCTTTTACGTTCAAAGTGGGTGTAGTAATGGTATGTATATATTTTGCTCTAACCTAAGGTCTGTTCTTTTTGGCCCCTTTAGGCTGCCCTACCGCAGCAGTTATGGCATAATTCTACTGCTTGTTGTAGATAGGGTTAGATAGGTTAGGTACACCTTTCTGATAGCCGATCTGACCACAAGTATTAAGCAAATATATTTGCTGTGTTTGTGGGAGGGGAGGCTGATTACAAGGCTATTTATATGCACCTGTGGCTAGGCTGGCTGATTGCTAGGCTATTTATAGGCACCTGTGGGCCCAGGCTGACGCCGATTCAGCTGATTTCTCCCACCCACCCACACCATCTTACAGTCATTTCATATTAGGGTGCCTCCCCCACCCCTTTAGGCTGCCCTATCGCAGCAGTTATGGCATATTTCTACTGCTTGTTGTAGATAGGGTTAAAAAGGTTAGGTACACCTTTCTGATAGCCGATCCGACCACAAACACTGGTTTTGTGATACATAGCAGTTCTGAGGCCTACCCTGTATTTCAGTCATTTAAAGTAACCTTTTGAACTCCGCATTTACATAGTAGGTTGAAAACACACTGGTTTGGTGGTAGATAGCCCATGTGCTGTGTACGCTGCATTCCTGACAGTCAAATAAAACCGTTAACTTCTGTTTCTACATTGTTGGTTTTAAAAAATTTTGGTGATAGCGAAGTAATTGTATTGAATTGCTCCGTTACATTGTTGTGTCACCTAAAGAAATTTATTCTGTTTATGACACGGGTACTGCCTTACTGTTTATTAACTTAATTATTGACTATTGGCAGTTAAATGCAGCGTTCTCTTATGCTTCTTTATGACTCTGCTGGCAGGGTTTCCCAGGGCCATGACCATAGTCCTGCCCCAGAAGTGGAAGAGATTGAGTGCATGGATGCCCAACCACTTAGGTTTGAGGATCGGGACAGGGGAAGACCACGGCAGCACGTCTCTGATGACGAAACACAGGTGCAAACTGCTGCGGCTTTCTGCGGTGTGCAGACTGACAAAGAGGGCAGGGGTGAAGACTGGGTGGAAGATGATGTTGAGAACAATGAGGTCCTACATAGATGACTAATGTGAATAATCCTCTTTTAAATTGTTAGGTGCAATATTACCATTTTTGCCGGGTACAAAGCCCTGCACTGCATAGATGACAGTGACCGAAAATGTGAATAATCCTCTTCTAAATTGTTGGGTGCAATATTACCATTTTTTCAGGTACAAACCTCTGCTCTGCATAGGTGACAGTGACCGAAAATGTGAATAATCCTAATTTTAAATTGTTGGGTGCAATATTACCATTTTTGCCGGGTACACAGTGACCGAAAATGTGAATAATATTCTTTTAAATTGTTGAGTGAAATATTACCATATTTACCTAGGACCAAACGCCTGCACTGCCTAACTGTCAGGGAAGATACAATTGGAGGTTACATTCTTGCATGACAGAAAGCCTTTTAGGGCTGTGAAGCCAAAGGTACTAGTCGTCAACAACATGTTTTTTATTTTTTATTTTTTTAATAAATTGCTGTAGACCCCCAAAAATTGGGAAAATATATAAAAAAATAAAACAAGGTGTATAACAATGGTTTTGTGAGGCCGGTATACATGTCTGTTCTGCATAAGGTACAAACAAGTCCTGTGGGATCTATGCCTGGTTCTTTACGAAAGCTTGCCCACATTGGCTGTTGACAGGTGGCTGCGCTTGTCTGTGATAATGCCCCCAGCCATACTAAACACACGTTCAGACAATACAGTGGCTGCAGGGTAGGCCAGCACCTCCAAGATGTAAAGGGCAACCTCAGGACATGTGCCCAATTTGAAGACCCAGAAATTGAATGGGGCAGAGCCAGTGGCATAGCTAGAAATGATTGGGCACCACGGCAAATTTTTGACTGAGGCCCCCCTCCCACAGTAATTTTTGCGCAACCCCTTCCTTTCATGTCACCATTCCTGGGGCTACTAAAGATCGCTCTCTCAGAGCAGGCCCAGCAGCTGTTCATCTGCTTTGTACACTGTCTGTACTGCCACTGTATATAATTCCATTGAATAATACTGTTAAGGGGGCCCTGACAAAGTCTTTTAGTCCTCCTCCTCCTCCTGGATGGGCCCCTTCTAGGTCAGGGCCCCAAAGCAGTAGCTTCCCCTGCTTCCCCTGTAGCTATGACTCTGGGTATACCCATCAGTCAGTACGTGTACTGTTCCACCATGTTGCTGAAATGCTGCCTCCTGCTAAGACGTTCCAGATCTGCTGGTGGTGCAGGTTGTTGTGGCATGATGACAAAGCTTTACCACATTTCGCCCATGATAACCCTGCCTTCTGAGGTGTTGGTGGTGACCCAGCTGCGTTGGCGACTTCTTTCTCCTCCTCCTCCTCTGCCTTCACCTTGTGCTTCCACTGAGTCCCCGGTGTCAGGTGTGAATGCCATCAGCAGCGTGTCTGCTGGCGGGCGCATCTTCCTATCACACTCCAGTGAGGGAATTAAAGATGGCACGTTGTTCTTGTAATGGAGATGCAGCAGGGTGGCCACCCAGTAATCAGCACAAGGGGGGTGTTGTGTGTATTCGATTAACTGAATTGATTTTCACTGTCTGGTGTTCAGGAATTTCTGTACCCCAAATTCAGCACATGTGGCAGGCAGGGGATATGCGTCAAACCGGCTAGGCCCAGACCTGCTATTATATTTTGCCCATTAGCGCACAACACCAGGCCGGGCTGGAGGCTCAGTGGCACCAACCAATCATCGGTCATTTGTTCCATGCCTGTCCACAGCTCCTGCGCGGTGTGGGGTTTTTCCCACTGTGGGGAGTCGCTCTGGTAGACAGGGGTGCGGGTGCAGTATAGAGGCAACAGGGAGTCCAGAAGGTGCGGAAAACAGTGTTTTATTCACACTTGCATCAAAATAACAGAAGAAAGTCACTTGGTGTTAAGTCACACACATCAGCAAATGAAGGGGAAAACAAAAAGTCCGAACACAGGTTCCATTCACCTGGCAGGTTTGATGTGCGGGTTCGCACCTGGCTGTCAGCCCAGCCGCAGGACAATCCTCCTTCAGGGTTCCAGGACGGCTGCACGCCTCCTTGCTGGGCACGTCCTTCCAGCCCAGAGAGCTCCACAGGACTAGCAGCAGCTTCCAAGACAATCACTCTTACAGCTGCTAGTGCTGGCTGAGTTTTTAAACCCAGCCCAAAACCAGGACTGGGTCGTGGGGAGCAGCCACCCACCCTACACTTTAGCTGCTCCCGGTAAGAGCCGGCCCGGATCGGCTTTGCAGCCATGCTATCTAGCAAATGTGTCAGTAGCACTACCTGCTACTGACACCAACAAACGGCTTTTACCTCACCGAGGCTATGAACCTCGGTGACACGTACCTGCCATCTAGGACAGCACCCTGCACCTTACCACATACCCCCCTTTGTTCAACCCTGAGGGGTGGACACACGACAAACAGTGTACCCGGGAGAGCGCGTCTGCGTTTTTTAACAACCGGCCCGCTCTGTGTTCCACCGTGAATTTAAAATTCTGTAGGGACAGAAACCACCTGGTGACCCGGGCATTCCTCTCTTTGGCTTGGGACATCCACTTGAGTGGGGAGTGGTCGGTCACCAGGCGAAAGCTTCTGCCCAACAGGTAATAACGGAGGGCCTCGAGTGCCCACTTGATGGCCAGGCACTCTCTCGACTATGCTGTACCTAGTCTCGGCTGGGGTGAGCTTGCGGCTGAGGAAGACAACGGGATGCTCCTCCCCGTTGACTTCCTGCGATAGTACCGCACCAAGGCCAACCTCAGAGGCGTCGGTCTGGACTATGAATTCTCTCCTGAAATCGGGTGTCACCAAAACCGGGGACCCACACAGGGCCGACTTCAAGGCGGAGAAAGCCTTTTCCGCCTGCTCATTCCAGCGGACCATCCCTGTCTTACGCCCTTTAACAACTCTGTCAATGGCGAAGCGATAGTAGCAAAGTGGGGCACAAACCTCATGTAATACCCCACAATCCCCAGGAACGACTTTACCTGCCTGGTGGTGACCGGTCGGGGCCAATTCCGTATTGCCTCTACCTTATTTACCTGAGGCTTGATGACTCCCCGCCCAATGACATATCCCAGGTATTTGGTCTCTTCCAATCCAATCGCACACTTCTTTGGATTGGCGGTTAGACCGGCTTTCCTCAGGGCATCCACTACCGCCTGCACTTTGGGCAAATGGCTTTCCCAGTCGGTGCTGTGGATGATCACATCATCTAAATAGGCCGAGGCGCACCGACGATGTGGTCGCAGCACTATGTCCATTAACCTTGGAAGGTGGCGGGAGCGCCATGCAGGCCAAAGGGTAACACCTTGTAGTGATACAGGCCCTGCGGGGTAACAAAGCGGTTTTTTCCTTAGCCGACTCCGTTAAGGGTACCTGCCAGTACCCTTTAGTGAGGTCCAGCACAGAAAAATAACGGGCTTGTCCTAAATTCTCCACAAGCTCGTCTACCCGGGGCATGGGATACGCGCCAAACTTGGACACTTCATTTAACTTGCGAAAGTCGTTGCAGAACCGCAACGTCCCATCCGGCTTGGGTATTAGGACTATGGGACTGGCCCACTCACTTTTCGACTCCTCAATGACATCGAGCTTCAACATTAATTTCACTTCCTCCGCGATGGCTCGTCGCCGAGCCTCGGGTACCCGGTATGGTTTTAACCGGATCTTGGCCTGAGGCTCAGTGACGATGTCATGTCGGATGAGAGACGTGCGGCCAGGGAGGTCCGAGAACACATCCGTGTTCCGACTGAGGAACTCCCTGACTTCCTGAACTTGTTTGGAAGACAGGCTGTCTGCAATTCTTACCGTGGTTACGGCTTCACAGGCCTCGAACGGGGGCTGGACCCTTTTCACCTAGAAGCCCAGGCCGGGGGCTGTGGTCGTCGGCCGTGTCCCTATCTTTCCACGGCTTTAGTAAATTCACGT
Source organism: Bufotes viridis (assembly GCA_033119425.1). Taxonomy (NCBI): domain Eukaryota; kingdom Metazoa; phylum Chordata; class Amphibia; order Anura; family Bufonidae; genus Bufotes; species Bufotes viridis. The sequence goes on along the minus strand of CM065590.1, from coordinate 543,745,016 downwards.
GGTACACCTGCTCCGGCTTGCGCCGCCCTGGCTGGTGTACTTTGTAATTTACTTCCCTACTTTCTCGATCACCTCATAGGGGCCCTGCCACCTAGCTAGGAACTTGCTGTCAAGGGTGGGTACCAGAACCAACACCCGATCTCCCGGCTTGAAGCCCCGCACCCGAGCCTGACGATTGTACACCCTACTCTGGGCTTGTTGCGCTGCCTCCATATGCTCCCGGACCAGCGGCAACACCTTTTCCATCCGTTCCTGCATCTGGGTGACATACTCAATGACACTTTTGTGGGGGACAGGCTGTTGTTCCCATGCTTCCTTGGCGATATCCAACAGGCCCCGAGGGTGTCTGCCATAAAGCAGTTCGAAGGGCGAGAACCCAGTAGAGGCCTGGGGTACCTCTCGCACTGCGAACATGAGATAGGGCAGAAGCAGGTCCCAGTCCTTCCCATCTCTAGACACCACCCTTTTTAACATATTTTTTAAAGTTTGGTTAAACCTCTCGACAAGACCGTCCGTTTGTGGATGGTAAACGGACGTCCGCAATTGCTTTATACGCAATAATTTACACAGTTCCCTCATAACTTTGGACATAAAAGGGGTCCCTTGGTCTGTCAGAACCTCTTTTGGCAGGCCCACATGGGAAAACATTTCCATTAACTCTTTGGCAATGAGTTTAGCTGAGGTATGTCGCAGAGGCACCGCCTCCGGATATCGAGTGGCATAGTCGAGAACTACCAGAATGTGTTGGTGGCCCCTGGCAGACTTTGGTACAGGCCCAATCAGATCCATAGCGATTCGCTCAAACGGGACCTCAATAATTGGAAGCGGTACCAGAGGACTACGGAAATGTGGCTGGGGGCTATTTATCTGACAGGTGGGACAGGACTTACAATAATTCTCTACCTCCTTGAACACACTGGGCCAATAAAACCGCTGCAGTATGCGGTCCTGGGTTTTCTGCCACCCCAGGTGTCCGCCAAGAACATGTTGGTGGGCAAGCTCCATGACAAGCCTGCGATACGCTGTGGGCACCACCAACTGTTCAACAGGCTCACCTCGATTTGGTTCACCCGATACAACATATCCTGAAGGACAATGAATCGCGGAAACATTAATTCAGCCCCAGGTTTCTGGGGTTTACCATCAATTATTATGACACTATCCCAGGCTCTGGTTAGGGTTTGGTCCCGGTGTTGTGCGGTCCCAAAATTTTCCCCGGAGACATTGAGGTCTGCCAACTCAGGTCCCGGTGGCAAGTCCTCCGTGTCTCCCACCATTACACTTAGTGGGGTTGTCTCCCCTCTACCGCTGGAGCAGTGGTCACCCCTACCGCCGGCCCTTCGGACTCGGGCTCCCAGGGCTCTGGCCTCCCACAGGAACCAGGCCACTCTGCTAGGGTTACCCCTGTCTCAGGGCTATTAGTCACTTTCACCTCAGGCCATAGTGACGGAAAACCAGGGAAGTCTCTCCCAATTATTAGTTCATAGGGTAGCTTTGAGGAGATCGCCACTTCACAAGTCCAGGTGCCGGCCGCCGTGGACAGAGACATTACAGCCGTGGGATAGTCCTTTAAGTCTCCGTGTATGCACACCACCCCAACTTTCCGGCCCGTATACTGGGAGGGCTGTACCAGGGCAGCACTTACCAGGGTTACTAGGCTCCCTGAGTCCAGCAGCGCCACTGCAAGATTATCACCGACTTGCACCTGGCACAGATGACGATTGTCTATTGTCTCGGGGTGCCGGTCGCACACAGTCTCCGGGCATACATGGAAGCCCGGTACCCATAATTGGTCTCCATGGGTTCTCCCCACTGTGGACAGTCGGCCCTCACATGGCCAGGCTCGTGACACCGCCAGCAGACTATCGGGCCGGGTCTACAGGGGTACACCCCGAGCAGGTTTCTCGGGTACCAGTCGTCGGGACTGGATGGGAGACCTCCGGGTTTGACCGGCCCTCCCAACAACACCCCCTTTCAAGGTTTTTGTGGCCTCATAGCGCTCGACCAGGTCGACTCATGTCCAGGGCATTAGTGGGTGATACCTGGCCGATCCAGTGCTGCAGGGGGTACGGCAAGGCCCTCCAGAAGATGTCAGCCAGCAGACGGTCCAGCATAGCAGCCGGACTTAGAACCTCAGGCTGCAGCCACTTTTGCAACCTGTGCAGCAACTCATAATACTGCGGCCTGGCGGGTTCAGCCGTATTAAAGTTCCACTGGTGGACCCGCTGAGCCCGGACTAACACGTTCACCCCCAGTCTTGCCAGGATCTCACCTTTCACGGTCGGGTAGTCAGCTGCTTGGTCATCTGGGAGGTCAAAAACACTTGCTGGGGTCCAGACGCCAGGAACGGAGCGACGACCTCTGCCCACTGTTCTCGGGTAATTTCTCCCTCACGGCCACCTTCTCGAACACCGCCAGATAGGTCTCCACATCATCCGAGGGGGTCATCTTAGGGATCGCTGCACGGACAGCTTTCCGGGCATCGTGGACGTGGCGGGACGCTCCTGCAGCTTGCAATGCCATCACGTGCTGCAGCAGTAGCTGGTTGGTCTCCCGCTGCTGCACGTTAGCCTCTATGAGGGCTTTCACAGCCGCCTCCATTTTGTCAGGGACCACAGGCTGCAACTTTGCCGGCCGAATATAGGACATCCAGTCGTGCCCAGCAAAACAAACTTCGGCGTTCACGCCAGCCTCACTGCGCATGCCCGCATCCGACACCAAATGTGGGAGTCGCTCTGGTAGACAGCGGTGCGGGTGCAGTATAGAGGCAACAGGGAGTCCAGAAGGTGCGGAAAACAGTGTTTTATTCACACTTGCATCAAAATAACAGAAGAAAGTCACTTGGTGTTAAGTCACACACATCAGCAAATGAAGGGGAAAACAAAAAGTCCAAACACAGGTTCCATTCACCTGGCAGGTTTGATGTGCGGGTTCGCACCTGGCTGTCAGCCCAGCCGCAGGACAATCCTCCTTCAGGGTTCCAGGACGGCTGCACGCCTCCTTGCTGGGCACGTCCTTCCAGCCCAGAGAGCTCCACAGGACTAGCAGCAGCTTCCAAGACAATCACTCTCACAGCTGCTAATGCTGGCTGAGTTTTTAAACCCAGCCCAAAACCAGGACTGGGTCGTGGGGAGCAGCCACCCACCCTACACTTTAGCTGCTCCCGGTAAGAGCCGGCCCGGATCGGCTTTGCAGCCATGCTATCTAGCAAATGTGTCAGTAGCACTACCTGCTACTGACACCAACAAACGGCTTTTACCTCACCGAGGCTATGAACCTCGGTGACACGTACCTGCCATCTAGGACAGCACCCTGCACCTTACCACACCACAAACACACAAGTTTTAAAACAGCCTGCTGTCATTTCCCCCTGGCTGTGCTACTGTAGGTGGTGAAGGTGTTATGCTGAGCGGGTGAGGGGGTGGTAGAGGAGGAGGAAGAAGCCAAGTTGGAGAAGGTAACAGGAGGCAAGGAGAAATGCCCTGCAATCCTCTGTGGCGGACATTCACAAAAATGCTATGTGCCAGGCCCAGCCGCCACTGCATTTACCCAGTGTGCTGTTAAGAGAGATATAACGTCCCTGCCCGTGCTTACTGGTCCATGTATCGGTTGTTATGTGGATCCTCCCACAGATGGCGTTGCACAGTGCACACCTGATTTTGTCCGCCACTTAGTTTTGCAGGGAAGGCATGGCTCGCCTGCAAAAGTAGTGGCGGCTGGCGTTGCCCCCACATACTCTGTTTTCTTGGTGGCAGGTGCCACTGTCACTCACTTGGACTCAGGTTTAGAAAGTTTATTTATTATTTTTCAGTATTTTAGGTTATTTTAAGTCATTTCCCTATCCACATTTGTTTGCAGGGAATTTACCTACATTTTGCTGCCTTTTACAGTCCTCTAGCCCCTTCCAGGGCTATTTTACAGCCATTTTAGTGCCCAAAAGTTTGACTTCAATGGGTTTCGGGTTCGGGGTTAAGTTCGGGTTAAGTTCGGAACACAAACTTTTTTGTGAGGTTTGGCCGAACCCGTCCAACCCGAACTTCCACATGTTTACTCAACTCTAGTTATATGTTCTAAAGCCCTTTTTGTCATGTATTAGTGGCAAAAGTAAAATATATTTGCTGTTCAGTGGTGTAGTTATATGTTCTAAATCCCTTTTTTGTGTGTATTAGTGGGTAAAGAAAAAGAGCTTATTGGCTGTTGCGTGGTGAAGTGAGAAATTAAAGACTTTATTGGGGTGTTTTAATTTCCTTTTTATTAGTGTTGGGTGAGAATGCTCGGCCGAAAACCAGTTCGAATCTCCTCCCCGCACATTTTTTGCCTGTATTGCAGCCAATAAACGTGCGGGGAATTACTGTAATGTCGTAGCCATGTTGTAACTGGCAATACAGTGATTGGCTGGCTGTAACGCGTCTTTGAGTGCTATATAGCATCTGATGACACTTGTTCAACTCAGTCTTAGTCAGGGAGAGCTGTGCTGCAGAAGGGAAAGATAGTGTAGGGAGTGAAATGGTAATATTTTAGGGAAAAAACTTGTTAGAGAACCAAAAGTCCTTTTAAGGATTATTGTTGTATTTGGCAGCAATATAATTATTAGCACAACCTGCGCTAAATAGGGTGGAATTGTTAGAGACCCCAAAGTCCTTTTAAGGACTATAGTTGTATCTGGATGCAATATATATTATTAGCGCGATCTGCACTAAATTGAGTGCAATTGATAATGCCGCTTCTGATAGTGACACAACCTCTGCTACATCTTTTATTTTACATTTACATTACATAAATATCAGAGCAATAGTTTGGCCGCTGGTGAAAGCAACATTAACAGCGTGCCACATCTCCTGTTTAACGTTTGTGCATCCTAAATATCGGTGAAATTCAGTGTAATTTTTTATTAGCCGATGGTGACAGTGACATTACTTGAGCTATAACTCCTGTATAACGTATGCACACCCTAAATATCAGTGACTATGATTCAGTGTAATTTTTTATTAGCCGGTGGTGACTAGTGCTGGGCGCGAATATTCCAGGTTCTAGTGCAGGGTGTTAGGTAGGGTGATAGATTCTGCTGTCCATAGATACATGCTACGGTGCTGTGATGTCACAAGTTCACAACAATACTTAGTGCACCAATCAGTAATATGTAGTCAGACCTGCTAAAATGTGAAATTGCCCGTATTGTGCAAAAATATGCAAGTCAATTGCCGATTTGCACAATCGCAAATATATTGGAGCACTCTATCTGCATGTGAAGCTATTGTAATGTTCTGCCGTGCCAACCATTTTCTCCAGTCTCAGGAAATTTCTAGCAGCTTGAAAAATGTAGCAAAAGTGACCCACACCTGTATTGCATGTGCAATACGCAAATATTACACTGCAGATTTTCGCAATCAAGAAAATAATTGCAAATTTGTGAATACATGACGAATATTGCAAATTCGAATATTGCCCCTGCCGCTTATCACTAGTGCTAACAGCGATATTACTTGCACTATACATCCTGTATAATATGTGCACATCCTAAACATCAGTGACATTCATTCAGTGTAATTTTTTATTAGCCAGTGGTGACAGCAACTTTACTTTCCTCTACACCCCCTGTATAACGTGTGCGCATTCTAAAAATATCTGACATTCTGTGTACTTTTTTTGTGCATACATTTACAAAACCTACGCTACTGTACATGTGACATACTTGCCAGCATATATACCATTTAATATGTGCAAGGCGAGCAGTAAGGGCCAGTGAAGTAGCCGTGCTGCTGATGGTGCACACAGAGGCCGTGGCCCTGGGCGCAGTGAAACTGTGCCTGCTGTCAGAGCACAAGAAAAACAGTTTTCCGCAATACCTAGCTTCATGTCCCAGTTTGCAGGGTGGCGCAGGACACTACTCTCGAAGTCAGACCAGTGCGACCAGGTGGTCAGTTGGATTGCAGCAGATAATGCTTCCAGTTGGTTAAGCACCACACTGTCTTCCACAAAGTCTAGTTTCAGTAGCCAAGAGTTTGGTCAACAGAATCCTCACCCTGATCCTCCTTCCTCCCACCATGGAGAGTCTTGGCAAACAAGTAATCCCACATTCGGATATTCCGAGGAGCTCTTTTCATCGCTGTTCCAGAGCTTTGGCAGGGGATAAAGGACCAGACTGAGCAGTGGCTCTCGCCACTCAACCTATAACCAGGCATGGTTGTGTCTGATAATGGCTGTAACTTTAAGGCAGCTTTGAAGCTCGGCAAGCTCATACACATACCATGCCTAGCCCAAGTTTGCCTGAGCTACTGGTGAAGGTGTGCCGCGTGTGTGCCCATTTACGCAAGTCATCGACAGCTTCCGCCAGTATGGCAACACTGCAGAAGTGCTTGCAATTGCCAGCTCACCGACTGTTTTGCAATGTAAGCATGCGCTGGAACTCGATGTTCCACATGTTGGCCAGTCTTTGTGAGCAGCAGAGGGTAGTAGAGTGGAATACCAGTTGCAACATGGTTGTCGCCTTTCCAGTCAGCTTTCCAGTCAGCATTCCACTTGATGTCTGACCTCTGTAAGGTTTTACGCAACTTTGAGGAATCAACACAGACAGTGAGCGGCGATAACACTATTATCAGCGTGACCATCCCACTTCTGTGTCTACTCAAACACTCGCTGCTCGCAATTAATGCAGACGCATTACATGGGGAAAAGGTGATGATGATGAGGAGGAGCAGGAAGCGATTGACTCTCCTACAGAGGGTAGTACGAATGGAAGTTTTATTCCATCTGTTCAGCGTGGATGGATAGAAGAGGAGGAGGAGGATGAGGAGATTGAGAGGACAGCGAAGTCTTGTCTTTTGATACTCTAGCACACATGGCAGACTTTATGTTAGCCTGCCTTTTCCGTGACCCTCGCGTTGTACGCATTTCAGCCAAAGCCGATTACTGGTGGTTCACCTTTCTCGACTCTCGCTTCAAAGAGAACTTCTCATCTCTCATTCCTGTGGTGGAGATAACAGAAGGTCCTTGTGGAAAAATTGTTTCAAAAACTTCTAGCTGACTGGAGAGTATGTAGTTCCTTGGCCAACCGAGGAGGGGAGATGAGGGGAACACAGCAACAGAGCTAGGATCAACACTCTCCATGGCCTGGGACAGTTTCATGACACCCAGCCAGCACCCTGAACCTGATGCGCGGCCTAGTTTCACAAGCAGGGAAAAAATTTGGAAGATGGTGAAGGAGTACGTAGAAGACCATGTCAGCATCCTCAGTGATCTCTCTTTGCCTTACAACTATTGGGTGTCCAAGCTGGACACATGGCACGAACTGCCGCTCTATGCCTTGGAGTTGCTGGACTGCCCCGCCACCAACGTTTTGTCAGATCTTGTATTTAGTGCTGCTGGGGGCATAATAACTGATAAGCACATCCGTCTGTCAACTGACAATGCTGACCAGTTGACTCTTATAAAAATGAACAAGGCCTGGATTGCCCCTAACATCTCTACTCCACCAGAGGAAAGTGGATGAACATAAAGGCAGTCTAAATGTGGCTTTTATTTTGTTATGAATACATTGCATTCCCATGCACCCCTTCCACCACTAAAAAGGGTATATGGTTTAATCTCCCTTTTCTCATCCTCGTCCTCCATCATATCAACATGCTTATTAGGCTCCCCTTGCTCCTAATATTTTAGAGGGTCAGCTCAGCAGCGGGTCGCTACCCATTATGTTTTTGAGGGTCACCACCAGGCCCTTACCCATAATGTTTTTGAGGGTCACCAGCAGGCCCTCAACCATAATGTTTTTGAGGGTCACCAGCAGACCATCACCGAGCACTTTGGTGCTCGACCAACACTACTATTTATTTATTTATTTGATCTAAGAGTATGTCAGACAAAGAAGTTTCAGGCCCTGCACAGGGAAGTGGCAGAGGTCTAAATATTTCTAGCTCAGGCAGAGGTCTCAGCAGAGTAAGGGGGCATGGTAGCAGTAGTCGCAGCGAGTGGCCTGAGCTCCCGGTATCATCTAGCGGTTGTGTCTCTACAAGCAACCCAGTGGTTCTTGAATGGTTGACTCGGTCATCTCTGTTTTGGATCCACTCCTTTTTTTTTGGACATAGCAATACTGATGGATTACTAACCAAATGCTGACTGAGTGAAGATGGATGCTCAACAGACAGGATCAGTTTTTTGGGGGTTATTGTTTTGATGGATCAGAGGAAGGGCAAAATAATTAGTGACGTCAACACAAACTAACTGCTGACTCTGTCCACTCTGTTGGGGGGCTCTACTTGTATAATCGTTAGTGATGAGCGAGCACCAAAGTGTTCGGGTGTTCAGGTACTTAGTCTGAACACATAGCTGAGCATCCGAGTATAATAGAAGACAATAGGAGACAGCCAGACACCCCCTGCTCGGATGAGGGGAGGGTGCCTGGTCTATTGGAAAAGGTCAGAAAGTGACAGAAACACCACTGAAATGGATCTGGAACAGCATGGGGAGCATGTTTGGGAACATGTTGGACTCCAATGTCACTGCTGGGAACCATATTGTCACAGTTGTCAGACACTTTTACAAAATCATGCCCAAAATCCCGCCTCCTCAAAAACAAAGACATTGTTAGAGGTAAAATTGTTAGAAAACATTCTTTCCTGTATATTCAGTTGTATAGACAGTGAAAATGCTGTCAAAAATTACAAGGAAGAAGCCCTCCGATACAGCCTACTGTATATATCACATAAAGGAGGGCCTCATTCACATGGTGCTACAATTGTTCAGGTACACTCATAAAGCTTATGCACTAAGTCAGGGATGCTCAACCTGTGGCCCTCCAGCTGTTGTAAAACTACAACTCCCAAAATTACCTTCTGTAGGATGATAGCTGTAGGCTGTCAGGGAATGATGGGAGTTGTAGTTTTGCAACAGCTGGAGGGCCGCAGGTTGAGCATGCCTGCACTAAGTGAAAGGGCTGGCAAAACTTACAAGGAACCGGCACTCCAATACACCCTATATCAAATTATCATTGATGGCCTGCTGGTAACCATCAAAAACATTTGGAGCAAGGGCCTGCTGGTTACCCTCTAAAACATTATAGTTGAGGGCCTGAAGGTGAGCGGACCCTATAAAAAATTGTAGTGAGGGCCTGAAGGTGAGCGAACCCCATAAAACATTGCAGTGATTGCCTACAGGTGAGCAGACCATATAAAAAACATTAGAGGTGAGGGCCTGAAGCCGAACGAACCCCATAAAATATTGCAGTAATTGCCTACAGGTGAGCAGACCGTATAAAGCATTGGAGGTAAGTGCCTGAAGGTGAGTGAACCCTATAAAACATTGCAGTGATGGCCTAAAGGTGAGCAGACTGTATAAAACATTAGAGGTGAGGGCCTAAAGCTGAGCGAACCCCATAAAACATTGCAGGGATGGCCTACAGGTGAGCAGACCGTATAAAACATTAGAGGTAAGGGCCTGAAGCCGAGCACACCCCATAAAACATTGCAGTAATGGCCTACAGGTGAGCAGACCGTAAAAAGCATTGGAGGTGAGGGCCTGAAGTCGAGCGAACCCCATATAACATTGCAGTAATGGCCTACAGGTGAGCAGACCATATAAAACATTGGAGGTGAGGGCCTGAAGCCGAACGAACCCCATATAACACTGCAGTAATGGCCTACAGTTGAGCAGAACCGTATAAAGCATTAGAGGTGAGGACCTGAAGCTGAGCTGAACATACAAAACATTGTAGTGAGGGCATATGTATTCTGTATGGAAGAGAAGGCAGGTAAAAAAAAAAAAGATTCAAATACAGTATATATCCTTTTTTTGCGGTTAAAAGGGTGCATCTGAATCATGTGGATTGGGTACATTATAAAGCATACATTTAAATTGCGTTTTTGTTCCTCATTAGCTCAGCTTTCCTCTGGTGGAGTGGAGAAGTCAGGGGCAATCCAGGCCTTGTTCATTTTTATGAGTCAACCTGTCAGCATTGTCAGTGGATAAGTGGATACGCTTATCTGTTATAATGCAACTAGCTACACTAAATACACGCTCAGACAATACGCTGGCGGCCGGGCAGGCCAGCACCTCAAAGTCGTAGAGCGCAAGCTTGTGCCAAGTGTCTAGCTTGGACACCCAGTAGTTGTAAGGCACTGAGGAATCATTTAGGACGCTGACATGGTTTGCAATGTATTCCTTGACCATCTTCCAAAACTTTTCCCTCCTTGTAGCACTAGGCCACGCTTCAGGGTGAGGTTGCTGGCGAGGTGTTATGAAAGTTTCCCATACCTTAGAAAATGTTGCCAAAAATGCGTATAACGCAAGGGTCACGGGAAAGGCAGCCTAACATGAAGTCAGCAATTTGTGTCAGAGTTTCAACAGGCAAGACGTCAATGTCAACTTCAGGATGATTCTCCATACCCTCATCCTGCTCCTCTTCTGCCCATCCACGCTGAACAGATGGAATTAAAGTTCCATGGGTACTAGCCTCTGTAGCAGAGGAAAGTGTCTCCAGCTCTTCCTCCTCATGGCCCAATTCACACTGAGAAGACAAACTGGGGGAGGTCTGACTATCACCCTGTGTCATCTCCTCCCCTATTACCTCGTCTGCCAAATTCAAAGCATCCTCCTTAATTGTGAGCAGCGATCATTTGATTAGACACAGCAGTGGGATGGTTACGCTGATAATAGCGTTATCGCCACTAACCATCTGTGTGGATTCATCAAAGTTTTGGAAAACCACAAATAGGTCTGACATCAATGCCCACTCCTCGCTTGTGGATAGTGGCATTGACTGGAAAGATGACGATCATGTTGCAGCTGGTATTCCACAACTGCCCCCTGCTTTTCATAAAGCCTGGCCAACGTAGAGTTCCACCGCGTTCTCATGTTTCAAAACAGTCAGTGAGCTTGAAGCTGCAATCGCTGGTGCAGTGTTGACAGACCGGTTTAAGCTGTGGACAACTTTCGGAAATGGGCACACAAGTGGCGCGCCTTTACTAATAGCTCTTGCAAATTGGGGTAGGTTTTCATAAATCGTTGAACCACTAAGTTTAAGACGTGGGCTAGGCATGGAATGTGTGTCAGGTTGCCGAGCTCCAAAGCGGCCACCAAGTTACGGCCATTGTCAGACACAACCATGCCTGTTTGTAGGTTGAGTTTCGAGAGCCACAGCTCGCTCTGGTCCTTTATACCCTCGCACAGCTCTGTGGCAGTGTGCTGTTTGTTTAAAAAACAGATCAGCTTCAGCACTGTCTGTTGACGCTTACTCACAGCAGTGCTACACTGCTTCCAGCTAGCGACTGATGGCTGACTGCTGTTGCAGGTTGAAGTGGAGGAGGAGGCGGTGGAGGAGGAGAAGTGGGGGTTGGAGCCACAATATTCACCCAGTGTGCGGTCAGGGAAATGTAGCATCTGTGGCCACCATCACTTGTCCATGTGTCCGTGTTGAGGTGGACCTTCCCAGTAAGTGCGTTGGTCAGGGCACAGGTGATGTTCTGGGACACATGCTGGTGTAAGGCGGGCATGGCGCACCGTGAAAAATAGTGACGGCTGGGGACTACGTTCCCAGGGACAGCCGCCGACATCAGGCTGCGGAAAGCCTCAGTGTCCACAAGCCTAAATGGCAACATTTCAAGTGCCAGTAATTTTGAAAATTTGCGAATTTAGTGCTACGGCCTGTGGGTGGGAATTTGCGCTCGCATTCAAATGCCTGTGTTATCGTAATTTGGACGCTGTGCTGGGACAGGAAAGTGGATGTTGTTGCTGATGGTCCAGGTGCAGGGCGAGGGGCATCCCCAGTGGCGTAGCTATAGGGGTCGCAGCGGTCGCAATTGAGACCGGGCCCCTAAGTCAGGGGTGCCCACGGGGCCCCCTCCAGGAGAGAGCTGCCTCCCGACAAGTTATTTGAGGTCTTGAGGACCTTTTTCACTCAGCCAATCAGTGGCTGCAGCTGTGTCACATGTTAGGCCAGCGATTTCCTGCTGAGCCAATCACTGGCCTGACACATGAAATAACTGTGCCACTGATTGGCTGAGTGTGAAAGGTCCTCAAGACCTCAAACAACTTGTCGGGAGGCCAAAGAGAAGATACCAGGACCAATGCCACACAGAGAAGAGGAGCTGCTACCGACTGGACCAGGACCAGGTGAGCAGAATGTTTTTACATAATATTAATAGAGGGGAGAAATGTGACATGGAGGGGGGAGAAATGTGACATGGAGGGGAGAAATGTGACATGAAGGGGAGAAATGTGACATGAAGGGGGAGAAATGTGACATGGGGGGTGTGACATGGAGGGGGAGAAATGTGACATGAAGAGGGAGAAATGTGACATGGAGGGGGATGTGACATGGAGGGGGAGAAATGTGACATGGAGGGGGAGAAATGTGACATGACCCCCTCCATGTCACATGACCCCCTCCATGTCACATTTCTCCGCCTCCCCTCCATGTCACTGGACACCATTCGGCTAAGTTCACATCAGTGTTTGGCCTTTCGGTTCTCCTGCTCCGTTATAGGAGCAGGAGAACGAAAGAGACGCATTCGGCACATAACTGAGCCGAACAGAACCTAAGGACCCCATAGACTATAATGGCGTCCGTTAGGTGTCCGCTCGAAGATGATTTTGGAGCGGAGTCAAAAGTCCTGCATGCACAGCTTTTGTCTCCGCACCAAAATCATCTTCGGAGCGGACACCTAATGGACGCCATTATAGTCTATGGGATCCTTAGGCTTTGGTTGGCTCAATTATGTGCCGAATGTGTACTTTCCTTTCTCCTGCTCCTATAACAGAGCAGGGGAACGGAATGGCCGAACGGGGGGGCCAAATTGAACTCTTGCACCAGGGCCCATGAGCCTATAGCTACGCCCCTGGGCATCCCGGCCGGCACCTTTAACAGGGGATTTGACCGCAGTGTGTAAGACAAGTTAAGAGGGGGCAGTGGTGTGACCTACAGACCCAGATTGTGGACCCAGGTGTTTGTTCCACTTATTAGGGTGCTTGAATCGTCTAATCGTCTAATCGTCTTCCTTTATATTCCCTCCCATGATGCCTCACTTTGCAGTTTATACTACTTCCTGGATGAAGTATTGACTGCTGGAGGCTGCTGCTGCTTGCTCAGATAAGTCTTTTCCCTTTATTGTGTTTCCTTGCTGGCTTGATTCTAGGTGACCCTGACTCCGTCCGTATTCAGTGCAGGGAGCCGATGGTCGTGTCCCCTCACAATTATAGGGTTTTCAGGTGTCACACAGCCTTAGCTATGTGGGCATGCAATCGTCTACCATTGAGGCCTTTGCATGGGTGTAGCAGTTAGGGAGAGCTCTTAGGGTTTTAGTTTGGGATCAAGCCAGTCAGTCGTTTATTTATAAGTTCCAGCAATCTGCAACATCATCCGTGACATTATAAACTGCCTACCGTCTTAAGCATGGATCCGGTTTCCGCCTTGATTGACCGTATGCAAGGTCTTTCTCTGGAGGTAGCAGACCTCCGTAAAACAGTGTCTCAGTTTCAGGTTACTGGTTCTGCTGGCGTTCATAGAGTTTGTTCCGAGCCTAAGATCTCACCTCCGGATACGTTCTCCGGGGGGAGTGAGAATTTTGTTCGCTTTAGAGAGGCTTGCAAACTCCATTTTCGCTTATGTCCTCATTCCTCTGGTGATGAGGAGCAGAGGGTGGGGATCATCATCTCGCTGCTCAGGGATAACGCTCAATCTTGGGCCTTTTAGCTGCTGGTGGGGGCACGGCCCCTCCAATCGGTTGATGAATTTTTTGTAGCCCTGGGGCGGATATATGATGACCTGGATCGTATTGCTCTGGCTGAATCTAAACTGTGCCTTTTATGCCAGGGTAGGGTAACAGTCCGCAGAGATATATTGTTCTGAATTTCGGAGATGGGCACCTGATACTGGTTGAAATGATGCTGCACTCCAAAGTCAGTTTTGCCATGGTCTTTCTGAAAGATACATTTGTTTTTCATGAGAGACCAGTGTCGTTAGAGACTGCCATGTCTCTAGCTGTTCGTATTGACAGGCGCCTTAGAGAGAGAGAGGAGACAACTCTTTCATGTCATATTCAGTCCAAGGACAGTGGGGCTGTCTCATTCAGTGAGCAGGGGTCTCAGTCCGTCTCAATCCCCTCTGAGGAGGAGGCCATGCAGCTAGGTTTGGTTGCCTCTGATACTAGAGGATTCAGCTCTCAGAGGAGGGTTTGTTTCTGTTGTGGGGGAATCAATCATTTGGCTAATGTTTGCCCCTCCAGGAGGTTTATGGGGTATTCTGAGGGTAATAAAAAGAAAATGATGAAGAAACCCTCAAAAAACTTTCAATTTGCTACTATTGGCAAGGTTGATGCAGAAATTGAAGATTTGCCGTTTGCTTGTAGTTCCTGTTTTCTCCTTCCTGCCAGGGTGGCGCTAGACAGCAATAACATTGATTGTGAGATTTTTGTAGATAGTGGAGCAGCTGTCAATCTCATTGATAATCAATTTGCAACTACGCATGGTTTCCAGGTGTGCAATTTGGAAAAGGCTATACCTGTTTTTGCTATGGATTCTGCTCCACTTTCTCAGAGATTGTTAATGGGCATAGTTCACAATATCCATTTGACTGTGGGTGATGCTCATGTTGAGGATATGTCGTGTTTTGTCTTAAGCGAATTAACTACTCCCCTAGTGTTGGGGCTACCCTGGCTCACTAAACATATCCCACCATTGATTGGCAAGCAAGGCAAATAAATGGTTGGAGTGAGTTTTGCAGAGAGAATTGCCTAACAGCATCTCTTTCAGAGCTTTCTAACAAAACTGTTCCTACTTTTCTCTCTGAATTTTCTGATGTGTTTTCCGAGAGTGGTGTCCAGGACTTGCCCCCTCACCGGGAGTACGACTTTCCTATTAATCTTATCCCTGGCGCCAAGCTGACAAAATCACGATTATACAATCTCTCCCAACCTGAGAGAGTCGCCATGCGTACTTATATTTCTGAGAGCCTGAGAAAGGGACATATCAGACCTTCAAAGTCACCTGTTCCCACTGGGTTTTTTTTTGTTAAGAAAAAAGACGCTTCTTTAAGACCTTGTCTGGATTTCAGGGAGCTTAACTGTACTACGAAGCGTGACCCCTATCCGCTTCCTCTGATCCTATTTAACCAGATTGTTAAGGAAAAAGTTTTTTCCAAGCTAGATTTAAGAGGGGCATAAAACCTTGTCCTGGTCAGGAAAGGGGACGAATGGAAGATGACCTTCAATACCCCTGAGGGTCATTTCGAAAATTTGGTTATGCCCTTTGGTTTGATGAATGCTCCGGTCGTCATCCAACACTTTGTGAACAGCATTTTTGTCATTTAATGGGGAAATTTGTAGTGGTGCATCTAGATGACATTTAGATTTTTTTTTTCTCCTGATTTCAAAACTCACCGGGACCACCTTTGCCAGGGTTTGCTGATTCTGCGGGAGGATAAATTGTACACTAAACTGGAAAAATGTGTGTTTGCTAGAGATGAGCGAACACCTGGAAGTTCGGGTTCGGGAAGTTCGGCCGAACTTCCCGAAAATGTTCGGGTTCGGGATCCGAACTCGACCCGAACTTTATCCCGAACCCGAACCCCATTGAAGTCAATGGGGACCCGAACTTTTAGGCACTAAAAAGGCTGTAAAATTGTCCAGGAACAGGCTAGAGGGCTGCCAAAGGCAGCAAAATGTAGGTAAATCCCCTGCAAACAAATGTGGATAGGGAAATGAATTAAAATAAAATAAAATAAATAAAATTTAACCAATATAAATTGGAGAGAGGTCCCACTGCAAGGAATCATGCGTCATATCACCCACCACTGGAGAAGGCCACTTTCAGTTATTTCGGACCCAGCACCCAGACAGAGGAGAGAGGTTCCACAGCAAGGAATCATGCGTCATATCACCCACCACTGGAGAAGGCCACTTTCAGTTATTTCGGCCCAGCACCCAGACCGAGGATACAGGTCCCACAGCGAGGAATCATGCGTCATATCACCCACCACTGGAGAAGGCCACTTTCAGTTATTTTGGCCCCAGCACCCAGACAGAGGAGAGAGGTCCCACAGCAAGGAATCAGGCGTCATATCACCCACCACTGGAGAAGGCCACTTTCAGTTATTTCGGCCCCAGCACCCAGACCGAGGAGAGAGGTCCCACAGCAAGGAATCATGTGTCATATCACTCACCTATGGAGAAGGCCACTTTCAGTTATTTCGGCCCAGCGCCCAGACTGAGGAGAGAGGTCCCACAGCAAGGAATCATGCGTCATATCACCCACCACTGGAGAAGGCCACTTTCAGTTATTTCGGCCCCAGCACCCAGACCGAGGAGAGGTCCCACAGCAAGGAATCATGTGTCATATCACTCACCTACTGGAGAGGCCACTTTCGGTTATTTCGGCCCAGCACCCAGACCGAGGAGAGAGGTCCCACAGCAAGGAATCATGTGTCATATCACCACCTATGGAGAAGGCCACTTTCAGTTATTTCGGCCCAGCGCCCAGACTGAGGAGAGAGGTCCCACAGCAAGGAATCATGCGTCATATCACCCACCACTGGAGAAGGCCACTTTCAGTTATTTCGGCCCCAGCACCCAGACAGAGGAGAAAGGTCCCACAGCAAGGAATCAGGCGTCATATCACCCACCACCGGAGAAGGCCACTTTCAGTTATTTCGGCCCCACCACCCAGACAGAGGAGAGGTTCATTCAACTTTGGGTTGCACCGCAAGATCATGGTAAAGTTTAAAAAAAATGAGGATTCAATAAAGAAGTGCCCCGGAGTACAAGAATACATGGTTGAGGGGGAGGGAGTTATAAATGTCTATTCTGCACAAGGGTGGCACAGGTCCTGTGGGATCCATGCCTGGTTCATTTTTATGAACGTCAGCTTGTCCACGTTGGCTGTGGACAGACGGCTGCGTTTGTCAGTAATGACGCCCCCTGCCGTGCTGAATACACGTTCAGACAAAACCCTGGCCGCCGGGCAGGCCAGCACCTCCAAGGCATAAAATGCTAACTCTGGCCACGTGGCCAATTTGGAGACCCAGAAGTTGAATGGGGCCGAACCATCAGTCAGTACGTGGAGGGGTGTGCAGACGTAATGTTCAACCATGTTAGTGAAATGCTGCCTCCTGCTAACACGTTCCGTATCAGGTGGTGGTGCAGTTAGCTGTGGCGTGGAGACAAAACTTTTCCACATTTCTGCCATGCTAACCCTGCCCTCAGAGGAGCTGGCCGTGACACTGCTGCGTTGGCGACCTCTTGCTCCTCCTCTGCCTTCGCCTTGGGCTTCCACCTGTTCCCCTGTGACATTTGGGAATGCTCTCAGGAGCGCCTCTACCAGCGTGCGCTTGTACTCGCGCATCTTCCTATCACACTCCAGTGCAGGAAGTAAGGTGGGCACATTGTCTTTGTACCGGGCATCCAGCAGGGTGGCAACCCAGTAGTCCGCACACGTTAAAATGTGGGCAACTCTGCTGTCGTTGCGCAGGCACTGCAGCATGTAGTCGCTCAGGTGTGCCAGGCTCCCCAGAGGTAAGGACAAGCTGTCCTCTGTGGGAGGTGTATCGTCATCGTCCTCTGTATCCTCCCAGCCACGCACCAGTGATGGGCCTGAGCTGTGTCGGGTGCCACCCCGCTGTGAACATGCTTCATCTTCATCCTCCTCCACATCCTCCTTGTCCTCCAGTAGTGGGCCCTGGCTGGCCACATTTGTACCTGGCCTCTGCTGTTGCAAAAAACCTCCCTCTGAGCCACTTCTAACAGACTGGCCAAAAAGTGCTAAAAATGACCCCTCATCCTCCTCCTCCTCTTCCATCATCGCCCTAAGCGTTTTCTCAAGGAGACATAGAAGTGGTATTCTAACGCTGATGACGGTGTCATCGCCACTGGCCATGTTGGTGGAGTACTCGAAACAGCGCAAACAGGGAACACAGGTCTCGCATGGAGGCCCAATCATTGGTGGTGAAGTGGTGCTGTTCCGCAGTGCAACTGACGCGTGCGTGCTGCAGCTGAAACTCCACTATGGCCTGCTGCTGCTCGCAGTCTCTCCAGCATGTGCAAGGTGGAGTTCCACCTGGTGCGCACGTCGCATATGAGGCGGTGAGCGGGAAGGCCGAAGTTCCGCTGTAGCGCAGACAGGCGAGCAGCGGCAGGATGTGAACGCCGGAAGCGCGCACAGACGGCCCTCACTTTATGCAGCAGCTCTGACATGTCGGGGTAGTTGTGAATAAACTTCTGCACCACCAAATTCAGCACATGCGCCAGGCAAGGGATGTGCGTCAAACCGGCTAGTCCCAGAGCTGCGACAAGATTTCGCACATTATCGCACACCACCAGGCTGGGCTTGAAGCCCACCGGCAGAAACCACTCGGTTTCTGCCGGTGGGCTTCAGTTGGTCTGTTGTTCAATACCCCGCCACAACTCCTGCGCGGTGTGGGGCCTGTCCCCCAAACATATGAGTTTCAGAATGGCCTGCTGACTTTTACCCTGGGCTGTGCTGAAGTTGATGCTCAAGGTGTGTGGCTGACTGGATGAGCTGGTGGAAGCAGAAGAGGAGGAAGCCGAGTAGAAGGAGGAGGCTACAGGAGGCAAAGAATGATGCGGAACGACCTGCGCCAAGGAACTCTCCACCTGGGGCCCAGCCGCCACTACATTTACCCAGTGTGCAGTTAGGGAGATATAGCGTCCCTGGCCATGCTTACTGGTCCACGTATCTGTGGGTAGGTGGACCTAGCCACAAATGGCGTTCTGCAGTGCACACTTGATTTTATCGGATACTTGGTTGTGCAGGGAAGGCACGGCTGTCTTGGAGAAGTAGTGGCGGCTGGGAACAACATACTGTGGGACAGCCATGGACATCAGCTGTTTGAAGCTGTCTGTGTCCACCAGCATGAATGACAGCATTTCAAAGGCCGGTAGTTTAGAAATGCTGGCATTCAGGCCCAGGGCTCGAGGGTGGCCAGGTGGGAATTTACGCTTTCTCTCCAAGGTTTGTGAGATGAAGAGCTGAACGCTGCCGTGTGACATGGTGGAGATGCTTGGTGACGCAGGTGTTGTCGGTGGCACATCCTCTGTTTGGTGGGCGGCAGGTGCCAACATTCCTCCCGAGGCGGAGGAAGAGGCCGAGGCAGCAGCAGAAGAGGGAGCAGGGGGAGCCAGAGTGAGTTCCTTGCTTTTAAGGTGTTTACTCCACTGCAGTTCATGCTTTGCATGTAGATGCCTGTTCATGCAGGTTGTGCTAAGGTTCAGAACGCTTCAGGAACTGATGGCACAGCGTGCAAACCACTTGGGTCTTGTCGTCAGCACATTGTTTAAAGAAGTGCCATGCCAGGGAACTCCTTGAAGCTGCCTTTGGGGTGCTCGGTCCCTGGTGGCGGTGAACAGTAGCAGGCGAACTCTCTTGGCGGCGGCTGGTCTGCTTTTGCCCCCTGCTCCCTCTTTTGCTACGCTGTTGGCTCGGTCTCACCACTGCCTCTTCCTCTGAACTATGAAAGTCAGTGGCACGACCTTCATTCCATGTGGGGTCTAGGACCTCATCGTCCCCTGCATCGTCTTCCACAGAGTCTTCCTCCCTGACCTCCTGTTCGGTCTGCACACTGCAGAAAGACGCAGCAGTTGGCACCTGTGTTTCGTCATCATCAGAGACGTGCGGACTCCGATGAGGTGGTATTCCCATGTCCTCATCATCAGGAAACATCAGTGGTTGTGCATCAGTGCATTCTATGTCTTCCACCACTGGGGAAGGGCTAGGTGAATTTCCTTGGGAAACCCTTCCAGCAGAGTCTTCAAACAGCATAAGAGACTGCTGCATAACTTGAGGCTCTGACAGTTTCCCTGATATGCATGGGGGTGATGTGACAGACTGATGGGCTTGGTTTTCAGGTGCCATGTGTGCGCTTTCTGCAGAAGACTGGGTGGGAGATAATGTTGTGAACATGCTGGATCCACTGTCGGCCACCCAATTGACTAGCGCCTGTACCTGCTCAGGCCTTACCATTCTTAGAACGGCATTGGGCCCCACCAAATATCGCTGTAAATTCTGGCGGGTACTGGAACCTGAGGTAGTTGGTTCACTAGGACGTGTGGCTGTGGCAGAATGGCCACGTCCTCTCCCAGCACCAGAGGGTACACTAACACCACCGCGTCCGCGTCCCTTACTAGATGTTTTCCTCATTGTTACCGTTCACCAAGCACCACAATAAGGAAAAAAATATTTGGCCCAATGTATTGATTTCAAATTTAGGCATTTTTTTACAGGCACCTAACACTATCTGCCTATTTGTTTATGTAGCGTATTACACTAATCCAGGCACAGCAGTAACCACTGATTTAGGGGAATATCTCTTTTAGGGCTAGTATTTAGGCCCTGGATGAAAGGTATCCTTTTATGGACAGATTTACACTTTTCCTGCAACAGCTGGGACACCAGATCCAGGGTATTGCTATTTTGGCAATTGAATGTCACCCCAGAACAAAATATATGTTTTGCAAGACACTATGAATCCTGGCCTGCAACAGCTGGGACACCAGATTCAGGGTATTTCTATTTTGACAATTGAATGTCACCCCAGAACAAAATATATGTTTTGCAAGACACTATGAAACGTGGCCTGCAACAGTTGGGACACCAGAATCAGGGTATTGCTATTTTGCCAGATTAATTTCACCCCAGAACAAAATATGTGTTTTGGCAGACACTATGAAATCTGGCCTGCAACTGCTGGGACACCAGAATCAGGGTATTGCTATTTTGCCAGATTAATTTCACCCCAGAACAAAATATATGTTTTAGCGGACACTATGAAATCTGGCCTGCAACTGCTGGGACACCAGAATCAGGGTATTGCTATTTTGCCAGATTAATTTCACCCCAGAACAAAATATGTGTTTTGGCAGACACTATGAAATCTGGCCTGCAACTGCTGGGACACCAGATTCAGGGTATTGCTATTTTGGAAAATTAATTTCACCCCAGAACAAAATATGTGTTTTGGCAGACACTATGAAATCTGGCCTGCAACTGCTGGGACACCAGAATCAGGGTATTGCTATTTTGCAAGATTAATTTCACCCCAGAACAAAATATATGTTTTGGCGGACACTATTCTATTTTGCCAGCCACAGCTGAAACCACTGATTTATGGTATTGCTATTTTAGGAATTGAATTTCACCCCAGAACAAAATATGTGTTTTGGCAGACACTATGAAATCTGGCCTGCAACTGCTGGGGCACCAGATTCAGGGTATTGCTATTTTGCAAGATTAATTTCACCCCAGAACAAAATATATGTTTTGGCGGACACTATTCTATTTTGCCAGCCACAGCTGAAACCACTGATTTATGGTATTGCTATTTTGGCAATTGAATTTCACCCCAGAAAATAATCTATTCTTTGCCAGACAGCAGACAGTATTATACTTGTCTAGCCAAAGCTGGAACACCAGATTTAGGGGATTGGTATTTGGGCAATTGTATTTAACCTCTTAATAAAATATAGAAATTGCTATCCTGAGTTTCTAGGGGTGACAATTAGCACAGCCAAGCCCCTGATGTAGGATATAGCAAAAAAAAACTAGTATTGATGGATTGATGGACTTGGTGGCAGCTTCATCAGGTGCACCACAAGTCACAAAATGGCCGCCGATCAACCCAGAAAATAAGTGACAGAAAAACGCTCTGTGCAGCCTAAAAACCAGCGAGCAAGTAACTAGCAGAAGTTCAATGATTCTCAGCTGTAGATCGATCCGTTCATTAGGTGCTGTTGCTGACTTTAACCTGCCTAATCTCGCCCTGACAGAAGCTGCGTCCTCTCCCTACACTAGTAAGAGCAGTGTGACATGCGGCGCTACGTGACTCCAGCTTAAATAGAGGCTGGGTCACATGCTGCACTTGGCCAATCACAGCCATGCCATTAGTAGGCATGGCTGTGATGGGCTCTTAGGGCAAGAAGTAAAACGCTAGCTGATTGGCTGCTGTGTAGCCCTTCAGAAAGCGGGAAGAAATCGGCGAACAACGGACCCGAACCCAAACTTTTTGAAAATGTCCGGGTTCGGGTCCGGATCCCGGACACCCCAAAATTCGGTACGAACGATGCTCGAACTGTTCGCTCAACACTAATAATGACTCAGTATTCTATTTATTGCAAAAAATTGGTAGTAATATTTTCGCATTGCACATCCAACTTAGAGCTGGGTACAGTCAACTTTCCGATTGGCTTGCTAGAATTAGCGAATATAGAGAATATAGCGCTATATTCTTATTCATCATATTCGTTCATTATACCCAGCCAAACAATAGTAAAGTAAGTTGCATATACCCCCCTCTAAGTTAGATGCGCCATGCTAGTAATATTACTTAATATTCTCGCATTGCGCATCCAACTTAGAGCTGTGTATAGGCAAGTTTACTTGGCTTACTAGAATTAACAAAGATAACGAATACGAATATAGCGCTATATTCTCTATCTTTGTTAATTCTAGCAAGCCAACCAATAGGAAAGTTATAACCTGTAATATTATCATACTCCAGAAATACATCCAGTCCCCTCTTGAATTCCTTTATTGTACTCACCATCACCACCTCCTCAGGCAGAGAGTTCCATAGTCTCACTGCTCTTACAGTGAAGAATCCTTTTCTATGTTTGTGTGCAAACCTTCTTTCCTCCAGACGCAGAGGATGTCCTTCGTCACAGTCACAGTCCTGGGGTTAAATAAATTATGGGAGAGATCTCTGTACTGACCCCTGATATATTTATACATAGTTATTAGATCTCTCCTCAGTCGTCTTTTTTCTAAAGTGAAAAATCCTAATTATGATAATCTTTCAGGGTACTGTAGTTGCCCCATTCCAGTTATTACTTTAATTGCCCTCCTCTGAAGCCTCTCTAGCTCTTCTATGTCTGCCTTGTTCACAGGAGCCCAGAACTGTACACAGTACTCCATGTGTGGTCTGACTAGTGATTTGTAAAGTGGTAGGACTATGTTCTCATCACGGGCATCTATTCCCCTTTTGATTCAACCCATTATCTTATTATTCCTGGCGGCAGCTGCCTGACACTGGTTTTTCCAGCTTAGTTTGCTGTTTATTAAAATTCCTAGATCCTTTTCCATGTCAGTGTTACTCAGTGTTTTACCATTTAGTATGTACGGGTGACTTGCATTATTCTTTCCCATGTGCATAACTTTATACATTAGTTAGTATTAGTTGCTAGTTAACAGCTATTCCTGACTGTAATATGTAAGGACTTGTTTTATCTGTCTTAGTTATCTGCTTATTTTTTACACTGTGCAGCAGTGTAAAGCAATAAAAGTCTGCACTCACCGGAATCACTCACAGAGACGACATTGTGGCTGTTGTCACAGTCCAATAAGGCAAAAGAGAAAAATATTCACAGGGTCCAGGACTGTCGCTAACCAGAGAGTAGGACAGTGCACCTTGGTAGAGTTGAGCGAACACCTGGAAGTTCGGGTTCGCCGGGTTGATAACAAAGTTAGGGTTCAGATCTGAACTTGACCCCAAACCCGAACCTCATTGAAGTCAATGGGGACCCAAACTTTGCAAACAAATGTGGATAGGGAAATAACATAAAATAAAATAAATAAAACTTACAAATTTTAATCCTGAACTAAGAACAGGAGGTCCATATGGACTAGGAGGTTGAGGAGGCGGTGAACATGGCATTGTAGGTGGATGTGGTGGTGTAGATGGATTTGGCGGTGTAGGTGAAAGCAGCCAACACGTTTATTTTTTTTAATTTAATTCGGGTACACCACAAAACATTGTGGAATATATAAAATAACACAAAGAGATAGTGCACCGGAGTATAACAATGGCTGTGTGAAGTCGGTATACTTTTCTATTCTGCACAAGGGACAGACAAGTCTTGTGTGATCCATGCCTGGTTCATTTTAACCAGCTCTTGACCGCCTAACGCACGGATGCGTCCAGGTGGCGGCTGGTTTACTCTTCCTGGACGCATCCATGCATCTTCTCGCTGGCAGGCTGTAGATGTAAAATACATCTCATCAAACATGTATATTAGACGCTGTTTTGTTAACAGAGTCTGATATACCTGATACCTGGTCCTCTGGTGGTCCCATTTGCTGGGATCGACCACTAAAGGACCAGGTAGCTATGTAAAGTAGCATCAAGCACCACACTACACCCCCCCCCCCCCCTGTCACTTATTAACCCCTGATCACCCCATATAGACTCCCTGATCACCGCCCTGTCATTGATAACCCCCCTGTATGGCTCCATTCAGACGTCCATATGTGTTTTGCGGATCCGCAAAACACGGACACCGGCAATGTGCTTTCCGCATTTTGCAAATCCGCACATTGCCAGAACTATATAGAAAATGCCTTTTCTTGTCTGCAATTGTGGACAAGAATAGGACATGTTCTATATTTTTGCGGAACGGAAGTGCAGACCCGGAAGTGCGGATCCGCAGTCCGTATCCGAGCGGGACAAACTTTGTCCCCATAGAAATGAACTGGTCCACAATTCAGTTCCACAAACAGAATAGCAGACGTGTGAATGGGGCATAAAGGTCCCTTATCACCGCCAGTTAGTTAGCTACTTGTTTTGGTAGTTAGCGCCCAGCCCACCGCAGCTCAGTCACTGATTTTGGCAGAGATTTTTTTCATCCACATTGATCGATGTGAATGAAGAAATCTGTGCCGTTCATTTATTATTTTTTTTTCAGCCCAGAGGCTGAACGAAAAAAAATAATCTTATTACCCGTATGCTCAATATAAGGAGAATAGCAGAAACTCCTAATGCTGGCCATACATGTAATGATTGCCAGGGCAGTATAAACACCTCACATGTGACCCCATTTAAGAAAGAAGACACCCCAAGGTATTCCGTGAGGGGTATGTTGAGTTCATGTAAAATTTTATTTTTTGTCACAAGTTAGTGGAACATGAGACTTTGTAAAAAAAAATAAAAAAAAATAAATTTCCGCTAACTTGTGCCAAAAAAAAAATGCTCTGTGAACTCGCCATGCCCCTCACGGAATACCTTGGGGTGTCTTCTTTCCAAAATGGGGTCACATGTGGGGTATTTATACTGCCCTGGTATTTTAGGGGTCCTAAAGCGTGAGAATCCAAATGCGTAAAAATGCGCTGTGAAATCCGAAAGGTACTCATTGGATTCAGGGCCCCTTTGCCCATCTTGGCTGCAAAAAGGGTCACTTATGTGGTATCGCCGTACTCAGGAGAAGTAGGGCAATGTGTTTTGGGGTGTATTTTTATATATACCCATACTTTGTGTGAGAAATATCTCTGTAAACGACAACTTTTTAAAAAAATTTATACAAAGTTGTCAATTTACAGAGATATTTCTCTCACCCAACATGAGTATATGTAAAAATACACCCCAAAACACATTGCCCCACTTCTCCTAAGTATGGCGATACCACATGAGTGACACTTTTTTCAGCCTGGGTGCGCAAAGGGGCCCAAATGCCAATGAGTACCTTTAGGTTTTACAGGGCTGCTCACAATTTAGCCCCGCCCAAAATGCCAGAACAGTAAACACACCCCACAAATGACCCCATTTCAGAAAGTAGACACCCAAGGTATTCACTGAGAGGCATAGTGAGTCCGTGGGAGATTTTTTTTTTTTTTGCCAGAAGTTAGCAGAAATGGAAACTTTATTATTTTTTAAAAGGAGGTAAAATTAATTTGGGTGGTAAGTTGTATGACGGAGCAATAAACTGTGAAAATAGTGTAGTGCAGAATTGTAAAAAGTGGTCTGGTCATTAAGGTTGTTTAAGCTAGGGGAGCTGATGTGGTTAATGAACTTGAGCTTGTCCACATAAGCTGTGGACAGGCAGCTGCGCTTGTCTGTGATAACACCCCCTGCCGTGCTAAACACACATTCAGAAAATACACTGGCCGCAGGGCAGGCCAGCACCTCCAAGGCATAAAGGGCAATCTCAGGCCATGTGCCCAATTTGGAGACCCAGAAGATGAATGGGGCAGACCCATCAGTCAGTACGTGTAGGCGTGTGCACACATACTGCTCCACCATGTTGCTGAAATGCTGCTTCCTGCTAAGACGTTGCGTATCAGCTGGTGGTGCTGGTTGTTGTGGCGTGGTGACAAAGCTTTTCCACATTTCGGCCATGCTAACCCTGCCTTCTGAGAATAACAAAAGGGGGTTAGTACGCACATCCCAATATGCAGGTGCACGTTGCTATGACTGAAAACAAAACTAAACTAAATATATAATGCAACAGCACTCTGCGATCCAAATAAAGTACAAAAAAGTATTTATATTGCTAATTCTATGCTTAAATTAGAGATGCCTTCGAAAATACATTTTGAACAAAATTATTTGAGCCCGTCTGCCACACATCAAGGCGATCTCTGATTAGACGGGTTCCCAACACTAAACCACACATGTTTATGTTCCATAAACAGCTACCATAACATGCAGGGAGCGTAGGTCCAACATGCATGCTGGGCCCCTTTTAATTTTTGTCATTTTGGTGCCAAAATTGCCTCCATTGAATTTAAAGAATACAGGTACCAACATGCAGGTCGAGCCCACTCCACACATCCCCTGGTGCCGCACTGCCGAATGTCTACCAGTGGATGCAGTAAGAATACACCCTCTACCTCTCCTGATGCCACAAGGCTTTCAGTGAGTGGGGGAGGGCGGGCTAAGCTTTATACTCATGCCAATTAAAATCAACCTATGAGGCAAACAGGCAGTTCAGGAGTGCACGACCGACTAGAGTCAGCCACAACTCCAGTACAAACTGCAAAGAATAACAAAAGGGAGTTAGTCAGTACATCCCAATATGCAGGTGCACGTTGCTATGACTGAAAACAAAACAAAATGTATAATGCAACAGCACTCTGCGATCCAAATAAAGTACAAAAACCCTGCCTTCTGAGGTGCTGGCGATGCCCCCGCTGTGTTGGCAGCCTCTCCTCCTCCTTTGCCATTGCCTTGTGCTTCCACTGGACCCCTGGTGTCAGTTGGGAATGCCATCAGCAGCGCATCTACCAGCATGCGCTTGTACTCACACATCTTCCGATCAGGCTCCAGTGAGGGAATTAAGGACGGCACGTTGTTCTTGAAACGGGGATCCAGCAGGGTGGCCATCCAGTAATCAGCACAAGGTAGAATGTGAGCAACTCGACTGTCATTGCTCAGGCACTGCAGCATGTAGTTGCTCATGTGTGCCAGGCTGACCATAGGCAAGGACAAGCTGTCCTCTGTGGGAGGTGTATCGTCTGTGTCCTCTGTATTCCCCCCAGCAACGCACAAGTGATGCCCATGAGCTGCTTTGAACACAGTTCCTCCTCCTCCTCATCCTCCAGAACTGTGCCCTGGTGGACAATTGTGTACCTGGCTTATGTTGGTGCAGGAACCCACCCTCCGAGCGACCTATGAATGACTGGCCTGATAACGGTTGAAATGATCCCTCTTCCTCCGCCTCTTCCTGCTGTGACACATCTTCCTACATCATCGCTCGAAGCGTTTTTTCAAGGAGAAATAGAAGTGGGATAGTAATGCTGATAACGGCGTCATCGGCACTGGCCTTGTTGGTGGAGTACTCAAAGGAGCGCAACAAGGCACATAGGTCTCGCATGGAGGCCTACACAGTGGCGGTGAAGTGTTGCTCTTCCGCAGAGCGACTGACCCGTCTGACTGCATGCTGCAGCTGAAACTCCACTATGAGAACGCCGAAAGCAGGCACAGATCGTCCGCACTTTCTGCAGCAGCTCTGACATATCAGGGTAGTTTTTCAGGAATCTCTGTACCAACCAAAATTCAGCACATGCGCCAGGAAAGTGATGTGCGTCAAACCGGCAAGGCCAAGAGCTGCTACAAGATTTCGCCCTTTATCGCACACCTCCAGGACGGGCTTGAAACTCAGTGGAACCAACCACTCATCGGTCTGTTGTTCCAGGCCCGGCCAAAGGTCCTGCGCGGTGTGGGGTTTGTCCCCCAAATAAATGAGTTTAAAAACTGCCTGCTGTTGTTTCCCCATGGCTGTGCTGAAGTTGGTGGTGAAGGTGTTACGCTGAGAGTATGAGGAGGTGGTAGAGGAGGAAGAGGAGTAGGAGGAGGAGGCAACAGGAGGCAAAGAGAAATGCTCTGCAATCCTCCGGGGTCGAAGGACATACGCCAAACAGCTATCCGCCTCAGGCCCAGCCGCCACTGCATTTACCCAGTGTGCTGTTAGGGAGATAAAACAGCCCTTGCCAATTTTTCTGGTCCACGTATCGGTAGTTATGTGGACCTTGCCACAGATGGCGTTGTGCAATGTGCACCTTATTTTGTCCATTACTTGCTTGTGCAGGTAAGGGATGGCTCACCTGGAAATGTAGTGGCGGCTTGGAACGATGTACTGTGGGACAGCCACCGCCATAAAGTTTTTAAAACTCTCTGTCTCCACCAGACGGAATGACAGCATTTCAAAGGACAGCAATTTTGAAATACTGGCATTCAGGGCCAGGGATCGCGGGTGGGTAGGGGGGTACTTCCTCTTTTGATATGAAACTCTGAACGCTTCCATGGGACACTGTGGTGGTGTTCGTTGAAGGTGACGGACATGGTGGCGTTGGTGTCACATCCTCCGTTTGCGGGGTGGCCATTGGAAATGTCACTTCAGAGGTGGAGGAAGATGCCAAGATTGCAGCAGAAGAGGGAACAGGAGAAGCCAGAGCCTTTTCTTGGTTTTAGAGGTGTTTACTCCACTGCAGCTTGTGTCTTGCACTTAGATGCCTGGTCATGCAGGTTGTGCTCAGGTTTAGAACGTTTATGCCTCACTTTAGGCTCTGATTACACAGCATGCAAACCACTCGTGTCTTGTCGTCTGCACATTGTGTAAAGAACTGCCACGCCGGGGAACTTCTTGGAGCTGTCTCTGGTGTGCTCGGTCCATGGGTGTGGTGGGCAGTAGCAGGCGTAATGTCTTGGGGACAGGCACTCTGCTTCTGCACCCTGATCCCTCTTTTGCTGTGCTGGTGTCTGTGCGACCACCGCCTCTTCCTCCAAACTGCACAGGTTACGAGCATGGCCTTCATCCCATGTAGGGTCTAGGACCTCATCGTCTTCCACATCATCTTCCACCAAGTCTTTTTCACCCCTGCACTCCTTTTCGGTTTACGCACTGCAGAAAGCCGCAGCAGTTGGCACCTGTGTTTCGTCATCATCAGAGACTTATTGCGGTGGTCATCCCATGTCCTCATCCTCAAAGATAAGTGGTTGGGCATCGGTGTGTTCAATCTCTTCCACTTCTGGAGCAGGGCTAGGTGGATGGGCCAAGGAAACCCTACCAGGAGATTCCTCAAAAAGCATGAGAGTTTGCTGCATCACTTGGGGTTGAGACTGCTTGGGTGATTTGCTGCCCATTGCCTGCAGGTGCCAACTCTGAGCTTTCAGCAGTGGACCAGGTGGAAGACAATGTGAAGGTACTGGAGGCACTATCAGCCACCCAATCTACTAGCGCCTGTACATGCTCTGGCCTCACCATTCGTAGAGCGGCATTCGGGCCTACTAAATAACGTGAAAGGCCCTGTCGTCTATGCGAACCTGAGAAAGGTGTTTCATTTGGGCGTGTAGCTGGCACAGATCCACCACATCCTCTCCCTGCAACAGGAGCCCACCAACACCAGCAGCACCACGACCATGGCCATGTCCCTTATTTGACGTTCTCCTCATTCTTTTCGGTAACCCAACGAAGTAGCAGACAGATTTAATAAAACTTGTCCCCTGTCAGGTATGCCCGTGTCATAAACAGAAAAGATTGGTTTTGGTCACACCTCTATATGACAGATAAATTTATTACACTTTGTGCCCTGCCTAATATGTCCTGGCAGTGTGATAAAGATCAAATATATTTCTAGGTCACACCACAATATGAGAAACAAATTTATTACACTGTGTGGCCTGCCCAATAGGCCCTGGCAGTGTGTTAAAGATGAAAGATTAGTTAAGGTCTCCAGTTACTTTGAAAGATATGAGGGGCACAGATCCCCCAACAATCGTAAGTACACCACCTAATTTACTGAATAAAATTTGGCAAGTCAGGTATGCAGTGCAGCAGGAACACCAAAGCAGGCCGCAGGGGTACTTTATGGGTCAAAATTATGTTTTTTTTTTCAACCACAATGTCCTAGTGGAATTTACTGATTTTATTTGATATACAGTACAAGGCCAAAAGGTATTTTATAGGGGAAAAAAAGGATTTTTTCAACCCCAGTGAAACAATGAATTAACAGATTACGGTTCACTATCAGATTGCCTGTGCAGGCAGAGGATGGAATTTATTTCAACAAAATAAACAATTTCTTTAACCCCAGTGAAACTAACGGATGAAAGTGAAATTTTACTAGCAGTAGTACAGAGCAGGCCACAAATTTACTTTGTGACAAAAATTACGTGTTTTTCCAGCCACAATGTCCCAGTGGAATTTACAGATTTTATTTGATTTGCAGTACAAGACAAAAAGGTCCTTTATAGGAAAAAAAGAGGATTTTTCCTACACCAGTGAAACAGATGAATTAACAAATTTTATTAGATTTTCAGTACAAGGCAATAAGGTACTTTATAGGGAAAAAAAAGGATTTTTTCTACCCAAGTAAAAAAGCAGATGGATTTACTGATTATTTTTCACTATCAGATTTGCTGAGCAGGCAGAAAAGGCACATTATGGTGAAAAAAAAAAAATATTTATTCAACCACAGTAAAACAGATGGATTTACTGATTATATTTTTCACAATCACAAATGTAGTGCACACAGCAAATGTACTTTTTAGCACAAAAAAGAAGCCCAGAATCTGATTTATTTAGAGAATTAATGACAAGGATATATGCAGTAAAAAAATATCACTCCCTAGGTCCCTAAAATCACAAACGGAGTAACAGTATTATTTTTCCCTTCCCCTGGCAGATATGCAGTACCCCAAAAAATGGGTAAATTTTGTGAAATGAAGTAAAAAGACTGGTTTCTATTACTGTCCCTGGCACATATACAGCTGCAAGTGCACGTCACTTGCACAAAATGGCTGCTGACACCAACCACTCACAGAAATATAAAAGTCTTTGTCACTGGCCTCATAAAAAAAAAAACTGCCATTGGACCCACAAGAACAAAAAGGTTGTAGATCGCTGAGTGAACACAATTCTGATATCATATACAGTCCTGATCAAAAGTTTAAGACCACTTGAAAAATGGCAAAAAATCATATTTTACATTGTTGGATCTTAACAAGGTTCCAAGTAGAGCTTCAACGTGCAACAAGAAGAAATGAGAGTGAGAAAACATTTTTTGAGCATTCAATTAATTGAAAATAACAATTAAACTGAAACAGGCTGTTTTTCAGCTGATACAAATTTTAGGACTACATTCCTATAAAAGGCCAAATCTGTGCAAAGATGTGGATTCATTGTCATCTTTTGTCAGATAGTCACACGTTGTGCTGGCCAAGGCAGAAAAACTCTCCCTTTTTAAACATGGTCGGGTTGTTGAACTGCATAAGCAGTGTCTCTCACAGCGCGCCATCGCTGCTGAGGTGGGACGCAGTAAGACAGTCATTTGGAATTTCTTAAATGATCCTGAGGGTTATGGAACAAAAAAGTCAAGTGGAAGACCCAAAAAAATTTCACCAGCACTGAGCTGGAGGATCCAATTGGCTGTCCGTCAAGACACTGGACAATCCTCAACCCAAATTGATGGTTATGGGGCTGCAGTCAACACCAGTAAGGGCCTTAGACGCCATCTAAGACTGAAGGGCTTCAAAAACAAAAAACATCTTTAAAAACCTCATCTCCTTGAACGCCACAGAACAGCTCGCTTGGACTTTGCAAGAGAGCACCAAACATGGGACATTCAAAGGTGGAAGAAAGTTGTATTCTCTGATGAGAAAACCGGTATTCGGGCCTACCAAATAACGCTGAAGGTTCTGTCGCCTACTCGCACCTGAGGAAGGTGCTTCACTTGGGTGGGTAGCTGGCACAGAACAACCACGTACTCTCCCTGCAACAGGAGCGCCACCAACACCAGCAGCACCACGACCAGAGCCACGTCCCTTATTTGACGTTCTCCTCATTATTTGCGTTCACCCACCAAACTAACAGATGGTTTATCTCAGGTGCCAATTTAACTGACAATAGTCAACAATTAAAGGGATTCTGTCACCTTATTTTACCCAATAGAGCTGCGGACATTCTCGGCTAGATCGCTGCTAGCATGTCCGCAATATACCTGTCCCATATCTCTGTATGCTTTTATTTTGTTTAAAAAATTATTTTATTGATATGTAAATTCGCTTGTGAAGGTGCCCAAGGGGCTGTACTAACCGTTCTGGTGCCCAGCAACGCCCCCCTGTGAAGGAGCCCAGCACCGCCTGCGTCCGCCAAATCTCCTCCTTGCTCTCAGTGAGATTGCCGTAAATCACACGATGCGCGAGCTCGGGCATGTGCAGTTCCTTCCCTGAGGCTGATGCCAGCACAGCGAAGGAATACTATGTTGGAACTGCGCATGCGTGATCTCGGGCATTGCGAGATTTACGGCGGCACCAGAACGGTTAGTACAGCCCCTTGGGCACCTTCACAAGCGAATTTACATATCAAAAAAATAATTTTTTAAACACAATGAAAGCACACAGAGATATGGGACAGGTATATTGCGGACATGCTAGCGGCGATCTAGCCGTGCATGTCCGCAGCTCTATAGGGTAAAATGAGGTGACAGAATCCTTTTAAGTTCAGTAACAGTAAGGCAGTGCCGGTGTCATAAATAGAATAAATTTCTTTAGGTCACACAACAGTGTAACATAGCAATTCAATACAATTACTTCACTATCACAAAAAATGTGATTTTTCCAACCAACAATGTAACAGAAGAAGTTAACGGTGTAATTGGACTGTCAGAAACGCAGCGTAGGCAATCTATCACAAAAACTGTGCTTTTTGCAACCAACTATAAAAATGAAGTATTTTACTAGTTAATTGGAATATCAGAAATGCAGACTAGGCCGCAAATGTGCTTTGTGTTACAAAACCAGTGTTTTTTGCAACCAACTATAAAAATGCAGTATTTCACTGGTTAGCTGGAATATCTGAAATGCAGACTAGGCTGCTAATGTGCTATGTGGCACTATAACAGTGTTTTTTTTTGCAGCCAACTATAAAAATGCAGTATTTCACTGGTTAATTGGAATACCTGAAATGCAGACTAGGCCACAAATGTGCAATAGACCACAAAACCTGTGTTTTTTGCAACCAACTATAAAAATGCAGTATTTCACTGGTTAATTGGAATATCTGAAATGCAGCGTACAAAACTAATGTGCTATGTGGCACTATAACTGTGTTTTTTGCAACCAACTATTAAAGTGCAGTATTTTGCTGGTTAATTGGAATATATGAAATGCAGACTAGGCCGTGCAATCTACCACAAAACCAGTGTTTTTTGCAACCAACTATAAAAATGCAGTATTTCACTGGTTAATTGGAATGTTAGAAATGCAGACTAGGCCGCAAATGTGCAATTCCCAGAATGAAGAGAAAAACGGTCCAGCTTCACTGGAAAACTTGAGGCTTTATTGAATCCCGTGCAGATAAAAATTTCACTGTAATTTGTTGATTTTATCTTATTTTTCTATGTCTTTTGGCATGTTGTAACTGCTATGTACTTTATCTGTGGAGGATGTCATCAGGAGGTGTGTCCTGTACCTGATTGCGATCACCTGTTTCTGGTGGTTTGCTATTTAGTCTCAACTTCACTTCTCACTGATGCACATCATGACTAAGGATCCGCACCAATAGTGGTCTGAAACCGGTCGATTTCTTGCATTGCTGTACGTTGGTTTTTATCTGCACGGGATTCAATAAAGCCTCAAGTTTTCCAGTGAAGCTGGACCGTTTTTCTCTTCATTCTGGGACTTGTTGTGCGCCAAGGTTCAGGGCGAGGTCCGGGCTCCTGGTTTCCTGTAGACGAGCGCGACATTCTCCAGTGTTGTTGCAAATGTGCAATCTACCACAAAACCTGTGTTTTTTGCAGCCAACTATAAAAATGTAGTATTTCACTGGTTAATTGGAATATATGAAATGCAGACTAGGCCACAAATGTGCAATCTACCACAAAACCAGTGTTTTTTGCAACCAACTATAAAAATGCAGTATTTCACTGGTTAATTGGAATATCTGAAATGCAGCGCAGAATGCAAATATGCTATCTAGCACAAAAAGTGTGCTTTTTTTAAAGCAGCAAGGTAACAGCAGTATTTAATGGTTTTATTGGACTGTCAAATATGCAGTTCCTGTGGCACACCGATAAAGAAATCGCTTTAGGTTACAAAAATATGTGACAGACTAATGTAATAGAATATTATTCACAACCAGGTATGCACTGCAGGGCGTAGGGGTACTTGACAGGCCAAAAAAGGGAATTTGTCCTCCACTGAGCTGCCAGAACAGAATTAAAGTAAAGTCCCTGCCACACATGCAGCTCACATGCAGTTGCAAGGGCACTCTCTAATCGCTGTAGCTGGAAGATTGCAGTACACCAAGAACACCTGAATTCTTGCCTAATCTGTCCCTCACAGCAGCAGCAGCTTTTTCCTACACTAGTTAGAGCAGAGTGACATGCGGCTGTGACTCCAGCTTATATAGAGGCTGACTCACATGCTTCACTTAGCTAATCACAGCCATGGCATTAGTAGGCATGGCTGTGATGGCTTCTAAGGGCAGACTAGTTAAACGCTTGTTGATTGGCTGCCCTGCAGCTTTTCAACAAGTGCCATAAAACGGTCGAACACCGAACTCGAACCCGATCATTCAGTAAAATGTTCGGGTTCGGGTCTGGGTACTAAAAATCGTAACGTTCGGTACGAACCTGGACTTTACAGTTTGGGTTCACTCAACTCTAAACCATCAAAAAATGTGGTGATAAGAAAGCAGGATGCGCTCATACCCATATGCAGTTGTGCATTTCTGTAGGGGAGCACATCCTGCACTTGTAGTCCGTTGCTAATGGCAATCACCAGCAAAAAATGCATACAATGGATGATGCCAGCAACGGACTACAAGTACCACAATGGACATCCTACATAAGATGAAATTTATGTGGATGTGGCAAGAATTCAGAACAAACACAGAACCAGAGATAGGTGCACACTGCCGTCACACTAAAGCCTCACACTGATGTTAAAAATTGAGAGTTAGTTCGACATATCCTACTAGGAGGACGTGTCTTAAGCCTCGGGCACCAGCGTCAAGGTCTCTCAAGTAGCCCGTGGGCCCTAACACTCACCTACCTGCGCCATATGGGCGATATCAGGGGCCAGTGGGCAATTACAGGAGCATTAGGACGACTCACAAACATCTCCTCTGTTACCTCCAGCATGTGGCCATGCTTACAATGGGAGGTGGGAGGTGTCTATGAGCCCTACCCAAGACTGACTGATATAGCCCAAGGCCAAGCAGGTGCACCCAAATGTGACCTGAAGATGAAAAACAGGCACATTTAAAATGGAGTTTATACACCTCCATACATATATATATAAACCATCAAAAAATGTGGTGATAAGAAAGCAGGATGCGCTCATACCCATATGCAGTTGTGCATTTCTGTAGGGAGCACATCCTGCACTTGTAATCCGTTGCTAATGGCAATCACCAGCAAAAAATGCATACAATGGATGATGCCAGCAACGGACTACAAGTACCACAATGGACATCCTACATAAGATGAAATTTATGTGGATGTGGCAAGAATTCAGAACAAACACAGAACCAGAGATAGGTGCACGCTGCCGTCACACTAAACCCTCACACTGATGTTAAAAATTGAGAGTTAGTTCGACATATCCTACTAGGAGGACGTGTCTTAAGCCTCGGGCACCAGCGTCAAGGTCTCTCAAGTAGCCCGTGGGCCCTAACACTCACCTACCTGCGCCATATGGGCGATATCAGGGGCCAGTGGGCAGTTACAGGAGCATTAGGACGACTCACAAACATCTCCTCTGTTACCTCCAGCATGTGGCCATGCTTGCAATGGGAGGTGGGAGGTGTCTATGAGCCCTACCCAAGACTGACTGATATAGCCCAAGGCCAAGCAGGTGCACCCAAATGTGACCTGAAGATGAAAAACAGGCACATTTAAAATGGAGTTTATACACCTCCATACATATATATATAAACCATCAAAAAATGTGGTGATAAGAAAGCAGGATGCGCTCATACCCATATGCAGTTGTGCATTTCTGTAGGGAGCACATCCTGCACTTGTAATCCGTTGCTAATGGCAATCACCAGCAAAAAATGCATACAATGGATGATGCCAGCAACGGACTACAAGTACCACAATGGACATCCTACATAAGATGAAATTTATGTGGATGTGGCAAGAATTCAGAACAAACACAGAACCAGAGATAGGTGCACGCTGCCGTCACACTAAACCCTCACACTGATGTTAAAAATTGAGAGTTAGTTCGACATATCCTACTAGGAGGACGTGTCTTAAGCCTCGGGCACCAGCGTCAAGGTCTCTCAAGTAGCCCGTGGGCCCTAACACTCACCTACCTGTGCCATATGGGCGATATCAGGGGCCAGTGGGCAATTACAGGAGCATTAGGACGACTCACAAACATCTCCTCTGTTACCTCCAGCATGTGGCCATGCTTGCAATGGGAGGTGGGAGGTGTCTATGAGCCCTACCCAAGACTGACTGATATAGCCCAAGGCCAAGCAGGTGCACCCAAATGTGACCTGAAGATGAAAAACAGGCACATTTAAAATGGAGTTTATACACCTCCATACATATATATATTAAACCATCAAAAAATGTGGTGATAAGAAAGCAGGATGCGCTCATACCCATATGCAGTTGTGCATTTCTGTAGGGAGCACATCCTGCACTTGTAATCCGTTGCTAATGGCAATCACCAGCAAAAAATGCATACAATGGATGATGCCAGCAACGGACTACAAGTACCACAATGGACATCCTACATAAGATGAAATTTATGTGGATGTGGCAAGAATTCAGAACAAACACAGAACCAGAGATAGGTGCACGCTGCCGTCACACTAAACCCTCACACTGATGTTAAAAATTGAGAGTTAGTTCGACATATCCTACTAGGAGGACGTGTCTTAAGCCTCGGGCACCAGCGTCAAGGTCTCTCAAGTAGCCCGTGGGCCCTAACACTCACCTACCTGCGCCATATGGGCGATATCAGGGAGCCAGTGGGCAATTACAGGAGCATTAGGACGACTCACAAACATCTCCTCTGTTACCTCCAGCATGTGGCCATGCTTACAATGGGAGGTGGGAGGTGTCTATGAGCCCTACCCAAGACTGACTGATATAGCCCAAGGCCAAGCAGGTGCACCCAAATGTGACCTGAAGATGAAAAACAGGCACATTTAAAATGGAGTTTATACACCTCCATACATATATATATAAACCATCAAAAAATGTGGTGATAAGAAAGCAGGATGCGCTCATACCCATATGCAGTTGTGCATTTCTGTAGGGGAGCACATCCTGCACTTGTAGTCCGTTGCTAATGGCAATCACCAGCAAAAAATGCATACAATGGATGATGCCAGCAACGGACTACAAGTACCACAATGGACATCCTACATAAGATGAAATTTATGTGGATGTGGCAAGAATTCAGAACAAACACAGAACCAGAGATAGGTGCACGCTGCCGTCACACTAAACCCTCACACTGATGTTAAAAATTGAGAGTTAGTTCGACATATCCTACTAGGAGGACAAGTCTTAAGCCTCGGGCACTCAACTCTAGTAAACAATTAACAGCAAATGTTTAGTTACAGTTGTTGCTGCTGAAGAGGGACTATATACAGGAGTTTGTGAATGGTGATAATATCACAAGTGAGAACGAGCAAGGACAGTAGTTGTCAGACCAACCTGATTAGATTTTTAACCATCTTGGACAACCCATTTTATACATCCCAGGTTACAAAATGTAAAGTAACATGCATAATACACAGATCATACACAGTATGTTTAATATACATACTGTAATATTTGTGTAATATAAATGTTTATTAGTACAAAGTACGGTCATCGCTACATGAATAATACCATATATGCATAGTAATATACAGTGTATATGTGTAATATAAAAGTCGCCATACAGCACTAAAATGAAGTTTAGAGTGAATCGACTTTGGATCTAGGATCCGACGCTCGATTTGTTCAACACCTTGGGTGATGAATTTTGGAGGCAGTGTGCAGGCAACAATATGATAAATTGAGGTGTTGAGGAATTGGGGGAACAGGAAAATTACCTGCAGTCCTATGTAGCGCCATATATAGTGCAGTGGTAACTCTCTGAGTAAAGATAATATAGTATATGTCACCTGCAACACTATGTAGCACAACAGATAACACAGTGATAACTTGCTAACAGTGGCGTACCGCCAATATAGGCAGGGTACGCCACTGCTATGGGGCCCGCGGAACAGGGGGGCCCGGAGCGCACGGAAGGCCACGCCCCCACTGACGGCACTCACAGCAGCTAGTGCTATTAGTCAGAGCCGCACAGCAGCAGAGGCTGAGAGGCGGTCTCCTCCCAGCGCCGCAGATGTCCTCCCCTCCTCCTGTCTGGCTTGTCCCGGGCCCAGCTGAGCGGAGGACCCAGGCTGCATGCGTCTGCTGCCTGCACTGACAACACACACACTGGGCCAATCAGCCTTTAGCAGTGCAAAGATCCTGCTGCTGATTGGCCAGTGTATTCTGGCAGGCAGCAGGCGCGCACCCAGCCTGGCAGTTGTGCTGCCCGCCTCACCACCTCAGCTGCCCAGCTGTGACCCCAGATGTGAAGAATGGCAGCCTGACCGAACCCAGGATCCAGCCCAGGACCCGGACCCAGAACAAACCCAGCAGCTGCCAGCCTGCCTACAGTATGTGGATAATGAAATGTGCAACTATATTCTTGATGGGGGGGTAGCAGCAAGCAGAGTTCCTGTGCGGGTGGGGGGGGGCACTGTAGGCTCATAGAGGACTCAGAACACCCCCTCCCCCATTAACTCTGCTTGCTGTTAAGGCTTCATGCACACAAACGTGCGCCTGCTGTTCCGTGCATTGGGGACAATTTGTGGTCCCCAATACACGAGCACAACCATAGGGCGGCCGGGACAGATCGAGGACCCATTCAACTTGAATGGGTCCGTGGTCTGTCCGCACCGCAAAAAGGTAGTGCTTTTGTGGTGTTCCGTCCTGTGTCTCCGCATCTTTGTGATTGCGGGGTTGGAGGTGTGGCATGGGGAGGAGCCATGACAGGAGGTGGGGTGGGCCAGTGTAGTGGGCGGGGTTAGGGGGCCCAATTCAGATTTTTGCTATGGGGCCCAATGATTTCTATGTACGCTCCTGCTTGCTAAGTACAGATAATGTAGTAGATGTTACCTGCAGTCCTATGTAAGGCTTGTTTAACACCTGAGTTAGATATCTCCAGGAGGCTGCTCCCTGCCGGAGATGTTTGGGTCAGACACTGCCGGATGCTACCTGATATCTGCCTGCCGGCGCCATTAACAATAATGCGGTTTTCGTCCAGACGAGTCTTGGCATATTTGACGGAATCTTCGCAGGTCCCCATTATAGTAAAGGGGGCTGGACGCAATTCCGGCATCACCTTGCAATGATGGATCTGTCAAGCACAGATGTAAAACAGGCCTAACACGACAGATAACAAACAAAAATAACTCTTTCAATACATTTAATAAAGTAGGTGTTACATGCAGTCCTATGTAGACAACAGATAATACAGTGATGACTCTCCGAATACAGATACTGTAGATGTCACCTGTAGAGTTGAGCGAACACCTGGATGTTCGGGTTCAAAAAGTTCGGCCGAACTCGACCCGAACTTCATGCCGAACCTGAAACCCATTGAAGTCAATGGGGACCCGAACTTTTGGGCACTAAAAAGGCTGTAAAATAGTCCAGGAAAGGGCTTTAGGGCTGCAAAAGGCAGCAAAATGTAAGTAAATGCCCTGCAAACAAATGTGTATAGGGAAATGAATTAAAATAAAATAAAATAAATAAAAATTAACCAATATCAATTGGAGAGAGGTCCCATAGCAGAGAATCAGTTTTCAAGTCACCCACCAATGGAGAATGTAACTTTCTGTTATTTCGGCCCTAGCACCCAGACACAGGACAGAGGTCTCACAGCAAGGAATAAGGCGTCATATCACCCACCACTGGAGAAGGCCACTTTCAGTTATTTAGGCCCCAACACCCAGACAGAGGAGAGAGGTCCCACAGCAGAGAATCAGGCGTCATATCACCCACCACTGGAGAAGGTCACTTTCAGTTATTTAGGCCACAGCACCCAGACAGAAGAGAGAGGTCCCACAGCAGAGAATCAGGCGTCATATCACCCACCTCTGGAGAAGGCCACTTTCAGTTATTTAGGCCCCGGCGCCCAGATTGAGGAGAGGTTCATTCAACTTTGGGTTTCACCGCAAGATCATGGTAAAGTTAAAAAAAAATGAGGATTCAATAAAGAAGTGCCCTGGAGTACAAGAATACATGGTTGACGACGAGGCAGTTATAAATGTCTATTCTGCACAAGGGAGGGACGGGTCCTGTGGGATCCATGCCTGGTTCATTTTTTTGACCGTCAGCTTGTCCACGTTGGCTGTGGACAGGCGGCTGCGTTTGTCAGTAATGATGCCCCCTGCCGTGCTGAATACACGTTCAGACAAAATGCTGGCCGCCGGGCAGGCCAGCACCTCCAAGGCATAAAATGCTAACTGTGGCCACGTGGACAATTTGGAGACCCAGAAATTGAATGGGGCCGAACCATCAGTCAGTACGCTGAGGAGTGTGCACACGTAGTGCTCAACCATGTTAGTGAAATGCTGCCTCCTGCTAACACGTTCCGTATCAGGTGGTGGTGCAGTTAGCTGTGGCGTGGAGACAAAACGTTTCCACATTTCTGCCATGCTAACCCTGCCCTCAGAGGAGCTGGCCGTGACACAGCTGCATTGGCGACCTCTTGCTCCTCCTCTGCCTTCGCCTTGGGCTTCCACCTGTTCCCCTGTGACATTTGGGAATGCTCCCAGGAGCGTGTCTACCAGCGTGCGCTGGAACTTGCACATCTTCCTATCACGCTCCAGTGCAGGAAGTAAGGTGGGCACAGGCAGTGCACAGGCACTGCAGCATGTAGTCGCTCATGTGTGCCAGGCTCCCCAGAGGTAAGGACAAGCTGTCCTCTGTGGGAGGCGTATCGTCCTCCGTATCCCCCCAGCCATGCACCAGTGATGGGCCTGAGCTGTGTCGAGTGCCACCCCGCTGTTAACCTGCTTCATCCTCATCCTCCTCCACCTCCTCCTCATCCTCCTCGTCCTCCAGTAGTGGGACCTGGCTGGCCACATTTGTACCCGGCCTCTGC
The DNA here is from genome assembly GCA_033119425.1 of Bufotes viridis. NCBI lineage: Eukaryota > Metazoa > Chordata > Amphibia > Anura > Bufonidae > Bufotes > Bufotes viridis. The sequence continues at coordinate 543,703,639 of CM065590.1, read as the reverse complement.
TGTTGCAAAAAAACTCCCTCTGAGCTACTTCTAACAGACTGGCCTGAAAGTGCTAAAAATGACCCCTCATCCTCCTCCTCCGGGGCCACCTCCTCTTCTATCATCGCTCTAATCGTTTTCTCAAGGAGACATAGAAGTGGTATTGTAATGCTGATAACGGTGTCATCGCCACTGGCCATGTTGGTGGAGTACTCAAAACAGCGCAACACTGAACAAAAGTCTCGCATGGAGGCCCAATTATTGGTGGTAAAGTGGTGCTGTTCCACAGTGCGACTGACGCGTACGTGCTGCAGCTGAAACTCCACTATGGCCTGCTGCTGCTCGCACAGTCTCTCCAGCATGTGCAAGGTGGAGTTCCACCTGGTGGGCACGTCGCATATGAGGCAGTGAGCGGGAAGGCCGAAGTTCCGCTGTAGTGCAGACAGGCGAGCAGCGGCAGGATGTAAACGCCGGAAGAGCGCACAGACGGCCCGCACTTTATGCAGCAGCTCTGACATGTCGGGGTAGTTTTGAATGAACTTCTGCACCACCAAATTCAGCACATGCGCCAGGCAAGGGATGTGCGTCAAACCGGCTAGTCCCAGAGCTGCGGCGAGATTTCGCACATTATCGCACACCACCAGGCTGAGCTTGAAGCCCACCGGCAGAAATCACTCGGTTTCTGCAGGTGGGCTTCAGTTGGTCTGTTGTTCAATACCCCACCACAACTCCTGCGCGGTGTGGGGCCTGTCCCCCAAACATATGAGTTTCAGAATGGCCTGCTGACTTTTACCCTGGGCTGTGCTGAAGTTGATGCTGAAGGTGTGTGGCTGACTGGATGAGCTGGTGGAAGCAGAGGAGGAGGAAGCCGAGTAGAAGGAGGAGGCTACAGGAGGCAAAGAATGATGCCCTGCGATCCTTGGCGGTGGAACGACCTGCGCCAAGGAACTCTCCACCTGGGGCCCAGCCGCCACTACATTTACCCAGTGTGCAGTTAGGGAGATATAGCGTCCCTGGCCATGCTAACTGCTCCACGTATCTGTGGTTAGGTGGACCTAGCCGCAGATGGCGTTCCGCAGTGCACACTTGATTTTATCGGATACTTGGTTGTGCAGGAAAGGCACGGCTGTCTTGGAGAAGTAGTGGCGGCTGGGAACAACATACTGTGGGACAGCCATGGACATCAGCTGTTTGAAGCTGTCTGTGTCCACCAGCATGAATGACAGCATTTCAAAGACCGGTAGTTTAAAAATGCTGGCATTCAGGCCCAGGGCTCGAGGGTGGCTAGGTGGGAATTTATGCTTTCTCTTCAAGGTTTGTGAGATGGAGAGCTGAACGCTGCCGTGTGACATGGTGTAGATGCTTGGTGACGCAGGTGGTGTTGTCGGTGGCATATCCTCTGTTTGGTGGGCGGCAGGTGCCAACATTCCTCCCGAGGCGGAGGAAGAGGCCGAGGCAGCAGCAGAAGAGGGAGCAGGGGGAGCCTGAGTGAGTTCCTTGTTTTTATGGTGTTTACTCCACTGCAGTTCATGCTTTGCATGTAGATGCCTGGTTATGCAGGTTGTGCTAAGGTTCAGAACGTTAATGCCTCACTTCAGGCTCTGATGGCACAGCGTGCAAACCATTCGAGTCGTGTCGTCAGCACATTGTTTAAAGAAGTGCCATGCCAGGGAACTACTTGAAGCAGCTTTCGGGGTGCTCGGTCCCTGGTGGCGGTGGTCAGTAGCAGGCGAACTCTCTTGGTGGCGGCTGTTCTGCTATTTCCCCCTGCTCCCTCTTTTGCTATGCTGTTGGCTCGGTCTCACCACTGCCTCTTCCTCTGAACTATGAAAGTCAGTGGCACGACCTTCATTCCATGTGGGGTCTAGGACCTCATCGTCCCCTGCATCGTCTTCCACACAGTCTTCCTCCCTGACCTCCTGTTCAGTCTGCACACTGCAAAAAGACGCAGCAGTTGGCACCTGTGTTTCGTCATCATCAGAGACGTGCAGACTCCGATGAGATGGTATTCCCATGTCCTCATCATCAGGAAACATAAGTGGTTGTGCAAGGGCTAGGTGGATTCCCTTGGGAAACCCTGCCAGCAGAGTCTTCAAACAGCATAAGAGACTGCTGCATAACTTGAGGCTCAGACAGTTTTCCTGATATGCATGGGGGTGATGTGACAGACTGATGGCTTGGTTTTCAGGCGCCACCTGTGCGCTTTCTGCAGAAGACTGGGTGTGAGATAATGTTGTGAATGTGCTGGATCCACTGTCGGCCACCCAATTGATCAACGCCTGTACCTGCTCAGGCCTTACCATCCTTAGAACGGCATCTGGCCCCACCAAATATTGCTGTAAATTCTGGCGGGTACTGGAACCTAAGGTAGTGTGTCTGTGGCAGAATGGTAAGGTCCTCTCCCAGCACCAGAGGGTCCACTAACACCACCACGACCGAGTCCCTTACTAGATGTTTTCCTCATTGTTACCGTTCACCAAGCACCACAATAAGAAATAAAATATTTGCCCCAATGTATTGATTTCAAATTCAGGCTTTTTTTTACAGGCACCAAACACTATCTGCCTATTTATTTATATACCATATTACACTAATCCAGTCACAGCAGTAACCACTGACTTAGGGGAATATCTATTGTAGGCCTAGTATTTAGGCCCTGGATGAAAGGTATCCTTTTATGGACAGATTTACACTTAGAGATGCACAGTAGCGTGTGAAAAAAAATATGGAGGATTATGCCTTCAGCAATTGTATTTTAACACTTTGTGTAATATACCCTTTAACAGACAGAAATACAATGGGAGATGCACGGTAGCGTGTGAGGTTATTGAGGATGACCCTCTCAGCACTTGTATATACAATTTGAGTGTAATATACCCTTTTTCAGACAGATTAACACTTGGCCTGCAACAGCTGGAACACCAGATTCAGGGTAATGCTATTTTGGCAATTAAATTTCACCCCAGAAAAACATATACCCTTTTATGGACAGATTTAAATGAAGCCTGCAACAGCTGGAACAACACTTTTACTGTATTTCTATTTTTGCAACTGAATTTCACTGCAGAAAATAAAATATCCTTTGCCAGACACTATTAAACTTAGCCAGCCACAGCTGAAACCACTGATTTATGGTATTGCTATTTTGGCAATTGAATTTCCCCCACTCAACAAAATATATCCTTTGCCGGACACTATTAAACTTGGCCAGCAACAGCTGAAACCACTGATTTATGGTATTGCTATTTTGGCAATTGAATTTAACCCCAGAAAAAAAATATACCCTTTTACGGACAGATCTAAACTAGGCCTGCAACAGCTGGAATACCAGATTCAGGGTATTGCTATTTTGGGAATTAAATTTCACCCCAGAACAAAATCTATCCTTTGCCGTACACAAGTAAACTTGGCCAGCCACTGCTGGGACAGCAGATTTACTGTATTTCTATTTATGCTACTGACTTTCACCCCAGAAAATAATATACCCTTTCACGGACAGATTTAAACGAAGCCTGCAACAGCTGGAACAACAGTTTTACAATATTTCTGTTTTTGCAACTGAATTTCACCGCAGAAAAATATATATCCTTTGCTGGACACTATTAAACTTGGCCAGCCACAGCTGAAACCACTGATTTATGGTATTGCTATTTTGGCAATTTAATTTCACCCCAGAACAAAATATATCCTATGCCAGACACAATTAAACTTTCCCAGCCACTGCTTGGACACCAGATTTATGGTATTGTTATTTTGGCAATTGAATTTCTCCTCAGAACAAAATATATCCTATGACGTACACTATTAAACTTTGCCAGCCACCGCTGGGACACCAGATTTACGGTATTGCTATTTTGGCGATTGAATTTCACCCCAGAAAAAAATATATGCTTTGCCGAACACTATTAAACTTGGCCAGCCACAGCTGAAACCACTGATTTATGGTATTGCAATTTTGGCAATTGAATTTCACCCTAGAAAAAAATATACCCTTTTACGGACAGATCAAAACTAGGCCTGCAACAGCTGGAACACCAGATTCAGGGTATTGCAATTTTGGAAATTAAATTTCACCCCAGAACAAAATCTATCCTTTGCCGTAGACTAGTAAACTTGGCCAGCCACTGCTGGGACACCAGATTTACTGTATTTCTATTTTTGCTACTGATTTTCACCCCATAAAATAATATACCCTTTTAAGGACAGATTTAAATAAAGCCTGCAACAGCTGGAACAACAGTTTTAATGTATTTCTATTTTTGCAACTGAATTTCACTGCAGAAAATAATATATCCTTTGCCGGACACTATTAAACTTGGCCAGCCACAGCTGAAACCACTGATTTATGGTATTGCTATTTTGGCAATTGAATTTCACCCCAGAACAAAATATATCCTTTGCCGGACACTATTAAACTTGGCTAGCCACAGCTGAAACCACTGATTTATGGTATTACTATTTTGGCAATTGAATTTCACCCCAGAACAAAATATATCCTTTGCAGGACACTATTAAACTCGGCAAGCCACAGCTGAAACCACTGTTTTATGGCATTGCTATTTTGGCAATTGAATTTCACCCCAGAAAAAAATATACCCTTTTACGGACAGATCTAAACTAGGCCTGCAGCAGCTGGAACACCAGATTCAGGGTATTGCTATTTTGGGAATTAAATTTCACCCCAGAACAAAATCTATACTTTTCCGTACAATATTAAACTTGGCCAGCCACTGCTGGGACAGCAGATTTACTGTATTTCTATTTGTGCTACTGACTTTCACCCCAGAAAATAATATTCCCTTTTACGGACAGATTTAAACGAAGCCTGCAACAGCTGGAACAACAGTTTTACTGTATTTCTATTTTTGCAACTGAATTTCACCGCAGAAAATAATTTATCCTTTGCCGGACACTATTAAACTTTCCCAGCAACTGTTGGGACACCAGATTTACGGTATTGCTATTTTGGCAATTGAATTTCACCCCAGAAAAAAAATATATCCTTTGCCGTACACTATTAAACTTGGCCAGCCACAGCTGAAACCACTGATTTATGGTATTGCTATTTTGGCAATTGAATTTCACCCCAGAACAAAATATTTCCTTTGCAGGACACTATTAAACTTGGCCAGCCACAGCCGAAACCACTGATTAACTGTATTGCTATTTTGCCTATTGAATTTCACCCCAGAACAAAATATATCCTTTTCCGGAGACTATTATACTTTGCCAGACACTGCTGGGACACCAGATTTAGGGGATTGCTATTTTGGCAATTGAATTTTAACACAGAAAATAATCTATCCTTTGGCAGACAGCAGACAGTTTTACACTTGGCTAGCCACAGCTGGAACACCAGATTTAGGGGATTGCTATTTTGGCAATTTAATTTAACCCCTTAATAAAATATAGACATTTCTATCCTGAGTTTCTAGGGGTGACAATAAGCACAGCCAAGCCCCTAAAGTAGGATATAGAAAAAAAAAAAAAAAAAACTAGTATAGATGGATTGATGGACTTGGTGGCAGCTTGTGCTGGTGCACCACAAGTCACAAAATGGCTGCTGATCACCCCAGAAAAAAGTGACAGAAAAGCACTCTGTGCAGCCTAAAAACCAGTGAGCAATTAACTAGCAGAAGTTGAATGATTCACAGCTATAGATCGATCACTTCATTAAGTGCTTTTGCTGACTTTTCCCTGCCTAATCTCGCCCTCACAGAAGCTGTGTCCTCTCCCTACACTAATTAGAGCAGCGTGACATGCGACGCTATGTGACTCCAGCTTAAATAGAGGCTGGGTCACAAGCTGCATTTGGCCAATCACAGCCATGCCATTAGTAGGCATGGCTGTGATGGCTTCTTAGGGCAAGAACTAAAACTCTAGCTGATTGGCTGCTGTGCAGCCCTTCAGAAAGCGGGAAGAAAATCGCCAAACAACAGACCCGAACCCGAACTATTGTCCCGAACTCTCCAAAATTCGGTACGAACCCGAACTATGCTCGAATTGTTCGCTCAACACTAGTCACCTGCAGTCCTTGCATGTAATATCAGAGACAACACAGTAATAACTCTCTGAGTGCGTATAATGCAGTAGACGTTACCTGCAATCCTATGTAACACCAGTTACAGTTGAAGGGGTAGTGCACATAGGGCAACTGTTATGGAGGCATGGGTGAGGCAGCAGGTATGTGAGGGCAACACAACCTTCCTCTCCTTTCATGCTGCTAATATCGCTGTGGTTTCTTTGGGTCCTGTGGAACAGAACAGATGGTTACATCATGTTGCTTGCTCCAACAAGAAAGAGCCCACTGGCTGGACAGGCTGCATTGCACAGCCACGAAAATGTTCAATTGTATACGTGTTATTAAATTTTATTATTTGGATAAAATTTATTGCAGAGAAATCTAGGGGGCAACCCCATCACCCCCTACATACACCAGCACTGTCCTGATGCCCCACACAGGCGCAAGACCAGGAAGTAAAACTTTATATACTGCCCCACAAAACATTAAACAAAATTGCCACCTCTCGCATGCTGTAACTAGTTTTTATATATGAATTAAGGGTCTTCAGATAAAAGCATTGCCATAACCTATTGGTAAAGGCTTCAGTTGACTTTGACCTGGCTTTTAACCATAGCTGAGGGATTAGAATTTATGGAAGTGCACAGGAAATGATGGAATTTACAGTTCATGAAGTGATGATTTGTCATTTAAATGTGAAAGGATTAGGGGTGAAAACTAATTCATGATTCCAATAAGAATTTTATTTATACTTAATATATTTCCAAGATAAGACCCCTTTCATCTGAAAGCTGTATAGAGCAGCGGAAATTTTTTTCAATGCTAGACTGGTTTTGACATATTTCAAAGCGTTCAACTGTGATAATTTTCCGAACCTTTAGCATGATAAGATAATGAATGTCAAACAAAAACTTCATTCTCTCAAACATGCAGTTAACAGTTGACTGCATTCAGAGTGCATATATGGATGAAGAAAATGTGAATCCTGTTGACCTTTAAAATTGCTGGGATCTTCAAGTGTGTACTCGTGAGAAGTTATAGTAAATAATGATGCCTTACTCGCTGCTCTGCTACAGCGACTGAGAGGCAAGGCCCAACAAATATCTACAAGTTTTGTTTATATTTTTTCTAATGTTCATTTTATAATTTTTTTTTACTGCTGGAGTGTTCAACTTGAGTTAAACATGGTCAGGGAGATTTATCATGAGAGGAATTTTTGATAAATTTGTTGCACTTTTAAGCCTAATACTTCTGTCTTGAGATGTTACTTCACTTTCTATGCTACTCTTTACTGGAGTAAGATTCTACCAATTTTCATCATTTTAATAAGTCTTTGCTAAATAAGTCAGCTCACCAGGCTAACCATGCTCACCTTACCACCCATATTTCCAAAACGAGAGTGAATGTTTTACTTGCTAAAAACAAGTGTTACGGTATACCTCGGTATTGTGAGGGTTAATACCGTTCGGGCGATTCCCCTGGCGAAGAGTACAGCAACCCACAACCGCTGGAATCCACCGAACTGGAACCATACGAAGTCCTCCTCTCCTGGAACAGGCAAGAGAACGTTCTGACGTAGCAATTCCCCCCAAGTACGAGACGAGGCTCCGTATTAATGGTTAAACAGGAATTCTCACTTTATTGAGGGCTGCCTGCCCGGTATTTATCCAGGTCTCCCACCTGGTGGACACTCCCCTAGGGGACCAGAAGGAAGACTGAGACACGGGATACAGCAGCCAATCACACACAATGGGACAATACAGACACCCCCAGCATATCCCTCCCCTCTGCCTGTGATACAATTACCCTACACAGGTTAATGTAATCATCCCAGGCAGGAGAATACACAATGTCTTCTGTCCTGGAGACAATCGAGGACTCATTCAATTATCTCTCAGGACAAAGGGAAATCGCCAATACACATGTGGGGACAATAGGACAGACATCATTATTCAATATACAATGTCCCACCCTTTACAGTACACACAGACATTTAACATATCCCCAGATGGCTTGGATCTGAGCGCTCAATATATCCAAACAGCGCTCAGATGCCACAAACCCAGTCAAATCGCCATGGGGTTTAAGTTTAGCGTGGGCTGATGAGAGGGCCCATAATCCTGGGGCAAGAGGCTGGCAATCTGTCCCCTCCAAAACCCAGTGGCGCGGTTGGTTTCGCCACACATCTCCCCTTTTCCAAACCGACTAACAGGGTATCTGACTTTCTGCCGGTCAGTGCCCTTGTTAGTCCAGCAGCCCACCCACAAAACAGAAACAGCAGTACAGCCCACCCACAATAAATGGTTACTACACCTGAGCAAGGGAAAAACCTGTCCATGTCCATGTGCCTCACTACGGCTGTGTGGGGGACTGGTAGACTGCCTGAGTGGGTTGCTGAGTGGGCAGAGACCAGGGGTACTCTGCCCTGGTGCCAGCGCTACCACGGAAGTAGCCTGGTTGGAGCCTGGTTGTTGTAGGGGGAGACCGACTGTCTCCCCTTTAGATACACAGCTCTGCTGTTGTAGGGAGAGACTGACTGTCTCCCCTTTAGATAGACCACCATGCTGCTGTGGGGGGGGACCGACTGTCTCCCCTTTGGCTAAATGGCCCTGTTGCTGGGAGACAGGACCGACTGTCCCTACCCCCTGTGCTGTGAGTGCAGAGACCACGGTCCCATCTGCACTGTTGTGGGGCTTACTGTCTCCCCTGGTGCGTTAAACTGCCGCTGGGGATGGAGACTGGGCTCCCAATTTCCTGTAAATCACACGGCCGATGGGGAATGGAGACGATGCTCTTCTCTCCCTGCAAAACATACTGCCGCTGGGGAGCAGGACCGACTGTCCCTACTTCCTTAAAATCCGGCTGCCGCTGGGGATCTGGGCCGACTACCCAGCATCCCTGTAGGGCCGGTGGAGAGCTCTCGGTCCCATCTCCACTGTTGTGGGGCTTACTGTCTCCCCCTGGTATGTTAAGCTGCCGCTGGGGAGAGCAGGTAACAAGCTTCTCTCCCAGACATACTTCCAGCCGCTGGGGAATGGAGACTGGGCTCTCTATTTCCTGCTGGACACTCTGCCGATGGGGAATGGAGACTGGGCTCCCAATTCCCTGCACTTGACTCTGCCGCTGGGGACAGGACCGACTGTCTCTGCCCTCTGTAACTTAGCCTGCCGCTGGGGAGAGGGGGTAACAAGCTCCTCTCCCATACATACTTCCAGCCTCTGGGGAGGAGACCGTCTGTCTCCGCTCCCAATACAGTGTCCTGCTGCTGGGGAAAGGAGACTGGGCTCTCTATTCCCTGCTGGACACTCTGCCGATGGGAAATGGAGCCTGGGCTCCCAATTCCCTGCACTTGACTCTGCCGCTGGGGGACAGGACCGACTGTCTCTGCCCCCTATAACTCAGCCTGCCGCTGGGGAATGGAGACTGGGCTCCCAATTCCTGCAGGACCGGTGGAGAGACCTCGGTCCCATCTCCACCGGCCACCTGGGGTTCTTCCCAGTAGACCTCCACAATATCCTCCCAGCTGAAGGGCTCTGGACCTGGGTCTGACACTCTGCTCTCTCGCTGAGCCGTCTCACTGGAGTAGAACAGCTGCTGGTAGTCCTGTTCCAGCTCCATCTCCCGGGTCACCAGGTGGACCAGGTCTTGCTCAATTTTGTGAGTGTCGTCCCAGTCATACCTGCTCTCCCGCCACTCAAAGAGGTCCCTGAACCAGGCTTGTGTAGGGCTCCCAAACTCCAGCTCTGAAAAAGTCTCCCATAACAAGCCAGGACCATCAAACTCCTCTCCCTCTGGCATGTAATGCTCGGCTGTCCGGGGTAAGGACCGAGCTTCATACCACCAGAGTGCTGGTAGGCATCTTCCAGCCACATCTCCCGCCTTACCAGGTGCTTCAGGTCTTCTACCCACTCTTCCAGGGGCTGCTCTCCTAGGAAGGGCATCCGCAGGGCTACTCGCTTCTGCTGTCGCTGCTCGTGCTTGGGGAGCCTCTCGTCCCACAGATACTCCACAATACCCAGTGCCTGGTACCAGACTCCTTTGCGGACTGCATCTCGGTCATCCATGACACCCTCATAATACTCAACTAGTGGTTCCATACCGGTGCTGTACTGGGACACGCTTTGCCCTCAAATTGTAAAATCCACGGTGCCTTCTGTTGCTGTCCTCCTGGCTGTAGGAACGATCCCGCTGCTTGCCACCAGTTGTTACGGTATAACCCGGTATTGTATTGTATTGCTGAGTGGGCAGAGACCAGCGGTACTCTGCCCTGGTGCCAGCGCTACCACGGAAGTAGCCTGGTTGGAGCCTGGTTGTTGTAGGGGGAGGCCGACTGTCTCCCCTTTAGATACACAGCTCTGCTGTTGTAGGGAGAGACTGACTGTCTCCCCTTTAGATAGACCACCATGCTGCTGTGGGGGGGGACCGACTGTCTCCCCTTTGGCTAAATGGCCCTGTTGCTGGGAGACAGGACCGACTGTCCCTACCCCCTGTGCTGTGAGTGCAGAGACCACTGTCCCATCTGCACTGTTGTGGGGCTTACTGTCTCCCCCTGGTGCGTTAAACTGCCGCTGGGGGATGGAGACTGGGCTCCCAATTCCCTGTAAATCACACGGCCGATGGGGAATGGAGACGATGCTCTTCTCTCCCTGCAAAACATACTGCTGCTGGGGAGCAGGACCGACTGTCCCTACTTCCTTAAAATCCGGCTGCCGCTGGGGATCTGGGCTGACTACCCAGCATCCCTGTAGGGCCGGTGGAGAGCTCTCGGTCCCATCTCCACTGTTATGGGGCTTACTGTCTCCCCCTGGTATGTTAAGCTGCCGCTGGGGAGAGCAGGTAACAAGCTTCTCTCCCAGACATACTTCCAGCCGCTGGGGAATGGAGACTGGGCTCTCTATTTCCTGCTGGACACTCTGCCGATGGGGAATGGAGACTGGGCTCCCAATTCCCTGCACTTGACTCTGCCTGGGGCAAGAGGCTGGCAATCTGTCCCCTCCAAAACCCAGTGGCGCGGTTGGTTTCGCCACAACAAGTGATGCTGCATCAAGTTTTTTTTAATTCATTTTTTTTTTTTCCAGAAAAATTTTTTAACACAGTTTTTGATGTGGTTTTCGAGTGGATTTTAATTCCTGGCCATTTTCAATCATCATCAAGAATTGATAGGAGAGCTAAAAAAAACAGAATAAAATACTCTACCCTTCAACTCCCTCAGAAGCACGGAGGAATTGATATGTCAGCACCTCAGGCCTTTGTCCAGGCAGTCCATTTGAATAGGATACTTGACTGGGTGAGGAAACCCTCACATAAGCTTTGGGTTTTCATAGAGGAGGATATTCTCCAATACCCGTTAAGGCAGGTCGTCTTTTCAACTCAAACGACCTCCCTCCACACCAAGATATACAACACACTCACTGCTGAAACTAACAGAATATGGAATCTAAGAAAGACCTACAATAACTGAAGCGCAAAGGTACAATAACAGCATATATATTTTATTAAATCAAATAAAAACATACATAAAACCGTTGTGTTTAAAAGGTAGCAGCAAGAAAAAACACCATCCCAGTGGTACACTACATAGTAATGGTAATATAAGGGTCCACTTATATCAATGGGTATGAATATGGCCGAGTCTGCAGAGTTCTATATGACTAATATGACTATGGGGGGCAGTGAAATCACTGCCACAACTGGCAGCAGCGGTATTTAGTTGTGAGCATCACAAAACAAGTGAAGCCCAACAACAGAATATAACCTCTAATAAACCGCTGGCCATGAAGAAATAAATAAATAATAATAGTAATAACCATATACAGAGGGGACTCATCCAAAGGTAGTGTATCTAAACCTGGATGGCGTTACCACAACGCGCATTTCGGCGTGCCTTCGTCAGGGGGAATATGCTTGAGATGTGCTCCATGTCCTTCCCCGTTGCTTCAGATCAGAGACATTATTCTGACTACAGATCCTAACTATAACGCCTCCATCCCTAAAGAAATCAGACTTAACGATACTACTGCAGACTCATTAATAGTTGCTGGTACACTACCTTCGAGAGAAGCTTTAATGGAATGCCTAAAATGTTCTCCAATAGCTCCTGTGATATACAATAAATTTGTACATTCTTTTAAACTACTACTCCAAAGTAAAGACCTCCAAAGGCCAATGACACGTTTTGAATCCTCATTAGCACAAATCAAACCTCCAAAGAAAGTGGTTTCGACATATGGCAAACTGCTTTTGACCCCACTAACGCAAACGACACACACTTTCATTAGAGCCTGGGATGAGGATCTTTCACGAAAATTCACTGAATCAGAAATCGAAATGCTCATTGCCGCCCCTAAGCTGACTTCACGCTGCGTTAGGATGTAAGAAAGTGGGTATAAGATCCCGACAAGATGGCACTTAACCCCATCCAAGCTACACAAGTATAATCCTAGCTACAACCCTCATTGTTGGAGATGTGGTCAACAAGTAGGGACTTACTATCACCTTTGGTGGACCTGTCAACGCATAGTACCATTTCCCAAATTAACACACTAGCAAACACGAATTTGCCAGTAACCCCTGAGGTTTGCCTTCTTCAATTGTTCTCATGCAGGCTCCCCAAAGATACCATGAAACTGCTAAGGAACCTTCTAGTGGCTGCCCGCATATTGATACCTACTCTGTGCAAAGCAGATCACTCTCCACCATTCAACCTTTGGCTGAAGAAGGAAGGGCAAAATAATCAGTGACGTCAACACAAAATTACTGCTGACACCCTCTCCACTCTGTCGAGGTGCTCTACTTGTATAAGCTGTATACACAAAAGAAAATAGCGGGGCAGCACCGCGCCAAGCGCTCCTTAATGGTGAGGTTCTGAGCGGCAGTAAGTGGGTGGCAGTAACAGTGGTGCCAGCCAAAAATAGAGTCTATAATATGTCAGTAGAAAAAGCAAGGAAAAAGGCGGCACTCACCACTGCGAATCTTCATTTATTGCAGATGCTGCACATGGAATATAGTGCTGGGCATGGACGGACGCCTACATCAAGAGGCACATGAGGTAGCGACGGCCGTTTCGCGCTGTCCTGCGCTTCTTCCGGCTACATTCAGTGACGTCTACAACATGCGTGTCTTAAAACAAGCTTCATACATCAGTTGCTAAGCAACGAGGACGCCCATTCATGCGCAGTACCGACATACATAAAACAATAATATGCCATTTATCGCACCAGGCTGTAGAGTAATGCATGCATACATACTATGACACAGAATTGTCATAGCTCTAAGGCTATTGGTAGTACATTGTAAAGCCCGGTAACCCACCGGGGACAGAATGAGCTCAAATGAAAACACTAAGGTCATTGCGCTCGTTTAAGCCTCCCAGGCCCATCGCATCCGCGCGGAAGATCAAGCTTGCTTCTCGCTGAAGGAGGAAACGGTGTCTATCCCCACCACGTGGTGGAGGGGGGATAGCCTCTAGTCCTCCGAAACTGAGACATTTCGTATCACCACTGTGATCCCTTCGCACGTGCTCGATAAGTCTGGGACAGCCCTTCCCAGAGCGCACTGAGTTCAAATGCTCCCTAAATCGTTCAAAAAGGGGCCTGATCGTTTTTCCAATGTAGAAAGCGCCACAGTGCACAGAACCACATACACCACAAATTGCGTCCTGCAATTGATAAACTGTGTCACTCTGTGGCGCACTCCACATATGGCACACTCCACATGGCAATTATACTGGCAAAAAGAACAATTCCCACATGGGAAATTACCGATTGGTCTACGGCTAGTAAGCCAACTGCTGCCAATATCGACCTCTTTGTAAACACTACTCACTAGTTTGTCCTTAATGGTACATGTTCTCTTAAAAGTGATCAGGGGTCTGTTGTGAATGATAGCTCCCAAACCAGATTCTGTCCTGAGTAGGTCCCAATTACTTATGATCGTGTTCAGTAAAGTTCACAGAACCGCGCACCTTTCACCAATCCAGTATTTCTGACCAAACTGCTCCTCCTCTCCAGTGTAAATCAAGTACTTCTTTTAACCTAAGTACCGATATAGACCACACAATAGTGCATTATCTTCTAATTTTTTAATAAAGTATAAAAGATGCACTTACAGGAAAGTGAATAATCAAACATCCATAAAATTCATAGGTATCTCGGACTTCGGCGTCATCGTGCCACTGACCGGGTCTCGCTAGCCAGAGCCGTCGGCGTCGGCGACACTGAGGACGCCGAAGTCCGAGATACCTATGAATTTTATGGATGTTTGATTATTCACTTTCCTGTAAGTGCATCTTTTATACTTTATTAAAAAATTAGAAGATAATGCACTATTGTGTGGTCTATATCGGTACTTAGGTTAAAAGAAGTACTTGATTTACACTGGAGAGGAGGAGCAGTTTGGTCAGAAATACTGGATCGGTGAAAGGTGCGCGGTTCTGTGAACTTTACTGAATTTGCTGACGTCTGGACCCACGACGATTTGGAACCTGCGATACGCAAGTAACACAGTGTGTGAACAACGATTCAAGACTTTTTTCTAGACTTATGATCGTGTGTTTGATAGCCCACTAGCTATAGTGGGCTAAATTTGAAAACAAACACAAATCTATCGCTATTTTCCCCCTTCTGGTCCCTAATACCTGTTCCATACAGGAGGTCAGGCCGTGCTCTAGATCGAGCCCTGGTGTATGCCCTATCAACCACTTTACTGGGATAGCCCCTCTGGAGAAATCTTGATTTCAACTCAGCTAACTGTCTATCATAGCCAGCATCAGTATTATTGATGCGCCTGAGGCGTATAAATTGGCCATAGGGGATAGCCTCTTTTACGCTATGTGGATGGAAACTGTCATGGTGCAGAAGGGAATTAGACGCGGTGGACTTGCGAAACGTTTCCGTGATGATGGCCCCATCTATTATAGAGATGCGTACATCAAGGAATTCGAGAGTGGTTCCCCCAAAATTCAAAGTGAATAGCATATTCATGTCATTCACAGAATTTAAATAGGCCACAAAATCAAAGCATTCTGCCCGCGTTCCCATCTGATCTGTGTATCAGATGGATAAAAGGGTTGCTAATGTCAAACACATATCTATCTTCCAGTTTACTGAGGTAGATATTTGCGAAGGTACAAGCCACGGGAGTACCCATGGCCGTACCATGCAGCTGCCTATATCAGGTATGGCCAAACTTGAAAGTGTTATTCGTTAGAACGAAATTCAGTGCTTCTTCTATAAACTCTCGATAAATCTCGCTTTTGTCAGTGTTGCAAAGCGTCTCAAGAACCATAGCTACACCCGGACTGTGTGGTATCCGGGTGTATAGGCTCTCTACATCCACTGGATATCCTCCAGGGCCACAAGGAAGTCCTTGGTGTCTCGTAAATAAGTGGGGGACTTACGCAACACTGGCCGCAACAACCAATCCAGGTACTTGGACAAGGGCTCAGTCACCGACCCAATCCCTGCCACAATGGGTCTACCAAGGGGTTGGGGCGGTGACTTGTGCACCTTAGGCAAGAAATACCAGGATGGCTTGCGTGGGCAAGTGGGAACCAATTTGTCTAGCACATTGTTGGCCCAAAAACCTGTATCAATAAATCTCTCCAATAGACAAATGAGTGACTTTCGCAAAGTTTCTGTGGGATCGCCGGATAATCTCTCATAGGTGCCAGCATCAGACAACTGTCTCATTGCTTCACCATAGTAGTAGTCTGTTGTCATCACTACTACATTACCCCCCTTGTCCGCCAGTTTGATTACGACATCTGTACGTCTCTGTAATGCCTTCTGTTCGTCTACAGTGATATTGACAGGGGTCCTGGGATACAGAAGGGCTCACATGTCACGTAACACTCTCTTATAAAAGATGTCGATGTCTTCCTCAAGTTCATCCGATGCAGGAATGTCACTTAAAAGTCTCAGGCATTCCCGTTCCATGTCATTGAATTTCCCTTCCTCAGAGAAGCCCAAGTGGTCAAGGGATACTCGAATTTCACCTTCTCTGGTCATCTGAACTCTAGGTGGGGCGTCAGCAAAGGATTTGCCTAGAAACAGTTTGCGCACTGCTTTATACAGATCTATCTCAAAAGATACTCTGTCGAACTGTTCAACGAGACTGTATCCCAGTCCTCGGTTTTGTACTGAGATCCAGGCTGGCGACAGCTCGACATTGGTCAGATTGAGGAATAAGTTAGGGGCCTCATCAGAATTAGTTAGTGTCTCCAAGAGACTTGTTTGCGGCTGCGAGTCGACCTTCTGATCCTGCCGTTTCCTCCGTCTCCCCCCTCGTCGGGTACGGAGTTTAAAGGGGTCTTGTGCTGATTTTGATCGACTGCGGAGTTTGGGTCATCCGAGATGCTGGAATCTGAATCAGTGGTCCAGAAGACAGATTTATTTTTCCGAACAGGGCGTCTTCTCCTTGGTCTCCTACGATTCCAGTCAAAAACCCGTCCCGTATCATAGTCCCGTTTATCACGTAGGAACTTATCTTTCTTGCGTTCTTTTATTTCATTTTGTGTTAGCACCAGTTTTTTGTTGAGACGTTTCTCAAATGACTGGAATTGGGCCTCGGTTAGCCTTGTACGTAAGATCTCTTTAGCTTTTATGAGATCGTCGTTCACTACTTCATATTCCTGCTCATTTCTTCGCAGAACTAACTGCTGAATCTGTAGTGAGAAGGTCATATGCAGCTCTTTCCATTCAGTATTAAAAGTAAGATCGTCTTCGAATTGTGCCAGTTCTTTAAAGATTCTAAGGCCCCGTGAAACTCTTACTTTCTTTGTACGACCTCAGGGAGTTGATGGTCCAGAACAAACGAACTTCTCAATCAGCCAACTGAGAGACATGGATCTCTAAAGTCCTGGTGCTCATGGAGTGCAAAGTATCTTTTGAATTGCACTCAATGAAGAAGGCGTCCGCCCCTTCTCTGCCCGTGTTGATGCCCGGTGCCGTGTCCTCAGACATGATGAATCAACCAGACCTCCTATATCGGAGGTATAATCTTCGCGCTTTAGGCAATAGCATGCAAGTCCCAAAATCGGTAAGAGATGCAGGATGTATACACAAAAGAAAATAGCGGGGCAGAACCGCGCCAAGCGCTCCTTAATGGTGAGGTTCTGAGCGGCAGTAAGTGGGTGGCAGTAACGGTGGTGCCAGCCAAAAATGGAGTCTATAATGAGATGTCAGTAGAAAAAGCAAGGAAAAAGGCGGCACTCACCACTGCGAATCTTCATTTATTGCAGATGCTGCACATGGAATATAGTGCTGGGCATGGACGGACGCCTACATCAAGAGGCACATGAGGTAGCGATGGCCGTTTCGCGCTGTCCTGCGCTTCTTCCTGCTACATTCAGTGACGTCTACAACATGCGCGTCTTAAAACAAGCTTCATACATCAGTTGCATGCATTACTTCTACAGCCTGGTGCGATAAATGGCATATTATTGTTTTATGTATGTCGGTACTGCGCATGAACGGGCGTTCTCGTTGCTTAGCAACTGATGTATGAAGCTTGTTTTAAGACGCGCATGTTGTAGACGTCACTGAATGTAGCCGGAAGAAGCGCAGGACAGCGCGAAACGGCCGTCGCTACCTCATGTACCTCTTGTTGTAGGCGTCCGTCCATGCCCAGCACTATATTCCATGTGCAGCATCTGCAATAAATGAAGATTCGCAGTGGTGAGTGCCGCCTTTTTCCTTGCTTTTTCTACTGACATATCACTACTTGTATAAGCGTTTAATAGAACAGGTTCTGTAGACATCTATGTGGAATCAGCTGACGACTGTGTAAAAGGAGTACGCTTCTTCTTGGCGCTAACATCGACCTGTAAGGCTGAGTTCATACTTGAGTTATTTGGTCAGTTTTGGCCCCGTGAATGCCCAAATAAGTGAAGTGTGCAGTGATTCTAACAGCGACGCCTGTCATCTGTATGTCATACTGATTTACAGTATTATTTCACTACCACAGCAGACTCCCTGTGCGTGTTACTGGAGAACCGGCCGAATTGATTTTTTGAAAAATTCGCTCATCTCTGATGCAGAAAAACTGAAATAGTAAAAAATGAATAAATAAACAAGATGTAAAAAGTATCTCATCTTATCCACTTGAATATGATCAAGTCCGCAAGTGAAAGAAGAAGAAAAAAAGGGGTGACAAGCAAATCAAACATTGTACCTTATGTTTCAGCATAGTCAGTATGTAATAACCATTTCTTTTTATAGTTCTCTAACCATATTGATTTTTAGTGATGAGCGGTAGTGATGAGCGGCAGGTGCCATATTCGATTTCGACGAAATTCGCGAATATTCGAATGAATATTCGTTTCGTATTCGTCGAAATCGAATATTCGTCATTTTTTCTAGTTATCGCAATTAAAATGCGATTTAAATAATCGCATATTGCGATTTGTACTTAAGGCTACTTTCCTATTGGTTTCATATCTAGAATTAGCGAGGATGACGAATATGACGAATGTATTCGTCATATTCCTCAAAACGAAGATAACGAAGTATTCTACATCTTCGTTTTAGCAACCTATTCGTCAACCTCGCTAATTCTAGCAATCAAATAGGAAGGTTGACTATAGAGACAGCTGTGTTAAATTCGCTATGCGATTTTTTTTTTAATACAATAATTATATTACTTGATATGATAATATTATTATAAGTATTCTATTTATTAAAAAAAAAAAAATCGCATAGCGAATTTAACACAGCTGTCTGGTAAGTCAACCTTCCTATTTGATTGCTAGAATTAGCGAGGTTGACGAATAGGTTGCTAAAACGAAGATGTAGAATACTCGTTATCTTCGTTTTGAGAATATGACGAATACATTCGTCATATTCGTCATCCTCGCTAATTCTACCAAGCCAACCATAACTTCTGTGCTCATGGAGCGTCCCCATCACCATGGGAACGTCTCCATATACTAAAATGTACTGTCGGATTTGAGGAATTACGTTGAAATCGCAATGCGATTAATTCAAGTTATATTAATCGCATTGCGATTTCAACTTAGAGCTGGGTTTATAATGGGTCAGCTTGCTAGAATTATGAAGTTAACGAATATGGAATATAGCAGCAGTGCTAAGTTGAAATCGCAATGCGATTAATTTAACTTAAAGTATTCGCATTGCGATTTCAACTTAGCACTGCTAGTGCATAGCTATATATTCCATATTCGTTAATTCTAGCCTATGTAAGATAGCAGTGCTAAGTTGTAATCGCAATGCGATTAATATAACTTGAATTAATCGCATTGCGATTTCAACGTAATTCCTCAAATCCGACAGTACATTTTAGTATATAGAGATTTTCCCATGGAAGGGGACGCTCCATGAGCACGGAAGTCGGCAGAAGCGGCAACGGGCACTGACTGGAGCAGCCAGGAAGCCAGGAATCCTCATGACAGGTAAGAACTACTTTTGGGAAGTGGGAAAGAAAAAAATATAACTAAAAAAAAAAAAAAAAAAAAACGAATATTCGAAATAGCGAATTTATAGCGCTATATTCGAAATATTCGCGAATTAGCGAAGTGCCGATATTCGCTAAAAAAATTCGCTTTTCGAATATTCGCGCTCAACACTAATGAGCGGCAGGGGCAATATTTGAATTTGCGATATTTCATGAATATCATTTCATATATTCGCAAATTCAAGATTATTTTCTTGATTGCAAAAACACGGCAATGTAATATTCGCGTAATCCGCGTGGGTCACTATAGCTATATTCTTCAAGCTGCTAGAAGCTTCCTGAGACTAGAGAAAATGGTTGGCAGAGCAGAACATTCCAATAGCTTTATATGGATCGGCACTAATGATGCAAATATTTTGGTGCAACACGTGCAACTTTTAACAGGTCTGAATACATATTAGTTATTGGTGCACTAAGTATTGTTGTGAACTTGTGACATCACAGCACTATGTATGTAGCATGTATGTATAGACAGCAGAACCTATCTCCCACTAGTTATTTATATTATCTATATAAGCTAACTAACTACCTATCTAATGTCATGACACAGAAAAGCAGAGAGCATAGCAATAACACTGCTGTCTCTCTCAGATCAGCAAAATACTGCATACAGTGGCTGCTAGGGAGGTTCTTATATACTAAAGGGGTAGGCAACTTTCCGATTGGTTGCCAGGGATGTTCATAGGCTCAGACAAAGACATTACAGCCTTCTCATTCGCCTACAAGCAAGAAGGAAGGTTACCGATTTCAAAAAAAAATCGAGAATATGCAAAAATACGAATATATATCACTATATTCTAAATATTCGCGAATTCTTGATGTGCCGATATTCGCAATTAATATTCGTGATTCGAATATTCGCGCCCAACACTATTGATCTTCTTCCTTTCCCTATTCAGTCGATATTCCTAAACCATCAACCTAGTAGCATCCTTCTTCCATAAGTCAACTGTAGGTATGAAGTTGGATAACCATAACCTTACTAACAATTAATGCTCAATAAACAACATCCTTCCTCAGCATTGTCAAAATCACTGTAACATTTTAAAGAAATCAAAAATAAAAGCCAAATGTCAAGATCTACTTTTAATTGACTAATTTTAAAATCGGTTGGCCACTTTCTGGTTTATGTTGATCAAAATGTTTGTAATATGGGAATTACTTATATTAGCCTTTGTTGGCATTATGTGCCATTTTCTAGAGATAGATATTCCCTCTTGTTGGTCAGGTATTTTGTGCTGTCTGCACAGATGTCCTGTCCACAAAATTCCTGCTGATGTTAGGGTCATGAGGTCAAGCAAATCACTCAGCTTTCTCCGTTCAACTACACTGCACCTGCAGTCTGAAATGGAGGAGGGTGAGTGATGTGTCTGGTCACATGACCATCCATCAGCGGCCATCTTATGGACAGGACTAGAGTTGAGCAAAAACCGAACTGTAAAGTTCAGGTTTGTACCGAATTTTAGGATTTTTGGAACCCAAAGAGTTACGTAATAGTTCGGGTTCGGTGTTCCGAAGATTTTATGGCGCCTGTTGAAAAGCTGCTGGGCAGCCAATCAACAAGTGTCTAACTACTTTTCCCTTAGAAGTCATCACAGCCATGCCTACTAATGGCATGGCAGTGATTGATTAAGTGCAGCATGTGACCAAGCCTCTATATAAGCTAGAGTAACGTAGCGCAGCACGTCACTCTTCTGTTATTAGTGTAGGGACAGGTTGCTGCTGGTGCTCTCAGGGAGAGAATAGGAAACAAGCTTTGCTGAATAATAACTGATATCATAATTGTGTTTACTCAGCGGTCTATAACCTTTTTGTTCTTGTGGATGCAATGGCAGTATTTTTTTCATTAGGCCAGTGACAACGACTGTTTTTTTTCTGTGAGTGGTTGGTGTCGGCGGCCATTTTGTGCAAGTGACGTGCACTTACAGCTGCATATGTTCCAAGGTCAGTAATCCAGTCTTTTTACTTCATTTGGCAAAATTTACCCATTTTTAAGTTCATCTGCACTGGAAAACGACAGTAGGCAGTTTTGAAACTCATCTGTTTGGGGAACAAACCCTACACCACGCAGGAGCTGTGGACGGGCATAGAACAACAGACCGATGAGTGGTTGGTGCAACTGAGGCTCAAGCTCTTCCTGATGGTGTGTGATAATGGGCTAAATCTCGTAGCGGCTCTGGGCCTTGCCGGTTTGACGCACATCCCTTGCTTAGCACATGTGCTGAATTTGGTGGTGCAGAAATTCCTAAAAAAACTACCCCGATATGTGAAAGCTGCTGCAGAAAGTGCAGGCCGTCTGTGCGCGCTTTTGGCGTTCTCACCCTGCTGGTGCTCGCCTGTCTGCGCTGCAGCGTAACTTCGGCCTTTCCGCTCACAGCCTCATATGCGACGTGCCCACAAGTTGGAACTCTACCTGGCACATGCTGGAGAGACTGTGCGAGCAGCAGCAGGCGATAGTGAAGTTTCAGCTGCAGCATGCATTGGTAAATTGCTCTGCGGAACAGCACCACTTCACCCCCACTGAGTGGGCCTCCATGCAAGACCTGTGTGCCTTGATGCACTGTTTCGACTACTCCACCAACATGGCCAGTGTCGATGACGCAGTTCTCAGCATTACTATCGCAATCCTATGTCTCCTCACGCCACAACAACCAGCACCACCAGCTGATATGGAATGTCTTAGCAGGAGGCAGCATTTCAGCAAAATGGTGGAGCAGTATGTGTGCACACGCCTACACTTACTGACTGATGGGTCTGCCCCATTCAACTGCTAGGTCTCCAAATTGGGCACATGGCCTGAGCTTGCCCTTTACGCCTTGGAGGTGCTGTCCTGCCCTGCAAACAGTGTATTGTCTGAATGTGTATTTAGCACGGCAGGGGGCGTTATCACAGATAAGTGCAGTGTCTGTCCACATCCAACGTGGACAAGCTCACATTCATTAAAATGAACCAGGCATGGATCCCACAGGACTTGTCTGTACCTTGTGCAGAATAGACATGTATACCGGCCTCACAGAGCGATTGTTATATTCCAGCGCACTTTCTCTTTGTTTTATTTTATATATTCCACAATGATTTGTGGTCTACCCAAATTCCACCTACACTGCCACGTCCACCTACACCACCACATCCACCGCCTCCTCAACCTCCTTCTCCATATGGACTGCCTTCTCCTGGTTCAAGATTATTATTTTTCATTTGTATTTATTTTATTTTAAGTCATTTCCCTATCCACATTTGTTTGCAGGGCACTTGTCATGCTCTTACCCACATTTTGCTGCCCTTTTCAGCCCTCTAGCTAGTTCGGAGTGAAGTTCGGGTTCCAAACCCGAACTTCCAGGAGTTCACTCAACCCTTTTCACACAGTTTTGTTCACAACACCACTGCCAACGTAGCCGACGATGGCTGATAGTCAATGGCAGGACACATAATTGGCATTGTGACACCAAATTTCCTTCTGCTAAGGGCCGGTAAATTGTCCAGGCAGAGGCATGGGTGTGTAATGAAGGTGCCACCTGTATCTGGATGGTGGAAAACAAAACCGTGGGAGCTGCTTGTGCTTGTCGGTGGATAAAACAATCCTCTCCACTGATGGCCTGTCTGAGCTGTGCTGAGCCACTTCACTCTGTGTACTTTCACTGAACCACTGCTCCTAACACCTCCTAACAGTTGGGTCACAGTGGCCTAGATGGCAGGCAATTCATCAAAATGACCATCCTCCTTTTCTCAGTCCAATGATACGCCTTCTCTCAAAGTCTGTCAACTAGTCAACATGTCTTCACGTACATCATAGAGGCATGTCTAACAGTTAAGGATCACTCTACCCAAAAAGTTGTCTTGCTACCCAAAAATAGTCCCTGGGAGCCTTTTAAATAGGGCAGTGGGGAAGCACTGTTACACCCTCATGTGGCAAGACCTAGTATCGAATCACACCACACCGGTCATCATTTACATATCTGCCTGAGACATAATTGCTTGCAGAGTTTTGCAGCAATCCAACATTTCTTTCTGAGTGCATTATTTTTGTCAATAAGTCAATATATCTGTGACCAAAGTCCTTCAGAAAGAGAAACAGTATCAGCAACCTAATTCTTATGGGACTCAAATGTCACTAACTCCCATTACTCTTGTAAGAAAATATTATAAAACTTGGAAATGAATCCCTTTTTACCCATCTGTAGTAGTTAACATCTTATATATTACATTATTCCCAAATGAACATGTTTTTTTTTTACTTTGCATATAAAATGTATTCCCCAACCAGGATCTCTTACCCTAAAATTTGGTGTAAAGAATTCAACCTATCCCAATCAACCAATTGTCCTAGTTTAACAATTCCTTTACTAATCCAACATTTTGAAATCTGTAGCCAATGAAAATGTTGGCAATACATATTACACTAGAAAAGAGTAAAAGCTAAACAACCCTTAATATCACAAATATCCTTGGTCTCTCTCCACACCCTATTTAAAGCTGTGAACAGATACAGGTTCTTATAGTGAGGGCGTGAAAACTGGCACAACTCCAGTCATTGATAAATGTCCCATAATGATGATGTATCGATTCATCTCCACTATGTATGTACCATACTGTGCCAGTCTACAAGAGTTTTAAGTTGAGATGCCAATATCATATCAGGTACATTTAACAAAAGTACCTTTAACAAAAGATTTAATTTCAGTTACACTTAACAAAAGTACATTTAACAGCAGCAAAATATGAACATATTTAGGCTTATGTATTTTTTTAAACTAAGCTTCCAATGTAACTATGACATGTGCACCATGCAGAATTATCCATGATATCTTGAGTAACAAGCAAAATATCTGAATACATGACATTTAATCATTTGTCCAACATAAATAGTAAATCTAACTAAGAAAAATATAATTAAACTTTGTGACTCATTTATCGTTCTTCATCTAGTAAATGGATTTATTCTACCTAAGCCCCAAGGCCTCTCTGTCTTGCCAAGATGACTTTGCTACCAATCTGCTATGTACAGTTAATCTGAGTGTCCATCTCTAAGATTTCTCTTCGAAGATTGCCCTTGGACTGCACATCATAATAACCTCACAGCACATGCTAGGGGGGTTTTCTGGAAACCCATTGAATCTGACCTCTTGGTTGACTGTCATAATAAATAGACTCGTCTTAGACACTCTGGGGGACTGAAAATACTGTGTTATCAAACTTTGACCTCCACTTCAGGCTATTAATAAATAAGACTACAGTTATAAGTTATAAAGTACTCTACTCAGAGGGTTCAAATATTGGGTGTTCTTAAACCTATTTTTTTCTCAATAAAATCCTCAATGCTAAAAGATTTAGAGTAAGTGTGAAAACTTGAACAAGTACTCTGAATTCTGAACAGCAAAGCAATATTGTGAAAATCTTGTTGGGTAAACGGTATTTACATATGCCTGAAATAAAATAAAAAATATTAGATTTATTTCCAGAGACAGAGCCACTCTTGTCCAGGGGCAGTGTCTGGTATTTCAATACCAAAGGGCAACAACCACCCACTCCGTTTCCTACCACCTAATAGTATAAAATATTAATCTTTATTAATAATTCATTAAAATGAAAGTTCTTCTAGAATAGTGCAGAGAAATATAAAAAATCTGAGCACCAGTACTCCCACATAAGTGTTCTGTACCAGTATTGGTACAGATCAATCATCAAAGTGCTGCAGATTAAGATATAGTTTTCCACCCATTTGTTCATGCAGCAATGGTATTGAAATAACCAGTGGTCGACAAGCTAGAACGTTCTGCTGACTGGTGATCCCAGTATTAAAATACAATTTGTACACTCTGTCTCCCCAACATCATTTGCTGACTTGCAACATCTTAATATTTCCTGAAAATGCTTGTAACAAGTTGGTGAGACATGTTGGGGAGACCGAGTGTACAAATTTTATTTAAAAGAGGTTGTCTTGGATTTTGATATTGATGCCCTTTCCTCAGGATAAGTCATCAATATCTTATCGTTCGGCGTTCAACCCAAGAACCCCTGCTTGATCATCTGTTTGAAGAGGCTGCAGCACGCATAACGGCTATGCTTGGTATTGCAGCTTAGCCCCATTCACATGAATAAGAATATGCTGCGCCTAAGCCATGTGACCGAAAGGGACGTTACTGGCCTAGGAAGTGGCAGAGGAGCTCACTGGAGCACCATGTTCTTTACAAAGATGATCGGGATTGCACAAAGTCAGATATTCACTGATGGTTCTTAACTTGAGGACATCAACATCAAAATCCTTGACATTCCCTTTTTTGTCAGAATCAACAGTCAGCAGTAAATATGTATTAATGTTTTAAAGGGAGTTAATCATGTAGATTTTACATATGTAACTATAGTCAATGTGGTGCACTTATACATCGGTAAAACCAAACCTTTCCTTCCCTTATTGCCGTTTCCACCCCCTAGAAAAGCATTTTGATGCATATGCAAGTGAGACTTCAAGCGGCCAGTAGGGTGTTTTCTTCCAAATAAATTGCCCAAGCCTGCTGCTGTAATTGGTCCTTATCTTTGCATTGTCATGGCCATCCCCTCTCCTGGTGATGTCGATGATCCACTGCATCCAAATATCTTGCAAGCACAGGCCAACAATCAACCTCCACATTACACTGCATACTGTGGGCTAACTCAAATGTACTGCACATGGAATAAACTGAACATGTGGTTCGCACATCCACCACACCCAGAGCTACTGGTATCGTTACTCAAGAATCACTATGGGCAGGGGCGTACATAGAAATCACTAGGCCCATAGCAAGAATCTAAACTGGGCCCCCATTCCCCTTTTATAGCCCCTCCCACTACCCATTCCAGGCCTCTTCCTTTTGTTCCATGAACTATGCTTGCTGGTGTGTTTCATAATTTATGCCATCAGGGCCGGATTGGGATTACAAAACAGCCCTGGCACACAAAAGAGGTATAATAGATGCAGTGTGTACAGATGTATAGTATATACAGCAGAGTACTGATATGTGAGGTACGAGGTATAATATATGCAGTGCGTACATGTATATAGTATATACAGTAGTGTAATATGTGAGGTATAATACATGCAGTGTGTACAGGTATATAGTAAATACAGCAGTGTATTGACGTGAGGTATGAGGTATTACAGCTCGTACCTAACATATCAGTACACTGCTGTATATACTATATATCTGTACATATTGCATCTATAATACTGTGTATTCTATGCAGTCTGTGTGTAAATATACACGGAAACATGAAACAAAATAGATTAAATATACTCATGCGAAGCAGGGTCCTTCTGCTAGTCTCTTATATATAGGGATGTCCCGATACCGATACCGGCATTTTCACGAGTACTTGTACTCGTAAAAATGCCGCCGATACAACTGCCGATACCGGAAGTTCCGGTTCGGCAGCGGCTATATTCTGTTTCATTACCCCTAACTTACTGTGCCCGTGATTACTAACTATTAATGCGCAGTCCCTCCATGCTCCTGCCCCGCGCGCCTTCTGTAATCATAAAGTGGGCGGAGCGGGCAGGCGGGACATGAGGCGCATGGAGGAACTGAGAGCTCAAGCTGCCCGATTCCTCCATGCGCCGCATTAATAGTTAGTAATCACGGGCACAGTAAGTTAGGGGTAATGAAACAGAATATAGCAGCTGCGGGGCCGGTCATCCACAGATCCCCCCCATTACAGCCTCATCCACAGATCCCCCCCATAACAGTGATGTCCACAGGTCCCCCCCCATAACAGTGACGTCCACAGGTCCCCCCCATAACGGTGACGTCCACAGGTCCCCCCCATAACGGTGCCGTCCACAGATCCCCCCCATAACGGTGCCATCCACAGATTCCCCATAACGGTGCCATCCACAGATCCCCCATAACGGTGCCATCCACAGATCCCCCCATAACAGTGCGTCATCCACAGATCCCCCCCATAACACTGTGTTATCCACAGATCCCCCATAACAGTCGGTCATCCACAGATCCCCCCCATAACAGTGCGTCATCCACAGATCCCCCCCATAACAGTGCGTCATCCACAGATCCCCCATAACAGTGCGTCATCCACAGATCCCCCCCATAACAGTGCGTCATCCACAGATCCCCCCCATAACAGTGTGTTATCCACAGATCCCCCATAACAGTGTGTCATCCACAGATCCCCCCCATAACAGTGCGTCATCCACAGATCCCCCATAACAGTGGGTCATCCACAGATCCCCCATAACAGTGTGTCATCCACAGATCCCCCATAACAGTGCGTCATCCACAGATCCCCCATAACAGTGCGTCATCCACAGATCCCCCATAACAGTGCGTCATCCACAGATCCCCCATAACGGTGACATCCACAGATCCCCCATAACAGTGTCCTCCACAGATCCCCCAAAAACAGATCCCCCTGGAGGCACATTGGTTTAAAAACGCTATTATATTCCCATTTATTAATTTATTAACACTTGTACAAAGGAAAAGAAAAGCCGTTATCCACAGCAACAAACTTCCAGCTTTAATTGTTTTCATTGCTATCAGTAACTGCGCCGCTGTTTATATGAGGTATCGGTAATTGGTATCGGCGAGTACTTAAATAAAAGTATCGGTACTCGTACTCGGTCTTAAAAAAATGGTATCGGGACATCCCTACTTATATATATATAAAAATGAATTTCTGTCTAGGCGTTCTTTATGCACGACCAAACGACTGGACCGATCTTCACCAAATTTGGCACACGGGTACATCAGGTGTCCGGGAAGGTTTTAGACCGGGTCTCAGCTCTCTAGGACTTACCGTTCCTGAGATATTCCCAAAAATTGACCTGCTTATAAACAATACAAGGCAGCAAAGCCTTTAACTTGAATTCAAACTGTCACTAACTGCTCCCTGACAGTTTATCTCCACACACACAGTTTTACTCCAGGTAACCATAACAACTCAGCCAAGTCTCATCACTGCTCTAGATGACGTTTAAAGGAAATCTGTCACCAGGATAATCGCTATTGAAGTAAAACCATGGCCTAATAGCACTTAGTACCTTATTTCCTGAGGTTTCCATAACAACTCAGCCATTTCTCTTCACTGCTGCAGGTTAGCTTTAAAGGGGCAGGGCACTGTAGATGATACTGTTAAGAGAGCAGAGTGCTAGGGAGGTCAGAGTTCAGGGGGAAAGTAGGGTGGCCATTCAAGTCACCCTTAAAACCCTGCCCCCAGGTCCAGATAAACCACACCTCTGATTTGGTTAGGCCACACCCCCTCCAGAGGTGGAACAGTGATTTTCATTCCTGCAGCTCAGATTCAGACAGAACAGTGCTGCTGTCTTACAGTGAACTGTTTAAAAGGACACGCCCCCGCTCCTGTTAGCCCATCCCCCCTTCCACTAAGCCAGTGTTCCTTAATTCCAGTCCTCAGGACCCACCTGCGGGTCATGTTTTCAGGATTTCCTTAGTATTTAGCAGGTGATATAATTAGTGTCAGTGCATCAGGACTCACCTCAGGTACTCATTCTGTGGGATATTCTCAAATCATGACCTGTAGGTGGGCCCTGAGGACTGGAGTTGAGAAACACTGCACTAAGCAAACAGTGAAAAATGAAGTCAAAAATCAACTTCTGTCAACTGCAGAGATGAGAGGGACGGTGACTTTCTCTTTGCAGCTCACACTCAGAGAGGACAGTGCTGCTTTCTTAGATTGAGATGTTCAAAAGGACACGCCCCAATCCAGTTAGGCCACGCCCCCTCCCAGTCAGCCAACAGGAATTGAAAAAATAAAGTTAAAAATCAAATACTAGGTACACAGCTCAGCAGACAGGATAGGATTAGATACACAGCTCAGCAGATAGTTTCACACAGAATAGAATATTAGATATGAGCTCAGCAGACAGTATCACAGAAGATAGGATTAGATACACAGCTCAGCAGATAGTATCACACAGGCTAGGATTAGATACACAGCTCAGCAGATAGTATCACACAGGCTAGGATTAGATACACAGCTCAGCAGACTGAACGGATCTTCACCAAATTTGGCACACAGGTACATAAGGTGTCCGGGAAGGTTTTAGACCAGGTCTCAGCTCTCTAGGACATACCGTTCCTGAGATATTCCCAAAAAATTACCTGCATTATAGCCAATAAAAGCCAGTAAGCCTTTCACTTAAATCCAAGCTGTCATTTACTGCTCCCTGGCAGTTCGTCTCCACACACACAGTTTTACTCCAGGTAAACCATAACAACCCCGCCATGTTTCCTCACTGCTCTAGATAACGTTTAAAGGAAATCTGTCACCAGGATAATCGCTGTAGAAGTAAAGCCAGGGCCTAATAGCACTTTCCACTGCTGCAAGTTAGCTTTAAAGAGGCAGGGCGCTGTGGATGATACTGTTAAGGGAGCGGAGTGCTATTGAGGTCACAGTTCAGGGGGAAAGTAGGGTGGCCATTCAAGTCACCCTTAAAACCCCGCCCCCAGGTCCAGATAACCCACACCTCTGATTCGGTTAGGTCATGCCCCCTCCCCTCCTGAGGTGGGAGGGACGGTGTTTTTCTCCCTGCGGCTCACATTCAGACAGCACAGTGCTGCTGTTTTAGAGAGAGCTTTTTAAAAGGACACGACCCCAATCCTGTTAGGACACGCCCCCTCCCACTAAGTGAACAGGGATTGAAAAAATAAAGTTAAAAATCAACTTTTAAGTACACAGCTCAGCAGACAGGATATGATTAGATACACAGCTCAACAGACAGTATCACACAGGATAGGATTAGATACACAGTTTAGCAGACAGTATTATACAACATAAGATTAGATACAAAGCTCAGCAGATAGTATCGCACAGGCTAGGATTAGATACACAGCTCAGCAGAAAGTATCACACAACATAAGAATAGATACACAGCTCAGCAGATGGTATCACCTAGGACAGGATTAGATACACAGCTCAGCAGACAGTGGGGCGGGGTGCTGTAGAGGTCACTGTTATGGGGGATACTGTTGATATCTTTGTACGACACACGGAAACATGAAACGAAATAGATGAAACATACTCGTGCGAAGCCGGGTGCTTCTGCTAGAATATATATATACACAGAGCAGTGTATTGATTCGAGACATACAAGGTATAATACTGTAGATGGTGTGTACAGAAGTATGTGGTCAGTTATACATTATGGTCACTGTGTGTGTGAGGTACATGAGGTAGTGGTCATTGTAACTGTCTGAAGTATTATACATTAGTGAGCAATGAGTAAAAACAGGGCATGAGGGGGTGTAAATGAAGAGAAAAGTGGAGGACCTCCTCTTACCCCTTATTCCAGTCTGTATGAATCAATGCATAGCTGATTGTGATCTTCTAATACTTGCTGTTAGGGGTTGAAGGACCTGTGATGATGTCATAACAGGTCCTGGCAGATGTACATTTCAAACCTAGGAACTACACCATTTTTGGTGAAGTTCCTTTGCTAGATTCTGCAGGACCTGTGATGTTGAAAATTCATCACAGGTCCTGGCAGATGCACTGTTTTTACCTGGGAACTACACTTTACACTGTGCAGTTCCCTTACAGGACCTGTGATGACATCATCAAAGGTCCTTTAGAAAGATAGACAGGAGCCATTAGGGGGCGGGGCCTCTCCTCCACTGCGGGCCCCTCTTCCTCACGGGCCCCATAGCAGCTGTGTGGTCCGCCTATATGGTAGGTATGCCACTGACTATGGGTACAGATCGCTATCGTCAAAGGTTCTTTACCTCATTGCAGACTTCAGTTTCCACAGAGTTACTCTTACTTCATTTGCAGTTTGCAAGAGAACATCTAACCACCCGTAGCTCATACAGTGATGCCACTATGTGCTCCAGTGGAGCGTGAGCTTTGGATAGTGAATAGAGTTGAGCCGCCAGCCGGGGCACACTCCTAAGCATAGATACCGATCCACTATATACTGGAGTTCCAAGCTGCAAATGAAGTAAGAGTAAAGCTGTGGTAACTGAAGTCTGCAATAAGGTACAGAATCTTTGAGTATAGCGATCTGTACCCATAGTGATTTTTCAGTAGCTATACCAGTAGCAGTGGGTGTGGTGGATGCGCGGTATCATATGTTAAGTTTATTCAGTGAGTTTATCGGGTGCAGCAAGTAGTGCGGTACCGCTGCGATACCGCAACAACATAGTATAGTGTGACGGAGGGAATGAGCGCCAGTGCTATTATTTATATTATGTACTGTGCATACTAATGTGCATGCTACAAGTCAACCAGAAGTGGAGAACTGCTATTGCAAATAGTTGCACTGGAGCCCAGCAAACTAAACTCTGGAGCCATCTATTCATCCAAAGTAGAGACTAGAGAGACAATACACAGGTTCAAGCAGTATATGCTGTGAAGGCAATGCCCATAGTATGCATTTGAATGCACAGGTAAAGACTGAGCGGTAGTCTGCGCCTATTTAAAAATAGGATGCAGAGGATCAGTGACATCACCAGGAGAGAGAAAGAATATGAGATTGCAAGGAGGAGGAACTAGGATTGTTTGCAGCGGTGCACTTAGGCACTTTCAAAAGAAGAAAATTCCCACTTAGGCACTTGGAGCCATTTGCATATACATCAAATTACTTTTTCTGGGTGGCAGAAACATTGATAAGAGAAGGAAGGTATGGTTTTACCGATGTATAAGTGCACTACAGTACCTTGTAAAGTCACAGAAAATAATGCACCATAATAATAGATGCAAACATAACATATGGACTAAGCCCTCACTCTAAAGGTAAAATCTGAGACACTTAGCCAACATATTTTGATCAAAACACATCTGTGCCCACCCACCCAGCGCCAAGGTGGTCTCAGTTCCGGCAGGTCCTACGCTAACCCATCCATGTTGTAGCGCATTTATATTCTGGAGCGCAGTCCCTGCACATACAGTTTGTTGTCCCTAGTTACCTCTATGTGCATCAGCAGCTGGTGAGAGGAGGGACACACACACCTATATGCACCACCTTAATCAAGGTCGCCTATTAGACAGTGCACATGAATGTCACTCCCAGAATAGGAGCTCATTCACAAATGAAGGTGCCACTCCATCAAGACAAGTTAAATAAATCACGGAAAATAGATATAGAACATCCTGCACGATATGATAGTAATTGTTGTGGATGTACATGGCTACATTTATAAAGTCACAGAAAATGCACTATAATAATAGATGCAAACATAACATGTGGACTAAGCCTTACAGTACCTTGGCATTAGTTACATACAGTATGTAAAATCTAGATGAGAAACTTTGTTTAACCCCTTCATGACACATGACGTACCGGTACGGCATGTTTCCCGAGTCCTTAAGGACACATGACGTACCGGTACGTCACTCATGAGTAGTTCTGATCACTGCTGCTCAGCCGGCAGTGATCGGAACAAGGTACCTGCTGAAATAATTCAGCAGGTACCTTGTTACAATGCCCAGGGGAGTCCTGTGACCCCCCCGTATGGGCGATCGCTGCAAACCGCAGGTCAATTCAGACCTGCGGTTTGCAGCTCTTTTCGCTATCTCTGATCCCCGCGGTCTGTGACCGCGGGGATCAAAGAGTTAATGCCCCCAAAGTTATACATTTTCACCCCCCCTGCAGTCCCCAATCATATTATGGCTGCGGGGGTGCAGGGGAGGTGGTTGCGGGCAGCGGGAGGCGGTGCAGGATTGCGATCCACCGCCCGCCTCCTCTGTAATATTCCCTATTGTCTAGTGGACCTATCAGAGTGTCAGCACATTGCTGACACTCTGATAGAAATGTCTGGCATCTGTGCTTGATCAGATGCCAGCCGTTTAACCCCTTCTATACCGCAGACCGCGGTATGGAAGGGTTAACAGGGAGGGAGCTCCCTCCCTCTCCCATCGGGGGGCTGCTGTGCCTTTGCAGCCCCCCGACAGGATGGGATCGCAGAGGGAAGGAGCCCCACTCCCTCCCCATCCATCACCCGCTGCTCTCTTATGGCAGCGGGTGATGGTTGCCATGGGAACAGGATGCTTTCAGAAGCATCCTGCTCTCTATGGTGTTGAAAGTCTGAATAGACCTATGTCACTATGTCCCATTTGAAGCCCCCCTGATGCACCCCTACAGTAGAAACTCCAAAAAAGTGACCCAATATTGGAAACTATGGGATAAGGTGTCAGTTTTGTTGGTACTATTTTAGGGTAAATATGATTTTGGTTGCTCTATATTACACTTTTTTTGAGACAAGGTAACAAAAAATAGAAATTCTGAAATTTCATCTCCATTTGCCAATAACTCTTGTGGAACATCAAAGGGATAACAAAGTTTGTAAAACTGGTTTTGAATACCTTGAGGGGTCTAGTTTCTTAGATGGAGTCACTTTTATGGAGT
This sequence comes from Bufotes viridis, assembly GCA_033119425.1. NCBI lineage: Eukaryota > Metazoa > Chordata > Amphibia > Anura > Bufonidae > Bufotes > Bufotes viridis. Next base: position 543,669,812 of record CM065590.1, on the reverse strand, counting down.
TTCTACTCTAGGGGTGCATCGGGGGGCTTCAAATGGGACATGGTGTCAAAAAACCAGTCCAGCAAAATCTGCCTTCCAAAAACCAAATTAACCTGCCAATATAGCAATACCCTGGATCTGGTGTCCAAACAGTTGCAGTCCAGATTTCATAGTGTCCGCTTACACATATATTTTGTTCTGGGGTGAAATTAACCTGCCAATATAGCAATACCCTGGATCTAGTGTCCAAGCAGTTGCAGGCCAGATTTCATAGTGTCCGCTTACACATATATTTTGTTCTGGGGTGAAATTAACCTGCCAATATAGCAATACCCTGGATCTGGTGTCCAAGCAGTTGCAGGCCAGATTTCATAGTGTCCGCTTACACATATATTTTGTTCTGGGGTGAAATTAACCTGCCAATATAGCAATACCCTGGATCTGGTGTCCAAGCAGTTGCAGGCCAGATTTCATAGTGTCTGCCAAAACACATATTGTGTTCTGGGGTGAAATTAATCTGGCAAAATAGCAATACCCTGGATCTGGTGTCCAAGCAGTTGCAGGCCAGATTTCATAGTGTCTGCCAAAACAATTATTTTGTTCTGGGGTGAAATTAATCTGGCAAAATAGCAATACCCTGAATCTGGTGTCCCAGCTGTTGCAGGCCAAGTGTAAATCTGTCCATAAAAGGATACCTTTCATCCAGGGCCTAAATACTAGCCTTAAAAGAGATATTCCCCTAAATGAGTGGTTACTGCTGTGCCTGGATTAGTGTAATACGCTACATAAACAAATAGGCAGATAGTGTTAGCTGCCTGTAAAAAAAGGCCTAAATTTGAAATCAATACATTGGGCCAAATATTTTTTTCCTTATTGTGGTGCTTGGTGAACGGTAACAATGAGGAAAACATCTAGTAAGGGACGCGGACGCGGTCGTGGTGGTGTTAGTGTACCCTCTGGTGCTGGGAGAGGACGTGGCCATTCTGCCACAGCCACACGTCCTAGTGAACCAACTACCTCAGGTTCCAGTACCCGCCAGAATTTACAGCGATATTTGGTGGGGCCCAATGCCGTTCTAAGGATGGTAAGGCCTGAGCAGGTACAGGCGCTAGTCAATTGGGTGGCCAACAGTGGATCCAGCATGTTCACAACATTATCTCCCACCCAGTCTTCTGCAGAAAGCGCACACATGGCACCTGAAAACCAAGCCCATCAGTCTGTCACATGACCCCCATGCATATCAGGGAAACTGTCAGAGCCTTACGTTATGCAGCAGTCTCTTATGCTGTTTGAAGACTCTGCTGGCAGGGTTTCCCAAGGAAATCCACCTAGCCCTTCCCCAGTGGTGGAAGACATAGAATGCACTGATGCACAACCACTGATGTTTCCTGATGATGAGGACATGGGAATACCACCTCATCGGAGTCCGCACATCTCTGATGATGACGAAACACAGGTGCCAACTGCTGCGTCTTTCTGCAGTGTGCAGACCGAACAGGAGGTCAAGGAGGAAGACTGTGTGGAAGACGATGCAGGGGACGATGAGGTCCTAGACCCCACATGGAATGAAGGTCGTGCCACTGACTTTCATAGTTCAGAGGAAGAGGCAGTAGGGAGACCGAGCCAACAGCGTAGCAAAAGAGGGAGCAGGGGGCAATGGCAGAACAGCCGCCTCCAAGAGAGTTTGCCTGCTACTGGCCACCGCCACCAGGGACCGAGCACCCCAAAGGCAGCTTCAAGGAGTTCCCTGGCATGGCACTTCTTTAAACAATGTGCTGACGACAAGACCCGAGTGGTTTTCACGCTGTGCCATCAGATCCTGAAGCGAGGCATTAACATTCTGAACCTTAGCACAACCTGCATGACCAGGCATCTACATGCAAAGCATGAACTGCGGTGGAGTAAACACCTTAAAAGCAAGGAACTTACTCTGGCTCCCCCTGCTCCCTCTTCTGCTGCTGCCGCCTCGGCCTCTTCCTCCGCCTCAGGAGGAACGTTGGCACCTGCCGCCCACCAAACAGAGGATGTGCCAGCGACACCACCACCTGCGTCACAAAGCATCTCCACCATGTCACACGGCAGCGTTCAGCTCTCCATCTCACAAACCTTGGAGAGAAAGCGTAAATTCCCACCTAGCGACCCTCGAGCCCTCGGCCTTAATGCCAGCATTTCTAAACTACTGGCCTTTGAAATGCTGTCATTCAGGCTGGTGGACACAGACAGCTTCAAACAGCTGATGTCCATGGCTGTCCCACAGTATGTTGTCCCCAGCCGCCACTACTTCTCCAAGACAGCCGTGCCTTCCCTGCACAACCAAGTATCCGATAAAATCAAGTGTGCACTGCGCAACGCCATCTGTGGCAAGGTCCACCTAACCACAGATACGTGGACCAGTAAGCACGGCCAGGGACGCTATATCTCCCTAACTGCACACTGTGTAAATGTAGTGGCGGCTGGGCCCCAGGCGGAGAGTTCCTTGGCGCACGTCCTTTCGCCGCCAAGGATCACAGGGCATCATTCTTTGCCTCCTGTAGCCTCCTCCTCCTACTCGGCTTCCTCCTCCTCTGCTTTCACCAGCTCATCCAGTCAGCCACACACCTTCACCACCAACTTCAGCACAGCCCGGGGTAAACGTCAGCAGGCCATTCTGAAACTCATATGTTTGGGGGACAGGCCCCACACCGCGCAGGAATTTGTGGCGGGGTATTGAACAACAGACCGACCAGTGGTTGCTGCCGGTGGGCCTCAAGCCCAGCCTGGTGGTGTGCGATAATGGGCGAAATCTCGTCGCAGCTCTGGGACTAGCCGGTTTGACGCACATCCCTTGCCTGGCGCATGTGCTGAATTTGGTGGTGCAGAAGTTCATTCACAACTACCTTAACATGTCAGAGCTGCTGCATAAAGTGAGGGCCGCCTGTTTGCGCTTCCGGCGTTCACATCCTGCCGCTGCTCGCCTGTCTGCGCTACAGCGTAACTTCGGCCTTCCCGCTCACCGCCTCATATGCGACGTGCCCACCAGGTGGAACTCCACCTTGCACATGCTGGAGAGACTGTGCGAGCAGCAGCAGGCTATAGTGGAGTTTCAGCTGCAGCACGCACGCGTCAGTCGCACTGCGGAACAGCACCACTTCACCACCAATGATTGGGCCTCCATGCAAGACCTGTGTGCCCTGTTGCGCTGTTTCGAGTACTCCACCAACATGGCCAGTGGTGATGACACCGTTATCAGCGCTAAAATACCACTTCTATGTCTCCTTGAGAAAACGCTTAGGGCGATAATGGAAGAGGAGGTGACCCAGGAGGAGGAGGAGGATGAGGGGTCATTTTTAGCACTTTCAGGCCAGTCTGTTAGAAGTGGCTCAGAGGGAGGTTTTTTGCAACAGCAGAGGCCAGGTACAAATGTGGCCAGAAAGGGCCCACTACTGGAGGACGAGGAGGATAAGGAGGAGGTGGAGGAGGATGAGGATGAAGCAGGTTCACAGCGGGGTGGCACCCGACACAGCCCAGGCCCATCACTGGTGCGTGGCTGGGGGGATACAGAGGACAATGACGATACGCCTCCCACAGAGGACAGCTTGTCCTTACCTCTGGGGAGCCTGGCACACCTGAGCGACTACATGCTGCAGTGCCTGCGCAACGACAGCAGAGTTGCGCACATTTTAACGTGTGCGGACTACTGGGTTGCCACCCTGCTGGATCCCCGGTACAAAGACAATGTGCCCACCTTACTTCCTGCACTGGAGCATAATAGGAAGATGCGCGAGTACAAGTGCACGCTGGTAGAGGCGCTCCTGAGAGCATTCCAAAATGTCACAGGGGAACAGGTGGAAGCCCAAGGCGAAGGCAGAGGAGGAGCAAGAGGTCGCCAACGCAGCAGTGTCACGGCCAGCTCTTCTGAGGGCAGGGTTAGCATGGCAGAAATGTGGAAAAGTTTTGTCTCCACGCCACAGCTAACTGCACAACCACCTGATACGGAACGTGTTAGCAGGAGGCAGCATTTCACTAACATGGTTGAACAGTACGTCTGCACACCCCTCCACGTACTGACTGATAGTTCGGCCCCATTCAAATTCTGGGTCTCCAAATTGTCCACGTGGCCAGAGTTAGCATTTTATGCCTTGGAGGTGCTGGCCTGCCCGGCGGCCAGCGTTTTGTCTGAACGTGTATTCAGCACGGCAGGGGACGTCATTACTGACAAACGCAGCCGTCTGTCCACAGCCAACGTAGACAAGCTGATGTTCATAAAAATGAACCAGGCATGGATCCCACAGGACCTGTGCCTCCCTTGTGCAGAATAGACATTTATAACTGCCTCCCCATCAACCATGTATTCTTGTACTCCGAGGCACTTCTTTATTGAATCCTCATTTTTTTAACTTTACCATGATCTTGCGGTGCAACCCAAAGTTGAATGAACCTCTCCTCTGTCTGGGTGGTGGGGCCGAAATAACTGAAAGTGGCCTTCTCCGGTGGTGGTTGATATGACGCATGATTCCTTGCTGTGGGACCTGTATCCTCTGTCTCGTTGCTGGGCCGAAATAAATGAGAGTGGCCTTCTCCGGTGGTGGTTGATATGACGCATGATTCCTTGCTGTGGGACCTCTCTCCTCTGTCTGGGTGCTGGTCCAAAATAAATGAGAGTGGCCTTCTCCGTTGTTGGTTGAAATGAGGCATGATTCCTTGCTGTGGGACCTCTCTCCTCTTTCTGGGTGCTGGTCCAAAATAAATGAGAGTGGCCTTCTCCGGTGGTGGTTGATATGACGCATGATTCCTTGCTGTGGGACCTGTATCCTCTGTCTGGGTGCTGGTCCAAAATAAATGAGAGTGGCCTTCTCCAGTGGTGGGTGATATGACGCATGATTCCTTGCTGTGGGACCTCTCTCCAATTGATATTGGTTAATTTTTATTTATTTTATTTTATTTTCATTCATTTCCCTATCCACATTTGTTTGCAGGGGATTTACCTATATTTTGCTGCCTTTGGCAGCCCTCTAGCCCTTTCCTGGACTATTTTACAGCCTTTTTAGTGCCTAAAAGTTCGGGTCCCCATTGACTTCAATGGGGTTCGGGTTCGGGATAAAGTTCGGGTCAAGTTCGAATCCCGAACATTTTCAAGAAGTTCGGCCGAACTTCTCGAACCCGAACATCCAGGTGTTCGCTCATCTCTACTTCTAAGCCTTGTAACGTCCCCAAAAAATGAAATGGCATTCCCAAAATAATCAATACATGAAGTAGACATATGGGGAATGTAAATCAATAACTTTTTTTGGCGGTATTACTATGTATTATAGAAGTAGAGAAATTGAAACTTGGAAAATTGCAAATTTTTCAAAATTTTTGGTAAATTTGGTATTTTTTTATAAATAAAAAATAAATTTTTCGACTTCATTTTACCACTGTCATGAAGTACAATATGTAACGAAAAAACTATCTCAGAATGGCCTGGATAAGAAAAAGCGTTTTAAAGTTATCACCACATAAAGTGACGCTGGTCGGATTTTGAAAAAATGGCCTGGTCCATGAGTTGAAATAGGGCCGTGTCCTTAAGGGGTTAAATTATTAGGTGATAGAAAGTAAGAGGGGTTTTGTTGCCCTTTGGCTTTTTGTAAATATTCCTGACATTAACTTTTTCTACCAAGGGGGTATCTTTGTTAAGTGGTATTTCAATACCAGGCATGACCTATTGACACAAAGCAATTTAACTAATATCTAAAATTAATTGACATTAGTCATGTATTTTATGTGCCAAAAATATACCAGAATCAGGCACAAAACTGAACAGAGTTCACGTGCACACAATAGTAAATCTGCCCCTTTCTGTTTGATTGCATTGGATCTTTTTCTATTCCTCATTTGTTAATCTGCGTTGCACTTAGGTTTCTTGAACCTACATATCAGGCTAATTGATTCTGGATGTTGACCTCCATCTACACAGAACATGTGCACACTCATGCATTCAGTGTCGGACTGGGATGCCTAGGGTCCACCAGTAAAATTCATTGGGGGGCCCACTGTACTGCGACATGCAAATATTACCTGCCCACACAGAGGCAGACAGCAACAAAACACTACAAGATGATTGATTATGGGGGTCTCTGCAACAACTTCAAAAGGTGGGTCCCAAGGAAGAGAGGATACTGGCTGTCCTGCCTCTATTCCTAGAGGTCATCTTAACCTTCCGATGTGTCTATAATAATAAAAAAACTGGAAAGTCTACTAAGTTTTTTATATTGATATAGAATATTTAAAATGCTGTGCTGGTGGACAGGGGGTCCACCTTTCTCAGGGGCCCACCTGGGTATTTCCCCTGTTCCCCTGTGAGCCAGTCCAAGCCTACATGTATCTTATGAACATATTTTGATTAAGGGCTAATAATTTATGTGTAATGTAAATCAACCCATAAGAACTACTAGGGAAAGTGATTGGGTTCAAAGTCAGCCTCAAAAGGCATTGTCTTTTACTGGAACATTGGGCCCATTATGGCATCACTGGTACTTCTGCGCAGCCCTCATGATAATTTGTTTTTATTAATTTTTCAAATTTATTGATTTATTTTGCAGGAGAGACAACACAAAGTGCAGTCATATTTAAAGGATTTGTCCAGGCTATAGCTATTTAAAACCAAAACTTATGATAGGTCATAAATATTGGATCAGAATGGGTGAGACCTCCAGCTATTTTGGGCAGTCATGGCATTGGAAACTATACAGCATATGGATGGAAGCGTAAGGCTCAGTAAATTGTGTTGTTGTGTGTACTGTTTTTCATTTCTCTGGCAGCTTCTGCCCAAAACAGCTGAGTAGTAGAGCGTAGCGAATCCAAGCATCCAAAGTTTAGGCTAGGTTCACACCTGAGCGTTTTACAGTGCGTTCCTACGGGCTGTAAAACGCTCAACAGACGAAAACCAATGTTTCCCTATGGGCATGGTTCTCACCTGAGCGTTTTACAGCGCGTACGAACGCGCTGTAGAACGCCCTACGCCCAAAGAAGTACAGGAGCTTCTTTGGGGCGTTTTGTCGCGCGTATTGTGATTGACGCCAGAGTGGTCAATCACACGAACGCGCTTACAATGCGCGTTTCCTATTTCCAAAAACACGCTGTAATACGCGTGACAAAAACACGTGTAAAATGCGCGTATCAAGTGCGCTCAAGTGTGAACCCAGCGTTAGGAAAACTTTGATTTGATATGATTCCGAAATTAGTATCAAAGTAACATAGTTTATAAGGCCTAAAAAAGACATGTGTCCATCCAGGTAGGCCTGTTATCCTTCAAGTTGATCCAGAGAAAGGCAAAAAAAAAACTGTGAGGTAGAAGCCAATTTTCCTCACTTAAGGGAAAAAAATTCCTTCAAATTCATTCCAATCAGGCAATCAGAATAACTCCCTGGTTCAACGGCCCATCTCTAGAAGCTATAGCCTGTAATATTCTCTCATGCATCGTAGTAACAAATCAGTTTTTCCTAAAATGGTGGCTGCACATGTTACAAAGTGAATGTAAGAAGCCCGGGAATGCAAGATCATCTATAATGTCGTGCAGCCAGCCAAACCACAAGTAGCCATCCCACAGCCCTAAAAAAGCCTTATCCAGCGTGGTTCGGTTCTCCTTCTGCTGTTTGTTCACAAACACCAACAGTGATGAGCAGAGATGTGGCAGGTTATTGCTACAGCCAATTACTGTCTATTATCGTCAAAGTGTACCTGTGTTTAAAAAAAAAATATAAATTGCTTAGTGGCTGTGATTCTTTGCATAATCATATTTTTTGTCTAATAGGGTAAAGTGACCTATACCCCACACTTGTGTACCCAGGGAGAATTTTAACTAAATGTTACAAAGCTGAGATCTCTTAATAAAATAAAACTTAACTTTTATTTAAGTACCTATAAAATGAGACTGAAGTCTACAAAATAGATATGGTTATTTGCGGTTGGGTTGCAGGTATTGGTCAAATAGCACAGACAGATGCCTTTAAAACAAGGTAAGTGTACCCTTGCCTTAGTAGCCTCTAGCCTAAAGACACTTGCCCTATCAGTTACTTGACTAAGGTAGGGAATAGCTGACGTGTATGTAGTTGGAGTAGCCACCCGGAAAAGAGTGACCCCAGCCTGCTGGAACCTCGGACCTAGACTTGCTGACCCTTCCTTATACTAATCCCTTCTCCTGCAACCCATTTTGCCATGCATTGTGGCTCATCAGGGAGCGGCATAACGTGCAGTACAGAGATCAATGCCAGTGGCAGTAAAAGTGTGCGCTCACCTTCCTTTAACACAGGAAACTCTGCCTTTTCCAAGGGCTCGTCTATGCCACCATCCAATCGGGGGATGGGAGTATTAGAACACGTCAGACCCGATGTCGTTCCTACACCGCTTACAAAACGTTCATTTTGTGAGACATCATCACAGGTGGGAGGTTGCTATGGGGACAATATAGTGCGTCCCCGGCATGTTTGCTTCCCAGAGCCAAGCTAGGATCCACTCGGGCTGCGATCTAAATGGGGTGTCACTTGAGAAATTATTGGTTGGTATTGTATACCTTGCCAAATACACCAGGATAATGAAAGTAAGATCAAGATTTATAGGGAATGAAGTAAATATGGTGGTAAATAAAGTGTGCCCTGAATAAACAATCAGACAGGCTGCGATCAAATACTTTACATACAGAGATACCAAATGTCCGATAGACATTTTTTAAGGGTGACATATATATTTTTTGACCACTACTAGAGATGAGTGAATTGAAACTGACGAAGAGGAATTCAATCCGAATTTCTGGAATTATTCGATTCGCACCACATACGAATTTCCTCACACTTTAGGGTAACAAAACACATTTTTTCCTACAATGAATGAGTGCTGCATGTGTGAGGACATGGAGAAAGGAACTCTGGGAATGCGGGATCACCCATAATGCCATGCATGCAGACAATCAGCAGCTAGCCAGCCCTGTGATGTTACAGCCCTATAAATAGCCTCAGCCATCTTGGATTCTGCCACTTTCCAGTGTACTTAGTGCAGGGAGAGACGTCAGCAGGCGCTAGGGACAGTGCTAGAAAAAACATCATTGTGCTAAAAAAACGATTTACAAGAGAAGTGAAAGATTATTCAAGGTGTTGGGAAAGTATAGGGAGGAATCATTCTGCAGCATTTATGTCGAACAGGGTTCAGTAGGGGAGGTTACAGCCTGGGTAATGGGAACAATTCTATTACACCTTGCTTCACTGACTGGGCACCCAAATTGCCATTATACAGCTCTGTAAATCCAGCAAACCGTTCTTGTTATTGGGGTGCAAGTGCTGTTTGATACAGCCATTAATAGAGTTTATTACAAGGAAATATTTCTATGTCTTATTTGCCCTCGTGCAGTGCAGTTATATGTTCTAAAGCATTTTTTAGCTTGTATTAATGGGAAAAGGGATTATTAGTCGTTGTGTAGTGAAGAGCGAAAATTACAGCCCTTTTTGTCGTGCATTAGTGGCAAAATAAAAATATATTTGCCGTTCAGCGGTGCAGTTATATGGTCTAAAGCCTTTTGTGGCGCGTCTAAGTGAAAAAAGACAATTATTTTTGCCATTCAGCAGTGCAGTTATATGTTCTAAACCCTTTTGTGGCGTGTATAAGTGGCAAAAGAAAAATATTTTTGCCGTTCAGCAGTGCAGTTATATGTTCTAAAGCGTTTTGTGGTGTGTATAAGTGGCAAAAGAAAAATATATTTGCTGTTCAGCGGTGCAGTTATATGTTCTTAAGCCTTTTGTAGCATGTATTAGTGGCAAAATTAAAGTATATCTGCTGTTCAGCAGTGCAGTTATGTGGTCTAAAACCCTTTTGTGGCGTGTATAAGTGGAAAAAGAAAAATGTGTTTGCCATTCAGCGGTGCAGTAATATGTTCTAAAGCTTTTTGTGGCGTGTATTAGTGTTAAAAGAAAAATATATTTGCCGTCTAGTGGTACATTTATATGTTTGAAAGCCCTTTTGTGGCATGTCTAAGTGGAAAAAGAAAAATATATTTCTTATATTATATATTTCCATTCTGCAGTGAAGTTATATGTTATAAAGCCCTTTTTGACTTGCAATAATGGCAAAATAAAAATATATTTGCCATTCAACGGTGCAGTTATATGTTCTAAAGCCTTTTGTGGTCTGTATTAGTGGCAAAAGAAAAATATATTTGCCATTCAGCGGTTCAGTTATATGTTCTAAAGTCTTTTTTGGCATGTATAAGTAGCAAAAGAAAAATATATTTGCCATTAAGCGGTTCAGTTATATGTTCTAAAGCCTTTTGTGGCGTGTATAAGTAGAAAAAGAAAAATATATTTTCCGTTCAGTGGTGCAGTTATGTTATAAAGCCCTTTTCTGTGTGTATTAATGGAGGGGGGCTTATTAGTAGTTGTGTGGTGATGTGAGAAAATTACATACTTTTTTGGGGTGTTTTAATTTCCTTTTTATTTATTTGAGCTAACAGTATATCAGACAGAGAAGTCACAGGCCCTGCACAGGGGAGTGGCAGAGGCCTAAATGTTTTCGGTGCAGACAGAGGTCACAGCAGAGTAAAGGGCAGTGGCAGCAGGGGTCACTTCGAGAGGCCTGAGCTCTTAGTGTCTGCTAGTGGTCGTGTCTTTAACAGCAACCCTGCGGTTCTTGAATGGTTGACTCGATCTTCGACTTCATCGCAAGTGACATCAGACACCCGAAGCCAAGAGTCGGTGGGTTCATCAGACACGACCCTTAGTTGGGATGGCCCGGGAGCAGGCTGCCTCAGCCACAAAAGTATTGTATGCTGTGGGCTCAGCTCCACTATACAGTGAGGATGAGCTACTAGAAGACAGTCAGCAGCTACTGGCAAGCCAAGATGTGGAGGAGACATCCGCCGTTTCCTTCACTCGGCGGGAAAGTAGTGATAAGTGGCATGGGAGCTGGTGTTGTGAGCGGTCAGGCTCCTGAGCCAAAGACGGTTGAGGAGGACATCTGTGATGTGCAAACAATACTCAATGATGATGATATAGCTGATCACACTTGGAAGCTAGGTGACGAATGGGCTTCATCATCATCGGGATAAGAGGGTGGTAGCTTGACTGTGAGGCAGCGGCGGAGCCAGCAAGTTGATAGGTGACCGGGAGCCAGTAGGGTGGCAGCAGTGGGTGGTCTGGAGCCAAACGTGCCCGGGGTAGACCACCTGTTTCGCAGGAGCCCACCTGCCTGAGAAGTAGCGGTGCACAGGTTCACAGAGGCAGCAGCTATAGCAGTCAGTCAGCGTTGTGGCAGTTTTTTGTTAAGCCACCGGAGGAGGTGAACATGGCCATATGTAGAATCTGTGGGCAGAAGGTGAAGCGTGGCCAGGGTGCAAATTATGGCACCACGGCCCTGTGTCAACATATGCAGCGTTACCATAAAGTGGCCTGGGAGAGCCGTGGCTACGGTATGGTGGTCTAACCTGCCGCAGCAACCGCTGCATCTCCCAGTGACACGCAGACGATTTCAGGCAGTCAAGGGAGTTGTCTGTGCTTCCCATCATCTGCTGGTTCTGATGCTCCTCGCCCTCCTACTCCTCGTCAGTCATTCTGTCAGCATTCGAGCACCGAAGTGATTGCCAAGAGACAACAGTATGCGTGCACTCATCCAACGGTGCAGAAGCTGAACATGCTCCTGTCCAAGTTGTTGGTGCTGCAATCCCTCCCTTTCCAAGTGGTGGACTCTGCACCTTTGAGAGAACTGATGGCTTGTGCCGAACCGAGGTGGAGAGTCCCAAGCCGTCATTTTTTTCCCAAAAAGGCAGTACCAGCCCTGCACACACATGTAGAACAGAAGGTGGGCCAGTCTTTGAGCCTGTCAGTGTCTGCCAAAGTGCCTGGCAGTCCTTTATAGCCCAATGGGCGAATGTGGTTCCTGCACAGCCATACCAGCAACTTGGCCAGGTGATGCCGCTTCCGCCTCCACGTTCTCACTCCATTGGTCCTGCTAAAATGTCCGCCTCTGCCTGGTTATCAAGAGGTTTCTGAAATCTTCCACGCATCTTTGCATGCACTTCAGCCACTCGTACACCGCAAAGCACAACGTCCTTGAGCTGCAGCGACAGAATGGCATCCTCCAACAAAGGCTGATATGCGACATTACCACCTGTTGGAATTCCACCCTCCATACAGGGAGTGCAGAATTATTAGGCAAGTTGTATTTTTGAGGATTAATTTTATTATTGAACAACAACCATGTTCTCAATGAACCCAAAAAACTCATTAATATCAAAGCTGAATATTTTTGGAAGTAGTTTTTAGTTTGTTTTTAGTTTTACCTATTTTAGGGGGATATCTGTGTGTGCAGGTGACTATTACTGTGCATAATTATTAGGCAACTTAACAAAAAACAAATATATACCCATTTCAATTATTTATTTTTACCAGTGAAACCAATATAACATCTCAACATTCACAAATATACATTTCTGACATTCAAAAACAAAACAAAAACAAATCAGTGACCAATATAGCCACCTTTCTTTGCAAGGACACTCAAAAGCCTGCCATCCATGGATTCTGTCAGTGTTTTGATCTGTTCACCATCAGCATTGCTTGCAGCAGCAACCACAGCCTCCCAGACACTGTTCAGAGAGGTGTACTGTTTTCCCTCCTTGTAAATCTCACATTTGATGATGGACCACAGGTTCTCAATGGGGTTCAGATCAGGTGAACAAGGAGGCCATGTCATTAGATTTTCTTCTTTTATACCCTTTCTTGCCAGCCACGCTGTGGAGTACTTGGACGCGTGTGATGGAGCATTGTCCTGCATGAAAATCATGTTTTTCTTGAAGGATGCAGACTTCTTCCTGTACCACTGCTTGAAGAAGGTGTCTTCCAGAAACTGGCAGTAGGACTGGGAGTTGAGCTTGACTCCATCCTCAACCGAAAAGGCCCCACAAGCTCACCTTTGATGATACCAGCCCAAACCAGTACTCTACCTCCACCTTGCTGGCGTCTGAGTCGGACTGGAGCTCTCTGCCCTTTACCAATCCAGCCACGGGCCCATCCATCTGGCCCATCAAGACTCACTCTCATTTCATCAGTCCATAAAACCTTAGAAAAATCAGTCTTGAGATATTTCTTGGCCCAGTCTTGACGTTTCAGCTTGTGTGTCTTGTTCAGTGGTGGTCGTCTTTCAGCCTTTCTTACCTTGGCCATGTCTCTGAGTATTGCACACCTTGTGCTTTTGGGCACTCTAGTGATGTTGTAGCTCTGAAATATGGCCAAACTGGTGGCAAGTGGCATCTTGGTAGCTGCACGCTTGACTTTTCTCAGTTCATGGGCAGTTATTTTGCGCCTTGGTTTTTCCACACGCTTATTGCGACCCTGTTGACTATTTTGAATGAAACGCTTGATTGTTCGATGATCACGCTTCAGAAGCTTTGCAATTTTAAGAGTGCTGCATCCCTCTGCAAGATATCTCACTATTTTTGACTTTTCTGAGCCTGTCAAGTCCTTCTTTTGACCCATTTTGCCAAAGGAAAGGAAGTTGCCTAATAATTATGTACACCTGATATAGGGTGTTGATGTCATTAGACCACACCCCTTCTCATTACAGAGATGCACATCACCTAATATGCTTAATTGGTAGTAAGCTTTCGAGCCTATACAGCTTGGAGTAAGACAACATGCATAAAGAGGATGATGTGGTCAAAATACTCATTTGCCTAATAATTCTGCACTCCCTGTATGTTGGACCAACTATAATAACAGAGAAAGGCCATAAATGATTTGTTGATGATCCAAGCAGACAGGACTAGTACTCCCCTATGTAACTTCAATGTCAGCCAGTGGCAGCTCATGCGTGACATCTTCTGTTTACTCAGTGCCTTTGAGGAGGCCACATTATTTGTCAGTCGCCAGGACTATGGGATGAACGATGTCATTCCATGCTACATGTCCTGGAACAAATGCTGGCAAATCTGGCTGATAAATACTATAGCTGAGTACATAAATTGACCAATAGAAAAAATCTCCCAAATTAAATCCAATATACCAACAACCCCCCTAGAAGGGCACAAAGAGGGAGTTAAAACATAACCTTTAATATGATAAATTAAAAATTAAGATAGTAGGAGGCACCTAAATGAAATGGCAAAAAGCGCACAAACTTCTAAGTACCTAGATGGTGCTATGGGACTGCTAAGACTTTCCCTCAGGTAGAAGTAAATAATGAAATCGTCTTACCAATATTGGTGTGAAAGCAGGAGGAGAGTCAAGCCATAAGCCACCCAATCAAACAACCTTTTTGGTCCAGTGATTCACTAAGTAGACAGTTCATCGTCTCTTTTGGTCGTCTTTTCAAGGTGCTCTGTAGACATAGCAGGAACAAATGTCCCTACATAACCCTACAACGGGGGAGGGGCAGTACATATGCCCTACCTGTCTACGCAGAGAACTACGCAGAGAAATTGGCAACCCCGTCCGTATCCCTGTCCCTGACCCGAGCTGAGTCCCTAGTAAACCCTATACGGTAGTTCCCGACGTGTCACGTTTCATGTGGTAATTCATCAGTGGAAATGTATGGATGATAAGTCCCCTTCTTAGTCCTATACTTTATGTGTTCTCTTCACGTTATACAAACCATTAGAAAATGTGGTGTGGTGTTTAACAAGCAGGATATGCTCAACCCATATGCAGTTGTGCATGTATATAGGGCAGCACTTCCTGCACTTGTAGTCCGTTGCTAGGGGCAATCAACAGCAAAAAATGCATACAATGGAAGATGCCAGCAACGGACTACAAGTACCACAATACCCATCCTACATACGATAACAATAATGTGGAAGTGGAGAACAATTAAAAACATAACCATAGCAAAGGCAGGTGCACTCTGCAGCAATACTAAACCCTCACACTGATGTTAAAATTGAGAGGTTAGTTCGACACATCCTACTAGGAGGACATGTCTTAAGCTCAGACACCAGGCCAAAGTCTCCCAAGTAGCCCGAGACCTTCACCTTCTTTACTTCTAATTTTGTGGGCTATTATGGTCTGTGTTCCATTACCTCCTCCTTGTAGGGTTTTGCCAGCGCCCCTTTGGTTAATTGTACTGCCAAAATACTCTTTTGCCACTATCTTTATGATACTAATGGATTGGTGACATTGCAGTTCATTCTCCTGCCGGGTTTCAGCTGTTTACTATACAGGTGCTAGGCACCGCGCTGTTCGGTTGTTTTGTTTCCAGCGCCGCACACGTAAGCCGACGTTGCGTTCCAGTTGAGCGAACGCTGCGTTCCACAAGCCGGCATCACTCTCCTAGAGTGGGGCGGGCATCTCATGTGTTTAGTTTACATGACCTGCTCACCTGACCTGAGAGGACAGGGTTTCCACTGTTTGAGCGTGAGGCTCTGCTATTTTAACCAGCTTTTCATGCCGGTACACAAGGCGCACCACTCAATGTAACTTGACTGGGGGCTTACTCTCCAGGGCTGCTCCCCTCCACTGAGGGTTCTGCAGCCATGATAATTTTGTTCCCTTTGGTCCACTGACTGGAAGGTAGGCATTAATAATGTTCTATATGTGTTTTTCTTATGTCTAGCTATTTCCCTTTATATATACCCTTAGTCTACATTTTAGTATTTCCTTTGCTTGTAGGCTGTCACTTACATACTACACTCATCCCTATGGTACATTTCCCCTGATGAATTACCACATGAAACATGACACGTCAGGAACTACCGTATAGGGTTTCCTAGGGACTCGGCCCAGGTCAGGGACAGGGATCCGGATGGGGTCGTTCCTTTGGGGGGCGATCCTCTGTGTAGACCGGTAGGGCATATGTAGTGCTTCTCCCCCATTGTAGGGTTATCTAGGGACATTTGTTCCTCCCATGTCTACAGAGCACCTTGAAAAGACAGCCAAAAGAGACGATGAACTGTGTACTTAGTGAAACACTGGACCAAAAAGGTTGTTTGATTGAGTGGCTTATGGCTTGACTCTCCTCCTGCTTTCACGCCAATATTGGTAAGACCGTTTCATTATTTACTTCTACCTGAGGGAGAGTCTTAGCGGTCCCATAGCACCATATAGGTACTTAGAAGTTTGTGCGCTTTTTACAATTTCATTTAGGTGCCTCCTACTATCTTTAATTTATCATATTAAAGGTTATGTTTTAACTCCCTCTTTGTGCCCCTCTGGGGGGGTTGTTGGTATAATAAATCTTGCTGGTCAGGAAACTGGAGACCTGGCGCTTACATCTCATTGTCACATGATCCCTGTGGGGGCTGAACTGGAGGAGGAGGAGAACATTAGAGCACAAGCAATGTGTAGTGAAATGGGTCATTTTTTACACAGGTGACAGGAGAGGAGGGGCAGGAGCAGCCAGAGGAGCTACAGGACATTGAGGAAGAGGAGGCAAAGGACCCAGACACACCGTGGCAGTATGCCGTAGTGATGGAGGCAGGGAGTCCCTCCGAGTCACTTGCACACCTGATGAAAGGGAGGAGAAACTGAACTACTATAGAGACATCCTATGTAGTCAGTTGGCCGCTGTCTATATGCACCATTGTCCATCCTTACGCAGGTCTGACCGGGGGGCCCTCTGCGCTCACGTTCCACTGCCATGGCTGCTGGGGAAGGTAGGGGTGGCAGGAGCAGTAGCAGCTCCATCAGCAGCAGCCTGAGTCTAGAGTTGCTAAAGAGCAGCTTTCTTCATCTGTATAGTGAAGAAGCTACTCACCAGCAGCTAGACATAGAGCAGGACCTGAACCAGCAGGTGGTGGCATACTTTGACAGCATTCTACCACCCCACATTGAGGATCCGCTTGACTACTGGGCAGCCAAACTGGATATGTGGCCGCAACTGGCAGAGTTTGCCCTGGAAAAGCTGTCCTGCCCGGCCAGTAGTGTGGCCTCAGAGTGGGTGTTTAGTGCGGCTTGGGCCATTGTTATCCCAAGAAGAACTCACCTGTCCACCCAAAATGTGGAAAGACTGACCTTTGTCAAGATGAATCTGGCGTGGATCAGCCAGGATTTCCACCCCCAATGCCTGATGCATCAAACTAGATCATCCATGGTAACACACCAACACTGTCACAAAAGAGACTGGTTTCTTCTGGCTACCTGCCTCAGCTACTATTCTGATGCTGCCACCCGCCTGATGCCTCACATCTGATGCCAAGTGCTCCTTCTTACTCCCACCATCATCAGCGGGAACTGTTATTGGCATCCACCCCCCCACTCTGTCACCGGGTCACTCTGTGGTCTCCTGATGCTGCTGCCACCTCCACACTATGTCACCTTCCCACTCTGTGGTCTCCTCATGCTGATGCCGTCTCCACGCTATGTCACCTTGCCACTCTGTGGCCTCCTGATGCGGCTGCCACCTCAACACTATATCAACTTGCCACTCTGTGGTCTCCTCATGCTGCTGCCACCTCCACATTGTCATTGTGCCACTCTGTGGCCTCCTCCTGACGCTGCCACCACCTCCAAACTCTGTCATTGGGCCACTCTGTGGTCTCCTCATGCTGCTTCCACCTCACAACTACATCATAGGGCCACTCGGTGGACCTCATGCTGTTCCCACCCTCCCCACTTCATGCATGGGCCACTATTTTGCCTTTTGCTCTGGCTGACATCATCATTTATTTGAACCTTCTTCTGATCTGTCAAAAGGAAGGAGAAATGAGACTCACAACGGACCCTGTCTGTGTAGCAGCTGTAAGGCCTGTATGGTCCCATCAGAACTGGCTTGTGATTTGGTAATCAAAAGCAGGAGTGAGTACAAAACACAGAAGACATGCAAATATTCCATTCACGTGTCATCTTTATTTTGGATCCACTCCTGTTTTTTTTGGCATTAGCAATACTAATGGATTACTGACCAAATACTGACCGAGTGATGGCGGATGCTCAACAGACATGATCCGTTTTTTAGGGGTTATTGTACTGATGGATCAGAGGAAGGACAAAATAATCAGTGATGTCAACACAAACTTACTGCTGACACCCTCTCCACTCTGTTGGGGGGCTCTACTTGTATAAGATTTTAATAGAACAGGTTCTGTAGACATCTATGTGAAATCAGGTGACGACGGTGTAAAAGGAGTGTGCTTCTTCTTTTCACTAACATTGACCTGTAAGACTTAGTTATTTGGTCAGGTTTGGCCCCGTGACTGCCCAATTAAGTGAAGTATGCAGTGATTCTAAGAGCGATGCCTGTCATCTGCATGTCATACTGACTCACAGTAATATTTCACTACCACAGCAGACTCCCTATGCGTGTTACTGCAAGGCACAGTGTTTTACGCCACTATAAAGGCTCTCTGCAGCCAGGAAATAGCCATTTTTTAACGCGATTCACCACAAATAAATTCGGATCGAACAAAGTTTTTTCAGAAGATTTGTCGAACCGGCCAAAAAGAAGTTTTTTAAAAATTAGCTAATTTCTAACCACTACGATGTACCCCGATGAAACAAGAATCAAAATCACAGGGTTTAACGATAGAAGATACCACCAATCTGGAGAATACCTCAAGACCGTTAATAAACAATAAAAGCTTTATTCAATAGTTAGTAAAATCATACAGACATTTAAAAGTATCTATTTAGCAGCAATGAGCATATCAGAGAGGACATAGAGGGCGCTGCACCTTCAGTCATATATAATCCAAATGTACTGATACCAGAAATAAAACATATGCTGCTATATTGATACTTTTATATATCTGTATGATTTTACAAACTATTTAATAAAGCTTATTTTGTTTATTAACTGTCTTGAGGTATTCTCTAGATTGGTGGTATATTGATGTTGTACCGCTCTTCTGATGGTTTAGGCTATGTTTCGGTTAATATTTATGTGTGGATAGGTTAGAAGAGCATTATTTGCTGCTATTCATGTCTTGTCTTACTTTGCTCATTATTTTGGTGCAGATTGCACCATGCATATGTCACACTTTGACCAGCTCTTCTTATAAGGTTTATGTGAGAATAACAGAAGAAGATTCTTAATTACAGTTGAATATGCAAACGTTAATAAATTATATTAAAGACGCAAATAGACTCACTAAAGAGTCAAAAGAACCACCTTAGAAAATGCACATCCAACAATAACTAAATATAAAAATATATATAAAGTTTATTTAAACAACCAGCAGACACATTAAAAATTGTATACAATATGAACACTGTGTCAGTAACAAATAAGACCGACACATACAAGATCCACTGAACGTCCAAAAGATCAGGACATAAAATGTATTTCAGCTATACGTAATATATAAACAACATATAGAGAATATTAAATAAGGTATGGCTACAAATAAATGGAAACAGACCAAAATGAGGACAAAAGGTAAGAGTCAAAACCTGTGACAACCGCTGATGCAGTGGATCTAGACAAAAATGAGATACGCCCAATAATAAAACTATATATCATTATAAATGTTTCCGCTTACTCAGTATACAATGGGGCATATTTAATATCCTATAGAATAGATGACATTAATTTAGATAGGATATCTAGACTTAGATTTATCACAGGGGCTGGATCATAAAGTTAATGCATAGCTAGACACTTTTGCTTAACTTAATAACTATTGGTTGGCTTGGTTTGAGACAAAATATTACAACAGAATTGGGATACAATTTTGGAGCAAAATGTTGCATATTAGGCCTCGTCTTCTTCCATGTGAAGTCATGCCCCCCTAAACCTAGAGGTGCCAAATTGCACCACATTATAGAGCAATTTACAGGTTCACCCACAGTAAATGTGGTTCGCTGTATTTCCATTGCCCATGAAGACCTGAGAATTTACTCTACATGATTCAACTATACGTAGACACTTCTAGACAGTGCATTCAGTGTATTAAATAGGAAAACACAATTTTCATATATTTTCAGTGTAGTTTCTCATTGCAGAACACCTGCCTTCCTCTATGATACACTCTGACTCATAGTTTACTGCAGATTGGCAAAAATAGCCAAAAGGTGTGAGCTGAACCTTAAAAAATAATGAGCAAGGGTCTGATGCAATTGAACATCTTCGCTTTGTCAAAAATATCAGCTTCAACTAACTTGTAAAACTGCAATCTGCTGTAAAATGGCTCAATATCTATTAAATGATCTGGACATTATTGTGTAATTAACCATAATGACTTGTGACCTTATTAATAATAGCAGGTCCAGGGTTCATTTATATGGAAATGTAAAGATTGAGGGCAGCAGAACATAAAACTACAAGTTAATTTCCTATAGAGATTCATATTAAATTTGCATTTTCAAAGAATAATAGAGGAAACAGAAGAAGCAATCATGCCAAGACTGTTCTATGGGGCAATCCCTTGAACGCAATAAACAGGATGTAAATTTTTTTGTAACTTGACAGGAAAATAAGCTGCAATAAAACCTCACAATCCAGTATTTTTAGGACTAATGTAAGCTAAACATGTTCAAAATAACACATTTTTTTCTGGGGTCTTTCACAAACTGTCTCACCCTATCTAACCCTGTAATTCAGTTCCAAAAGTCAATCAGTTTCTGTATTCCCAACCTCTAAGCAAGGTCAAAGCATCTCTACAGTATTTCTTGTGCAAGGCAAGTGCCACATTGGACGAGGCGTATTCACTCTTGGGCCACAGAAGACAAGTAACTTTTTGTCAAGGCACATGATCAATTCGTTCTTTTAACTTTGATCCATCTGAAGGTATTATGTACCTCCTGGATAGTTTGGTGATAGCCATACATATTTTGGCGGCAACAGCTATGCTAGCTCTTGCTTTGGCAGAGGAAGGAATATCTGCTTAAACTATTTGTTAGAATTAGGAGACGTATGAGGTAATCTAGGGTCAACACAGAGCTGAGAGGGAGATATCAACTTAAAAAGCTTTGGGCCCCTAGAGGTGGAGTCTGAGCCATCCCTCAGGCAATTTCCTGGTCCTTGGACTGCTGTGCATGAATAACCTTAGTTAGCTTTTCAGTGCCTAGCATTTGAAGACTTTAGTACTAGTGGGTCCTCAGACAGGTCACTTTCAGGGATGCAGCTGGATACAAAGGGGCTTCTCACCTGGCTTAATAATGTGATTGCTTTATAAAAAATTATGGAACAGTGGACAAAGTCCTTCACCAAAAGTACCAAATCTCTAGCGGAGAGCCTTCTTTTTCTCTAAGAAGAAGCAACACAATCCCATGCACTATGGAATATACCCAAGAGAGTGTTCTTGAAGACTTGTGTGAGAACTGTCAACATTTACGTTGCCATAAAGAGGAGGTCCAGGTGGAGGACCCCACAACTAGCTGTACTGTAAGTGGTAGTAGTAGTTGTGGCACAATGGCACGATGGTGAATGTAGGGGCAGTGGTTGCAACAGTGGCACTTGGGACAAATGCAAGGCAGAAAATCCGGAGAGGTCCAAGGAGCCCACAATGACATACATGTATCACAGTCTGATAAAAGTGTTAGGAAAAGTGAAGACTATGATAATAAGGTGTGGGACCTGGTAGCGGGAGCAGGGTGCTGTGGAGGAGGAGCGAAAGACATTGAGAAGGGTGGTGGCTGTGTTGGCAATAAAGAGCAGAGACCCTATACTTCTTTTGTGGTCAGCTGAGGAACTAATGATGCGCTGATACTGTGGCCACAGGCTCAAAACTACCTGGATATGGCTGGATCCCAGGCGTTGGCTCCAAAGCAGACAAATAGGGTGAAATAGTTGAGGAATTTGAAGAAATAATTTAGTCCAGACCTCGTGATGAAGTTGAATAGCAGCTTTACTTTGATAAAAGTTTCTCCAAAACGGTTTACAGACTTTATCTTGGTTCCAGCAGGCTTTAGCATTAAACTCTGGCAGGCAAACTCAGCTCCGCTATATCTGTTGCTCTCTGGCTCTGCTGTACTGACAGGGTAGCTGTATAACTTAGCGTCTTCTTTTTGCTGCAACTTCTCTCTTTGTAGTTGGTCTCTTAATTATGAAATGTGGGAACTCTCCTCCTGGCTCCTGAGGCTATAAGCTGTGGCCTCCATATCCAGCTGAGCTGAAAGTGCTCTGGCTGTCTTGGCTTGGGCACGTCCAGCAGAGACATGCCCAGCCCACCTTCTTTGCCCTAGCAGGTGGACAGCTAGACTGCTCCTAGAATAGAATGAGTGTAGATATAATTCAGACAGCACTCCAGAAGATGATGATGCAAAGGTGTATTTATTAAGCTTTCAGCCGGACATATTGGCACATATAAGCAGGCAACGTTTCGGCTATATAAGAAGCCCTTCATCAGGCCATATGTGAATGTGATAGCTGGAATAGAATGAGTGGCCAGAAAACCACTTTATGTACTTAGCAATCTGGTTGGTGAGCAAGCTTAACTCTTACCTAGCCAAGTTGCTGGCAGTGCAATTGCTGCTGTACCATTAAGTTGTGGTAATTGTGGTGCAGTTCCATGTCTTCACCAAAATGTAATTCTTCTATATGCAATCCATCTCACTTTTGGCTAGGTGTCCATAGTGGCGCAGTTCTCCCCTTTGCCAAAATGTAGTTCTTCTCTATGCCTTTCGTCTGACATTTGGCCAGGTGTCCATATTAGCGCAGTTCCACTCCTTCACCACTTTATTACATCCATCTGGCCAGGTACCCGTTGTGGTGCAATTCCACATCTTCAACAAAATGTAATTCTTCTCAAAAATTTATTCTGCTATCAGTTGGACTTTTTTGCCAGGCCGGCGTCCATAAAAATTGCCTCATCATCATGCAAATGTGTAGCAGCTCCGCGTCTTAAGCAGAATTCTGCTGAATAATATTCATACTTCTGACCAGTTTTCCATTAAAAAAAATAAATACATAAAAAATTGTTTTGTTTTTTAAGCCATTCTAAGATTGTTTTCCTGTCACATATTGTACTTCATGACAGTGGTAAATTTAAGTCAAAATATTTTATTTTTATTTATAAAAAATTTGGAAAAATTAGCAATTTTTAAAATTTCAATTTCTATGGTTTTAAAACAGATAGCGATACCTCCTAAAATAGTTATTACTTTACATTTCCCATATTTATACTTCATGTTTGGATCATTTTGTAGATTACATTTTCATTTTTTGGGATGTTAGAAGGCTTAGAAGTTTAGAAGCAAATCTTAAAAATTTTAAGAGCATTTCCAAAACCCAATTTTCAAGGACCAATTCAGGTCTGAAGTGACTTTGTGGGGCTTAGATAATAGAAACCACCCATAAATGGCCCCATTTTAGAAACTACATCCCTCAAGGTATTCAAAACTGATTTTAAAAACGTTGTTAACCCTTTAGGTGTTTCACAAGAATTAAAAAAAAATGTAGATGAAATTTAACAATTTCACTTGTTTGGCAGAGTTTCCATTTTAATCCATTTTTTTCCAGTAAAAAAGCAAGGGTTAACAGCCAAACAAAATTCAATATTTATTACGCTGATTATGTAGTTTAGGCCTCATGCGCACGACCGTTGGTGTCTTGCGGTCCGCAAACCACGGATCCGCAAAACACGGAAGCTGCTCCGCATTCCGTTCCGCAATTTGCGGAAACGGAACGCGGCTCATTGTAGAAATGCCTATTCTTGTCCGCAAAACGGACAAGAATAGGACATGTTCTATTTTTTCATAATTTTCAGTTTCCATGTCAAATTTTATAGACCCCCTGATGCACCCCTAGAGTAGAAACTTCAGAAAAGTGACCGCATTTTGGAAACTACGGGATAAGG